>CM030011.1:60839038-61571538 GCA_017639485.1 Pluvialis apricaria
CAGTCATCTCTTCTGTGTTACTGCTAGGAAGTAGTCAGAATATATTCATATTTATAAGAATGTTGTTTACAAGAACAGATCAGGCAGGAACTGCAAAAGATTACAGGATTTTATTTGCTTACCCAAAAGCAGCGGTTAGAGATGTCAGTGAGGGGACTGGAAAACAGCGACCGCCTCAGTAATCAAGGCCACGAAAGGAAGCACAGTTGGCACTGCAAAGGCACTATGTTCTTACTCTACTATACTTCCTAAAATCTCTGAGCTTAATGTGGCTCATTAAGGCTGCCTTAATGTGACCTCAAAAAGAAATTATTATTAGATACTGAATGGAAACGTTGAACATTTTCCACCTTCAGGGACAAAGTGCTCTATAACTCATTCAGTCCTTTTGCTTCGAGCCAACCAGAACTCAGATTCTCAGACCATCTTTTCAAGACTTGGGGGCATATGTTATTTTGCATGCACTGTGCCTTAAATAGTACGTTCAAACTGGCTGTAATTACTGCTAAGGACACTGATTAACTCAAGACAGAGCAGAAGGACATACAAAATACATATTTTTGGATATATCAGAAAGCATGAACATATGCCCAGACAGAATTTACTGATAACTAATCAAATAGTAAGCTCCTTTCGGAACAAGGGACGCAGATTGTGCAAGGCTTGCATGCCTCTTTGGAGTCAGTTCCAAAAAGTTTTGAAGGGAAGCAAAAGCTCATAACCTAAAAATTTATCCATAGAGAGTGTAAACACCACACCTTTCCAGAAAAGCTCCAGTAACAGCTTCCTTGCTTGGCCAGTCTCAAAAAAGAATTTACATGCCATCTGCCTGGGTAACAAGTGATATCAGTGGATGCCACTATCATCTGTTCTGTGCAAAAAGGGTGATAGTGACTCCAGGCAGAGTCTCTACGCAGAGCGGTGATTTTTTAGCAGCTGCTCGGACACACACAGTCACAGGAACTGAAGGTGGTTTTTGAAAATTAACACCACCACCTTGGGTCTAGCAGTTCACAGCGAGCAAGGATGCAGGGCGAATAGGGATATTCATCATCACCTAAAACTGTCCGACACTATCTTTAACACATTTATATACTACAAGTCTGATACATTCCATGGAAAGAAAAAAAATACTCCTTTCTCGTGTATTTAAACAATTAATACATTTTTTAGTTCTGTGTTTCAAGGTTTTATGGAATTAAATATTTTTGACAGACACATAAGTATACTGTAATGCATAAAATGTATCAATTATCAGAGGGAAGGATGATACTGTTAAGAACATAATTACCGCTACAGAACTCTCTCAGAAAAGGTCACTATATCTGAGCAAGGTCTTCAGACATAGATATCTTCAAACAGGACTGTCAGAATTCCTCATCTGAAATAGTATCGATTGCTGAAATTTTGATTTTTAGCATTTGACATTTGAGTGGCTCAGTTTCCAGGTTTAGCAGAGCAGAGCCCCCGTTAATAAGCTCCTCACAGGCTCAGGTCGGGTCCTGTAGGCTAACCAGCTCCTCGCCATGCCAGAGCAGCTGCTGCAGCTGCAGGGCTGTATCTGCACGCAGCAGAGCCCCAGCCGCGCAGCGCTCGACCCCAGCAAACAGCCTCGGCACAGGCCGGCTGCACCGCACACCCTTTACGGCAAAACTGGCAATTGTCTGTAAACAAAGGTGAGGCCGATAGAATAAAGGGAAACTTTTAATAGCAAACAGTTGTTTAACCCAAGCATGGTTAACACATCCTGGAAACACAACCTGCTCTTTGTGCTTGCCCTTTTGCTGTCTTTGTGCCTACACACATACGCAGTAGGATGCGTCTATTCATCTTTTTCTCAGTTATTAACCCCTCTCCCTCATAACAATCCTCTCTATCCACAACAGTTATAATTTATTCCATGACTACATATGATATTTCTGCCCTTTCTCTTTATGCACAATTCCTGGCTTATGCACTTCTCTGCCTATTGAACATACAAGCAAGCTCTATTCCAAAATTTAAGAACACCTGTATGGCGAGCCAGAGACCTGCAGAACGATGCCATGCCTAAACGCTAGACATCAAACTCCTTCAGTTTTCAATATTTCAGTGAGGTCCTTTTTCAGTCATTGACTGTAGTACAGAATAGAGAGAACTGTTCAGCCGTCATTCAAGAAATTGAGATTTCAGTGATTTATTGGGAAGGCTGCACACCAACATGAAACAAGAAATTCAAGACCACCCTTTTCTACACATTATCCACCCCACCCCCCCCCCCCACCTCTCCCAAATTACACAGGTTAAGGCTTGACTCAGTAAGCCTCTTTTACCCAACCTGTGGTTTACTAGACATGGGGAGAACAACTGTCAAAAGATTAAAAATAGAGTAAACACACAAACATCATTATGGTTGTTCCCATAGGTGATAAATTATACACATAGTTGAGGACCATCTCCTACATTGCAACACTAAGTCATCACTTTTATTACCATAATGTTTATTAAAATAATTTTTATTAAAATGATTGAAATTTAAAATGATAACATTTTATCTATCAAAACAAAAAGTACAATTTTTATCACCCAGTGGCTAACAGTAACACCATATAAGATGGTTTACCAGAAAGACTAAGTGTTCCTCAGATATTTTTTTTAAGCTTATAGGTTCATCAAGTGCATTAAATGGATTTTTCCAGACACAGTGTGTCCTGTATGTCTGTATGAAACAGGAGGCCCCACTAATTCATTTTCAAAGACACCCTAAAAATAAAACTTTAAGGTCAAAACTGAAGAAAGCGTCAATGTAAAAAAAAAATACAGCTATCATGAAAATAACTATAGCCTTAAAAAATAAATCTGTTCTGTAAAATAGCTTCCATGGCTGCTGTTCTTTCTCACTTAGGCTGTCGTGTCGTGTAAATCTCTGTCACAATGACGATTAATGGGAGAAGGGCAAATATTACGAACAGTGGTTTGACAATAAAACTTCCCTGTCAGATTAATCCTGGCTAAAGTATGTTGTACAAAGCATTGATGTGTGCTGGAATTCTGTCACCAAACGAACATAGCAAGTGAGGAAATACTTTCCGGGTTTGGAAAAAGACTCCTCAATGAAGAAGGTAGGAAAAACGAGAGCCATTCAAGCGATGTGAGGTTAGAGAATAAAGAAGGGCCTTTGTTCATCAACAGTTAATAAAAGAGAAGGAAGCAATTTATATGGCAGGAAAGCTTAAACATATGTCTAGAGGAATGTGTGAATAGACAAGGGTGAAGAAAGATGTAGCAATGCACAGATTTGTAACAAATCAGTGTCAATATTTTCGTAATATATTTTAATATAACTAGAACACTATGGTTAGTGAGTGTCTCTTTAGCCTTGTGGTTATATGGAAGAAACTAACAAGTCCTGCTGCTAAGTTAGTTTCAAATAAGTTGCAAAAAAACAAAATTCAAAAAAGGAAATCACCTTATTCCTACCAACAGGCTTATAATGATGAGATTTTTTGCACTTACCTTCTGTATTGCAAATAAAATTTATTTTCCATTCTATGTATTATTTGGAGATTGAAGAATTTTATTACTAGCTTATTTTCCACAGGTTATTCAAAGCTATGTATCAGCAGCTCTGTAACTTCTGAAATTGTGTGCCCATCTTTCCTCTCCCTACGCCATCCCAAGGCATTGTCAAAGCACGGAGTGGAAAGCTAGAAGCAGAAGGGTTCCCCACTGACCTCTGCCCGCAGGGGCGAGCTGTTTATCTGCTAGTCCTTCCCACCCACGGGGACCAACAGAGCTAGGAAGTCCCCAGCCCAGACAGGCGTCCCGGGAAGACGCTGGCAGGCGCACCCAACATCCCCAGCCATTGCCTCCTCCCAGAGCTGGTATAAAGTTCTGAAGCCATTTCTGGTGGCCCTCCCTTCTCCAGCTGCATTTTCTGCTCTGCCCTCTGAGAATAACCATTATTTACCTATTTGTGAATTTGTGAAAAATGAAAGACACAAACCCCACAACTCTTTCTGCATTTGAAAAATCCAGGTTTTATCGTATTCATTCATAATGTATTCCTTATGTCTTGCTAGCAGATGTCATCGTGGGCCCATCCAACTCCCAAATCCCAAGAAAAGTAATTTTCCAAAGGGGAAAAACAGTATTTGCATTAGCAGTCCAGTGTATCTTTACGAGAATCATCTAAGTCTCATTTGTATATGAATAAACTATAACTCATTAAACAGGCAAGCAATAATAATAATGTGCTGGCAGACTGAAACAAAGTTTTTATTGCTCTCACATATATAAAATGAACTATATGGCTGCACTTTTCATTCACCTTCAAAGAGCCTCATTTTGCTCCCTGGGCAGCGGAGCTACCGCCGTGTGAAACCTGTGAAAGACGGAGCACTTCCTTCTGCGTGTTTAGCGGCCAAAACGGAATCCAACCCCCCCTGCCACGTGGGAAGAGATCCCACTGCGGCTGTATTCGTCTATAAAATGCAAAGTCTGCTTCCTAATTTTACAAAATTCTGATAGAAATAACATATTAAGCCCATCACGTTTTTCAAACATTTTTTACTGACAAAACTGGTAGTTCTTTGATTACGAAACATAAATAATCTCAGTTCTGGCTGAACTCCAAGACATAAGCAGTTTCTTCTGCTGTCTCAGCTATTCTCCTGATGTCAAAGACACATTACAATAAATTTGCACCATATGGCTACCCGGCAGATTACTAGCACTCTTGCATCAATGAGGGCAAAGCAATTCATTGTCACCAGCGCAGAAATATCTTAGGCACATGAAAATTTCAAAAGGCTGGAAAAAACGTGCATGAAGCAGCCTTTTGGATTAAAGCTCTATCTTAGACCAGAGGAAATGCGGCTTTTCTTATACTCTACTACCCATTTGTCTGCTTTTTACATACTCTTAGTGCCACATAAACCACTATGGCAAGAAGGATTAACACCATTTTCCACCTGCTCCATGACTTTCCCACGCAGTGTTTCATCAAGTTTAACATCAAAGAACAACAAAGGCTAATCCATCATGGCAATCCAGGTCACAACATCACTGATAAAAGCAAACTCGCTTCGCAATCTTCGTAGGAAACAAAAACTTGGGTAAAGGTCATATTCCAGACATTGCTTCTACCTCTGTCTCCTTCCTCTCCTTCTATCTCACTGCTTCCCAAAAGATATTTTTCTACAAGTCTCCATAGAATACATTTAAAAATTTTAAACCCTTAATGATGAAACATTTTTCCTACATGCTGGAAGTCCACATTAAGAGGAAATGCTGTGACATACAATACACCGTCCCAAAGAAACGTGGGCTTGAGGGCAGGGAGGTATTTTCTGAAATAAATTTGAACCTGGAAGTCTTGAAGGGAATTGCGTACTCAGAAAGGCATAAATTGAGTAGTGGAAATCAGACAGGACAGGGACAATGCTGTGGAGCAGCAACACGTACCCTAACAGCGTTTCACTGCTCCATCCTTTGGGTACCTTCCTCTCAAGTAAAGTCAGAGCTAAATTCACCTCACAGGAAGGGTTCCATGGGAATGCTTGCCTAATGCTACGTTTATTTATGTCACATTTGAAAACGTTTTTGAAAAATACTAGCTCATAGAAGAGTTTGACATGAACGGGAGAAGTTTTTCATTCGTACTTTAGTTAAACATTTTACCTCACTGCCAGAGTTTTGTCTAAAATCTCACAGAAATGTTAAATTCTTGGGATGCATGCTAAAAGCTCGAATTTTACTTCTAAAATTTCAGTGAAAGCTTTAAGTGTACTTCCTCAGCACCCTCTATCTCCAGAACACTTTTCTGTGACATTCATCATACTAGTCCAGTTTCTCCATTCTGCAAATATAATCAGCCTGTGGGGAGAACGGGAGACGCCTAACTGCTCTCTGCCTCACCAGTTACTCTAAATGCCAGCTGCCGTTTCATAGATGATTATTTCTGACCTTGACCCCAGCTTGGAACGGTGTGAGGAGAAAAGCCGCCACCAGGATCCTTGCAGGAACACCCATGCTAACAACTGTATTTGCTGGACTCTCCGAAGACACTACAGGCAATCCTTTGTCCCATCTTATGGGTGACTTCTGTGAACAGCCATTTGATACAAACACAAATACCCATTTAGCTGTCCGTGACATTGCATTTGCAAACACGTTTTGCATATCTCTCATAAATATCTTCAATTAAAAGAAATTGATTATATGTTATCTAAGCCAAAAAAACCACCATGTAAGGCAAAAAAACTGTCCCTTTTTGTATAGTGTACGAAATGCACTAATTTATAGGAGAAAACGTCGAAAATATAGAAATAGTTACACAGATCCTTCTAAAAACCAGTGGGAGCCTGCCTCCTAACCCCTCCCTCTCTACTTTTTTAAAAAATTCCCTCTACAAAAGTCGTTATTCCAGATGAAAGACAGCAGGCAAGATCCTGTCATGGCATACCCTACCCTGTCATTCTGTATGAGTGTTTAAGCAAAGACATTGCAATACATTTCACTGAATTTCTTTGAATTTCTTGGCGTTTACTGCCCAGATGAGCCGACTTATTTTAAAATCAAAACCAAGAATCTCTCAACCTGTTTGCATTTCATATTATGTGTTAACAATTAAAGACAAGAACATGTTCCTCATAAATGAGGACATTCCAAGCCTGGTTGCAGGCAATATAAATAATCGCGAGATGCCATGAAAAAAGAACGCCTGCATTTAGCTGCACCTTCTAAGTGTTTTCCCACAAGCCAGCATCACCACTTTAACTTATTTAGATTTCTAGAATTAACCAGCAGTTAAACATCCAGCTTAAACTCAAAGCTCAGGTAATGCCTTGTACTGACCTCACACCAAATAAAACTTTATCCTTCACAAAAAACTAATTTTAGAGAAGCTAGAACTTCCTAAGGATTTCAAAAGATTTGATACCTTCTTCCAAGTTCTGCTTGGCCACGTAGATGAGGCAATCTCAACAGGTTAGCGACTCTAGAATATTCAAAACAGTACTTTTAAAGGCCTACAGAATGGAGTCCAATGGGGATGTATTTTCAAATTCCTTGTTATCTTTAATGGTAAAATCAAAAGATGGTGAGAGTATTTAGAGACTGAAGGGTTTTCTCAGAACCTTTACTGACCAGCCACATTCACAATGACCCTAAGGCATCCGATACTCTTAAAGAGAGTACCTTAATTAGCAGAATGACAGGACCTGTGATTATGGCTGGCTGCAGGATCACCTTGCTAATGACAGTGATAATGTTAATGGCAAGATACAGATAACTGATGAAGGATATCAAGTAGACTGTGTGATGGTTCCACCTCCTGTTGATCACCTTGTCAGATGAGCTGGTGCTGGAGGTTTCACCTGCCTCTGCAGGCGAGGAAGAGAAGCCTCTGCAATAAAGGCATTACTCTGAAAGTTTCAGCTACACTGCACTGAAGTTGCAAAGGCAGAGGAAAGAAGCAGCTCCTCAAAGTATGTTTTTTAAGAGATGCATCTCTGATTAAAGTGGTATGGGGGGCTTTTACCAGCATCAAAGTGCAAAACACAGGACTTGATGAGGCCTTCCCAGGTCTTTCAACTGCAAGCAATTCTGCAACTTAAATTTGGATATTTTTCTTTATCAGAAAAATAGGTCAAGCATTTAGGGACAGGTACCTCCACAAGGCAGGAAGAATCCACCACACCTGAGCTGAAGCATGGAACCCAGCATCTCTCAGCAGACACAAGCGCAGGAACTGTCAGGGCATTGTAGTGACATCCTGAACAGCAACTCCAAAGACAATGCACTGTGAAGGTGATGAAACACAGCAGCGGGGTGCCCTAGCTCAACAGGGCAATTTAAAGGAGCTCAAATGGCATTCAGTGTGCTCCTGCCCTGTATTTCATGTACCTCTAAGGAAAAAAATATTCTTAGTCCTGACTGATAGTGTATATGCATGCTTAGATCGCTACTTGAAAATGAACGCTCCTCCTTCTGATATGGAGGAGGGGCCGTGAAAGTTGGGGTTGTTCAGCCTGGAGAAGAGAAGGCCCTGGGGAGACACTATAGCAGCTTTCCAGTATTTGAAGGGCGCCTACAAGAAACCTGGAGAAGCACTTTTTACAAGGGAGTAGGCATGTAGTGATAGGATAAGGGATAATGGCTTCAAACTGGAAGAAGGGAGATTTACATTGGGTATCGGGCAGAAATTTTTCACTCTGAGGGTGGTGAGGCACTGGAACAGGTTACCCAAGGAAGTTGTAGATGCCCCATCCCTGGAAACGTTCAAGGCCAGGCTGGATGGGGCTTTGAGCAACCTCGTCTTGTGGGAGGTGTCCCTGCCTGTGGCAGTGGGGTTGGACTAGATGATCTTAAAGTCCCTTCCAACTCTAACTATTCTATGATGACTGAGAAAAATAAATAAAAAGATGGTATATCTGCCAGTGGTAATGAAGGCACTCCATCACCATTTGATAAGAGATTTAAAAACTTGCAGATGCGTATATACACACATACCTGACCAAGACTACATTTATTTTTTTTTTTGGTTAGGAACCTGGTAACAGTTGTCTACGCTTTATGGACTGTAATTTCATTTCCTGACTCAGAAAAAGATGCTTGTTATTAGGCGAGGGATTTTTTTGTTGTTGCTGCTTTGATAAAGAAACTCTGTACTTATCCCTGCGTAGTAGTCACAATGGACAGTACCTAGGGATGTCTCAGTCATGTATTTTCTGCCGTCACACTACAGGGTTAATTGTTGAGATCAAAGCTATCTTCTGGTGGTTGTGCCCCACCTGAATGATCCACAGCAGCTGTGTGCCTCATTTAGCTGGCAGGTTAAACTGACCTTAAGGGTAATGGAGCAGGATATCTGAAAGGTTCTTGTTTGTCTGACCCAATGCATATTGTTTCAAGGGTTGTGTAAATACTGAGATGCATCAGCTATTCTAGATAGATTTATACACAAACTGCCTGCTTGCTGAAGCACTGAAGGAGTTGTAGCTGCAAGTGATTAAAAAATTATCTCTTTGTCAGGTGAATTAGAAAGGAAAATAAGACTTAGAGGACAAAGTTAGGCTTTTTTTAAAAGCTCTGTTAAAGAATTAACATATAGATCTTGGTCTTGACTACAGGTCACCCACAACCTGCACATTTCCAGTCAGTAAAAGAGTTTATACTGAACTTCAGATTTACTTATATGAAAACAGACCATAAGGAATACACTACACAGGATCTGACGGGGTCTCACAAAGTAGAATGGAAAATGGTACAAAGTGTCAGGAAATAGCTTAGAAAGATAACCTCCATCAAGGAGGTACTCAGGCTTGTAACAGAGGCAAGGAATCTGTCCAGCCTTTCTTCTGCACTGGCTCTTTTCAGCCTGTTTACTGAGTAAGTCTCACAGAACTCTTCCTTGCCATATGCCCTTAAAAGTACAGATTCAAATATTCAATGTAGGAAAGTTCTTACATTTTGGGAGATGAATGTGTTTAAAGAATGAAGAAAACACCTTTCAGTGTACACTGTTAACAGTTTTGTTATTGTACAACACATCTGCATGTAGTTTTCAAGTGAGCATCACTCAGTAGCTCTGTAAGACACCTGTATTCATGAGATATGAACATTGACAATTTGCACATATTCTGCTTTGACAAGACAAGGCCAAGTACCTCAGCAGAATCAGTTAATTTTATATCACTTCCTAGAACTCAAACTAAGCTTTTGCAAATAGTATTGTTTAAAAAATGTAAAAGTTAAAAAAAAATAAATCTAAGTACACATAAAAGTGCTCCTGCCCTGAAGAGCATCCAACATTACACAGACAATTGATGTCAACCAACTAATACAAACCAAAATGACAACAAATCCCGTGTGCATAAAAATTTTACCAATTGTCCAATTAAAACATTCTTTCCAGAATCAAAGCACATGAAGACTCAAGAAAATGTGAGAATAATAAAACAAAATAAAAATTCAGTCTCAACAAGTTTATCTAGAGGTAGTCAGTTACCAAGCTAAAAAACATCTTTCAGCGTTTGTCAAATATCTTTACTCCTTTGCATTTATTTTAAATATAAACATGATTAATTTTTATTGCAAACACAAATTAACTTTTACTATTATACATCATCACTAAAACTCACCTTTTTAGTGCAGAGTTGCTCTTATATATAGCAGATGTGCCTAAGGGTAGCTAAGTGATTTTTCTAACACTGGTAGATGTTGATTGTGCAAACATTTAAGTAACTGCTATGCTTTGATATTAAGAAAGAAGAAGGAGCAAAATCTCACTTGCAGCATTTTAACAATAAATTAACAAAATCTGACTTCCCCATCAGATGCAACATGGAGTGTCCTTGGTAAAGTTACAAAACAATGAGACACACTGCAAGAGAGTCTGGATGCAAGATGTAAGTAATTAGTTAGGGCTAAAACCACCTTTCCATTCTATACTTCATCTGAGCATCAACCTCCTCTATTCTCTTACCAACAAAAAATTACCACCTTTACCAAGCTCCTGCAAGTACGCTGCATTACAGTAAGAGCAAAGCAGAATATTAGACACTGAAAGATGTCATGTTCCAGTGGCATAGAAACTAGCCTCCAAAACTCTTGTCCTTGAGGACCTTGAGATTTGCCTATTCAAATGCAGCACCAAGGCCACCTGTTCAGTTATTTTCTTTCCAAACCAGCCTTATACAATACTGGGATTACTGCATCTATATTAAAGACAGTACTTTTTAAAAAGTAGTATCAATGCACATGCAAACAATTTACTCTTTCTATTTCCCTATCACCAACTGATATATATGTATTTAAAGAAAAGCAATATGTACAATTTCTATATATGCATGTGTGTGACTGCACACACATATAAACATTTATTACTCTGGCCACAAATATCTCAATTATACAGATCATTAATCATAACACTGAAATACGATAGTTTCCCTTACGGATTTTATTCAAAACCTAAATTATTTATTGTGTCAACGACAATCAAAGCTCATTGTTACATGCATGTATTATAACTTCCAAGTTTCTCCCCTAAATTCCTTCTTTGTATTATCTATGTATGCACAATAAAATTGCTGTCTCCTATGTGGGTGGCAATGACTGTTTGATGTAAAAGGACTGCTTTCGGTCTATAATGAATAATCAGCTAAGCCCTTAAACAGATGCAAAAGTTAAAAGATTAGCCTGCAGTTAATATCGTCACCAAGCTATTTCTTAATACTACAAAAGAGATTTACTGGGTCACTTACTCCTTTGTGGCATTTCAATAAAACAGGTCCCCTACTAGTACTGCATCTTCAATATAATATACCACATCAAGATTGTTCCATGTAAACACATTTGAACAGTTGTGCCTGTGTAACCCTTTGCACAGGAGTGTTACATACCAGAGCAAAGAGGATGCAGACCCTCACATCCAAACCCTTGCTCAAACTGCACAGCAGCATTCAGTAGATATATCAGTTATAAGTTATCAGTTATCAGTTTTACTAGGGCATGTAGTGATAGGATGAGGGGGAACGGCTTTAAGCTGGAAGAGGGCAGGTTTAGATTAAATATTAGGAAGAATTTTTTCACTTAAGGGTGGTAAGGCACTGGCAGAGGTTGCCCAGAGAGGTTGTTGAAGCCCCGTCCCTGGAGGTGTTCAAGGCCAGGCTGGACGTGGCCTTGGGCAACCTGGTCTAGTGAGAGGTGTCCCTGCCTATGGCAGGGGGGTTGGAACTTGATGATCTTCAAGGTCCCTTCCAACCTAAACCATTCTATGATTCTATGATAAGAACATTCATATCACATGCTACAAACATGATTTCTAGGCACAATCTAAACCACAGAGTTGTAAGGATCACATTGTGTGTGGGCAGTGAGGAGGAGCCTCACCTACTCCTTGGCTCACAGTCTTAAGAAAACAGCCTTATAACCACTAAGTCCAGTGGGGAGATCTATATGCAACTGAGCTGAAGGAGGCAAAGCCCTGCTTTTTAAAACCTGCAGTTCACTATTAAAACAGTATAACCACCTAAAACAAGGATCATAAACTACAAATAAAAACCATAAATTCATTCTTCCTAGATATATATGCTGCATATATAGCTTTGCTAAATTAAAACAAAATTATTCTCTTTACACAAAACCATTGCCAAGTGCAGAGATACCCTCCCCTATGTGAAGAATAGAAAGTATTGTAATAATGTGTTCCATACACAATGTTCCTCAATTCCAAATAAAAGAAAGCTTATTATTTTCTTTGGAGAAGAACTTTCACCAATACAATACTGCAGATAGCTGTCAGCTGCACTACGCTTATCTAAGGAAAATAAACAAACTTACCTAAAGCACCTTCCCTACTGTACCTGTTTGAAACACCTTAAGCACAACTCCCAATACTAACTACAAACAACTACATAATTCAAACAGTAAACAGGTAAGGACTTCCAAGTGATTTCAAATTTTTACAATGACAAATAGTTATAAATAGTTTGCTAAGTCATTATGAACAAGTCACAAACTGAACACCATACGGAGTCCATTTTATCATCTGTTCAATTTAAAATCATCATGTTTATTTAACCATAAAATTTAATTTATTTTGAGGAACAGGAAGAATTCTTTAGATACACCGCTCTCGTACTTACGGGTAAAATGATTAGAAGTAGACGGATTGACACTATCACCACTGTCAGCACTTTCACTGCTAGAAATGTCATCATCTGATTCCCGCACAGAGGAACAAGGTGAGGAGCCATCAACTTCTTCAAACTTCCTCTTTAAAATTCCGCTCATCGCTGCAATGCTGTCACATGCACCTGTAACAGGAACAGAGGCAATGAGGCACTGAAACATCCAACTGCAGAATATGCAGTCATGATCTTCAAAGTAATTTTTACTTAGAAGAATCAATAAGCTCCCACTTCTGGTCTTGAATGACCATTTAGTATGAAATTAGATATAATTAATTAGGAGACAGTGAAGCCATAGGAAAGAAAAAAAAAACATCAAAAGTCATACTCTAACTTGACATATATGGAGATGGTTATATTGCTATAATAATGTGTAACAGATTGCTTTCAGGGAGTATTTTTCCCATTTTGATGTCAATAGCATCCTCAATTGCTTGATTATGTTCTGAAATTTCAAACAAGGAAAAAATGGGACTTTCTTTTCAAACACCCTCACTTGGTCCCTCCTTTGGCTGCCACGGGAGGAAGAAATGTTCACAATCAGGGATGAAATCAAGTAAGAAGAAATCATTCTGAACATTACAGTTCCCAATGCCAAACATATGTGATCTAATTAGTGTCAACATCACCCCTATAAGAAATCCATCTGATAATTCCACCTGATAATTCCAATATTATGAACAGATAAAAGACAATGGAGTCACAAAGACTGTATAACAACTTAGTGCTCAATAAATGCCTGAATTCAGAAATTCCTCACTCCAGTCAGAGATGCCAATCGCCTCCAAAACTCTCTCTCCTTCCCGCGTTAAGAAATGAGATGCCTAATATACTCCTCAGGTTGAGTAGAAGATTACAAAGCAAAGTATTCAAGCAGAAATTTAGCAGCAGAGGTAGAAATATAACATGAATTGCACGTAATTAAGGAGAAAGTGTACCCGTAACTAACTGAGGAGAGATCAAGGACAGCTGGAGCTTGCTCAGAGGACACGCAGCTGCCACCATGCCACCCGCAGCACTGCAGAGGCAAGCAGCACTGGTAACTTATCCAGGCAAAAAGTTTGGCTAGGATTGATGACATGCTAGACTCGCCGAGTAGGACACACAACCTAGCACTACAGACTTACCACAGGGTTCTGTCAAACCCCACTGAAAGCAAGAAAAAAAAATAAATTGCATTCCTCACTGAAAAAGAACTTTTTACATGCCTGCAGCTACCTTTAGGACTCATTAATTGCGAGCCAGCTGCATTCTGCTCCACCCAGGAAGCTGGACTAGATAACCTCCAGAGACCCCTCCCAATCAACATTTCTATGTTTGCATGTTTAAAAAAAATAAATAAATCTGTCAGGAAGCTAACATATGCTGGCCTAAATGACTACTAGTAAGTGAGACAAGGTTAAGGCAGAGACTCTGGTACTGGCCATACTGTTTAACAATTAGCACATTTCAGAGTTTTGGCTCAGGCCACCTCACACTCTCCCGGATAACGCAGGATGAAGCAGGTGCCAGAACCATTCCCAGCAGGCAGGCTGGATGAGGGCACCTGGGTTTTGGCAGAGGGCTGACAGCTTAGCCTCTGTGGACAAGAACAGTACCCTGCCACCTGGCAGTAGAAGCCAGAGAACACTGTCCTTAGCCTGCACCTTTTTTATCTTTTTAATAAATACAGAAGTAGTCTCAGTGATGTAGCCGCTATGTTCTGATCCTGTAAGCACAGCACTTCAGTAGATCCTCTGGTATCTTTGCTAACACTTAGTTTAGTACCAAGTAGTTTCAATGTCTCTTATGCATCCTATATCCTTCGAGCCCCAACAGCAGTTTGCTTCCTGGAAAAAACAAAGCAACAGTGTGAAGAGGTTTGCAACCAACTTTTGGCTTGAAATAAAGCTAGAACGGAGTAAGGACAGGTATATGAAGCTGAGGGAAAAAAAAAAGAAAAAAAAAAATTGATAGGCTCACCAAGTTACAGAGCCTCCAGGACTAATTCACAGTCACCATTCAGCAAACATTGAAGTCTGTCTATAGGAAATCCTGGGACTGAGGTGGCAAGAATCTCATGGTTTCATCCCAGTGCAACAGAAAGTTAGTTCTAATTATGTGTTTTGCTTTGCTGACAAAGCATTTTACATTGTCTGCCAGCTCCTAAGCACAGCAGGAGGGAGTTATGGGCAGGTTTAAACTTGCCTTTGTAAGTCAAAACTAGAAATTACAGATACATTATACAACATTTTTACAGTATTATTTAATTACAAGGACTAGAACAGAAGTTTTATAATAATGGAGTTCATTCACCTCTTAGGAAGCAAAAGCTGAGAAGCACATACATGATTGCACCAAGTTTAATATCCTGTCCCCAGCAGTAGTCAGTATTTAACGCTTCAGCAGAAAGCAATGGGATGAGAAATCCAGCCACAACCACTGCAGATGCACGGCTCTGCTTCCTCATCCTTGCAGTCAATTTCCCCTAAGCATAAGGCTGAAACGTTGCTATAGGACAGTGTACAGCCTCTTATAAATTCATTTGACTTGCTCTCCTGAGGCAACAAGTTTCATATTAGTTTACTGGGGGGGGGAAACCCACAACAAAAGATGTGTCCCAAAACTATAGCCACAGACCCTTCAAAATCACAGCAGTTTCATCCTTATGATGTTTTGGACAGTAAACAGCAGCAGAAGCATGCCCATGTCTAGGAGCACGCTGTACTAGACAGAACTCCACACATACAGGCACTCCCTGCAAAGTGGAAATAGCTGAAGACACGTCACCGAGGTCTTCTTGCTGTTTTATAGTGGTATTTCCGTTTCAACCCCCAATAGCGATTATCTTACAAGGGAGGTGCAGTGCACCTGCTGATCCTGTATGGAATTAGGAAATGCCTGTATACTTGGGGGCTCTGCAGGGAGGGAATGGCAATGGAGACGCAAATGGACCTGCAGCATCAAGTTACTCATCCCAAAGCTGAGGAGTCTGTCCGACTGCTGCAGTTGCCGGAAAGCAGTCGGCATGTTACTGCCCACGCTCTCAATCTCACAGCTGTGCAACCCTTTAACAGCCTGCCCCTGGGGAAGTCCCCAAAGCAGCACAGCCTCCTGCTGACATTATTCCGCTTTTAATGTGGTAACCAAAGTGTTCATCAGCCAGAATAAGGAAGAGAAAGGAGGCAAAAACCTGTGCAGGTCTGAAAACATTTGTGCACTCAGTCACTGTTCAAACAGATTTTTCCCAATTCTGCGTTAATGATTCCCAGAACAAGACATGGATTCCCATCAGAAGGTATCCAGCTCTTGACAGTAACGTACATGGAGCACTGGTCCCTGATACAGTCATCTTGAGTCTGTTCTGGGAACCGGTGCCAGATTCCCTAGGGCTGGAAAACAAAAGCAGGGGGTGTGATGTGCAGTCTCGACAGGTACACACTGCCACGCAACACAGTACGGCCACCACCAGTCACAGTTACGCCTGCTTGGTCCACCCCCTGCAAGGGCACAGGGGCATACAAATGGTCGGTTACTGCCTACTGACTGAGAAACAGCTGCTTTCAATTGAGAAACCAGTAACTTTTAAATGACTCCAGTGCCCTTGTCTTTGACCAGTCCTCTGATCAAAACCCCTTTCCTAGAAGGCTCTGCCCATCTGTCACCAAACTGCCTTCTTCAAAGGCCTGTAAGCTTTTTCAGGGCCTCACTTTCTCACTTTGAAGTTCCCCTAGCATAAAGGCAGCTTCTGCTCATACCCAGAAGTTACAGAGATTTGAGATGCCTGAATAACTTCATGTCGAGGTCTCCCCGGGAGCCTGAAACTTGGTGTTCTTCCAAGCAAGGTGTCTAAGAACAAAACGAAAATGGAGCACGAGTGCAGAGCATGTTGAGAAGGAAAAGAGATGGAAAGGTTGGGCCAGGCCCAAACCCATGAGTGATTGTTTATGTACCTGAAGGCTGGTAAATACAGTACAGCACTTGGCATGCTACCTGTGCGCACTCTCTTTGGACTATGAATCTTGGCATTATTTTCTAGACAGTGAAATGGTCTCCACCTAAGCAGAGGACTCCACTAAGCTATAGCTTAGAAGCAGCAATTACTGAACAACAAATTCAGCTCTCGAGCATCCTGGTGAGTTCCCTAGCTGTTAAACTACTGTGTAAATTACAGGAAACCCATTCAGCAGCAGATCTTTACAAGAAAGATGTTTTAAGAGGAAGAGTGACCTGTGCTCTGTTCTCTGGACTGTGACTGTGGAGCACAGGGAGCTTCGATAGCAAACAGCTACCACAGCAAACAGTTCCACACTGAAGGGTAACCACCCGGATGCTGAGGATTAAAACATGTAACTCTCAAGCATCTAACCTCTAATTGCCTTGCTTCTTACTTCATTAAGGGGATGTGACTTAGGGATTAATCCTGAAATCTTACTCAGATGTAAAACACCTGCAGTCCTCAATGACCATTGCCTAGTCTTACTAGGTAAAAAAAAAAAAAAAGAAAAAAGTAGTTCAGCTTGAAGAGAGTCACTGGAAGGACAGGGTATTTTACAGCCATCTCGACGCTGCTAGGGAACACACGCTCCTCCCTACAGTATGTTACTGGACCTCTGCATCAGTGAATGAGCTCTGCTGGCACTGTAATTTTGCCTGGTCTTCAACACAATGGGATTCTGATCAATTCTAAAACACTTTAAAAGGAAATATTTGAAAAACAAAGCAGATACATTAAATAATAGGATCTCTAGGGGAACGATAGCTTGGCCTGTTCATTTTCAAAATTCTTCTTCTAAACATTGATCCCTCTCCCCTTCAATAAAAGGCAATTGGATTCCTTTAACTTATCTTTGGGCCACCTTAAAATCAACTCAGCTCTCTTAACACCCTTAATTGCATCTTTAAAACAGTAAGTTTGCATACCACAGCTAAAATAGTGTCAAGATTACAATTTAAACATTTAAACAGAACCTCCCTATCAGGAAATATACCTTATACTACACAATGCTTGCTTTAACTGAGAAAGCATTAACACTTGGAATTAGAGTGACACAGTACTTAGTTGTAGCCTACACGCTTTGTTTCAAAAATATTTCCAGCCATTATGACTTCAAACACAGAGGAAGTGAAGTGTAAGTGTCAACAATGAGACTGCCAAGGGGATGGTCAAAAGAAATGGCTACAACAATTTAAATGGCTAAATAAATATAGGCTAAAAGTCAAGTCAAGGGTAAAGATATAAATTCATACTGCCTCTGGCAGGAATCAATTATGCTGGCTACTCTGACCTCTAAATATGTTCTTCTGGAAAGGGGAACATGAAGAGCTTGCTCTTATTCTTTCACTTTTTGCCCATTTTCTCTCATCTCATTTGCAAGTTTCATATGTACCTTCACATATGTTTCAAATATTTTTGCAAAGTTTAAAAGTGAAAAGAGACAAACTGGTTTATCTGTGCCAAAAAATAATAATGATTAAAAGAAATCTTGCAATTACAGTGGCTGAAAAGCACTCTCACTCCCAAGAACTTTAAGGAAAAGACTTGAAATTTTTAGTGGAGACATCTCTCAAATGTCAAAGATGTGCCTGAACATATGCAAATTTGCCTAAATTAGACAGTTTTTGAGAATGTCAATAAGGACTGAATAAGAGCACAATGAAAGAGGCAAAATTGGAGACAGAAAAATTGAAGGCTTATGTAAAAGGTTATAAAAACCCTCTTTTTCTACAGAAGTTGGACTCTGATCCCAAAACAGTGAATTTCAAGTTTCCTTCACTGTTTAAGAGAAATATAAATGAAACAGCAAAGCCATGAGCTCTCATGATTACTGAGGCCAGTTATGAAGGAGAAGCTTAAACAAAGCGGATATAAAAAAATACGGGCATCCTCGAAGTAGGGTGTTACAATGCAGCAGGTATTCATCTGTGCTATGCATCTGAACATACAGCTAAGGGTTTGCACTAGCTCTGCTCACTTCAAAAAAGCCAGCACAACCAGCAGAAGCAGAACAGTTGTACTAATATACCCAGCTTCTCAGCAGAACTAATTTGTGAAGCAGAATGCTGCCCTAATACAGTTAGACCATTTGCAGTACTCTTGTGAAACGTATTCTTAGCTTCAACAGCCATCTCTGAAGTGTAAATATACATTGCTTTGGATATCAAAACAAATACACAGTAAAGGGTCATACGATTGCAAAAATGATGCTATTTGCCAATTATTCATTGCTTAGCTCTGCAATTTTTGTTGCTCTAACATAGGTTTTCTTTTGTCACACACTGGTAAAATTGAATTATGTATACATGTGCAATGTAGACATTTAATATGCCTAAACAAATATTGTTAATAAGAATTCATCGAGGAGACAGCACGAAAAAATGGTCTTAGCTTATTATGCACCAAATCCTGGGATATTAAAGAACTGCCTGTGCACAGCCAGCAGCCATTTGCGTTTTAGTATTGCTGCAGCGTTATACAATAGGCATGCTCAGCACGTTCCCTAATGGAGACTGTTTCAACTTCCCTCTCCTTAATTCAGCATTCAAATTCCAGCTTGGCGAATGATTTTGTCCAACCCGATGCCTTTGTCTTATCACATCCACCCAAGACAAGGCATAGCTGCAGGAATACCTTCTCCTACGCCTATGCAATCACTGATGCAGATCTAGGAACTCCAAGAGCCTCCAGATTCTCAGTGAGGGAGAACACGGAAACTGGTGTGGAGCACCTGATACTACAATGGTCAGATCACGTTCTTCTAACTTCAATAACAAGTCATTTAAAACTTTGGGTATAAGCTTGGTTCTTTGCATCTCATAACTTACAACTAAGCAATCAAAAGATTTGGGGTTGATGGGCTTTTTATTTTTTCCTTTTCTTTTCTCTTTTTTTTAAACACTAAAATCATAAAAATCTCCTGTAACATCTTGGTTTTGTCTTTGTAATAAATGTTAAAATTAGAAAGAACATCACTAACACAATTCTCTAATACCCTCACAGGGCCGTGTGCATTTTTAAGACACCAAATAAATATTTGGCACGGCTATTAGTAGCAACTTGGTGATAGACTGGCATCTCTGGTAGCCCAAATCACTTCTTGAAGAGGTTACTCTGTGGCTTTTTTCTACTGGGAAGCTGAAAGATAACAGTAGAAACTAAACAGCAGCTCAAAAACACCAGAAAACCTATTATTTTCTTTAGCAGAAACATTTCAAGAGTGTAGGAAGCAGGCGCCTATAAACAAAAACAATTTTGGTCAGTAGGAGCCAACATTCAATTGCCACCAATGAAATGAACATAGCTCCACGGCATGAGAGTAAAATCATGACTTCATTCAAGGCTTGGCCTCAAATGAAGCCAAAATTAGTAAAAACATGTTTAAGTGCATCTCTCTCCCTGGAGAACAGAGTCAATAAAACTATTTGTACTGGAAAATATAAATTATTAATATCTACTGGAAGGCTGTGATGTTTTGAAACTACTATCTTCAAAAATAGTTTTATGGCTATAATAATTCAAGCTTTCTATCTAAATCAAGGACAATGCACAACCAACATATAATATTACAATCTGCAGGTTTAATGTGCACCCAGGACAGTCCTAAGTAGGCATTCAGGCCCACAAAAAATAACACTTAAAAATAAAAGATGTAAAATTAATATTTGTTTCTATTATCAGCCTTTTGACTTTTCACCATACACGGTGTATCTATTCAAGCAGGAAAATCAAGACATTTGTTTAAAAAACATTAAAGATTTTTAGCAATAATTGTTTCAACAATAAAAACTGATGCAGGAAATTAAAAAAAAAAAACAAACAAAACCAAAAACCTATCAGGCACAACAAATGACTGAATGCAGGAAATAGCGAACTTATACAATACAACTGATAAGATTCCTCCTGCCACTGACATGTACATAGAGTGTTGACAGTTCACCTTCTCTTCTAAGAACAGCAGAAGGTAAAAATAAGCTACTCACTTATCAGCTAGAAAATACAAGTAGAATTTCATTTCAAGTTTACAAAAAAAATATTCTGAGAAATTAACAGAAATTGATTCTTTACAGATTTGCATCTTCTGGATGGGATTACCTGCAGCACAGTAGGGGTCTGGTTCACTGATGGTGTTCCCAAGGGTCGTGGTGTTTAATGCATTCCTCTATGCGGTTACTTTGATAATCAGGGATTTAGTCATTGTGCAATTTTTTTTCACTGCAGTGAACTAACAGTCTCTCTTTTTTCCATCTCACCACCCATTTGCACAATACTTGAAGAAGATCTACTACTTCTCTTTCAAGCTCAGCTGAAATGAGGTAACGGGTTAAAAAAAATAATAAGGAAAATATGATAGATATATTGGACAATATGATAATCATAGAGAAAGCATAGCTGCATAAGCCTGATTTCCTTAAGAAATCTGTCAAAAACATCAGCTATACTACTATTTCAAATTCCCAAATTTAGTGACCACAGTATCACAGAACGAGACGGTTGATTTTTATGAAGAGGGACAAAACGTGCATCAAAACATTTCTCTTTAAGCCAGTAGTTGTCTCAGAAATTTCAATAACAACCTCAAAAAGGTGGGATATTTAAAGTGCGTATTCAATTACAGCCAATCTTTCTAACAGTAACTTCACCCTTTTGGCCAGCAAGAATTACATACACATAGGTCCTTACTCACCTGCTGCACGTGTACCTTCCTATACTTGACACAAAGGCACAGGAAGGAAGGGTATATGGTGTTATCACAGCATGAATGTGTAAAGCTACAGACCACACTAAGCCTGACTATTCTGTGATTCCATGACCTAAAATTAGATCCCAATTGTGTTAAAATTGAATATTGACTCTCTTCTCTTTTTTGTAATACTGAAGAGAATCTGGAGTTTATGGCAGTAGTGGCTTGGCATCATAATAAATATGTCTAAAAATCCCTTTCAGTTCACATTATAATTCAAAGCTGAAAACTATTCCAGAAGGCTGACAGAAGAGCTGCAGGTCTAATAACAAGTATGTACCCATCCAATTCCCAAGGCACTCTTGTCACCGAGACAGTGATAAATAGAAACTAAGCAGCTAGCCCATTCCCATAGCATTGCCTGACTTGTAAGCACCTTATGACCATACAACGACATCTCAGCCAGAGGACTCTGCTGGGACAAAATTAATTACCTGCCCTATGCTCTCCTAAAAAGCACTGCTGTGAAGGTATGGGGCTTAGACTTTCAACCCGAGGTACTTCTTTTCATTTGATATTTTTTAATGATATTTTGCTTTATCAAATCTCTGATTATTCTCTCTTTCCCAGGGGAGCTGAGATGAGAAGGTTTTTCACTGCAATTTTCACTTTCTCGTTTTATTGTTAAAAGATGTTTGTTTAGAAATGAAAGTGGGTGAGCAGGGCATAATGGTAAACAACCGAGCCACTTAATTGAAAGCTACAAAGTCAAACCTTGGGCTACTCTGAAAGCGAACGTTCAATAAAGACTCTGGTACTACAAGAGAGCAAAACAATGCCATCTCTGCGAGCACTCCAAGTCCCCCAAGAGTCATGGGGCTTCCCTCCCCCCCAGTAAAATATTTGAAGACAAAAATGTTTGCTTGAGAATAGCCTGCTCAGCTGTCACAGTTCATGCTGGAAGTAAGGAGTCCTATCACTTGTTGTCCACACTAAAAACAATTAATAAATACATTTTGTGGCTTTCAACATTTTTTTGTATACCCTTTCACCGCCACACAAATGACATTTCCTAGAGATTGCTGTGGCTTAGGAAATACAACTGAAAACACCTGCAATCCAGCTTACTTTTTTTACATATTCATGCTACATTAAAAGGAGACTTTGTTCAATTACAATAAAGAACAGATTTTAAATCACTGAGAAGTTCATTATCAAATTCAGATCCCTATTCAAAAAAAACCCAACCTCCTCCTGAAGCCACCGCAATGCCAGCCTGTGTCATCCTCCCAGAAGTACCAGCCAGCTGCTCCTTGGGTGGGAGATGCCCACAGGCACCAGAGGAGCCCTGGCCCCCACTCACAGGCAGCCCAGGGAGATGGTTTGAAAAAGCAGCCCTCTTCCCCCAGCTGCGACCCCCAGCAGGGAGACGTAAGCCCCAGTGCTGGTCTGTCCGACTGTCCTTCCACAGCTCGCATGGTCGTGCGACAGGGGTTGCAGAGATGCCACAGCAACTCCTGCTGCTTTCAGCAGACAGCACTTCCACGGCAGGGGGCTACCGATGCGCAGGCCAGTTTGGGGCCAGCTACCCAGGGACTGACACCAGAACAGCGGCAGCAGCACAGGGCTCAGCACAGACCAATTTATCCTGATTTGCAGCACGGATGAAAAACATGACTTATTTATAGGCATGCACAGAATTGATTTACCAGGATGAAATAAATAAATGTAACACGACCCCCAAATTGCTCTTGCTACCCTCGAAGGGGCAGCACGCTAATGAAAGCTACAATTACCATGGAGGCTTATTTACTCTGTGGCCTTACCCTACATAACAGTATCACTTGATTGCATTTCTTCATCAAAATCCAAGGACTACACAGGATGGTGAAGCTACAATCGGTAAATGATGTTCCTGCCCACATCCCTCAGAAAGACTGATGAGGGTCAGGCTCCATACCATGTAGCCCATATTTCCTACTTCACACTAGGTAATAAAATAAATATGCAAATCCCTATTGCTTATGAAAGAGCAGGATACTAACCAGCCCCAAACTGAATTAGGACATCCAGTTAAGTATTTCATGAAATGATTTATGAAGTAGTAACCAACAGCCATCTATCTTTTCATCAGAAAGCCTAAATGCAAGTGGTCCAATGCATTTTGATGTTATGTTTGAAGAAGTATCATTACTTGTATTTTTGCATTTAAATGTACAAAAACCTGAAAAACCTCAAGCAGCTCCTCTTCTTTTATCCCTAATTTTGCTTTTAGACAACTTGCATATTAAGTAGATTTTCCACCAATTTTTTACAGTGATACACATTTATGTTTCCTTTCCCATTTTCCCTATTTCATTATGGAAAAAAAGATATGAAGCGATGGAGAACTGAAGCAGAGATCCTACAAATGCAAACTTTTTTGGAGGGTGGGAAATAAGACTTGAGCAAGGGAAGTTGTTGGAGAAAATTATATGTAAATCTGAAAGAGGAAAAAGCCCACAATGTCCCAGATTTTTTTTTTGTTAGCCATTATTCACAACTCCTATTTATCACAGGTTTCATTAGAATACTGTATCCATATTTGTGGAGAGATAGAGAAATTAAAGCTATGCTATTTATCCCAGAGCTGTTTTAACCTAGTAAATATTTTTTGCTTATGTGCATTTGTAGATGAATCGTATCTGTCTTTTATCTATATTCAATCCCTTTTTCAGGGTCAAAAAAATCTACAAAAGAGCAACAAAGCAACAGTGATCAAAACTGGTAGGACTTCAAATAGCACCAGCATTTTAAAGATGTGATAGCGTTTGGTGATGTTTTACTGAGGGAATGGCACATTCATAATCCAGTTTTTCTCAGCATCATAACTGGTTCAGAGCAAGGACAAAGACAGATACTGACAGCCTACGTGTAAATTTATCTTTCAGACAGCTTTACCGATCTTGCAATAGATTATACCTGCCTCACTTCAGCCTGACCTTCCATCTGCTTGTTCAGGGGAAAAAACATACCTTAAACTTCAAGATTCAGTTACTAAGAAGTACCTTTAAGATCAAGTAAGAGTTCTAGATGGCTGAATCATCTGTTGCTATTTCAGGGAAAATATTTAAGCTCTAGAATGAATTTCCAAATATTTGCTGTTATGTACCCTAAACCATTACTTACGTGTCTTCAATTAATACTAAACTTAATTATTCAACTATTACATCTAACCAAATCAACGTGTTTTTCAACAAAAGCAAATTTCTCATCCCAATAAACAAATGAGACCAAAAATCTAAGATACACAATAAACATTGTGCGTGCTTACACCAAATCATTACACATCAGACTCGGGCTTCTCAGATCTAGAAGTAAATTAAGACTAGTAGAATTAACACTGAGCTTCAGTAATACAGGAGAACAGAATCATGTCTCTGTCTCCAAAATGTCTGATGCATGCAGAAAGATTTGGTTCTATCTACGATGCTTAAAGGAGCTCAACAACCAGCGTTCAAATTACAGCACCAAGTGTTTATATAAACCATAGTTTCAATAGAGTTTAGATGGGGAAAAAAGCGTATTTCAGAATTACCATAACTTGGCAGCAACACTGAGCACCTGTTTGCTTCTCGAATGCTCTGGATTTTTTTTTTTTTTTAAATTCTTTAAATAACTTAATACTAGGAGCATTTTATAACATGAAATGCCTGATCCACAGGAAAAACATTTGGATTTTTGTTTCCTGCGTACATATATGGAAAAGGAGGCATATTTCAAAGTTGTGACTCCATTATAACAGTGGGAATACTGTTCCATAGGGATGTTCCTATTGTTATTTTAGTACACATTATTAATTTTATCTATGTGCGTACTTAGTGTAAGTTCCTAACTGCCTCATAAATCTAAACTTAAAATCCACTGTAGTCATTTTAGACAAATATAGTAATTCTATGATAATTGCATGACTATATGCTGCTTTATTTTCTCCATTTAAATTAGCATAGAGTGACAAGTTCAGTGTATCTCATCTAATCTGACAGTAAATACTACAGGTGTTACTAAGATTTACCAGCGTTCTCTGTTAAACAAATTACTAGTTGCATACGAGAAGCGTAATGAAACAAATACTTTAACGCACCCTGTCAAATCCGTTGTCTAAAACACGAACGAGCCTGTTTTCAGATAGATAACAAGCTATAGCTGGTTTTCTTACACAGAATTAATTTTTTATAGGAGAAATGTTTTAATACAGTGATTGCAAACCACCTTCACTCGGGTTTCAGTAATATTCCCAACTGGAAAATTTTGCATTTAAAGACAGACCAAATCCCTGAGTCTCAAAGAGCGTGGGCTAGAGAGCCCCCCGCGGAAGAGGAGCCCCGCACCGGCGTTCATTGGCGAGGCCCGCTCTCGCTTTGCACGGCATCCACCTCGGCGCGGCCCCGCACCGCCCCCCCGCAGAGCCCGAGAAGACCCGGCAAGGTCCGTACCCGGGCGTTCCGCCTCCGCGCACCGTTTCGGCCGAGGAAACAAGGCAGAGCAGACGGACTTCCGCCGGGGCACCGCACAACCGCCGCGCTCCGGCCATGGGCCGCCCCGCCGCCCGTACCTGCGGGCAGCGCCGCCCGGGGGCGGCGGAACTGCCCCCGCCGCGCCCGCCCCCTCATTTACATGGGCCCGCCCCCGCCGCGAGGCATGCCGGGCACAGCCGCCGCGCGGTCTCGCTCCCGCCCCCCACCGCATCCCGGGGCCGGGGCCGGGGCCCCCCACCGGTGCGAGGCGGCAGCGCCCGCCGGTACCGCCGCCCCCAGCCCGACCACGGGCGAGAGCCAGCCCGCCGCGGCCGTTTCCATGGAGACCCACATCCTCCCGCCCCCCTCCCCGCGTCTGCAGCCAGAGCTTCCTTTTCCTTCCCCATTCCCCCCCCCCTTTTATTTTTTTTAATTAAAGAGGACAGCGAGTTCGGGGGCAAAGCGATGGGTGTAATTTATGCGCAGCTTGTTGGAGCTCCCCCACGTGAATTAGCATCACGCACAGACACAATAGGAGCGGGGCAGGAACGTAACGGCAGCGCGGCCCCAGCGCGGGGCGCAGCGCAGCGCAGCGCCCGCTCGGCCGCGCGCACAATGGGCCCGGCCCGCGCGCCCCAACGGCTGCCCCGCGCCGCTGCCCGCGCCGCGAGGGACGAGCCGGCTGCACGCAGGAACGACACAAGCGTCCTTACACGCGGCAAACGGGTATTTATAAAGAACATAATTGAAATCCTAAGCTCACACGGAAACGGCAGCCTGTTCCCGACATTTTATTTTTTGTTTCTTTATTTCCCCAGTTGCTTTTCACGGGCTCAGTCTCCCTGCTGCTGAAACAGCCTCCAAAAAAAAAAAAAAAAAAAAAATCAACAGACCTACTTCTCTGAGGCATGGCCAGCATATCTAGCTCATGATTTCCGAGTGCTGGAGAAGAAAGAAAAACACTACTATGAAGAGATTTATGGATTAAAACTTTTACACGGTTAATCGGTTAATTTCTATGTGATGTGATGCGACATGACAGAGAAATTAAATGCCTGCCCTCTGTAAGACAAACACAGGCCACTAAAATCTTTGGGGGCAGTTTTCAAAAAATAAAACATTATGTATAATTAACTAACTAAGAACTGTTATCAGAAAGAAATACTTACTTGAAAAAATAACAACATATTTTGCATTAATATTAGAGGGAAATAAATGCAGAGGGTTATAATGTATCATTCCTGTGTGTATACAATTGCATTAAAAAAATAACACAAAACACCACTTTCAAAATTATCAAAAAAAAACCATGGAGGAAAAAAACAAATGTAAGCGCACCATTAGATATGCTCCAATGTTATATTCTTTTTAACCGAACACAGACACTACAAATCTCCTACTGAGAAAGAATTAGTCTCAAATACATAGCAGAATAATAGAATGTTGTTACTAAATATTTTATGATACTGGTAAATGATCCATCTAGCATAAATTTAATTTTACTTGCTATCCAGTTTTTCCATGCACAATTGAAGTTTGAATTGCATAGGAATAATAGTAAAAATATTTTTACAATGAATCTGATCACAGAACTTACACCATTTATTTAGCCTTGTATCACATCGATGTGCATCCTTCCAATCCCACCTTACAAAATGCAAAAAAAAACAACCCTGGCTTTACTAATAATAAGGAAATAGCAAAAACCCCACTTATATTTAAAATACGGAAGTGTGTGAAGAATCTATAAAACAACTGACCTGTTCAAATTGTTGTTTTTCCAATCCATGCACTGTTTTTATTAATTAGGAACCAAACCAGATTGATCATCATTTTATAACGTTTGACATATTCACTGTCTTCCTAGCTCCAGCAGAATCTTCTTAAATTTCCCAGCACTGTGTTTTATTGCTGGTACCATATGCTTTATTGTTCAGCCACAAGAGCTTTGCTCTGCACAAAGACTCATTACCTACTGCTTGCTGAGCAGCTTCGGGCTCACTGAGGCTGCCTGCGTGATCACATGGGAGTTTTGTCTGAGAAAGCCAGGCATGCCACTGATTTCACCGGCTATGGATATTTTTATCAGCTGAGGTCTACTATGAGGAAGGAATAACAAATTCTAAAGCCTCTCCACCTCATTAAGACAGCAGTCATTACGGAAATCCCCTCAACTTTTTTTTTTTTTTTTTAAATTATCATTATTATTATTGCTCCCATTGTAACACAGGTTCAAGTGGAAATTCAAGAGAGTTGTTCAAAGTAATTTTTTCTTGCGGGGAGTGGCAGAAACTGTGCATTGTCTGCATTACTCCACGCACAGCGGATGCTGAAATTAATATTCTGAAGAGGTAATATTTTGCCAACACTTAATCTGCCAGTGTTTATCCTTTACGTAGAGGACAAGCTTCTGAATGAAAAACTGTTCCTAAATAGCAGCCCCTTTATTTAAATTTGTCTCATCAGTCAAGGGCATTATCCTGTAATCTTTGGTCATAAAATTAGTTTTGCTGGTTTCAGAGAGACTACTCAGGTGAGTAAGAATTGGCCATTTGAGCAAGGATTAGTCTCAAATCCAAATGACAAATTATAGAGTACAATGAAGTCTAATCTCTTCTTGATAATAGCTGGTGATACTCCGGGTTCAATTCTGTGGTGTTTTTTTTTGTGAGGGCTGTGTTTGTTTGGTTTGGGTTTTGTTGGGGTTTTTTAAACACAAAATTCTAAATTGAAATAAAATTTTATATTGGTTAAAAACTTAATATTTACCTAAGCATTTTATACTAGAATAAGTGAACATCGACATTCAAAATTACAAAAGCACTTACATAAGAAGATAAATATTTAATGATTTTTTTCACTGATACATTATCAGTATCGGGGATCCATTTTGGAATACTTGGAGATAGCTTAACTCCTACTGCAGAGTGAATTCCCAGAATATTCTAATTTAAAACTCTTAACGTACAACTAGTGATAATAAATGAACATATCTTCTCCACCCTGAAAACTGGTACTGAACATGTAATTAACCATAATATTAAAATTGCAAAGATGCAGCTATTCTATGAAATAGTCAATTATCTTTGGAATAATTCATAGCATTTTGAAAATATAAGACTGCAAAAAGAAACTGTTTTCTCATTAACATTCCACAAATGAAATACCTACTGATTCTATTTAAGATCTCCCTCATTAGAATAAATGACAGCTTGTTGCTCACTGTTGGCATTATTCTGGTCCTATGGAAGTCAGTGGAAGTTTTGCGACTGATTTGCATGGAAGAAGGGACAAGCGTGACGAACGCAGATTCACGCGCTTTACTGTGTCGTCATGCAAATCAGTGACAAAACTCCCCATTTCTTATTGTTCTCGGCATCTTGCTCATCATGTATTACTGAGGTTTTCTAGCAGTTGATATGCAGTCTCTATTGGTTACCCTGAATTATGAGATGTGTAATAAAGGTTTTGGAATTATGCACAACTAAATCCAGTGACGAACATCTTTTAGACTCTCACATTCATTTCGTTTAATAAAAAATTCCATTATCAAGAATGAGTATTTTAAAATGCCACCATTTTTATCTACCCAAAGACACGGACTGAGCAGATGGTTCGTGGCTGAGAACCTTCTACATCTCTTAAGCAGGAAACACGCCATGTATACATTAATGAGAAGAAATGAAAGCAGACTAGATGGGTTGCTAACGAACAGCTGCTTTAGCTACAGCTATGCACATTTTTTTCCCCTGGCGGTATCATTGATGATGTCACGATGCTAGTGTAGAAAGACATAAACAAAAGGCAGGCATTTTTGCTGCAGTAGCAGTAGGGGAAAAAAGAAAAACACCCAAATGTTTGACAGATGGAAAGAACAAAATCTGATCAGGAAAAGAGTACTACTGTCACATTTTCTGGGTGTCGTTATATACACTATGGAGCACTTCTCAAATCCTGAAAGGATGTTAGAGGAAAACATGTTCAAGGACACGATACAGTTAAACCAGTTAACAGGAAAGTGCTGTTTCTGCAAGAGACAATAGCAGCAAGCAGTCTTCATGCTGTACGAAAGGCAGCCTCAGTTAATCAGTTCTTCAAGGTTGGGAGAGAAGGGGGGGAGGAGGGAAGCTTCAGTCGTCCATAGTGGAATTCAGGATTTCCTAATTCTAACTTAACATTTTTAGGTAGCTAAATTATATTCCATCCCATACTCTCTTCTTACAGGTTTACTAAATAGGAAGAAGCCTTTGTCAGAGCCATTTTTTTAAAATTTCTGCCCAAACATACTATTGAGGAAGTGCCTTTTTGTCACCATGAAAGGAGTTAAAGATCACCCAAGAGTTTCACAGTAGCCAGAACCCAGACCTTCCTTGTCATTCCTTAGTAGGAAGAGCTCCAGATGAGGCAATACTTTCTGGTACCCCTCCTGTAACAGACAGGACTTCTTCAGGAGAATCCAAATTCACCTCTCTTTGAAACAATAGTAGGAGAATGATATGCAAATGCTTAGCAGCCTGTTTGACCCAGGGTCTCCCACAGGAATCGAGGTAAGCAAGGGCTCTCTCTTCTCTAATAAAAGTTCCTTGTGAATCCAAATGAAAACAGAATCAAGAACCCGCTGACAAATTGCAAATAAGGGTAAACTGTCAGATCCCACATCTGCTTTGTAGGAAAATCAATTCACAGGAACATTCTTATGCTTTCCCATTCCGCAGAAGCTACGGCAAGAGGGAACTGCTAAGGAAATTCTGACTCTGAATCATCTCCATCATTAGTAAGGAATAATTATGTAAAGCCTGGTTTATTCTACCCTATACGCATTTAAACTTGAGTACTTTGACACACAGATTATATGCATTGAAATACAGATCTTGCACATAATTTAATAAACAAAAAAAACCCCAACAAAAAAACCACCACAACAACCCAAGACTAGCCATATATCACAAAACAGACTAAACCTATGATTTAAACTTCAAATCATTCCCACCTTACACAACTACATTATTTTGTTAGGTACTGAGCTTAATCTGCTGTTCAGTATCCCGCATCGCATTGGATGAATCAGATATGAATCAAAACAATTATCAGGACAGCACCATTCAATTTCATGGAACAAAAAGAGGCAACTTGCAGTCAAAGCCTTTTTGTTCCAAAGGGCTGAAATCCTGTTACCTTGCAATAAAATGCAAGTAGTCCTGTTTCTCCAAGTACGCCAGAAATGCAACAACTTCCACAGCAGCTGAGAAAGAGGGTTTTGCTGTAAGTCTCTTTTACAGTCCAGTGCCAAAAAAGATCAGAAGTCCAGGATTTATGAAACGTGTCCGGTGGACCATACATGCTCTACTCCAGCTCTTACAAACAGCATGCCATGGTTTGCATTGTATGAGCTACAGCAGCAGCAACTACAAATGCCTCAGCGTTGGCTTTGAGGTTTAGCAGTAGATGGTTTGCGATCACTCCTTTGGTAAGATCTATAAACCTTGCACATGCAAACTCTAATTTGAGCTATACGGATGAGGCACAGCTGCAAGATTCCCATGGAACTCTGCCATTACAGAAGTTGTTCTACAGAATTAAAAATGCACCTCTATGAGAGAAAATGGTGTAATATTGACTGAAGCTCTCCATCTGAAGTTACTGTCAGTAACACTGGGGTAGGTCAATCTTAAGTATAAATTCTACATATTTCTTTCCAGACCAAATATAATTTAATCAATTTCCTCACCCTGGGTACACCACAGTCACAGCTAAACTATCTTCAAGTAGTGCCACATTTAACTGCTCAGCTCCAAATACTGGGGCTTGATGGATTTCAGCAGCCTGCCAGAAAGAATAATGTACTTTGGGTTCCTGAATTACACAAATATGAAAGACTTCCTCATTCCTAAATGACATTTTCAACAAAGAAGTACAACCATATTTTGAAATGGGGTTCTAGTCAGTGAAGCACAGGAAAACAGACAAAATGTATTTGAAAGGTAAGAAGACATCCTCAGCTCAGCAGATGGATGGAGAAAGCAGCTTATAACTGAAGGACAGGCCTGTGAGAAGCTGTTCTGGTTTCTGGCACCTTCGCAAACATCTCCAAACTTCACACAGTGACCCCTAGCATGTCCATGTAAGGCTGCCACTGCCACCCTTCACTCCTACTTCTGGCACATTTGCCCTGTTAAGTCAATTTGAAGGACACCATGCATAGTTTCCTTTCTTTCTGACTCTTATCTCCTTGACCAGGAACAACTTCCTAAATCACGTGGTGCAAAGCAGGCACAGAGTAACAGTGAATTCTCTTTACACATACTATGAGATATACAACAGCATAGCACCTCCTAACGATTGCTAGCACAACAGCTCTTGAGAACAACCTTGTTTTTAATGATACATTCTTGCTACATCTTACGATATGTGCATTTTTCTAAGATAAAACAAACCTTCTCACCAGGGTGATATCTCAGAGGAAAGTGCACTTCCTGTCAGATAATACCATTGAACGATGTCATGGTTTCAGCTGGGGTAGAGTTCACTTTCTTACTAGCAGCTGGTATAGTGCCACGTTTTGGATTTGGGATGAGAATGGTGTTGATAGCCCACTAATGTTTTTTGGTTGTTTCTAAGCAGTCAAGGCCTTTCCTGCTCCTCACACCACCCCGCCAGGGAGAAGCTAAAGTGCACAAAAAGTTGAGGGGAGACACAGCCGGGACAGCTGACCCCAACTGACCAAAGAAATATTCCATTCTATATGACACCATTCTTAGCATATAAAGATGGGGGAAGAAGGAGGAAGGGGGGCACCTTCAAGGTTATGGTGCTTGTTTTCCCAAGTAACCATTACATGTGATGGAGCCCTGCTTTTCTGGAGATGGTAACACCTGCCTGCTGATGGGAAGCAGTGAATTAATTCGTTGTTTTACTTTGCATGCATATGTGGCTTTTACTCTACCTATTAAACTGTTTTTAACTCAACCCACAAGTTTTTTCCCCTCACTTTTACTCTTCTGATTCTCTCCCCCATCGTAAATGGGGTCCTAGTTGCTGGCTGGGGTTCAACCATGACAATGGTACTACACATTAGAAGAGCTACTGCACGCAAAACAAATGCTCCTCTGTAGTAAACATACAGGGTTTCTTCTTTCACTACCTTTCTCAGTACTGTTGGTTAACTACCAAAAAATCAAAGAACATATTAACTTTGGAAGGCAAATTAATGTACTGAGAGATGTATAGCCAAGCGGCAAAAGCATCTCTTGACTGCTTTTGCACTAGATGATGCGAATAATCAAAGCAATTAATTTTGTGTTGCTGTAATGCTTGATACAGTCAATGTCCAAGACACCAGCAGAGCATGGAGTTTCTGAAATAAAGTTCTATTTTAAAGAGCAAACTGCTTGTTATCTTGCTAAAAAAAAAAAAAGAAAAAAGACTTAGAAGAAGGCAGATACTTTAAGAAGAGAGATTGCCTGTGCTGTCTTGTATGTGCTTCATAAGCCAGCTTTGCTCCAGCCAGTTTCCATGACAGCTCAGACATAGCAACATGATCTGTGCCGGGGAGTAATTCAGAACCACAGAGCCATGCTTGGCACGGTTAGAAATTGCAAGACATAAACAGAAGAAACAAAGGTGCTTTTTCGTTTTTAATTAACTGACATACTCCCTACTCCATCCCTTTTCTCTTGCTTGGTTACTAAGCACACCTTTTCTCATAATATCATTTTCCAACTTACAAATTGCACTTGGCTGTTGACCAGCAAAAAGTTTAAAAGTAAATAAAATTAAAGGATATTTGAAGTAGGCATGATAGCTAGTATTTTCTCTTTTTCTTCTTCTCCAAGCATTTGGTTCTTCTCGTCCCCCTTACACCGCAGTAAACCAAAAATAAGTTTACTGAGTCAACGCAGTTGAAACAGGCGTAAAATCCTGTCAGGAGGAAGCAGACCATCTTTCCTTACTGGATTTGTCATCAACAGAACTTTCTAAAGCACCACTGTTGCTAAACCAGCAACATTGCCTCATTCCTCGCTTTCACAATTTCCATAGAGGAGCAGACAAGCTCTTTAATTTTTATCTTCAACCCAAGATGAATCTTTCATTGTTACAATTTTTGAATTTGTTCTTGTCTACCATAAACACAAGTATTTTAATTTAAGAAGACAGGAAAAAATAAAAAAAATGTAACAGACACACAGATCTAAGCAGCAACACAAACAATTTTTTACATTTTATAGTAGTTAGCAGTTTACGAAGCATCCCAATTTACAAGACAAGACATAGTTAATGTACTACTTAGAATAAAATATATAGCAGACTTTTAATCTCATAGACAAGAAGATATGTAAATTCTAAAATAGGGTATCTGCCTTGAACTGCTAAACATCAGTTTAGGATCTCATTCCACAGGAAGTGAATCTGCTGCAACACTTCTACCCACCGTTGTACAACCCACGTACCACTTTAGATCCATCATTTAAAGCTTAAGAGGACACTGACTTTTAGGTTGTATGGTAAATTTTCACTGTTTCAAATAACCTTTAAAGCCTAGAAACTGATTCTCCTTTAATAATTCTGTCCATTTCCATTTGGCCAGCATTGATTTCTTTCCCATATGTGTACCCAGCAGAGCTTGAAAATAATTTTCATTTACTTCTTGGTTTGTGTACCAGCATCACTGATAATGTCAGCACAGCACCAGGAATTCTATTGCTTATGTTGAGTCTTCTCTACCAGCAGAACACAACACATTTCCTACCCCCCCACCCCCCAGTATGTTCCATGACAGCAGACTACATTAAGAAAGTAAAAATATTTTGCAGGAGATTCCCCTCCTCATACCCTAAAAACACGGTAATGATTTCACTTTCCCTGCAATCAGTGTTACAGAAATTAAATGAAAATTCCTATCACACATTTTAGCATCCAAAATAAATTTCATAGCATATATAGAAGATTTTCATCAATTTAAAACCTGAACCACTATATTCTTACAGCAAACCTTTTATTATGTCAGTCTAATGTTCTACAGCTTCAGAAAGTAAGCCCCTCCAATTCAGAAATTCACTTTCTAAGGAATACTGACTGCTATTTCTTTCATATAGGAAAGAGATCCACTAACACTATTTAAATAACCACATTTGTATTAGCAAATCAGTGGACAGTTCTGGGATGCGCTGGTATAAATCCATTACTTCAATGATTAAACTGGACTGCTGATTCACAATTTGATTACACAGTTTTCAACCACTGTTCAAAAACACACTATGTTTTTGGTCTAAATTGCCAAGAGTACAAAGGATAACAGTATCACAGTATCATCAGGGTTGGAAGGGACCTCTGGAGATCATCTAAGTCCAACCCTCCTGCCACAGCAGGGACACCTACAGCACATTGCACAGGACAGCGTCCAGGCGGGTTTTGAATGTCTCCAGTGTGGGAGACGCCACAGCCTCTCTGGGCAGCCTGTGCCAGTGCTCTGCCACCCTCAGAGTAAAGAAGTTCCTCCTCATGTTAAGATGGAACTTCACGTGCTCAAGTTTGTGCCCAATACCTCTTGTCCTATCACCGGGCACAAATGAAAAAAGACTGTTCCCATCTACCTGGCACCCTCCCCTTAAGTACTTATAAGTATTGATAAGATCCCTCCTCAGTCTTCTTTTTTCTACACTAAAAAGCCCCAAGTCCCTGAGCCTTTCCTCATAAGAAAGATGCTCCAGTCCCCTAATCATCTTTGTAGCTCTTTGCTGGACCCTCTCCAGCAGTTCCCTGTCCTTCTTGAACCGGGGAGCCCAGAACTGGACACAGTACTCCAGATGTGGCCTCACCAGGGCAGAGTAGAGGGGGAGGATGACCTCCCTCAACCTGCTGGCCACACTCTTCTTGATGCACCCCAGGATGCCATTGGCCTTCTTGGCCACCAGGGCACAGTGCTGGCTCATGGTCATCCTGTTGTCCACCAGGATTCCCAGGTCCCTTTCCGCACAGCTGCTCTCCAGGAGGTCAGCCCCCAACCTGTACTGATGCATGGGGTTATTCCTCCCCAGATGCAGTACCCTACACTTGCCTTTGTTGAACCTCATCAGGTTTTTTCCTGCCCAACTCTCCAGCCTGTCCAGGTCATGCTGTATGGCAGCACAGCCTTCCAGCGTGTCAGCCACCCCTCCCAGTTTTGTGTCATCAGGAAACTTGCTGAGGGTACACTCTATGCCTTCATCCAGGTCATTGATGAATATATTGAACAGGACTGGACCCAGTACTGACCCCTGAGGGACACCACTAGCTACTGGCCTCCAACTGGACTCTGCACCACTAACCACAACCCTGTGAGCTCTATCTGTCAGCCACTGTTCAATCCACCCATTTAGTCCATTCATCTAACCCACACTTCCTAAGCTTGCCTGTGAGGATGATGTGGGAGACAGTGTCGAAAGCCTTGCTGAAGTCAAGGTAGACAACATCCACTGCCCTCCCCTCATCCACCCATCCAGTCACGCCATCGTAGAAGGCTATCAGATTAGTCAGACATGACTTCCCCTGGGTGAATCCATGTTGACTGCTTCTGATAACCTTCTTTTCCTCCAGATGCTTGGAGATGACGCCCAGAACAAGCTGTTCATTCATCTTTCCAGCGATGGAGGTGAGGCTGACCTGCCTGTAGTTTCCTGGGTCATCCTTCTTGCCCTTTTTGAAGACTGGAGTGACATTGGCTTTCCTCCAGTCCTCAGGCACCTCCCCTGTTCTCCAGGACCTTTCAAAGATGATGGAGAGTGGCCCAGCAATAACTTCTGATAGCTCCCTCAGCACTCGTTCGTGCATCCCGTCAGGCCCCATGGACTTGTGGGTATCCAGTTTACTTAGTTGTTCTCTAACTTGTTCCTCTTCAACCAAGGGAAAGTTTTGCTTCCTCCAGACTTTCTCTGTTACTTGCAAAGTCTGGGACTCCCAAGGCCTGGCCTGAGCAGCAAAGACAGAAGCAAAGAAGGCATTCAGCAACTCCGCCTTCTCTGCATCATCCGTCACCACAGCACCCATCTCGTACAAGAGCGGTCCCACATTTTCCCTGGTTTTCCTTTTGTCTCCTATATACTTAACTGCAGTAATACGCCCTGAAACTGTGCAAGAATCAACATTTCTGCAACATCCTCACGTCTGGAAGTTCTTTTGTAGATTCATAGAATTACAGAATAGTTTAGTTTGGAAAAGACCTCTAAGATCATCAAGTCCAACTGTTAACCTAACACTGCCAAGTCTACCATGAAACCATGTCCCTACACACCACATTTACTTGTCTTTTAAATACCTCCAGGGACAGCGATTCAACCTCTTCCCTGGGCAGCCTGTTCCAATGCTTGACAACACTTTCTGTGAAGAAATTTTTCCTAATATCCAATCTAAACTTCCCCTGGCACAACCTGAGGCCATTTCCTCTTGTCCTATCACCTGTTGCTTGGAAGAAGAGACCAACACCCTCCCCACTACAGCCTCCTTTCAGGTAGTTGTAGAGCATGATATGGTCACCCCCCTCAGCCTCCTTTTCTCCAGACTAAACAACCCCAGTTCCCTCAGCCACTCCTGATAAGACATGCACTCTAGACCCCTCACCAGCTTTGCTGCTCTTCTCTGGACACACTCCAGCACCTCAATGTCTTTCTTGTAGTGAGGGGCCCAAAACTGAACACGGTACTCAAGGTACGGCTTCACCAGTGTTGAGTGTAGCTGTACAATCACTTCCCTAGTCCTGCTGGCCATGTTGTTTCTGATACAAGCCAGGATGCTATTGGCCTTCTTGGCCACCTGGGCACACTGCTGGATCATATTCAGCTGGCTGTCAACCACCATCCTCAGGTCCTTTTCCACAAGGCAGCTTGCCAGCCACTCTTCCCCAATCCTGTAGCATTGCATGGGGTTGTTGTGACCCAAGTGCAGAACCTGGCACTTGGCCTTGTTGAACCTCATACCACTGGCCTCGGCCCATCGATCCAGCCTGCCCATAAGAATGCTATGGGAAACAGTGTCAAAGGCTTTACTAAAGTCTAGGTAGACAACATTCACAGCCTTTCCTTCATCCACTAAGTGGGTCACCTTGTCACAGAAGGAGATCAGGTTTGTCAAGCAGGACCTGCCTTTCATAGACACATGTTGACTCGGCCTGATCACCTGGTTGTCCTGTACGTGCCGCATGATGGCACTCAAGATGATCTGCTCCATAACCTTCCTGGTACCGAGGTCAGACTGACAGGTCTGTAGTTCCCCAGATCCCAGCTCTTCTTGTGGATGGGTGTCACATTTGCTAACCTCCAGTCAACTGGGAGCTTTCCAGTTAGCCAGCTCCTGCTAAATGATGGAAAGTGGCTTGGTGAGCAATTTTGCCAGCTCCCTCAGTACCCTCAGGTGGATCCCATCCAGTCCCATAGACTTGTGTGTGTCTAAGCAGTGTAGCAGGTCACTAATCATTTCCCCTTGGATTATGGGGGCTTCAGTCTGCTCCCCATGCCTGTCTTCCAGCTCAGGGGGCTGGGTACCCAGAGAACAACTGATCTTACTATTAAAGACTGAGGCAAAGAAAGCACTAAGTACCTCAGCCTTTCCTCATCCTTGGTCACTAGGTTTCTGCCCCTGTCTAATAAAGGATGGGGATTATCCTTAGTCCTCTTTTTACTGCCAATATATTTATAGAAACACTTTTTTATTGTCTTTTACAGTAGTAGCCAGATTAAGTTCTAGTTGGGCTTTGGCCCTTCTAATTTTCTCCCTGCATAACGTCGAGACCTCCTTGTAGTGCTTGTGAGTGGCCTGCCCCTTCTTCCAAAGGTCATAAACTCTTTTTTTTTTCCCCCCACTGAGTTCCAGCCAAAACTGTCTGTTCAGCCGGGCCGGTTTTCTTCCCCCAATGGCTCATCTTTCAGCACAGGGGGACAGTACACTCCCATGCCTTTAAGATTTCCTTCTTGAAGAATGTCCAGCCTTCCTGGACTCCTTTGCCCTTCAGGACTACCTTCCAAGGCACTCTGTCAACCAGCCTCCTAAACAGGCTGAAGTCTGCCCTCCGGAAGTGCAAGATGGCATTTATGCTGAGCCCCCTCCCCACCTCTCCAAGAATCAAAAACTCTATCATTTTGTGTTCAATATGCCCAAAACAGCTCCAACCACCATATCACCCACAAGTCCTTCTCTGTTCACAAACAACAGGTCCAGCAAGACACCTTTCCTAGTTAACTTCCTGACAGAACTGGCCATCTTCCACACACTCCAGGAACCTCCTAGACTGTTTCTTCTCTGCTGTGTTGTATTTCCAGCAGACATCTGGTAAGTTGAAGTCCCCCACGGGAACAAAGGCTAGCAATTGTGAGACTTCTCCCAGCTGCTTATAGAATATTTTGTCTGCATCTTCATCCTGGTTGGGTGGTCTGTAACAGACTCCCACCATGATATCTGCCTTGATGGCCTTCCCCTGATTCTTACCCATAAACACTCAACCCTATCGTCACCATCATTAAGCTCTAGACAATGAAAACACTCCCTAACATACAGGGCTACCCCACTGGCTGTCCTTCCTCGCTGTCCCTTCTGAACAGCCATCGATAGCCACACTCCAGTCACAGGATCCATCCCGCCAAGTTTCAGCAATGGCAACTAGGTCATAGCTTTCTAGCAGCACAGTGGTTTCCAACTCCTCCTGTTTGTTGCCCATACTGCGTGCATTGGTGCAGAGGCACTTCAGTTGGGCTATTGGCGATGTCATCTTCTTAAAGGAACACCCCTTAATTTTGCAGAAGCAGTAATCAAGTGATTGCTTTATCTAAGAGTTCTACCTAAAAGGCATCAGGACTACATACTTTCATTAGAGCATTTTTATAGCCAAATGTTCTTTCAAGATTTCACCATTTCAGAAACCTTTGTGATTTATTTTTTTTTTTAATTAAACTGCTTGATACCTACCAGCTGCAGGACTTAATGTTCAGTCAGAATTTTGTTCATGCTATTAAGTAGACAAACCTATCACTCTGACTGAAGTACAACAGCCACGGGCTGAGTATGTCAAGCTACAGTCCCTAAAGACTGAAGTTTATTCAGCCTCTTATGTTGTGTTACATTCTTTTCCAATGAATAGATTATGAAAATAAGTAAGACTTCCAACCCGGATTATATTCAAATACTTTAAGTAAGGTTCACCAATGTATGGCTCAGACAAAACTTGGACTGTAGGGACCACTGATATCACCTGACAGGAAGCTGCATCATTTGCCAGTTTCCCATGTGGCAGAAAAGTAGTGATTACTACCTCAGGATTTTTGTCATCCCTGCAATGAATGTGTTTTCTCAACCAGATTTATCCCTTTGGCCCAGCATCTTTAAGCACTGAGGATAATACTGTCTCTGACACAGTATTCTTCTTTTTAGGAACATAAGGACCCTATTTATTTCAGCTACAGTAAGTGGAGACAGTACTAGTCTTGCCAGATATTTAGAAATAGTGTAGTCAACCTGTCTGTTTTGACCTTCCAGGTTACAGCAAAGGTGCAAGCTGTCAGCACCTGCTGTCATTTGCTGTTAACAGACTTTTACCAGATCAACAGCTCTGAGCTCATAGAGGAACTCACCAGTTTTGTGACTGAAGAGCAGGAAGCCAAGGTCCTCGGCTGTCTCGTTCCATCTCCTGGGGTGGGTGGATTTCAGTAACCCTACCACTGCTCTAGCTGCCTGCCTGGAACTGCTCTGCTTCTGCCCCAAGTCTGCTGTTGGTAGCAGTTATGTAGGTCTCCAGGATACAGGATCATAAATGCAGACTTCAGCCAATTAAGATTTCAAGAAGCATAAAGATTTACCAGGGCCAACTGTTCTACTTTTCCAGAGCAAAAGACATTCTCACTGCCCAGGACGTCTCAGATTGAGAGACAACAGTGGCCCCATTTACACGCAGAAAACATATTTCTTATCATTTACAATGGCAATGAGCTCCTAACGGTGCACTGTGTATCTTGCAGTTTTCTCCTTATTATTTCTAGTACTGTGAAAATTCCTGAAAAGTTGTCATATTTAGCTTGTAAAACACTTAAAACAGCAAATTGGTACATACTATATGCTGATATTCTTATTCTTTTTCTGCAGTTGCAAACAACTCTTAAAAAATTACCTTCATAATCATACTGGAACAGACAGATCGACAATTGCTAGCCTTGTCATGACATTCAGTGTGTCAAGCAATGACACAGGCAGAGTTTGCAGACAAAAGCAGTATCTTTAAGTAGACACGCTGAGATGACTAGGAAAACTGAACCCTTTGAGGACATCAGAAGGGGGTCACACACATAAAAGCCTGCCTATTTTTCTAACCATAGAAGTATATCTAATTAAAAAATTCTCATTTCCCCACAAACTTTGCCTGGTAGTTATCCTTAGATTATCATACCACAATAATGACAGCATTAAGAGCCTTAAAAGTTATATATAGCCTGACACATAGCCTTAAAAGGTTCTCTGATATATAGCCTTAGAAGCTAAATATGTTAAACGTCAAGCAGGAAACTAAGGTGGATTCAAAGAGCTAGGATTGCAGAGAAAACAAAGAGATATCACTTATTATCTCATAACAGTTATTTTTACGTGCCAACTGGAAATTTTGTACACATAATGACAAAGGTGAATTTTACAAAAGAATTTAAAAACCAATGAAATAGATTTGCAGGAACTGCTCCAAAGCATTAGAAACAGCACAGGAGTAAAAAATGTTAAAAGTTACCAATATTAATGAATGCTGACAGGTAAGTGGAGAGGAAAAGACCAAGAAGAACTTGCCTCTATTTCAAGAGACACAGAATATACATTTATGACAGTAAAAAAGTGTGATGCTAAAGGGGATACAAAGAGATGCATCAACAGGTCAAAGGAACATCATCTCTGATGCAGCGTTAGATATACATGAGAACACAGTAAGAAGGCATTTGTTAAGGCCAGGATTTTGTGATACTTGAGATAAAAAAAATGCTAAAAATTTTGCATAAGATTTTTTTGCCTCACAGCAGAGTTCAGTTAATTACCTTGGAGGAGAGACAAACTGCTCACTGGAAAATGATCTTATCTGAGAGGGATGCATCTATTGTTAGCATAGACATCATAAATGAACTTTTTTCTTTTAGATTAGCCAGAAAAAGTACAGATGGAAATGAAAAGGCCACTAAAAATATAACTGTATAGAAAGTTGTAGGATGGGGAAGGGAAAAACAAAGTGCCTTTTCAAAAATAAACTCAGTAGCAATTAGAGGAATGGAAGAACCAAGAGTGGGAAAAAAGCAGAGGCAAGCCAACATTTCATTTCAAGATGAAATATAGTAAACACTTGAAGATGGATTGTAGAAGATGAGGCTGAAATGTTTATTTTGAGATCTAGGGAATACATTTTTATTTAATGTATACATGCAGGAAATAAGGCACATGAGTCCTAAAGTAACTGAATGACAGAGTAAGTAAATGAATGAGAATATCAGAAATAACATACTCTGACACTGACTGCCAACATTCGTTAGGAACTTAATTCTATCCATTAAAAAAGAAAAAGTAATAAAAAGCAATTTCCCTTGCATCCAAACCCTCCAACAAACTCAGATGAAAAATTCAAAGCGTAACGTGCACTGAGCAAAAAGTGTTAGATACAAAAGGTATCACTTGGCTACACAAAATCAGAGAAAATATACCAATGACCTTAGACTACTACAGATTGTGGTGGGGAAAGCCAAAACCCAAAATACTAGACAGGCTGACAGCTGAGTCAAATCTAGCCTGAACTAGAACCGGAGTGAAAATTCCTGCCTGTCCACATATCCAGTGTTTTATTCAATCTAAGCATACAAACAAGGTGACTCTGCTAGTGGTAGGAGCACTGGAACTCTCTATCCAAAACCCAATGGCCAAAGCCAAACCTGCAGAAAACAAAGCTCAAAATTCAGAAGCCCATGTATACATTAAATGTCAAATACAATGTAGAGGAATTTTTACTAGACAGTGGGTAACCAATGAGGACTCTGGAGCCATAGCCTAATGGTGTACAATTCCAACAGCAGGAATAAAAACTAGCAACAAATAGCAAGCATTCTTATTAGAGAGATATTACAAAGAAACTGCCAAGCAGTTAGCATGTAGCAAACACAACTGTTATTCTCGATATACAGGTGTTAATAATACTTTAACTAATGCTTATATTTCAGAACATTTCTCTGGATTGTAAAATAGAGAACCTATCTCACTGCTAGCACTGGACTGGCAGCAGAGACCCGAAATCAGCTTCCATAAAAAATTAAAACCCTGAGAGCAATTTTTAATGAATAATTTTGTGAGACCTCAAGCAATTTAACAATTCCATCCCTACCTCCTCCATATGAAAAAAAAAAGTTTCAAACAACATCTTATTGCTATTTATCCCACAATTGTGGTCTCGGTGATTAAAAGTAAAAGGTATGCTTCAAGACCACCAGTTACCACCAGTTATAGAGAATCTGTCTCATTGAGCAAGTCAAAATAATTAGAGGAATAAAATCAGTCGGGATTTATTTTGCATTATTGTCAATAACAAAGTAAAAAAAAAAAAGGAAATTCTAGTGGCAAGTCTGAAAATTTAAGCCTGATGTGAACTTTACAATTCCATTTCTAAGTAATAGCAGTAAGTGGATGGAAAAGTACTGTTTCTTCTGATACAGGGTGATATCCTGTCACTTGAATTTACAAAAACAAAATTCTTCAGAGAAAAAATTTAAACCATCTAGCTTTATTTTAGTACACACAAAGCAGTTAAAAGCCATTTATTTCTTTTCTCAAAGATAATCCCTACTAATTGCTCTAGTTGTGGAAATACATTCTGTGGGAAAGGATAATGAAGACTACTTGTCAAATTGGTCATGTCATTATTTCACTGCACAACCCAAACAGTACAGCCTGACCCATTCCCAGCATGCTGAATATCAGCCTACAGAAAAGGACCCATGCATAAGCCATTCCGACCTTTCTTGCCAGTTTCTTTTGACCTTTCTGACCTCATTAGACTGCTATAAAGAAAATAAAGGAGCTGCAGGGTACTCTTGATGGATTAGAAGTAACAAGAATGTGTCTAGGACTTAAGTACTGAACAGGACCCCTGAATTATAATGCTTTTCAAACAATCAAAATGATAAAAGGGATGATGATGAAGAAACAGAAGTAGGGAGAAATAGATTGTTAAAATATTTAAGTGTGAATAATATGTTTTCAAATTGTTCATCAGTATCCTTAACCGTTTATTCTGTTGTAATTTTAGACGGTTGGATTTTTAAGGCCCCATTTGAGTGAGAAGAGATATTAAAAAACAATGGTCCCAGCACAGTTATTCTCATTAAGCATGAATATAACTGAAGCACCTTGCTAGAAGAGAGCTTTAATCTCTCCTGGCCAGATTTATTTAATGAATTCTTCAAATTCCCAAAAGAAGAAAACTCTAGAGCCTAGAATACAAGGTCTCTGATGTCCCTCTATCTCATTTCAAACACTACATCATATTATCAACAAAATATGCATCTTCACAGACAAAAGGGTAGAGATACTACAAAAGTGCTTACGCTTTACATAATACACACCTTCTCCAGTGGAATTACTTAGAATTTTTAAAGTGGTCCCCAGTCCAGAAATGCATTTTTATAGCTTACATAATATGAAATACAAAACTTATAAATTAATTTTGCTCTCTAAATACTGGGTTTTGCCATCCCTAGTAAATAATACTTTTTTAAGCTAATATTCATATCTGAGCAAGAGTCTCAGAAGGGAAACCACAGCCCCACAGTTTGCAATACAACTATGAGAGAAATTTTACAGCAGTTGTTCTCTGAGTTGGAACATGGGACACATGCCTTTTTATCTTTTTATTCTGTATTTCTATCTTCTAGGGAGAAAAGTGCTATGAGTGAATTTATAGTCGCATAAATCTTTCAAGTTCCCATATATTATGATTTCTGATTAAAAACTCTTGTACTGAACCACTGGAAAATGTTTAAGGGAAGAGAAGAATTTTTCTTTATATGCTTAACTACTCCTAAAAGAAGACATTAGTAGAGAGGCTGACCTCAGCCAAAGGGTTCAGGCTTTATTATGCTATGCATTAAAATGCAGGCACCATCACATAAAATTAAATTATGTTCTACTTAAAAATAAGACTATGCCATTTGTTCCTGAAATATCCTCTGTTCAGTTAGTTGTCCTGCAGTTTTATAGATCCCGGCATGGGAAAACTTTTACATCTGCTATAGCAGGGATCATCCCCCCCTCAGAAACATATAGCCTTTGGTAAATCTCTGCATGTCTCATCCATCCTGTGCTAAGTGAGTACACGTACTAGCACCAAGCCAGCATCACTGAAGAGGATGTATATACTGCACTTGCACAGTAACTCTCACCAGGGTTTATCCCCACCAGCTAAAATGTCTTAAAGCAGCCACTGGATCCAGATACCGTGATACAGCACATGGAGCTAAGTTAGATGACACAGTGGTTAAAAAACAACTTAATCAAGTTTCCACTACAGATTTCACAGTTGCTGTATCTGGGCAGCTGTTCCAGCACAATTAGATTAGTGATTTACGCTGTCTCTCCACTCCCCACCATTTAAAACAGTGGATGGAGATTTGAGTGTATGCATTTTCATCCCCATCACCATTCAGACTTTGTAAAACCAGAGTCATTTCAAGAGTCATAGATGGGTTTTGCTTTGGTTTTTGTTTTGGGGTTTGTTTATTGGTTTGGGGGTTTTTTTGTTTGTTCTGTTTTGGGGTTTTTTTGGTTTTGGGTTTTTTTGCCCCTTTGAGGAGGGCTGATCCACAGGAAGAAATTAAGTGGAGGTTGTCATGACACTGTATGGGAAAGGGTGTGTAGAGGGGGTGCCCAAAAATCATGGAAAAGATAGGTTACTGCCTAAGGCACAGAAGTGACAGGACACTTGAACTGGCAGACTATAGTCCGTCGGGAAACAACTGCAGTATAAGCACATCTAAAGATACTTTAAACTTAACCGGTTAACACTAAAGCCTTTGCAAAAACTTTTCATTGTAATTCTGTGCAGATCTCACCTATCTGAGGTTAAGTTATTAATTTTCCCAGGTTGTCCTTGCTTTGGAGTTTGCTTTTCCTGTCAATTACCTACAGCAGTTAACCGGCTGTTTAAAAAGCACGTAGAACAAAATTCCCCTTCACAAAAGGAAGGGCAGGGAGAAAAACCATCGAAAAAAAAAAAAAAGATTAACTCTGTTATCATGTTATTTGTTTATGCTATTATCTCATGTATTAAATAGGTTACTTATGTTATTTACTAAATAAAGCCTGAGAAAGGAAACCGCTTTCAACTGATCTAGGTCTAGAAACCTAATTCCGAGTACCAGAGGGAGAAGTGGGGAGGGGTGGGAACTCTTATCCTTCCTCCACGTCTCAAATCAGAACAACATGACAAAAGCTTGGCTTTACACTGCAGGATTACAATAGTAGATAGAACCAGGAATTAGTAGTAAACAGTAACTGTCTTCCAGTGTCTGATGATGACCCAGAATTAGGTACAATTGTATCAACAAGTTTTACAAGTTCAGTAACATTTAGGCATCTAAGACATTAATTCCACAAGTCTGATGCATGTTTCCATGCTTACTGAAGTAAATGAAGCATTTTGTTTATTAAAAAGACAATTTTTAAAGAAGTCTAAGATTCTTATCAAGTCACCGGGTAAGTCAAGAATCACATGCTCTCCTCTTATTTGCATTATTGTAAGAATCAGAAAGACAGGAGGGAGAAAGCTGTCTTCTCATCTAAATGTTTACCCATGGCAATGAATGAGAACACAGACTCCTATACCAAGTGGCTGTGTGTTACGACCAGGCAGCCCAGACTGCTACAGGAATCAGGGGCTCCTCAAGGCCCTTTTCTTTATCCACAGATTTGGCAGCGAGTGAAAGGCTCTCCTGGATATTACCTATACAAAAGCAGATCACAATCTTTCTTCTTTGTAAATGTTTTGCAAGTGACTCCAAGAGTTCAACTCACTGACTCCGCAACACAAATTTTTCCAAGTAAAATGGTAGCATGGGGCCTGCCTATCAGGTGCAACTATATTTCACAAACACTTCCACTGTTTGCATTTGGTCTAGGTTGCTTTGCAGGATTTATTTTTTTTTTTCCTCATTTCCATTTTCAACAAAACAATAAAAGCTAAACTATGACAAGCAAGATCAGGGCAAGTATTATCTAGTAAACTAAGGTTATGTTAGACACTGGTTCCTTTACACTACCCTTGAGCTCTAAAATATTACTCTTACCAAGAAAAGATTGAACAATGTGACAAAACGTTATTTTACAGAAATTTGATAAAAGTACAGAACTGAATGACAAGCCTTCATTCTATTAAAAATGAGGCTTAGATTCCTAAATCATGTACCTTTAAGAAATCCTAACACAGTTTTCCTTTTACATAAATATTAAAGATTTGAAGTAAAATGAATTTTAATACAACATGATGTTAGTTTGTTGACAGAACAGAACTTAGTGCATTGGGTTTGGTGATTACCAGTGTTATGCTCTGGAGGAATGATGCAAAGGATTCTATATGTTTGCACATCTATTGATTGCCAAACCTCCTTATAGATTTGTTATTGCTAGTGAGTCCTGGCCAAGCCTCCTCTGATCCCTAAAACCCATTAAGAGTTAATGAAGTCACAGAGAGGGAGGAAGAAAAGGAAAAAAATAAAACTCACCAAGACCCTGAAAAGAAAGTTACACACACAGCAGTATCATGTAGATACTAAGGCTCATTTTCAAAAATTTTTCTTCAATAATGACCGTATGATTAAGCCTTATGTTGCAAGATTTATTTATATGCTATCATTCAAAACCAGTTGAAGTTATTATACTGCATCACAAACATAACATGCTTCTGAAGATTTTTCCAAAGTTTTACATATATATCCTATCTGTCTAGAGAAAGGCACAAATTAACAGGTTGCCTTAATGTAAATTACTCAGTACTTGAAAATTCCCTACAGCCCCCATCTTTGGTGCAGCCACTAAAGGAATATTGGTGTATCACCTTTCTAAATCACACCTTTAATTGCACCCAGCAGTGGAACAATGGTAACACCAAAGATCATTTGGGAAGTTTTCCAGCAGCATTTACCACTCCAACTTAATGAAGCACCCTCTTAAATCAGTAGTACTGATTTCTGATTTTGGGGTTGGTTTTTTTTTTCATTGTAGTTCCACCTTACTGCATGCTAAGCACACAAATAAGAGAAACACACTTCACATCACCCGAGTATAGCAAAAGAAAAGTATTTCAATATCAAAAGTATTTTTCTTTCTTAAATGAACATTATGCAAAAATTCTAATGAATTCATCTTCACTTGTGCACTAAAGATGAGAAAAGTTAGGCCAAGTGAGCCTTCATTAAGCAGCATGCATCCTCCTCTTCACTGTAGAAACTCATCAGATAATCAAACTCAGACACAACATAATATAAGGCTTAAGCTACGGAAAGAGAATCAACTGCCTTCAGTAATGTGTGATAAGGATAATCCAGATAAGGTAAAAAGAAATCATATAAAAAGTTCATTTGAGTCAGGCTATAAAAACATTCAACAAGGTAAAAAGGAAAAGGAGATCAGTAACTCTGTGGTCACAGACTATTGCCCTACATGTGCATGTTCACATGATGCTGCAGATAAGCAGCATACTACTACATTTACACTCACAGTCATTCACGAAAAGCCAGGTTTAAGGCCTGCATTCATATTATGGTTAACCCATAATCCAAACAGACCCTTCAGGATAAAGGTTAAATACACGCATGCTTTCTGATTTTTCCTTTCTCAGTACATGTAGCATTTAAAAATAACATTCTAATAACAAACACCCAAAAGATAATTTATACACATTTTCCAGTACCCAAGCAAAGCTTACAACAAATTATGAACACGTTATCCAAGAAAAGATGCTATCATCATTTTCTTGCTATTTATCAAGCATTTTAAATTACTTCATGATGTTATTAAAATATTATACTGATTGCACACAGTTCTTGGAACACATTTACTACTTGAGATGTGTTGGCTAGCTCTCTGTGGCTGAATAAATCATATCCATTACTTCCAGTCTTTGGAAAAAATAAGTCACATCGTGATGTGACAAATTAAAATACAAGCTTTGAAAGTACCTCCTCAGATAACTTTGCGTTTCCTTTTCCAAAATATTAGGCAGCTTATACTTTTGCAAGTGAAGAAAGATGCAAATATGCAATAATTAATTCATTTACAAACACAGGCAACAAGTTAGGAATATTTTTCTTGTATAAATCTAATTACATTGGAAGCTGCTGATGTATACTAATCCAATAGCTTTTACCACTAAATTTAAGCATTTTTAAACATAAAGTTGCAGCTGGAAATCAGAATTTTTTTACTAATCTTGTTCCAAAATTGCTAATAAAACCTCTGCAGAGATGTAAAATATAACATCATGTTTTGCACCATCAAATGGTACAAAACTGAAATTGGACCCGTATAATTGTATAGATACACGTATGTGAATAACTGCTACTGTACTACTGACCTTGTGATCTCAAAGAACGCCAGTTTCTCTCAGGAGATTTTTAGACCTCTGAAATCATGTTTTCAGTCTGTAGACATTTCCTTAATCTGTCCTTAAAAAAATGAAATTCATGTCTCATTACTGTTAAAATGGTACCAACAAACTTTTAGAATTTCTATCAAAGTATTAGTGATGCCTTATGGACACTCACAGAATAAAAAGAAAATTCAGCTTGTTTGCAATGAAACCAATTACCATATTAGGGGGGAAAAAGTCAGAACAGCATGTGAGTCATGTATGAGTAAGCCACAGAAGTTATTTTACCAAAATATTTAATTATTGCAAACACTTATTGACTAACATAAAATATTTTGTATTTCAGAAGAGCAGACCTGACTTTTTAGTATAAATGAACATACAACCTTTGAGCACATAGCCAGTATGCACATTTGGTTTCTGGTACACATGAGCTACTTCTGCTCCGACACAACAGGGAATCTGCAAACCTCCCTGTATTTCACTGAACAGAACAAAATTCATTAACAGCAAGGACAATTAAACATTAATCCTGCTTACCAAGGCAGGTGACAGACTTGCCATCTGTTGAAGTCCTTAAAGCAAGGTTTGATGTCTTTCTAAAAGACATTTTTGGATATAGTTTTTGAAAAAAACATGTAATCCATACTGCACACTTCGGCACGTGGTTGTGGTAAAGGGAAAAGGGACTGGTGGCACAATCCAGCGACAGTTCTGGCTTTGCCATTCTTATGCCTGTTTGTGTCACTTCCCATTCTGGCCCTAACATTTGTGAACCTGCTTTAAAATAATGTCAGGATCTTATCTTAGTTCAGTATTTCAGCTCAACTTGCAGAGGTTCAGAAAGGAATATTCATTTCAACATTTCTGAATGTTGAATCTGGTTTCAACAGTCTGACTGATCATTTTTCACCTTCTTCCGTGGCACTGAAGATTGAGCACAGCTGGAGACAGACCCATGGCCAAAAGCAGGAGAGAGACACTTAAATGTGCCTGGAAGGTATTTTGTGCTCACAGCTAGTTCATAACAATGTGATTACGAAGAAGCTTTGGTACAAACTCCAGTTAGATCTCTGGCGCTTTTCATATCCTCCTTCAGCACAGGCCATCACTCTCTGGGCACAGAACTCTTACACACTGTCTTTGCTATGATCTTGAGCATCAGTGGTGCAATGCTTGCTATTGCACCATTCCCTATTTAAGGCATGCTTAATATTTTTCAGGATCAAAATAATTTGAGAAAAAGAGGTTTTGATCATGATACAGGAAGTTTAGGTGATAATTACAGTCTGCATCATAAAGGCAAACTAGATCAATTCCCAAAAGCATCAGTACTGGCTGTTTGACACAAGTAATTAATATTTCTTGCCAATACTACTGCTGCTGTTTGTATGTATCACAGTGCAGGCAGATGGACACAGTGCATACAACTTGAGCTTTCTGGAGCAAAAAAGCAGGTAACAAAAAAAATGTTTTGGCTTTTTGAGGTATGCAAACAAATGAGTTGGTAGCTAATCTTACAACGCATGACTGAAGGGATGGAGCGTAGCATGCCATGCAGTATAGATCAAACTGAGCAGGCTATATGAACTTCAGAGCTGTAAACAGGGCTACACAAGATGTATGGGCAAAGAGAAAGCGGGAAATATAGGAGTAATCAGGAGATGGTTCGCATTATCATCTGCAGGATGCATATGATCTTGTATACATGAACCGTGAGGAAGGACTGCAAATATGGGCAGTTATGGATCTGTGTAGTCCCACTTCAGCCTCTAGTAGTCCCACCAAATGTCACAATAGAGACTGATGGCTATGAGGGAAGGTTCAGTAATTAGCAGGTGGTCCATAAAGTAATGAGAGAAAATCTATTTGGTCCCAAACAAGTCTATATTTTAGCTTTTCTCTGTCTTTAATTTCTGTGCAACTAACAATTCTTTCGGACTACAAAGTAAAATAAACAATTCAAAGTAGAACAGGGTTTTTATCTAAATACCAACAAAGCTACCCAAATAAAAAATATTACATGTAAATCCTTTCTCTGAGAATCTATTTTAACAATTTTTTCTCAAAATCCAGGCCTGGCTCATCTGCAAGCCAAAGTTCTAGACAAATCACAACATTTAATGACTTCATTAGGCACGTGCTCTAGCCCAACACTTACCCTTCTGAGTTAATATCATTGTGAGAAATGTATCTTTAAAATGCCAACTGAAGCTTTATTTCAAATGTCACATATTGTCCTCTCTTCTGGCTGCTCTTTTCTCTGGCAGTGTCTGCAGTATAGTCTCATTTTTTGAGAAAATTCTTGCTTCCTTAAAGGCTGAATTTGCTAAAGCCAGAGGCATTTTTGATGCTTACTCAAAGTCCAACAGTCTGAGTAACTTCATACAGTAGCCTACTGACTTGTAACTTTAGTCAAATAGGCTCATTCTTGTGAATTTATCTTTCTACTGCAAGCCATTATAGACTAGACACTGGTAGCTATCTAAATAATACCATTATTATAATGCACACTGTCGTTAATTAAATTGTGTTACCTCCTTCTTAAGAACATACAATTGGACATGACAGCAAAGGTAACAATTTCTACTAATTTTAGATAGTAGCATAACAATGAAATGGTATCTCTGCTCCAAGATTTTTGTGTCCATTCCACACTAATCACTCAAAACTAAGAATACTACTTGAGTAAAACAACGTGTAAAAGATGAAAAACAGTAGTTGAAATCAATAGGTGTGCTTAATTCAAAAAAAAAAAAGAAATCACAGAAACTTTATCACTTTTTGGTAAAATGTAGGTCATGTACAGTTTCCATAGTAACCACTGCTGAACTGTACCTCTACAGATGACCACTGCCTATGGCTCCTTTCTTTGCTAGCATGTGATGTACAAATACAGCCATACCTCAGTTAAAGTAAGAAAGAGCTAAAGAAGTGCTTGAAATTGTAATTAGTTTACTTCCAAACGTAACTCCTGCTTTAACATTTTCAAAAGTATCCCCTAATATCCTTGTGTAGATAAGCTACTCGGCTAACCAGTTGGAAACACACAAAAACTAATTTTCAGGACTAAAAATCTACTCTTTGTCTGCATCTCAAGCCTGGAGTCTCCAAAATGGAGACAATCAACTTTACAAGTTGCAAATAAGAAAAATATTTCTATTTATACAGAGCAACCCAACTAAACATCAGTAATACAGAAGTTCAAAAAGCACTCACATTAGGTTAAGCTGTCTTTGACAAGCGCACGGCGAGTTCTGTGATGGTGTATTCAGTACACTCACTGCAAGTGGGAGTTAATGGGTTGGCATATTATTATTTTGCACACAAGCACACAGTGAAGCCCAGTCATGTAACAGGGCTGGAGCCATAGATAATAACAGTCAGAGCCTCACTTGGGAGGAAGTGGTATAGTCTTCAGTCAGTCTGACGGTGAAAATCCCTTTCTCACCACTATTAGTCTGGGGCATACATAGTTGATGACGAATTCATTAATATACAAAAGACGCCATGTTACAAAAAGACTCTAACAGGCTTTGATAGTGAACTGGAAAATAACAGGACAAATCAATGTCCTTGACAACTGCTAACTGGTTTTCCCCTTCAGAACAGAATCATTTCACTATTATGTGAGTACAGACTAAACCAACTTTTTTTTTTTTTAAAAAACAGGTATTATGAAGACTCTGAAATACAAGCTTTGAGGTCTTTGCTTTGAGGCTTTGAGATCTACCCACATGCCTTAATGCTGTCAGTGCTACAAATACATTGGAGTTGGGTAAGCATCAGTATTCACAGACACAAAACACCAATGTCTCTTCCAACCATAACGATCTTATGATTCTATGATGTTTAGTGAGCAGAAGAATGATAATTGATAGTGTTGAACAGCATCAATGAAGAACCACGTCCCCTCCCTTGCTTTGAACTCTTGCAAGCTCAAAAACACTGGTAGATGAACACAAGACAACACAGCAAGATTGTTCGGAAGCCAAACAGACAGCTGTCATGGAATGGAGAAGATTTTGAGAAAGCTGTCTGTTTTCCATCAGAGCCTTAGCAAAACCCAAACAATCCGTGTAACTGTTTTTACTTCACTGAACTGACAAATTCCAAAGAAATAATAGTTCATATATGTTCTCCTAACTGGAGCTGAAAGCGTCACTACTGTATTTTGGAGGGGATAGATAGATATTTGGTTTCTTTATATTCCTGTAAGGATTAGGATCTTCAATACACTTCATGCTTGCTGCGCACCAGTGTACTGCCATAAGCACCAGGCCATCTCAGCAAACAGCAAGACTATAATGCATGAGAGAGATTAAGCTGGTCTACAGAGTAAGAAAAAAAAGCAAGAAGCCAATACAGCCTCCAGAAGGCAGAATACCTTTCTTTTTCCCTAATGCTTCAAAGTTCTTTAATTTTTTGCTCACAGGTCAGTAATTTCCATGGATTGATTCCTCCCTACAGTTCTACATTTATTCTATATGCTTGCTGTCTTCTAAGACTGTAAAGTATCTGACAAAGTCTGTATTTTCTGTATGCAGATACAGGCCTTCATCTTAAGCTGGTCCAAGCCTAGGCCCAATAGGGCCAAGAAGTCCTAGTAAAATACAAATGACATAATAAAAATCAGAATATAAATCAGAATATAAAACCCTGAAGGCTGATAATGCTGAAAACACAGATAAGAATATACAGTTGCATCTTTCTTGTAAGCGTTAGAACAGTTTCATCATGAAGCACCAAGAAAAGATAAAGCTCTTAAGCTCATCCGCTTGTTAATTCTGCTTTGCAAGCACAACTGATTGTCTTTTTTTAATAGACTATCAAACAAACAAAACAAAACCAAAACAAACAAAAACCACACAGAAGACTGTTCCCAGCTCACTGCTAAAGACTTAAGATCTCTTACAGCATGGTCACACAAACAACAGTTTTGGAAGCTGTATCAAGGGATAGGGGGAAAAACCCTTGAGCAGGAGCAAGCCCCTGGGTGGACAGAACCTCTAGAAGACGATCTACTACCAGTAGAAACTGCGCCTTTATGTCGCTGTCCTTCTGATGTTAACTGCCCTCAGTTGTGCCTACCGCTAAATCAATTGCTGTATGAGCAAAGGACAGCAGAGCAGTGCTCAGCAAGGAGAACCCGCTACCCCATGGCTCATATATTGAGGGTGGTACATACTGAAATTAAGTATAAAGTTTACAGTAATTGACAATAAGACAATATAGTTAAAAGCACTAATTCTTACATGGCTTTAAATTTCAAAACATCTTTAAAGACTGGTAGTAAAAGCTAGAAACCAGTATAAAACACAAATATGTACTAAACATACGAAACAAAACATGGCACTAGGTAAGAAGACGGGATATTGTAGGAGTCTTTCTGAAGCTTCATTTGCTTTGTAAGAGCACATGAAAATTCAAAGACAGCTGCTGAAGGGCCATTGGGACTGTCACTAGGAATAAAAGCTAGTGTTAGGATAGAGCAGTCTTGAGAAAGCAAGCATGAAGAAAATTTTTCAGACAAAAATGAATCTATTAGAAGTTATAAACTGGTAACAGAAAAACCCATTTTTCCCTCCTTTGTGATTTAATTCATCAATGATTTCCCTACAGAAGCTAATGTAATGGTATCAGGCCACCCACAGCTTTCACTGGTATCCAAATGTCATCATAATGGTTCTTCTTGTCTGAAGAGCAGGACAGCTACATTTAGTACCCAAGACATCTAAGGTTTTTACCCTTAGAAACACCACTTAAAATTCTGGTATTATTTGCCGAAGACCATGGAGCAAGTCTTCACTAAAATAAAGCCCATCTACATCCCAACCTTATGGTTTCTCTGGAAAAGGATGTTGGGTAAGACTAGTTCAAATCCAAGCTAGAAGGTAGCTAAAAAGAAGAACTTCTGAAAGGATTTTCAAGACTGTGGGCTTAGGTACATTCCTGTTTATCAAGAAAGCCATGGTCGTCATGATTTTGTATTTCTAAAATTTCATGCACATGTCACAGATGAGAAAAAAAACTTCACATTCTAGGTCTATAAATTAGACTGTAAAATTATTAAAATCATTTTGAATATTGTAATAGCATCTGGAGACACCAACTGCTATAAAAAGTCTAAAACTTGTGGCCAAGACTCAATTTGCTATACTATTCCAATTGTGAATCTGATTTTTATTCTGCATCACAAATCAAGGACAAAATCCAACCATCATGTTTAATTTTTTAGCAAATCTCACATAGAAGAGCCAATCAGCAAATATAATTCCATACATTGTGTTAGCATCATACTAAACTCGGGATCTCTGCAAGAGAGGGTTCCAGACTCGCTGACAGTACATAGTGCTGAATACGGACCAGGATTTATACATACATTCTTAGTGCAAGGTGCTTTTCTAACTAAGAAATGTAGAACAGATCCGGAAGTGCTATAGAATCCCAATCAACATTTCCGAGTAATTGTCTAACATGTTTTTGAAATATGTTCCACACACATCAGTGTAGTGCAGAAGGATGAGTCACTTTCACTGACTAAGAATTTGCAAACTGCTGGAGCATTAAATTCCTTTGATCTTGATAAGCTGGCTCATTCTCATTCTGTTCATTAGCCCTCCCTCTTTTCCCAGTTATGAGCCAGCCAATCTGTAGTCCTTTCTGCAAACTGACATATTTACCAAGTAAAATCTGTTACCACTGCTTTCTTGCTCATACTGAAAAACACCCTGTTGCCTGTCAAGCTCCTCTTGTCTCAGGGAATCTCCTTCTCTCTTTTACTTCATATATAACAGTCAACAAGCCAACTTCCTACCCTGACCAGCTCTTTATTAGCTCCTCTCTGTATTTCCCCAATAACCACTAATTGTTCACCTGTGCATTCTGACCCCTCTCTCTGTTCTCGTATAATCCAGCAAGTCACTTTTTGTTCCTCTCTCACCTTTTTTTTTTTATTTTTGACTCCCACCTGATGAAATTCCATCGTTAGTTCCCAAGTACCATTTTGCTGATGATTTGCAAAAATTGCCAAAGAATCTCACAAAATAACCTGGTGTGTTGCTTTGAGCCGTGTCTTGATAAGTACATTTCTTTAAGGGTTAACATGGGAACGTAAGTATCTACATGATTTGAAAAATAAGAATGTTTTAAATTGTAAGTATAAATTATCATTAATTTTCCAGAAAGTTATTTGGCAACTGTAATAGGGCTATTTTCTCATCTGTTCTATCTGAAAAATTAGCGTATGTGGAGTCTGCCACAAACAGGTATCCACATTTAGGCAGCAATTCAATTACAATACTGATTAGCAAAAAGCATCTTGATGTTTTCACTCTACTCCTTTGATGGAAAAATACTGTACAGTCCAAAAAAAAAATCTTTTAGCACTTTATTCTGTACCAATCAAAAATCACAGTTGCCATAGAAACTGTAAAAACTGAAGTCAGTCATGACATAACAGGATAATGGAAAATGTCTGCTGGCTCAGGTTTTCATGCTGGAAATGCTTCAGTGAATTTAGCTAGGGAGTCAAGCAGTTCCCCAAATCTAACAAAGAATCTTATAACAGGTATGATTATTGTTTTCAATAATTCGGTCAGACTCTGGAAAGTAACAGTATTTATTACTCCTGCTCTACACATTGGCTATATTAACAGCAGACAGACTCTTCCCAGAACATTCAGTACAAGCCTCCGCTTAAGGGGACTGAATTTCTTTGATCACATGTCTGAGATACCCTGGAGGGACTTTTGGTCAGTATTCTCAGCATTCCCAAGATCCCATTTTTGACATTTTAAACTGAGGCAAATCCCTTTAAAAATCCATATTGCCATTAGTTTCTGTCTCTTACACATGCTGTTCAGAAAAAGAATTATAATCTGGCAGGCCCCTGCCCCAACCCAAGGTGGTCCAGCTCCATACCGAACAGTTTCAGGTTCTGTCCCTATGACCTGAAATGCAATAAAACAAAATTCTACCCTTGACTAACAAAGGCTACAAGAGCCTTTCACTCTCCATCTTGCAGAGCCAAAGCACAGGAAGAACTCTGCTGTGTGGAGCTCGTCTGCCTTTTACCGGAACCACTTGACACTTCGTAATTACTGACAGGACTGCCTTACTGCAAACCATTTGCCCTTTAAGCAGAGGCCATCCTACTGAAAACAAAATAATCATAATACACAGGAACACTGTTGGGCTGGCCCCACTGGAGGTGAGCAAACTGAGTACCTTAACCATGAATAATATGAAAAGCACTAATGTGGAAGTATTCAGATCTTTAAAAAAACAAAAAATACTCTCAGAGGCCTTGAATTGAGTGTTATGGAGAAACTTAAGTGACTTTTTTTAGTTTTCAGCTACTTTCCTTAAGACATATTTTCCACTCTGTAGCTTTAATTTATTCTTTCAAATAACTAGGTATGCATATGTTGAATAGAGAGCAAACAGGTACTGGTGCTCCCTATGCTTTCCCAGAGTTATCTTAAATACAAAATTCTGTTTTATCATGTTTGCATTTGGCAGTTTCCATCCCTGTTGAACAACTTCACTGACAGCCCCCCTGCCTTGCTTAAGAACTCTATTTAATGGCAGGGGTGAGTGTAGCTGGTCTGTACCATGCTTCAGTAAGCCACAGAAGGTTTAACTGACAGAAGGTTAGAGAAACTTTCCAGTTGCACCTGAGATAAAGTTTGGGCCAGCACAAATTCACTTGTCAACTTCCCTAGCCATGAGTTTAGAAAAAGTTTTGTTTTAAACAAAGTGAAATGCTGATTCCAGTAAAATGACTAGCAAATAATCCATGAGTGAGAGTAAACTTTCTTCAAAGAACAAAGAAGCAATCACAAATCACCTCTCCTTAACAAGAATGGCATGAATTAATTTGTTTCCTGCATATGTCGTGCAGGCTTTCTTACTAGAAAAGAAGTGCCTGATTTACACAAATCCCTAAACCTTAGGGGGAGAGAGACAGATACATTTCTTCCGTTACCACAATCAGGAACCTAGTCAACAATATGTATGAAACTCTCTAGGTTTTCACTCTTCTCTTCCCTTCTGTGGCATTCTGTCACAAGCTTTACATTTAAAATATCATTCAACATTTCTGTATGCCATTACCCCATTTACTGCCCTTGTACATATATACGTACACAAACACATATATATGCTTTTTCAAATTATATATATACACACATACATAGTTATGATTTTTTCAAGCTCTAAATATATGCACACATGTGTACACACGCACACAGACCTTTATCTTTATTTAGTGAAAAAGGCACGTTCATTTTCATGGATGTCATTGAGGAAATGAAAACAATATAATGCTTCCGTAATCATGTAACAACTGATTTGGATACGCGCAACATTTATTTTTCAATACATGCTACCACAGGAAAAGAAATATAAAGATCAACGTAAAATGTTGAGTATTAATTATTAACAACAGTCTTAATCTACATGCAGCTTATAAAATACTGTTATAATACTACATTCCACTGTCACAAAGAAGTACTGTGTACTGACAGGGATTACTGGTGCTCATAGCATAATAGAGGATTTTTTAGATTGCTGTTGTGTGTCTCAGCAGTCCCTTGGAGAAGCAATGAATCTGCACATGTATTGATAAAGAAGAGTAAGAAGAATTTATATGAATCTTTTTAGATTTTTTCTGAACAGCAGAGTAGCTGTGGGCACACAGTAGGAGCCCAGACTTCAGGAAACATGTGTACAGAATAAACACTTTACTGCATAAAATGGGCTGAGGAGGAAAGAATCTGACGCTGATCACAGATGAGGCTAGAGCAAACATGTCTTACATATTCTGAAAGCCTGTGTTATGCATATAACATATGCTAGTGAGGACAGAGTTGTCTGCAACAGAAAGATGTGTTTTCATGTTTTGCCCTGTATTCAAACATTATGCAACCCAATCCTGCAACATTCTCACACAAATAATCTTTATTTGAATGCATTCTTACTGTTCTCCATTTTCCATCTAGAGATCTTGGACAATTAATGAATTTGTCATTTGGGTTTTGCAGAAGCTGACAACTAATAGAAAATATCAGAAGACAGGAATCTGAAAGCCACTACTACCAGTATCTAATTGAGAAGTAGTGAGTTCTGATACAAAATACGCAATTCCAGATCCTCTGAAAAACCCTTAGTAAGTAATAATCTGTTGCAGTAATTGCCCCAATATTACCCCCAACTCTCCCCAGAAAAATATAAAAGTATACTTCCAAAAAACACTGGATGCAAATAAAATTGGGAAAATAAAACTGTTATATAGGAATTGCCAAATTTTCTTTGAGGTAACAATCAGGAAAATAGCCAAAAGTTCCATGAAATATTACATTTTCTTGGGCTACAGGTCTAATTCTTCACCACCCTATATAAGCACCAGTGTAAAAAGAAGACGTGGCTTCTATTTTGACACCGCTAAATTGTACCAGATTCAACTATGGAGAGCCAAGCTCCTTAAATTCAATCTTTGTTATTTTCCCTTTACAACAACGCTTGAACTAGTGTATTTACTTTGTGATTTATAAAGTCTGTTGTCACAGCAGTCAGGGATGTTTTAGGTTTGTTGATTTTATTTTTTCCCCCCACAAAAATCTCACAAAGTACTTACCTAGACAGTTGCATTAGAAAAGTACTGCCATTGCCTACAGAAACAGGAACAAATAGGTTGTGGCTTTCTCAAGAATGAAACAATGAAAGTGAGAAAAAAAACAAAAAAAAACCAAAAAAAACCACAACCCCAAACCAAAGAACACATAAAAACGGAAAACGAATGAAAGCTAAGCAAAATAAAGGTATCTGCATCATGCCCTGAAGCCTAGTCAGTAGACAAAAGCACTGGCAGACTGCCAAGTGGAAGAAGTTCCAGGCTGAAAATCCCATTGCTAAATTTGGAGAGTTCAAGTTCAAGAGCCAACAGCAAGAGCCTCAAACACAATCAAAGCAGGGTGATGAGTTGGGGAGGGGGAGAGGACATCTCACATCTACCTGTGTCTCAAATCATCACAGTCTTTGTTCTCCCTACTAGAATTCTAAATTCAGCAAGAAGCCTACAGAAAATCTGGGCTTTTCAAAACCACTCAGTACTGGCTGCCATCTGCACTCAGAGGTGAAGCAGCAAAAGAGTATCAAATCAGAACACGGGATGTACACACATACTTGGCAGTAGAACGTGGCAAATAGATCCCAGAGTTAACAGAGGCTTGAACTAGTAAATTGATGAAGCAAAACACAGTTCTCTACAGACTTATGAGAAAAGGCCCAAAAGCAGTCTCATCAAGTGCCAAAGCAGCACTGTACAAACTACTTCTGGACACATACTTGCTGCTACCACTCTGTGCTTACCATCAAACTCAGTTCTGGAACAAGAATAAGCAGTGCTACTTCAGTTCTCTCAATCTCTGATGCACACAAGCCATATAAAAACACAATTCCGGTTGGAAAGGACTTCAGCAGGTCTGTAGTCCAATCTCCTGCTCAAAGCAAGGTCAGCTAGGATATCAGACCAGGCTGCTCACAGCTTTAGCCACTCAGGTCTGTCTTGAGAACCTGCAAGGACAGAGACTACACAGCCTCTCCAAGCAACCTGTTCCAGTGCCTGGCTGTCCTCATGGTGAAAAGTTTCTCCTTACATTCAGTCTGAACATTTCTTGTTTCAATCTACATCCATTTTCTCTTATGCTCCCATCACAGACCACTGGGAGGAGCCTGCCTACATTTTGCATTAGCTCCTCATAGCTACTGCACAGTTGTTTCTACCAACTCCCCCCACAGCCCCCTGTTCTCCAGGCTGAACAAGGTCAGGTCCCTCAGTCCCTCCCCACAAGGCGAATGCTCCAGCCCCCTCATCATCTTGGTGACCCTCTGCTGGACTTACTCCACTTTATTAACATCTTTCTTGCATTGAGGAGGCCAAACCTGGGCACAATATTCTAGGTACAGTCCAGTAAGTGCTGAGCTGAGGGGGACAGTCACTTCCCTTGCTCTGCTAGCTGTGCTGCCTGTCCGCCAAGACCCCCAGTGCCTTTTCTGCAGAGTTGCTCCCCAGCCCGTCAGGTCTTCCTTCCCAGGTAACACAACTCTGCATTTGTATTTGTCCAATTTTGTCTGTGTCCTGTCAGCTCATTTCTCCCGCCTGCCTAGGTCACTCTGAATGGCTGCTTTTCCCTTAAGGGCATCAACTATTCCCTTCAATGTGCTTCTCTGCAAACTTGATGCAAGTCACCATGTCACCTCCTTCAAGCAATCGATAAAGATGTTAAGCAAGACAGGTTTCAGGACAGACTCCTGTGGTGCCCCTCACCGAGGTAGAGTACAACCCCTTCACCACCACCCTCAGCTGAACAGCCAAATCATCTACTCGGCAGAGTTTTTTTCCTTTTCAGATAAGGAACTACACTAATCCTATTGCCAGCTGTAATTCACAAATAGCTCTAGCCTAGCTTTATTAGACCAACAATAAAAACAAAAATGGAAACACCCTTCTAGCTGCTACATACAAATTGTCAGATAACATCCAGATCACTTATTGCTACTCATTTACACACATAGTGTATTGCAGATATGAGGCTTTATGTAGATTCCACATTACATGAGTTTGGTAACTGGTAACCTCAACCTCAGAAGTCAAAAGAAAAATATGCTCTAAGTTAACTATCCGCTTTCAGTTGGTTGAGTGGGAACAAGAAAAGGATTTCTGTTCAAGTGTCTCATGGAGACATCAAATATAATCTAGCATCTTCTCAGAGAGAATTACACATTTCTTCCTCCATTTACTCCTGTAACAAGTGGAAGAAAAGGACTGAGGGCTGCGTGGTTGCAATGGCTCAGGTGGCAGGATGAATGATCCACGGGATCAACTATTCTGTCACAGATTGTACAGGCTACTCTCAACTCTGAGCATACAGGGTCAAGCAGAAGCACTGGCCTTCAAGCTTTGTTACTGTTGATCTTCCCTCTTCCCCCAAATCATCACCCAAAATGGAAGATGGTCTTCTATATACTTAAAAACATTTCACACAATCTAGATATAAATGATATAGTATAAAAGCAGAGTTTCCTCTGAAACTCATTCTGACATACAAATTTTTTACATAAACAACTACCACCAGAGGAAAGAGTTCTTTTTAAAAAAAGTACTTCCTCACAGTGTCAACGTTTAAATATAATAAAATAGAAAAATACTTCAAAATAAAAGCAAATAGCCTACGTTGTATTTCTTCCAAGTAAGATGAACCTTTCTTAGCTTGTATAAATACGACCACTTTAGTACTTACGAGTAAAATGATTAGAAGTAGATGGATGGACATTACTTCCACTGTCAGCACTTTCACTGCTAGAAATGTCATCATCTGATTCCCACACACAGGAACAAGGTGAGGAGCCATCAACTTCTTCAAACTTCCTCTTTAAAATCCCGCTCATCACTGCAATGCTGTCACATGCACCTGTAACAGGAAGAGAGGCAATGAGGCACTAGAACACCTGCCTGCTGTCCAGGTCTTCAAACTCATTTATCATGAAGGAGTTAATATATTCATCAGATACTACTACCTGTAGCTAAATGGCTCCTTACCAAGAGTTTTAAACAACTTTTCCAGGAAGGAGTCAAACACACTTATCAGTATATTTATCATCTCACTGACTTTCTTACAGGCAGTCTTTTCTAAAGACAGAAGGCAAACGCTACCTGTGTTCTACCACTGCAGACAAAATTCTATAATCAATCTCATGCATAAAAAAAAATAATAAAAATATTTGTTATGCAGCAAATTTGGGCCAAGTGTGAAATATATATAATCCAAAATAATTCAGTAGAAATGCACCTTTATACAACACTTAAAAACCTACTTGGCACCAAGAAACATTACATGACAAATGTTCACTAATAAATATAGTTCAGAAAGAAAATGTTCTCTCTTGATTTATTTTAAAGGTCTGATCTATGTAATACTCTACTATCAAATGCCCACGTTCTCAATTAGATTTGAGAGCATGAGATACTTAGCATCTTTTCAGGCCAGGTCCTGCAAATACAGTTCTGGCTCATTTTGTTATTTTAATTTATGCAGAAGTTTCTTGCAGAGCTTTTGTGAAATTCAGATACGAGTACTGGCACACATGTAGGCTATTTCCATTCACACAAGTAAAGCATCAAGGGACTGAATCCATCCTTATGAATTTGGCTTCCTAATAACACTGCCAAACAAAGCCAGAGTCATGTTCAACATTCTTTATTGTTTCCCTTTCATATATAACAGCTGATCTTCTCATCGCTTTTTATGGAATACCAAGCAGAAAAAAATCAAAATATTTTTAAAGCAATTCCTAGATCATTTTAATGCATCAGATAGGCTGAAACAATTTTTTCCTCTATCTTTAATTAAAAAAGATCTTAAAGTTTACTGTCACCATCGTTACTGATTACATCCTACTGAATACTGAAAATTAATTCTAAGATCTTAATTTAAAAGTTACAGATAATATCTACTCTCTGACTACACTAATCAGTGGAACGTTGCTGTAAATAGCTGGGGAAAAAAGGCTGCTGTTTGATGCTTTCAAGCGCATAGTATCAGAAATTCTCATTCTTCTGAATGCCACTTGCCATCAGCTTGTTAAGCTGCCAATCCAATTCATTTTATAACAAAGTTGATTTCCTCCAGTAAGTTTCAGTCTACCTTTATGGATGTGTCTCATTTACAGAAAATATTTCAGTATAGATGTGGAATCACAAAATAATGCTAAGAACAGATGCTGCATAAGATGATCTTCAGTACCAAACTTGTTTGTATGCAAAGCACACTAGAAATTAAATAACGAATATATTAGGTTTTAATACTGCCAGTCACACAGACAGCTTTAAATACATATGCCCGTCATGATGTTCTCAGCTTGTTTTACTATTTATGAAAAAACTGTTTTCCTGAAAGGGATTTCTTCAGGCAAAAGACACAACTTACAAAGAATGTGCTTAGATCTCAACCTTTGCCCTTTTATCCAGAAATGAATTGCTACAAACTGCAAAGAAAGCATTCCATTTTTATTATGAGGACAAGGCAAGAAGCATTTAGCATCACTTTATAATAACCTTTGCAAAAAATGTAAGAGAAAAGAACAACACACAAACACACACACTGAAAACCCACAATAATAGAGAGGGCAGACCCCCCCCCCCAAAAAACAGGTTCAGAAACAACTCCTCTGAACTGTCTCCCACATCGTCACTGTATCTCTTGCCAACCACCTTTTCCACTGCCTCCTGCGGTGCTTACAGCACCGAAATTGTGAAATCACCATTATTTCCATGGCAACAGCCTGCAATATCAAAACCACAGGATTATAGCTTGACTGCAGAAGAGGGTAAAGAAGCAGCTGGAGTGTGAGAAAGAAAACGCTTACACTCAAACATCTCAGTGAAAAGAGTGATAAATGGGCTGACAAAGAGTTTATCGTACAAGCGAGACCTAGGTCAAATCCACGTCTGAGCCCATTGAAATTGTGGCTACAGGAGTTGTAAAGTTACAGGTCCAAAGAACCTCCGTCATAACTGCACCGCAAGGCAAACCTAATAGCTGCAATCATCACTAGTGTGCAGACTGCCAGAGAGCAAGAACTAGTTTCATAGCCTGAGACGATTTCCAGACAAAAGCCCTTTTGTCAGACATTGTCTTCTGCAAGTATACCGAAGAGCAACTGGATGACTAACATGCATCTTGCACATCAGTAAAGTTATTGCAGATAGAGAGAGTCTCAATAGCCAGAACTGGTTACAGCTAGTAGCAGAAACAAGTATTTTTCTGTGAAAGGGTTTTAAATTTGCTTGCATTTAGCATAGCCTACATTTGCATCAAGTGTCATGACCTGGTAGCAGCAAAGCCATTTGATTAAGAAGATTTATGTAATGAACCATAACAAATGATTCCCAGGATCCTTGGAAGTGGCATACAAGTTAGCTCTACACCCAGCTCAAGGTAAGCCAAGAGGTATGGTAATACTGCAGAACCTGAGTATCACCACAAACACATAAAGAAGGCATAGCTATCCATTATATAGATTTAGTATCACTGTTGCCCAATTTTTATTCTGAATCTCTTCGAGGAAGCTTATCAAGAAGGTTGTTTGACCAAGTAGTCACAATAGAATTCAGGCATTGCCACTTGCCTGACATCTGTTGATTCTAGTTTCTCTGTTACCAAGTCTCCCCAGGAAAACGCTACACAGGGGAAAGGAGACACTGCCATTACTCAAGAGCCTGGCTATCACAGAGATAGATTAAAGAGTATCTAAAACTGTTTGTACACACTATGTACCAGCAGGAGATCCCTTTAGAATAACATCTGTATAAACAGCTGCTGCTCCATAAACCAATATTCTTCAGAAAGAGGCACATCTGCACAGTAGCACGAGGCATGTTCTATCTGATACATTTAACCCACACCTTGTTTACATAGGCATCCTATAGTACCTGAGTGAGATACACATCTCCAGAAACTAGGAGATAAGCATGGTGACACACAACCCAACACTGTTTACAAAAGCATTATTTTGCACTCTCTGTTGATGATGCGATATATCCCAGTGGAAGACAGACAACAACAGGAATAAGCAACAGTCAAACTTCTAACAGTAATGAGGCCACGAAGTTTGTGATATCTCTGAAGGTTCCTTAAGTCCAGAATCAGGGAACCAGGACAGGGAACTGAAATTTAATTGTCATTCTTTATCCTGCACCATAGCTATGACTGAATCGGTAATTTCAGATTTTGGGGAATCAAACTGAAGCAACTGCAGTCGCAAAAAAATCTGAATCCAACCTCACTCTGAATGGAAGACTCTACAGGTTTAGGGGACAAGGCACCAAAGACACACACAAGTCAAATGTTCAATACATGAATTTAGAGTAAAACTATAAATAAACCCCACATCTGATAACAGGAATCATAAGGGTAATATAACCACACAGTGGTACAATTTTGCTAACACAGAAATCACCTATGGCATGCAAAACAGTATATCATATAGGATGGGAATAATCTCAAACACACAGAAGTGCTATAGCAACATGCATATTCTGAAGAAAAATGAGCAAATGTGTATTTCTGCATAGAACCCAGCACACATAAGTCCATGACTGACTACAGGAAACAAACATCATCACATGACTAAGAAAAACAAATGCACAGAGTGGTAAGTCAATATTCTTGGACTTCTAGTTAGACACCAATGAGGTCCAGCCTTTAGAGGCAAACACTGAAAAACAACTACCCACTACAGTTAAAGATCTGCTACATCAAACTGCTAGTTGAGGTGAGAAAGGGATAAAGTTGGCATGAAAAGTTCAATTAGAAACAGACCTTTCAAGATAATTATTAAATAGCTGCCTAGTAGCTAAGATTGATTTGGAGCAGCATCCTGCTGATACACACAAGTGAGTAACAAGCAGGTACTGGAAGCTTTCCTGTTTGTTGATGCATCCTTCACAACGAAAAGTCCTCGCACAGTGATGTGATACATCATCCTCTGCCATGCTCCTCACCACGCTAACATGGCATTAATCCATGGCAAAGCAAAACAAAGCTGAAACAGAGGGAACAGTATTAAAGCATGGAAAACCAGCCACGCATTGTTGTGAGGTCAAACGCCAGTTGCCTGAGACAGTAAAGGATTCTTCAAGGAAATGGCAACTTGCCACAGCAGAAGCATATGATAGATGCAGTCTAGGAGGAGGACCTAACTTTCTTAAACATCCCCCATCCATTTTTCCTCCTTTCTTTCCTAGTTTTCCTCCACTCTGAAGAAACTACTGCCACAAAGAGATTGTTCAACCAGTTCTCTAGCTGCAGGTACACTGACTGGTGAAGCAAGTCCTCCTCAAAGCTCCATGGCAACAGGCTTTGCCTTGCTACGATGCCAGATAATTGGCAGGCACCTCATATTTAAAAAGTTAGAGGCAACGTGTTATTACTAGAAGACAAAAATCCCATGTAAATGTGGGGAATATATTTAAAACAGTCACAATGCTACCTGGAATCTATGAAGTAAAATAATGTAAAAGCCTGGCTGGATTTATTTTCTCTTGTACCTGAACAGGCTGGAAATTTTAGAAAACCATGGTAACAATCTCATTGCAGCAGTCCTTGAGAAAGCAGGTATCTCCAAATTCCAGTGAAAAACCCAAAAAGAGCAGTGTTAGAATTACTGAGTGGAGGGGCGGGGTGACAGTCCATCACCTCTGCTCCCAGGAGAAGCTTCTTCTCCAGAACACACACTGCCAAACTTACTCTACAAAACCTAACTTTATGTTGCCATATCCTCAGTGTTTCACTGACACCCATGGACAGAAAAAAAGTAAAAAAAACAAACAAAAAAAATGCACAAAACAAGAGTGCCAGGACCACATTGGGTAGGCACTATAGGGAGAGGTAAAAGCACTTCTAACTTCAGCTATTGCTTTGAAATGTGCTAAAAGACACTAAATAACACAGACAATAAGCTGCAATATGGAAATAGGGAATTGACAAAATCTTTGTGCAGTGACAAAAACAAATCCAAAGACATTTTCATCCTAGTCCAAATCTTCAAATAAATGACTGTTTTGCAAAATTCAGCATTATAGTATACAGCTGATCCAACATCACATGGGAAATTGAACAGGTATGGAACATACCTATGAAGACATAAACATCGAGTATGTGCCATGTGCAGTAAACATAACAAAACAGATATGAAATAATAAAGTAGGACCCTGGCTCAGATTATATAGCCTCATGATTTACAGCAAAGTCTCAATACAGGAATCAGTTATTGACTAAAGCTCAGGAAAAACAAGAGAAAAAGTCCAAGAACACACTGGCATTTTAGGGGGGAAAAAAATCCAATTAATTGCTTCTTTCATTCATTTATGAAACCTTATTTTGTATGACTTCCTTCTTGAGAGATGATCACATACCATGATAAAATCTACCTGAATAAAAATTCTTATCTGAAAATAAAAACAAAAATAAAAAGGCAGGCATCAAACAAAGACTTGACCTATGAGTCACACTGCATTTTGCTTTGTCTCAAATGTATCTACTGAAAGTATAGAAAAATTTAGACAAAGTCTGTAGTAGCAAATCTGTATTGCTTCCGAATGAAAAAAAAAAACACTTCTATGTAAATGACTGCAAACTGAACAGGAGGATGCAGAAAACAGATGTTACACATAAAACATTACTGCAAAGTACTCATCACAAACAATTCCCACCCACTGGCCAGTCAGCATGTACTATAACATGCTAGAGAGACTTGGCAAATAATTTCACAGTTAAATCATGAATATTGATGCTCACAAGCAGAGATGTTTGGATTATTTGTTGTGATTAATATTCTTTTTTAATTTAGGTCTTTTTCTTAGCTTGCAAACAAAGCTTGATTATTTTTTTTAAAGACATTTTTCGTACCTGCTGAATAAATGTCAGCAACAGAGATGGTCATGAACTAATCAAGGTGTTTGCTTGGTTCCAGATATTGCACTTTGTGTAACTGACAGTTTTAAATGGGGGTGGGGGGATGGGAATAGTCAAAACCAAAAGCATCTACAGTGACAACATCACTCACACAAAGAATATCATTTGCTTGTGAAAATGACTATTCATGTAAAGGACTGCATTAATGCAGACAAAAATCCATTTGCATGAATGCTTGCAAACATTGAACAACAGAGGTACATGCACATGAATCAAACAGCTGTTCAGAATTCAAATTAATGTTTGCAATACATGTTTTGCTGTATTTGGCAGCTCTAATCACAACTACCAGTTGCCAGAGGTAGGCTCTGATAGTTTCACTACTACAATCTGTAAAAATTAAAAACACATAGCAAGATAATTCCACTTAAGAGACTGCTCTGTATAGGCACATGGAACACCATTAGTATAATCTTACTCATAAATTTGTGTTTACAGCAGTGGTCAAGTTACACAGACATAAACTAGGAAGAGTCTTTCTCTGCTCGTTTGCTTCAGGCTAGCTAAATCCATAGCACTAAGTAAATCCTGCAGGATAAGGCTGTGCCATTCAACCTGAGGAATCTGTTCTGGCATTGCAATCCAAATCCTGCCAAGTCTGCTCTTTGCAGGGTTTCTATACCATCGCTTTACAGCACTCCTGATTTCACACTTGAATGCTAATCCACTAATCTTCTAGACTGCCTACACATTGTTGTACACTAACACATACCAACTAGCTCCACTGACAATGAATTCAGAATGCAGAAAGGATGTTGGCATATGCTCGCCTCCTGTCTCTACATGCAGTAGAGATGCAGTGGTGCCAGATCTGGCTCTGGCTTAGTCCTCCAGAAACATCTCGTAAGGTCCTACAGGCACCAAGCCTGTAAATAGTCCCTTCTCCATCATCCAAATATAAAACTCCTGCATAGAGCAGCAGTGAAACAGCCTTCTGATGCACAAGTTAAATTCCTAGCTACATCAAGTGATGTCAACAGTTAAACGAAACGCTCATATAATTTGGCCAACAGAATAAAATTCTCTTACGTCTTCTCTCGGCATGCTCCCCAGAGAGCAAAATGAGATCAGTAAGAGGCAGTGATAATTCAGCCAGGCATCCAGAAGCTTAGCATTCAGGTCTCCAATGATGAAGGTGCAACCTAGTAAAAGGGGATTCAGGGGCATTCAGCGAGGGGGCTTTCCTGTCAAGATGAGATTTGCCCACACAGGCTGTTTAGTTTGAGTTTGTGTTTTGTTTATAACAATTGTCTAAGATTGCTGCGGCAAGAACTGCTCCTACAAGAGTAAAAGATGCATAAATGACACTGAGTCCTAGAGACAAACAGTATTCAGGAGAAAGTCATGCTGAAGCTGGGTCACAAACTAACCTAACCTCTGTCTAAGCCATCTAGAACACTTTTAGCTGGGCCTATCATGAAGTCCTTTCCAGAGCCTTCAGGTTAACACTGCTGAAGGCCTCGTATTGGCCACTTGCTTCTAGGTTTTAAGCTTTAATGATGAAATTTCATCATTTAAAATCTCTTCACCCAAAATCTCTGTGGAAGATTTTCTCTTGCTTCTGTTCAAAGAAACAAAAAAAAAAAAAGTGTCATGTGTTTGGCCTCCACAACAGAATTATCTGTATCCCAGAAGAAATTATTAAGTTTGTGTGTGGGCTCCCAGAAAAGACTTATTAAACTGTATTGCAGGACTGCTTGCAGCAGAGCCATGGCCCAGAGAGGTCATAACTCTTCATAAAATTGAAACGTGAAAACAGAAAAACACTGCCACCAGTCCTACTGACTTCTACAGATACACAGCCTTTTAGAGAAGAGTACGCATGCAGGTGATGGGAAGAGCTGATCCATCTGCTATATGGGAGACAGCAGACTAACAACACATCCCTGTTGCACCTCTTTGCAAAACGACAGAGAATGTTTGGCTTGCTTGGCCCCTCCCCAGCAACTGGAGCGAGGTTCTGAGACTGGCACCAGTGTTCTCAGCGTGGTTTGGCACAGCGGCTTTGCATTATGCTGCTCCCAGCTACAAGAATGGCAGTAGGGTCCAGCTCTGTAGTGCAGGTTGGAAATGCCATCAACTCACAGAGCGCTGGAATTTGATATATGTCTTTGATATAAATTTTGCCCAGGTTAGCCTAGGCAATAATATTAATTGGCACACTGCAACCTGCCTTCTTACTATTTCAGTACTGATCTTCCACACTGTTCTTTTATGAACATCAATCTTTTGCACTGCCTGCACAGGAACCGCACAACACGGTAGGCTGTCTTGTATATCTCAGTATGCTCCTGCCAAAGTACAGCATGGTCAAGACTGGTGTATGCCAAAGGAGCCTTCACACCTCTACAGCCCTGATATACGCTACTTAGCTCCCTGTTGCATGCTATTTAACACACAGCCTGGCTGCTCATTCACCACCACTGCCATCAAAGCCAGCAGAGAGCATGAATTCAACAGCCTCTCCCCTTCAGCCCCATGATCTCTGCATCTTGACACAGGTTAGCCATTCTCGCCTCTGAAATCTGTAGTGATTAACAGTGTTTCTCAAAAACAAACATACAAGAAAACCAACAAAAAAAAACACCAAAAAACCCCACAAAAAAAACCCAGTGCCCCCAAACCCAGACCATCTGAACTCCAGTTAGTGCAATATGAACTTGTGACACAAAAACGTACTGGAACATACTTGCAAAAGTAACTCTGAACTCAGTTTTCCTCTTTTATCAGAAAAAGAGAGGAGCAAACTCTTCCTGTTTAACAGTTTACATGTGGAGGGGTGTGTGTGTGTCTGAGGAGGGGTAGGGGAGTGTACATACAAATTTTACATAACAAAGGACCAAATCCTTCATACCTTGCTCTTGCCATAATTATTGACAGTAATGGTACTACTTATATGTGACAAGATTAAAATGTCTGATTTTAGGAGATTAGAGTTTAGAAACAAGGTGAATGGATAGTTTGGGCACGGGTTGAGAGTGACAAATGTGGTAAGATAGTCTGTCTTCACACACACGGTCTGATACTAGCTGCATGGCACAGAACTCTCATCAGGCATGAACAAATAATGCTGAAAATTGCTGGAAAAAACCTAACCTGGCAGAAACCTAAGCTCATATGCCTGCAACTTGTTATAAAAAAAACCAAACCAAAACAAAAAAAGCAGTACTTTCTCCACGTTATCATCACTATCTTCTGCAACCTAGACACAATGACAGGCAATGCGCAACAAACTTTCTCATTATTTTCAGCAGATGAGAACTTCTGCTTCTACGTCCAGAAATCAAGGGATTCATGTCAAACTAGCACAACTTGACTATTGCTGTAAAACACACAGATGCTACTTCCAGCAACTTATCACACCTTTACTTCGTCAAATAATGTTTAGGTATACTTATTATCTCCACAGAATCTTACATACTATAGGAAAGGGCTTTTTAAAATTTAAGCAACCCAGGTTTGCTCATCTTAATAAAAAACAAATTATTCTCAATAAGAAAGCCTGCTATGATTAAATTTTATTGTCCTCATAGAAAAGTTTGTATAATCCATCTAATAATCTGCCTTATTAATATGTTAATAGTCTCTTATATAATGAAAGATACCAGCTCCTTTCCTCTTACTCATTTCAATTAATCAAAACCGAGTATTCAACTTTTACTTTAAATTACCTTTGGTACTTGTGTTGTCAGCTAAAAATGGATTTTAGTATTAATTTGCAGAGGATTAATTATTTATGTGTGTTACAATACGTTGTAATATTTTAATGTTGCCTTTGAGACACTGCAGAACAGGAGAAGTGCCTCATTCAATAATGGAAAATTAATCAGCAATTTTGATCTATGTTACAACAAATCCAATATGTAATAACAAAATAAGAGAATAAACAAGGCATATTTAGCGCACTATGCAGCACTGAGGGTTTTTGTCATTTGTTCTGTTTTCTGGGCACAAGGAGGAAGCCATCCAATGCAAATGAAGGAGAGATCAAAAAATGGAAGTGGTATTTTTCATATATACTGAATACCAGCTAACAACAAAAGAAGTGGTGACATGTGGAGGGAAAAAAAGAATTGGATAAAAAAAAGTAGTGACTACACTTTCTTAATTGAAAAGACTTAATTCTTTAAAGGATTCACTTTCTTAATAATGCTAAGTAATGTAGTGTTATTTCTTGCTTACAACAAGTTCTTTAGTAATTTAGGGTTTGGCTTTTGTTTACGGTAACTTAATATTTGACTTAAAATGGTTTGCGTGATATTTTAATCACCTACACATACAACTGATAAGGAAACATTCACTAAAGATTCTGCAATAAATAAAAGAAAAAGACATTCTTTTATTTACAAGTTGTTAACTTATAAAGGCAGGGCTTAAAAGCATACTCTTCCTACCGTTGACTTCACTGGGAATAAGCCTGAGTCCTCAAGTATTACACAACACATACCTGCACCACCACCACGACGAACTTTTTTTCCCCCCCAACTTTCTACCTGCTTTCAAACTCTTTGGTTATCCTACCTCCCACTCACACGCTTCCTTCTCAGTAGGGTCTGCAACCAAGGTTAATGAGCTCATCTCATTTCTGCCAAGCTGGGGGGTGCTGGCAGCAGTTGATAGGGAATATTGGACTGAAAATGCAAATCTGTAGTTCACATAGAACACCTGAATCATTAGGGAACTTTAAGACTAGTGACAACACAGTAGTTTTATGCAGTATCTTTCATGCTGTCATTATTAAGCGGTAGATATTTTTAGCCCCCAAAAGCCAAATCCATCTGCAGCAGCGGCGTTTCCAAGGAGACAGAATAATTTAAATACATGTGGAACTAGATCTCTGTTTTCATCAACTCCTCTCTGTTACTGGAGCTGCTTTGAGTCAGATCTCTCATTTGAGGGGAAAAGAAAAGTGATTGGGATACATAGATTTGAGATTGTAATTTACCAGTTGTGCTTATGCTTTCAGATACATATCCATTCGCTATAAATAACAAATGTTAGGATGCAACTCATCAATTTTTCAGTCAGTATTGTTTGTCACTGTTCACATTCCAGTATAAAAATGATACAGTTCGTCAGTCTTTTAGTCTTTTTGTGAATCACTGACATTTGCTGTAAGTTAATTTTTTTTGATTGACCATTTGTTTAGCAAATGTATCGGGCTCCATTCTCTGAAGAAACAGTTAGGAGAAATCCAGGTGCTTGCAGCTGGTATGGTGTATAAACAAGTGGACAGAGGAAAAAGCTTCTTCCAGTCCTTTTTAATACTCAGTAAGAGTTTTATTGACCTTGTCCAGTTTTTCTTTACTAACATCACTTTTTAATAATTTCAGGTGTATTCTAACAGAATTCACTCTCCATGAATACCACAAAAATGGATACACAGATTTACTGATTTTAATCTCTGAAATCTATTAAAACTAAATTCCAGTATTTTAGCTTTATAAGTATATTTTATGACTATATACTCTCAAACCAACCAGTAAGTTTCTAATATTTTCCTTTATTTCAGTGCTATATAAATGGACTGTGACAATTAATCTCATTATTATATTTTCAATGCAGTATAAAGATGAATAATTCACTAATTAAAAACTATTTGTTCACAAAATAATATTCCCAGTTTTTCTATCAATGGATTAATTTAGAGTACAGCATTCAAAAGACATGGACAAGCGTCACAAGAATTGACAACTGCTTTATATTATTTTAAAAAGGAACCTCTTCCATAAAACATATCTACTGATAATTGCTTATAGATTAGATATTTCTTAATAACATATTATAATTAACTTCAAGAAATTCCAGAAAAAAGGTCATATTAGAAATATATAGTGGTTACTTAGTTGTCTTCAAGGAACTACTGAAGATACTCAAGAGATTAAATACAGCAAATATATCATTACCTAAAACAAATTACTTCCCCCACAGTGCTATTTCCATCACTAAGTAATGCAAATGTCTGATTACTTTAAAAAAAAACAAAAAAACCCAACACACACCTATAGCATTAGCAACAATTTATAACTACAATTCATTTCTTTAAATGAAGATTTCTGCTTCAAATCAGCAAAACTGGGTTCTGTAGTGTAACAACTATTTACACGTTTAAACGTAGAAATAAATCAATAGAGACCTGACACATTGAAATCCTTGCCTCAGTGAGGCCAGTATCAAAACCTCCAGTTCTTTCAGTGGGGCCAGGACTTCTGCCTGTAGTCCTATATCCTCAAATGACGTGGCTTGATAAATAAACCTATTTTCTGTACCAAGCAAGTTATTTGCTATTTGTCATCCCCAGTGCCTGTGAACTACCAGCTGCTGATAACATGTAAACTCGGTAGAAACGGTTTCATGCAAGCTATTTCAACAGTTTATTAAAACTGGTAAGTAACTGCTGTACATACTGCAAGATTTATCTGTCTTGTACACATGATTTAATTAAATGCATCATGTTTTTTCTTTATGACAAAGATAGTATTATGACCAAATTATAAACCACATTCCAAACCTAAAAACAATGCAAAAATCCACAAAAAAACCTTTAAGAGTTGTTCTGAGGAGCCATTCTTACTGTATGTTAAACACTAAATAAATTTAAACACAAAGTTTTAGAAGCAGTTCATTTGTAAGTCCTTTTCCTATCCAAACTAAAAAAAAAAAAAATTTCGATCTTCCAGCACTATTTTCCTGCTGGTAGCATACACTGCATTTCCAACAGTGAGTATTTCCATCACACGAAAAGACCTCTCTTCCTACAGCTTACTTCAGCATCAATGAGATGCAATGCCTATACTGTCACATGAGAAAATTGTCAGATAGCATCAGGCATGCCTATGATTTCACTGTCTATGGATCTCACGTCGGTCGAAACCCGCTAGGCAGGAGAAATAATAACCTCAAAAGCTGCTTATAAGTCGTTAATGAGGAACAAACAATCAGATGCTTGCACAGACATTTTTTACATTCAAGGAATGTTGTGGCAAGGATCAAGAACAAGATTTTTTTTTCCACCCTTACCTGTAAATCGGGTTTCTGTGTTTCAGCTTCCGTCAGTACAGACTGAAAGGTTTACTCCTCCTTTTTCCATCCATCAGACAGCAGTCATCCAATAACTGAAGTCATCCTGGCATCCTCTGGAACATGCTCTCTCCCTGATTTCCCGCTCCCCACCCCCATCTGCATGCTAGCAAAATAGGAAAACAGCAAGAAGCAAACAAAACAAAAAAGCACATCTGAAAGCCAGCTTTAATGAGCTACTTCATAATCACTGAGGGTGCTCTGTACTGGAAGGTAATGACAAAATTTAAAGATAAGAAAAAAATAAGTCTGTCTATTAATAACCTTCAGCTCCACTAGCGAATAGCAATTCTCCTTTTCAGCTCCTTTTTGTAAGGAAAAAACCAAGCAAACAGCTGTAGGAACCTAGTTATTGCCTGTATACATTCTTTGAAGCTGACTCGGCTATCCAGATCTTCAGTGAAGATTGCTGCTGTGTATTTAAGAAATTTTGTGATTATCAAAATAACAGTGGTGCTTTTATAGAAAGCAAGAATCTGAAATCTCAATGCAAATGAGAGTAATTTAGAGATGGATGCCAGTATTTTCCTACTAAATACATTTTCTTTCTGTTTGAGGCAGTATTTGTAAAATACCTGAAAGAGACTAGTTTCTTGAAGTTCTACCTGTGTAAAGCTCTACCTGTATTATCAGTGCACATGCATTTTTATTTTACTGTATTTATAATACAGTGGCCAAAATTCAATGTGCTGTGGGAACTTTGTCCACATAAAACTTTCTACCTAAATAAGAATTCAAATGCAAAAAATGACTGGATAAAAAATTTTAAATTCGTATGCCTCAAATATACTATTAAGTCTGTTTGTAGCCTCTTAAACCTAGTTGAAAAAATGTTTTCCAAGATCAGGGAACTTTTATTTTCTATATATACACATAAATCAAGTATCAGCTCAGCTAAAGACAACAGCATCAGATTTATTTTATGACAGTTTAATTAAAATCAAAATCAAGGAGGAGTCTTCAGTTTTAGCTAAGGTAACATTTACTGCCACATCAAAGCACTTGTACTCCAGGATTTCCCCTTGAAAGGAAAATGTTACACAGCAAAAGCCAACAAATACCTTTGTGTTTACAAATTTCAATCTTCAGCTATGGCTTTCCAATAAAATTAACTGTGAATTCCTTTAAATAAGAGCATCTATCCTCTTCACTGAATTATTGATCTTTAACCACAGCAAGACGATAACAACTAGCATACTTTCACTATAAAGTAACAGCTGTTTTAGCTTCTAAAAAATTAGCTGTCAGTCTTATCATAACGAACTGCCAGCGGATCCTGTGCATAACATTCAGATTCTGTCTTAACGAGTAAGTAGGTGTCTTTTTAATCAAATTACCCAGTTTAACATAAAAACTCTTCCTAGATGCCTAGAAAAATGGAAATTCATTCCTGCAAGCATTAAAAAAACTAAAATAACTATTAGGTTTCAAATCCAGACAATCAACACAATTTTCTTTAGTGGGAAGGAACTGCAGGCAACACTGAGGAAAATCTAAACAGACATTTTGCCCTTGTAAGCGACTGGCTGTAAGACATCGTCAACTTTATTTTCTTTTTGATCTGCAGAAAGAAATTTGGAGTTGAACACCAAGGCTTCATCTCTCAACCAGCCTGACTGCTGAGGGAGATGCATGGACATACAGAGTTGTAGTCTCATAACTGGATTTAATAAAAATCTTTGCAATACAAATGCAACGTGCAACACTGTTCCAGCCCTGAAGCACTATTAGAATAACTAATCACAGAGAAATGAGCAGTATAGACAAGTACATCAGAACGCCTTGCAAAATCTACTATGAAAAAAGGTTATTAACAACAAAAAAACCAATACCTCTAAAATAGTCCCAGAATGAAGCAACTCCAATACAGCCAGTGTTTCTAAAATAAAACACAAATAACCCTGCTACAAAAAATGATTAAGTAGGCTGATGTTTGCCCCCTCCGCACTTCACAAGCACTGTGGCGTCTGTGCAATCTCCGTCACCCACATTTGTCTGTTTCCTCAGAATCCTACAGAGCATTCGGACATCCCCTGCGAAATTTGCCCTGCTCTGCACATCAAAAATTAAGTCATACTTGATAAATGCATTTTAAATATACAAAATTCACTTCTGCTAGTACGTCACTGGGGTGTGGGGTCAGGGGGTTTGGCTGCCTGGCCACAAGGCCAACTTCCAGCCAGTGCAGCTGGTGGCCTCCAAAGGGCACGGAACCAGTAGCCCTGCTACAGGCCTGCCCTCCCTTCGCCACCACGCTGCTTTTAAATTCAGCCTCTTGCCCTCGGCCTCTGCCCGAGCTACGCTACCACCCCGCCACAGCCATGCCTGGATCTGGCCAGGCACCCCCTTGACCCAGAGGGGCTGACCACAGACCTGCTGGCCTCAGGGGGTCCTCAGACCCGCCTCTCCACTACACACCGACCATTGGGCTCCTGACTTGGCCTGGCAGCCATGCCCAGCCCCGACCTGCTCAGTACGGTTGGGCTGTCCTCAGCTTCTGGCTCCCCTGCCCTCCCCGGCACAGCGCCTGAACCCCACTGCCCCTTTCCAGGGACAGCACCTGCAAAGTCTTAGCAATGCTTTCCAGCTCCAAAGTGCTATTAATGGACTAATTAATCACATGTACACAGAGATGGAGAACGGGAAATTGGGTCCTTTTTGCATCCAGGTTTGTACCTAGTCCCTGCTGCGACTCAAGTGATTAGTGGGTGTGCTTATATTCGTTTGGCTATTTCAGCTTTTTTTTTTTTTTTTTTAACTTCTCTATACTTAATACTCCTACAACAAACATTTTATTTTTTTTCCTCCAGAGCTATTACATTGGACAAAAGGAAGGCTTCATCAGGAAGCAGATTCCTGCAGCAACTTTCTTCACTTCTCCTTTCCCTGAATATGTCCACTGCTACTAAAATATTTGCTTCCATTTCCTCTGACGCCACAAAGAATGAAGCTGCTTTTGGCAATCCCTTTATGGAAGGATAATATGCTACAGGATCACCTCCTTCCTGAAAAAAAATTTAGAAAGTATATATAAATTACACCTCAGTAATCCACTCTGCACTACCATGGAACGGTACTGATCGAGCAAATTAAAAGAATATAAGAAGTTGAAATCAGAAGCTGCGAGGCTGCCAGTGTCCTTTCACTACATGTATGTAGCTATGCCGTCAGGGCTGAAGGCAGTTCCTGACTTGGTTTGCTTCATTACAAACCATTCGTGGATCCCACTTCAGGTTTCACTTGCAGCTCATAATTCTTTGTAACATCCAGGCCTATCAGTCAAGATTTTTTAACTTCCCACTTCAGAGTTAATGATAAGCTATGCTGGACACAAGTTGTCTCCAGACCAACTGGAGATCAGCAAAATGACACTCATATAGTACAAGTTATTTGATGATGATGAAGCCATACAACACTTCCACACTCAGGGATGCTGGGAAAAAAGCAAATAAAATCCCTGTTTATCTTAATGCTCCAGACAACCCGGATTGTAAAGACAAACTGACACAGCTAAGTAAATAATTAGAACCTCAAACAAATCTCTGGTATTTCATAACATATACTGCTAAAACTAAACATGATCCCACAATATCTGCTTTCAGTCTCTTCCTTTAGCAGAGCTAGTTGTTCCACTCCCCTCCCTTGCTAGGCTCTACCAGTAGTCCAGTCATGTTTCTCTTTAGGCCTTATGCTTTTTTCTCCTTTTAAATAAATAAAAAAAATATTTGCAGCTGTTCTATTTCATCAGATGATTTTCCTCTCTCTCCCCTTTATTCTATCCCATATCTGGTCCATACTTGCTTCTTTAGTGCACATACCAGTTTCCTTCCTAGAACCACATGACGGATTTACTTAATTAAAGACAGAGGAGTTAAAATACTTTAAAGCTAAATCAATACCAAAAACTGTTTGCAACCATGTTCAAGATCAAAAAGAATCCTTGATTTGTTAAGTTCTGCCTCCGGTCTTCTGGTTTGGGCCTATATTTCATGTTTTGGAAAAACAAAACAAAACCAAACAAGGTGCACATTGAGATAAGGATGACAGCTTATCAGTAACTATAGTTGCCTACAGTTCACATGTATGTTCACTTCAAAACTAGACCACTTTTTCTTTCTGCAGTCTAGTATAGGATGGGTGGATTTCCCACCCGCTCGTGTTTACAATACTGGATAGCACCTTCTGCATCTTTTCAGTTTCCTCTGAAATGCAAACCTTTGCAAGTAGGAGAGAAAGAAAGGGAAACAATGGCCAGGGACAAAAGGTACTTGTAGATTTACCTATCTCAAAGACCTCCAATTGCTGGTAAGTAACATCTCCGTTGATCTCCACTCGATAATCCACACAGGCTTCCACCCAGTGTGTAACTCCCAGCAGCTATCCTCAGGTTATGTAACTTTGTGATAGTTGATCACATAGTCCTTCATTAGAAACCAATTACTGTAAGTCTGGTCTGTCAAGCATGAGATCAGCTCTAACATACTCCTTAACGAAGACATAGGTAGAGCTTGATATTTAGAGAAAGCTACAGGCAGACATTTGAGACTGGTAACTGTTCACCAGGCTACTGACCACAGGATCAGGCGTTTACCTAAGAAAAATAGCGGCGACTGTCCAGCTTGGGAGCACAAGAGCTATCGCCTCACCTGTTAATGCTGGAAAAGGTCAAATCTCCTACAACATCATCGCTCTCCTGAAAGATTGTTACTAGGATGTCAGAACAAGTTTCTCACACATAGTCTAGAAATAAGTATCTTATTCACCATTCTGCTAGCAAGATCCAAGGAAGATAGTCACATTCCACACATTAGATCTACTCCATCTCCTGAATGGAGAGAAACACTGCAACATCTTGTTTCTCAGCATCCTACACGTCTGTGGAAAGATCCTTGAAGATGGATGGAGCAAGCTTGTAAGGCAGCAACAAGACTATCTCGAATTTCACAGCCACTGCCAATTCCATGCAGCAACTCAGCATCCAGTATCATTAAGAAATGTGCCAGCATGGTCTCCAACTAAAGTGAACCCTGACAGAGAAAAAAGAAGAAAGCGATGAATGAACTATGTATGACTTACTGGTCGGCATTCTGGGCTGCTGCCTGGAAAAATCCTGCGTTGTCAAAAGAACTGGAACCCACTGACAATTTGGTTATGAAATCCAGGCCAAGGTTTCCTTAATTTGAAGCTGCTGCCACTGCAAGGAAATTACTTACGATTTATGACCAAAAACAAGTGGAGGATTGAGGTTTCTTTCTCACAAATGGTGGACAGATGCCAACATCCACTAGCCTTAGAAACCTCTCAAGGCATGTAGGATTGCAGTAGTCAGAGGTTTAAATAGTGAGAAGCTATCTAATAGGATGCGTGTGATACAGTTTCCATGAACAAACCAGAACTCCGCAGTCAGAAATAGCAACATATTAAAATGCAGAAGCCATACAACAAGCTATATTGGCTTCAATGCCCTACTGACTGCATTTAATGAAGCCTGAAGGGATGACTGTTCAGGTTGGAGAAGCAGCTGGATAATTATTGGGCAATGCACACTGAAAACACATCACCCTATAGTTTGAAAATCGAAACTGCTTCAGGAAAGAAGAATAGGATTACTTTACCTCAGCACTCATACATTTTTACTCTTTAATAGAACCTAGAAGGCTCTGCTGTCTCTGAAGTAGCTGTGCTGTGTAGCGTTTGTTCCAGTTTGTAGCAGTAACAAACCAAGCCCTTTTTATATGGCACATGGGGACACCAGAAAGTCGCCATACTGGTCAGTGGATCTGACACCTCTACACATGTTACTTCAGAAGGAATTATCTACCAAGGAGCTGTAAAAACTATTCTGAGATGGTGAGGGGGGAAGAAAAAAAAGCTGTTGTGCAGCTGAAGGCAGAAAGCAGAGTGCATTAGTTCCTTCCTTAGTTTTAAGAGAAACAGTACTGCAACATCTCTGTTATAATAGGTAAGTTTTTCTCTACTCCTTGATAAACAAAACCAAAACAAATTCTCCTTTCCTCTTAAAAAAAAAAATACAGTTTGTGTAAAAAAACACCAGAAACCTCCAGGAAAATAGCACCATGTGGGAACAAATCTCAGGGCAAAATTGAGAAACATATTTAAAGCAGACTAATTTTTACCTCTTAGAAATGCAAGTTACATAAACTGCAACTTCCTCAGACTCCCACCCACTTACCAACATCCGTTTATATTCCTTCCATCAACTCAAGAGTACAGTCATCTGCCTTCAGTGAAATCAAAAGTGGTACAATATATGACAAAAGAGAGAAAAGGGGAGCAAAGACCTTCTGCACAAAAGTATACCTAGATTTCCATTAATTCATCTGTGACTATTTTAAAAAGCAGCTTTCTAGCATAGAAATTATTTCCAATTCCAATTAATTACATACCAACAACTAAGTCAGGTAAGCTCTTCCCAAAAATCGGGAATCAACTTCTCATAAATAAGTAACAGCACACAAGCCTAAAACAGACTTTAAAAACAAGTTTCTTTTGAACCCTAATCTAGACTTCATGACTGAAAAGCAAAAGTAAGCAAACCTGAACAAGTTTACTAACCCAGTTTTTAATAGCTGTAAAAAAAACCAAAAAAAATTTCTTGATTTTCAGCCATATCTGCTCCAGTGAGGAGCACAATGCTGGCACAGCTCTGTAACAAAAAAGATGAGGTACTACCTCTTTTGGAAGGAACACAGACACAGACTGACAGCTAGGTCAGGGAGGAATACCACTTTTCATTGCTATGACAGCCGCCTTATGCGATCTTACTTAGTCACCACAGCTGAGCACCTGAAAGATTAATAAAGGTTCTTTTTCCTTCTGCTTATTTTGCAGGTTAGACAAGTTTCTTCTTTTATTTATATTCCTTCTTCCTTTACTAATGCACCAACTTGATGAAACCTTTAAGCTGATTTTGAGTCAAGCCAGTTCTGACCTAGATCACAATTATGCATAAAGATGACAGAAAAAAAAAAATGCTTCCACATGTCCCAGATTGCCTGGATGTTTTAATTATTTTATTAATAACTACTTTAATAAATACCAAAGACCATACATGGAAAGTATAAGATATATCCCCCCCCTTTTAGGGCCACGAATAAGGGATTTTACTGATGACAGAACATCAGTTGTTAAAACCTGTATTTCTGTCATGGGATCAAAGTTCCTATTTACAAGCGAGCATGGTTTACACGGAATGCTCATGGTAATTGATTGCCACAGATGTTGTTACTGAACTTGCATTTAGAGAAAATGCTTGAATTGATTTGAGAGATCATATGTGCATGTGTGTGTATTCAAATGTTCTTGAAAGTTTGTTAAATAACATGTATCATAGTATTTTTCCTTTTTTGACAGACTTTCAGCTCTTTCAGAAATTTTCATTGCAGAGAGTAACAGGACATAATAAAAAAGTCCAAGAACATTAACATGTGAAGCCAAACACTCTAAGGCTAAGCAGCTATTCTGCAGTTAGTTATAAACATCTAATTCAGATGGGAAAGGTGGAAAAACATTAATAACAGGGATAATACCAAAATACATTTCCTCCAAACATTTGGTGCTGAACCCAAGTTAGCATTGTGGGCATTTCTCATTTTGCAAAGAACAAAACTAAAAGTCAACTTAATTATACATTTGATAAATTTTGCCCTGTGTACTAGTGCCCTCATTTCAACCATATGCACAGGATCCCAGCCCTCTTACTTTGGTGTTTCCCTACAACTTTCTGCTCTCTCCACCCAGCCCAGCTTCATGCATGACTCTACAGCTACCCTGTCCTCAGCCTCACATATCGGTCACATTCACTTAAAAGCAGCCTTATACTCAGGCACAGTTAATATTGGGGGATGGCCCACAATCAGTCCACACGCATTACTAGAGAGCTCATGAGGCTACACTAATATCTGAAAGTCACCCTCCTTTTGTCCCAGACTTGGGATTTTCTGCACATCCGTATTCCAACCAGTGATCAAAGAGAAGGGACCAAATGGTGAATCTGGGCCTCAAGTACATTATACAAGCATAAAACACATTTTTTTCATAATTTCTGGTTAAAAAACTGTAACATGTACATTTCTACCAATACAAGTGCTACATTTTTTAATACACTTGTGTAAAACTTAATTCCAGAAGTCTTTGAAGGAGTTCCTCCTTTTCCCTATGCATACTTTTAAAAAAGGTTGTGCACTGTTGCTATTGATCATACTTTAGCTTTGGAATTGAACCTGGGGAGGGATGTAAAGACCAATAGGAAGGGTTTCTTTAAGTATATAGGAGACAAAAGGAAAACCAGGGAAAATGTGGGCCCGCTCTTGAACGAGATGGGTGCTGTGGTGACGGATGATGCAGAGAAGGCAGAGTTGCTGAATGCCTTCTTTGCTTCTGTCTTTACTGCTCGGGCCAGCTCTCGGGAGTCCCAAACTTTGCAAGTAACAGAGAAAGTCTGGAGGAAGGAAAACTTTCCCTTGGTTGAAGAGGAACAAGTTAGAGAACAACTAGGTAAACTGGATACCCACAAGTCCATGGGGCCTGACGGGATGCACCCACGAGTGCTGAGGGAGCTGGTGGAAGTCATTGCTGGGCCACTCTCCATCATCTTTGAAAGGTCCTGGAGAACAGGGGAGGTGCCTGAGGACTGGAGGAAAGCCAATGTCACTCCAGTCTTTAAAAGGGGCAAGAAGGATGACCCAGGAAACTACAGGCCAGTCAGCCTCACCTCCATCCCTGGAAAGATGATGGAACAGCTTGTTCTGGGCATCATCTCCAAGCATCTGGAGGAAAAGAAGGTTATCAGAAGCAGTCAACATGGATTCACCAAGGGGAAGTCATGTCTGACTAATCTGATAGCCTTCTATGATGGTGTGACTGGATGGGTGGATGAGGGGAGGGCAGTGGATGTTGTCTACCTTGACTTCAGCAAGGCTTTCGACACTGTCTCCCACATCATCCTCACAGACAAGCTTAGGAAGTGTGGGTTAGATGAATGGACTAAATGGGTCGATTGAACAGTGGTTGACAGATAGAGCTCGGAGGGTTGTGGTTAGTGGTGCAGAGTCCAGTTGGAGGCCAGTAACAAATGGTGTCCCTCAGGGGTCAGTACTGGGTCCAGTCCTGTTCAATATACTCATCAATGACCTGGATGAAGGGATAGAGTGTTCCATCAGCAAGTTTGCTGATGACACAAAACTGGGAGGGGTGGCTGACACGCTGGAAGGCTGTGCTGCCATACAGCATGTCCTGGACAGGCTGGAGAGTTGGGCAGAGAAAAACCTGATGAGGTTCAATAAAGGCAAGTGTAGGGTACTGCATCTGGGGAGGAATAACCTCATGCATCAGTACAGGTTGGGGGCTGACCTCCTGGAGAGCAGCTCTGTGGAAAGGGACCTGGGAGTCCTGGTGGACAACAGGATGACCATGAGCCAGCACTGTGCCCTGGTGGCCAAGAAGGCCAATGGCATCCTAGGGTGCATCAAGAAGAGTGTGGCCAGCAGGTCGAGGGAGGTCATCCTCCCCCTCTACTCTGCCCTGGTGAGGCCACATCTGGAGTACTGTGTCCAGTTCTGGGGTCCCCGGTTCAAGAAGGACAGGGAACTGCTGGAGAGGGTCCAGCAAAGAGCTACAAAGATGATTAGGGGACTGGAGCATCTTTCTTACGAGGAAAGGCTCAGGGACTTGGGGCTTTTTAGTGTAGAAAAAAGAAGACTGAGGAGGGATCTTATCAATACTTATAAATACTTAAGGGGAGGGTGCCAGGTAGATGGGAACAGTCTTTTTTCAGTGGTGCCCAGTGATAGGACTAGAGGTATTGGGCACAAACTTGAGCACAGGAAGTTCCATCTTAACATGAGGAGGAACTTCTTTCCTTTGAGGGTGGCAGAGCACTGGCACAGGCTGCCCAGGGAGGTTGTGGAGTCTCCCACACTGGAGACGTTCAAAACCCGCCTGGACACCATCCTGTGCAACCTGCTGTAGGTGTCCCTGCTGTGGCAGGGGGGTTGGACTTAGATGATCTCCAGAGGTCCCTTCCAACCCTGACGATACTGTGATACTCACTGTTTTTCCCCGGTGCTGCCAATGCACAGCTCACCAAAACAGACAGGGAAAGACGGCATCTAAGGAAATTGTGTCCGGTCCATAAGAACATTTAATTAACCAGGTATTTACCAGCCTTTCAATACTATTGCTTTATGGGAGCCATTCTTTCACCTATTCCATTTATGTTTTTCCTAGTATGTTTGTGGGTTTTTTTAAACCATAACTGGCTCTTTAAGGTAAAATTCACAACATTGTACATGCAACAAACATTAAAGACCTTTAGTCTTAACAGACAACTAGCACAGCATTAAATTAAGCTATTGAATGAAAAGTAAGCAAATATAAAGCTTGTAAGCAGCAGACCTGTTAGAAAAAAGAGAGGGGAAAAACCCTGAAGAAGTGATGTGAAAGATCAGTTGCCTTTTCAGAAATTCATCGGGTGCCCGATTTGTCTTGCTCCTTGCAACAAGAAAGGTCATTATTTACCTTTTTGCTCTGTCATAGCTAAAGTGCAGTTCAAAATGTCAATGCGTAGTTTTGCTGATAAATTAAAATGTACTCCTTCCCCAAGTGACATGGAATTCAGCCGCACCAAAGAAAACAGTGCTCTGTAAACAATCCACCTGGGTCTTCACATCTAGATTTGCAAAAAAGTTCTACAAGGGAACACTCACTTGGGAGGCAACAGGAGTCTAGTCCCTATTTCCAGAACAATCTTGTTAACAGGAAAGCCCAGACATCCCTCCACTCAACTGAATGATCCAATATTAGGTTAGAGAGTTATGCCCCTTTTTGTCCAGTATCACCCAAAAGAAAAGCTAGACCCCTGCTTAGCGCTATTTTCCCCAAATTATTTTATTGCTTGTCAATTAGGGTACATTTCTGGAAGATGCAGGTGTGGATTTGAACACTTTCAGGCTGAGGAAAGAACAGCAACCAACTCTCTCACTTTCTTCGGAAGCACTCCCAACTACAATAAACAAGTAAAAGAAAATCCTATTACGTTGAGTCTACCCATAGAAGAGGGATCAGTGTTTTGGATTCTCAGTGCACACAGCTGCCTAAAGAAGCTCAGAAATTCAGACATCTGACTGTGCAAGTATGTCCATTTCAGCAAGGTGGAAACCCCAGTGAAATGCAGGATGACCAAATTTCTTTTTGCGTAGGCAGAAGCTCTATTTTCTATGCTAAAAATACAGTATGCATTATTTTTAAAGCTGCAGCTGCAGAGAACCATCAAATTGATTTCCCGAGTTGCAAATGCCTTTTTAATCACCTTCAGTACAGCAGCAGGCCTGCAAGAAAATGCTTAGCAGAATCACGAACTTCAAAGGAACCATACCAACAGAATGTCACGGTTGGCAATGAAAAGCAGGACAGTAGAAAGAAAGCACCAGGAATTATTTTCAACAAATTTCTCAAGACATGTCAAACAAGGAAAGCTAAAAATTTTGTCACTGGGCAGAGAGATCTCTTTTCAGACCAATCAATTTCTGAAGAGCAGTCCTGGAAGAATCCCAAAGTTGTCACCAAGCACAAAACCCAGCATTTCTTGTACATAAATTGTTCAGCGTTAGTTAGGAACAACTGTTAAGACAGTGACAGAATCTGCTCTCTTTTGCATCATCGTGAATAGATAATAATTCTGGTGAAGTTAATGAGCAATTGAAGCTGGAGAACAGGCTTTCATTCAATGTTCAGAGACACAAAGTCAGAGTCAAATGCAATGAGAAGTCACTCAAGCTGTTGTATATTTAGAACTTGTTATATGTGTTTATATTCAGTATGTCTGTGTAAGGGAGAGATGTATGTCAGACAATGGTCTATTTTAACCTGTGCGGTCTTCCTACGGTATCTCTTATGGACCTTCTTACACAAGCTTGACCAGAATTTGTCTTAAAATCAGGCCAGGCAAATAGCTGTGTCCCATCATGAGAGATGCAGTCCTTAAATGTCATTGCATGATGTAACCAGAGGGACACCAGCGTGGAAGAAATAAGCCTTTGTCTGATGATCATATAGCTTCTATCTGACAGTTACGTGGTATGAATAAACAAGGTTGAAAAAACAAAGATGGCACCAAAGATACACTTATACAGCTACAACAATAGGGAAAATACTGAAGGTAGGCCATGGAACAATCACATCAGTATTTCTGCTACATACCAAATATGTAGCAATATAGTGTTAAGCAGGAGTGAAAAAAAAATGTGTATTTGTAACCAAACTAATTTCTCTTATCTATTAGCATTAGTACTAACACTTCCCTTCGGGTACCAGGGAATAGTGGCAAAAAAGGCCTCACTTTTAAATTGGATATAAAAGGGTAACATGTAAATGTTTTTACGAGTAACAAAGTGGTATGGATTAAAATATAATAAGAAAAGTTCAGTACAAACTGGAAGATAAAGAAGAGCCATTTCAAGTATTTGCATTTATCAAGTGAATGACTGTTTTTACTATTTTAACCTACTAATGTACAGTTCTCACCAAATGCTTTCACACATGAGACAGAAAAAGAACATTTTGCAACAATTTAAAATTCTAGATGAATGCTGATCACTCTATACATATTGAAAAGATACATTCCCTAATTATTGATCACTAAAACAAGACTAAATATTATGAATTTAAATCTGCTTTAAGATAATTTTAAAAAACCTAATATTGAAATGCAAGTAATACAAGATATTCTAATAAGCAGGACATTTCATTCTAGTGACATGATATGGCAAGAGAACAAAAAGATTTTTACAGAACAATGGCAATTTTAGCTATATTCATGGGATTTTCCTCCACTTCAACTAACATTTACAGACTTGATCTTTTACATCCCTTAAGGAAAAAAATAGTTTTGCAAATAATTAAGTGAATGTGTTTGTGTTACAGACAACGTATTACTACAAAAACTGTAATTTTTCCTTATCTTAATAGGAATTTTAGCCACAGCCAGGATGAGAGCAGTATCAGGTGGAGTGTTTCATCAGTAATATACCAGATATTGACAAGAAAGCTACATAATGATCAAGACAGGGGCTATTCTAAGACTTTAAATTACCTTTATTAAACACAAAACTTGTGTTTTGTTTTTTTTTTTAAATCAGCATTTTTGTCAGACTGCTCCTAAAAACAAGACTGGATTAATTACTTTTAATCATTAGTTATTCTTAAATTTAATCCACACTACATTCTGGAGACAAAAGTAGGAATTTTCTTTTAAATCCCTATTCATAAGGGAGGTACCACAATCACCAAAGAACTTCTCAGAGAACATCAGTTCAGTGTGATCGTGCACTGACACCTAGTGAGTACTTGCAGCTAAGAAATCCTGTTGCTTATCTTCTCATTGCCCATGCAGGACCAACGCTACCAATATATTCACGCTGACAAGATGTTCCCATATGGAGTATGTTTCCCTTCTTCTAATTAGAGAGACATTAGGATAAGCAGTATTTCTTGTACAGAAGCGTGAGAACACACATATAGTATGCAGTATTGGATCTGCTTGAAAAATGTGAATGTCCCTAGTAAATGAGTCAGTACCTCGTTTGATTTTTCATCCTTAACGACAGCCTAGTGACTAGTGCACAGTATGTCAGTGAGACCAACCAGACAAACAAGTTCTTAGAGATGAGATGTATTTTTCAAACCTCAATCTCCGCTCAGGGAATCGGCTGGCTCCACACACAGCACGGTTGTTTTGTTTCCATTATGTAGCAGATGGTGATGGAGATGATCTGAAAAGCCCTTAAACGTGAACAGCACATGCTGCGGAACAGCAGAGACTGCAACCAGAGGATTTATAGCTGAGAACAATCTGGGGTCAGATTATGTCATCGCACTGTCACTCCTCCTAATGCCTCTCAACAGAGATGCAGAAGCTCACTGTTTGACCTATTCATCCAGCTTCATGCAGCATCAGCAGCCCCACAGCCTTGCTATACACAACGGAAAATATCTGACATTGCAACTCACAACTCTTCTTATTCTTTAACTGCATTTAAAGGATCCCTTCTCCTAAACTGCCCATTTCTTAAGCGTAAAGCCCAAGCTAGCAATTATCTTCTCTCTTGAATTTTCAGGAAGCACTGCACAAATTGTTCAGTGAAAAAACCACACTGCCTGGTATTACAAGCAAAGCCAGAAAAACAAGTATCAAAATAAAAATAATCCTTCAAGCTCTTACAAATGGGTTGAGGTTGTGTTGGGAGGCGGGGGAGGAGGTGGTACGTAACACACTGCCAGATGCTATCAGTCACCATAAATCTTTGCAGATCCATGTTCAAAACTCCAATTTTCATACCCCGACTTTCTTGAATTCCCAAACATACGGATGCCCCCAAAATCACATACAGCATTCTGAATTATACGCTCCTGCAGGCTATAAGCTTTTTCTCAACATTAGCACTGAACTGATTTGAAAAAATTGTTTTTCATGAGAAGGGTGCATAGAGGTCTAGACTACATGCACCTACTGAGTTCAATCCATCTCCTAGAAGGCCATTGGGGGTGGGGGTGAGAAGGGGAATAAGAATTAGTCATTTCAGAGCTTCTAGCTTCACTTGGGGGGGGGGGGGGGGGGGGGGGGAAAAGATACTGTTGCATACTTCAGCACATCCAGGGTATTCATGCCTGGGTGTGGGTGCGAAGCTCAATTTCCTCTCTCATGTAGACATAAGTTATTTTCTCACAGCTATGACATACACAGGTGATAGCACTAGTGAGAAATCTTTTACAAATGGATATTTGCATGAAGTTATTATTTAAGTACTAAATTGTCCTACTCAATACTTCTACAACAGAACTGCATATCTTTGGATGAGTAGCTTCAGTTGCAGCGATCATTTTCATGATTCCGTAATAATCCTACATGTGTGTACAGTGTCAGTGGCGGAGGGAGACAGAGGCCTGCCAGCCCAAACCACAGGAAGACCAGCATGCCACTGGCAGCAGACTTTACTTTCCAAATTTGTTTTTAATGCATCTCTAAATGGCCTTTCAGATGTCATGAAGATATCTTTCCTAGTTGTACTATTCAGAGGTTTTTAGAACATATACAGTAACTGCCTAGCTTACCTATGCTGTTTGCTTCAGTAACTACATCATTCCCATCTTCTTTTACCAGTTTAAAAAAAAAAAAACACACACACACACAAACCCTGAACAACAAATCTGAATTGGATTCTTTTTTTTTGGAACGAGTACTCAAAAAGAACACCACCACCACAGAAAAGCTATCTAATTAAGAAGAAAGATGACCCATGCCCTAAGCATAGTTTCTCTATCAAGGCATCTCCTGTAACTATTTCAGGACACATCCTCAACATCTCATACCACCCATGCATTCATCTGAGAAGGCGAGGGATAGACACACACAAAACCACACCAGATTATTGCAGTGTTAACAAATTTTAGTTTGTGAATCAGGTACAGTATTTTGAGATTCTTTAGTTAAAATGTGTAAGTCCATTTAAAAAGTAAATATTTTATGAATACATCTTGGAAACAAGTCCAAGCCAAAGTAAACATGAGCAGCAGCCAGTGCAAATCCTGAGCAACTTGAACTCTCATTACTTTTTATACACATATACAGTGTTCACAAATATATACACGTACAAATTTGTATGCATACACAATGGCCTTCTGTTTGTTAAGACTCCAACTGGAATATGATACGTTTTTCATGTTATCACTACAGTAAGCCTTCACAAATTTTCCACCATCTCGTACTACGTCAAAAATTAGAACTGGTAACTGTATTCTTGTCAAATAGGAATTCACATTTATGTCTAATCTTATGGGCAAAACACAGATTATTAAGAGGAGGGATGGGGAGGATGACAGCAGGGTGCCTGATCAGCTTTCACGGATCAAAGTTTCTTCTATAATAAAGAAAATTTATACCCCCTCAAACCACATACAGTATTCTGGTGTGCAGCTCAAAAATCCTTGTTGCCATGGGAACTGCAAAAAAAGCCAGTCATGACATAGCAAGGCTATAACAGAAACACGTCTGCTGGGAAGTTACCAGTAGGCCCAGGTTTTCATATCAAAAGTGCTTGGGTATTTTCAACCTGAAAACAAAACACTACTTCAAATCTTACTTCCAAACACTCCTTCCACAAATATTTTGCAAATTTTCACTAAAACCTGCTCATATATATATATATTGTTTATACAAAAAGTAAGCAAATTAGTGTTTAAAATGTACTATATACAATGCAAGAACACCAATGTGTATATATGTCTTTTCCAGATATACTTGGTACAGAGTGCACACTAATGATTTACAGTGCTCGGTCCATCTACACACAGGACAATAAATAGATCTTTAAGAAAAAAAAAAGACTAAAGCACTTGATGAGAAGCACACACAAAAAAAGAATATTGCATAAGTCAGGCTGTATAAAGCAAGACTTACAAAGCAATTGTTTAAAACAATATTTCAAGCTTAGTTATACATGCAATTTGCCCTCTGTATCTGTGTTTTCACCGGGTAACAAAAATTAACGTTTGATGACTAAAATAGAATATCACACCTTTTGAGAAGGCAGTTGGCACTTCAAAGCAAAGTGAAAAAAATGAGTGTCAAACCTAGAGTCATGCAATTCCCACTTGAACACAAACAGTTCCCAGAAGTGTGAATAAGGAAAACCAACACGCTGATCAGAGGATCCATGTAATAACATGGAATTCATACTATCAAACACACCCTTTTCAGAACCCCATTATAATCTTATAGAGGTGCTAGATTTATTTCCCTGTCAAGCATGGATATGACATAAAACGCCTCGAGAACACCACATGAAAAGCACTACATAGAAATGCTGCTAAAATAATGTGACCTCTAGGCCATAAGCTGATTTGTAACACGACAGTGAAGTTGAGAAGAACCCTGGAGAAAACAGTTTTGCAGAACAGTATCTACAAAAATTGCTTTTGCAGGTCAAAGCAGTCTCAGTATATATTTTTATTTTAACATTTAACTACTTCAGTATCAGTTTATGACAAACTACTTTAAAAAGAAACCTTGGAAACTAAGTACAAGTCTTATCTGCAGACTGGTTCATGGTTCCAGTTGGCTCTGCGGAACCATTAATTAGGAAATACATTCATTTTTATCTATTCATAAATACATACTATTTTATCTGTTCAAAAAACACTTGCTTATCAGGCAGCACATTATACAGAACGTAGTACCCCTGAAACCAACTAGTTTTGATTAACTCTTCATTTCATCAGCCTCCCCGGCGCGCAGAATAGGGGAGCTACCTACAATTTAGCCATGCCCACTCTCGTTTTTGACCTAGCCTGCATACCCTGGCAGAGAACTGCACAGGTCTTGCAAAATGCTTCAGCAAATCATCAAATAACGGAGGATATTCAGAGTAGTGGAAAGCACTCCCAATGGAAAGCGTACTTATCTGGGAAATGCAACAGGCTTTTTCTTTTCTTACCTGTCAAAGCCATACAGTAAACAGGATGATGGTGGCTGGGGGATGTGTGGTGTATATGACACCTGCATCTTTATTACAACTTGCAAAAATTGCAAATGTATTTAAATTGGGCTCAAGAATTACAACTACAACACCAAAGTGAAACAGTTAAGTGTACAATACTTCTAAAGGCAAAGGTTTATATTCATAGTAGTGTGGCAGTATTAATTTTATAAGTTTTTAATTAGCAAAAATACAAGTGTCTTTTCCTCAGAGGTGACTGGTGCGGAAAAAGGGCTGTGGAGTGAGAAAGTAACTAATACGATACAACAAAGTATACTCCAAATAGTAAAAAACACAGGAAGATATTTAATCTTCTAGATCATTTTATCTGCATATATCAGCCCTTCAATTAACACTGCATCTATTTGATGAGTTTTTATTTCAGTAATACAGATGCTCTGCATTTCTCAGATTCATCGTCTTTGCTGCCAGGCACATCCAACCCTCCTTGTCCTCTGGCTTGTAGTTTCTCTAAATTAGTCACCATCAACCACCTGTAGAAGAGTCCCTTATTTATATTTAGCTGCTTAGAAAAGAAACCAAACCACAATTCAGCCCCATTCACCTCTCTCTCAACTTGGAACAGATAGAACGATGTATTACATCAGTGCTGGAACATCTGTCCGTGGTTCAAGTGAGCTGCTACTTCTACTACTGTACCATCAGGGTGACAAATACCAAACCAGGCTGTATTCTCATCTGTAGCCTCTCTGCAAGGCCACTTGTTTCCAAAGTACAACCATTTACAATAGTGGATGTGTGTTGTAACAACACAATTGCAATCTCCTGCAGTTGCTTATTGCTTATTTACTCCCCAGCTGCTGCTATGCAATCACAAAGGGAGAAAATAATTTTAAATTGCCATCAGAGCAACCTAAAATAAACCAAAATCTAAACAGTAAGGCACAAGACATATGAAAATGATAAATTCACAGTAAGGTAACATTGCATGCTGCAAACTTCTCAGTCTATTACGCAAGTGAGGATTCCCACAGAATGAAGAAGCCAACCCACATTCCAGCGCTTTATATTCCAGAAATCTGAGACTACCTAACTCAAGTTATAAATAGATTTCTCTAGGTTCAACCAAATTTGTACCACATATTGCAGAGAGCTCTGTTTATTTCATGATAAAAACTAGATAGATCTAAAGAGCTCCAAGATATCTAAGAATGCTTTAAAATAAAGGATGCTTAGCCACAAACAAACATAAATAGAAACAACCTCTGTGTTGTCTGGTTTTCCTGTGCTTTATTGCATTCTCTGTCTTAAACAAATGATAGATGAGATTTTAAGTGACTTGCCCTCAACTAGTGAGGTATGTTACTGGGCTAGCCTGAACTATGCGTCATACAACAAACCCAAAAATAACATATTAAAACAAAAACCACAGTTAAGAGCAGGCATACAGAAAGGGCAGACCTTTCCTTATAGTCAATTTTTAAAAGTGGTATTTTAGAGATCACAATTACTATAGCTTGCTTTCCTCTGACAAGACTAAACAGCACAGAAGTCATCCTGGAGTCACCCTAGGATATGCCACTCTAGTATCCTTGCCCTTGTGTCTTTATTTACTTTACCGTTTCCCAGAGTAAATATATTAAAACTTACAAACTTCTTATAGCTTTTTTTTTTCCTCCACACATACTATTTCTCCAGTTTGCACACTGACGAAACAAAGGCGACCAATGTGGATGTGCAATCATTTGTGGTGGACTTTAGTTAACAAGTCTTCCCCCCAGTAAAACACATCCTCGTTCAGAACACTGCAAAATCAGGTGGGTACAATTCGCTGGTATGAGTGAAAGACCACGCGGATCCCACGCCTTTCATCCTGAAACAACCTTTTTATTCTTTCGCTCTACTAGCCTGTGCCAGCCACTGCCCCAGCCCAACAGTCTGTCTTTCCTGCCTACTTAGACCAGAAGGTGTTTCAGGCAAAGAAAGAACTGGTGGTATCTGTTGCTCCAGAGTTTGCCGCGCTAAGCAGATTCAGAACATAGTTTCTCACACAGGACTGAGCACAGCCTTACAGCAACGCAGGATTTATCCAAAACCACAGAATACACCCGAAATCCCGTGAAGTGTTTCCCGTTTATTCCGCTACCCCAGCGGGCGGCTGTGGCTACACTGGCTACCACCAGCCACCCTCACGCCCGGCTCTGCCACCACCCGTGCGGCGAGGCAGGCAGCCCCGGTCGCCCGCGCTCCCGCCCCCCGGCCTGGCCGGCACGGCAGACCCGCTCCCGCCGAGGCGCTGCCGAGCCGCTCGGCGCAGCCGGGAGCGACGGTGCTGGGGGCACCCGCAGCGCCCGGGGACGGCCAAAGCCCGGGGAGCCCTAAAGGGGTGCCGCAGGCCCCCTGGCCTCCCCCCTGTACGCCTCAGGTGCCAGAAACACCGGGAAGGGCAGTTTTATAGGCCAAGATCCGGTAAGCTTTTGATTTGCGGACAACCGCTCTCTCTGGGCAACTTAAAAACCCACGTACGAGCGGAGTTTGTTCCCTCCCTCACCCCTGGGCTAACAGCGGGTGCACTTGTGCTCCACAGCCTCCTCTGCCGTCAGACACACGCAACGCGCTTACCGGGCCTCACCTGGGAAACGCGGTATTTCAGCTCGCCCCGCCGCCGCCGCCCGGGTGGGTCAGACCCGCCCCGGCCCTTGCGAAGAACGCGAGTAACGGGACCGCCTGGCGCCCTGCCCTCCATCGCCAGCGCACGGCCCCGCAAGCGGCGCTCCCCGACACCGAGCGGCTCCCGAAGGCCGCTGCCTCCCCCGCGCCGCCCTCACTCACCTGCCGCCGGGCCGGGGCCGCCGCCGGGCCACCTCCCCGCGCCGCCCTCGCCGGCCGTTGGGCCGGGGCCGCCGCTCGCCGCCGCCTTCCCGGGCCGCTCGCAGACGTGCCGCGCGGCCCCCGCCTCCCGCCCGGAGCTCGCTGGCTGCCCCGGAAAACCAGCAGCCCTCGGCCCGCCTCGCCCGCCGCCGGTCCGCCTTTCCCCGCGCTCCCCTTACCTGTCCGCAGCGGCTGACAGACTGGGGTCGCCAGGCCCCCGATGGCGGCCGGGCTCGGAGCGGGCCCTCGCTACCTGCCCGCCCTGGAGACGGCCCCCACCCGCCGCTCCATGCCGCGCCGCGCCGGCCGTCCGAGCGGAGGGATGGGGCGGCGCTGGCCGCGGCGCAGGGCGGGGAGCGGCCGGGGAGCGGCGCTGTGTGGCGGGCCGGCGGGGCCGCTGCGCAGCGCTCGGCCGCGGGGGGCGCGTCCCGGCAGGCCGCGGGGAGGAGAGGGGCGCGGCGGGCGCAGGGCAGCGTGCGCCGGGCGGCTCAGCAGAGGCCTGAGCTGAGGGAGGGGGCCCTGGTGCGGCACAGGAGGGCCCGGGGAGACCCGGCCTCAGGGAGCTCTCGCTACGGCTCCGTAAACAGCAGCAAGGGCCAAGGGCGAGGCTGGGGCGGCTGCTTGAACCCGCCTTTCTCGGGTACCTCAGTCCGGCCCCCGGTGCCGCGGAGGGCGGGAGGGGAACGGGGGTCCTTCTGTAACCGAGCGGGTAAAATGCAAGAAGCTGCTGTGGTGAATAAATAAACCTGTGCATAATTGGTTTCCAGTGTGTTAGCAGGTGTTTTTAATAAATCTACAGATATGTAAAAAAAAAAAAGGGGGGGGGTACCCAAGCAAAAACATACCACCTTGTCTGTTTTGAGGTATTTTTTTTTTTTTTATTTGCACTAGTCTTCTGTTAAGTATAAATCCCTGTGAGAAGCATATTGATTATTTTCTGAAGGGTCTAATTCATACAAATATATGTGTCTGCATTTTCTTTAATACCTTTCCCTCCACAAAACCAACAAACCAGCTGTAACTTTAGTCCTTAAATAACAGAATTTCAGATTCTTTCATCTCTTCCTATCTTAGAGCCTACCCCGACAACTGTCATTTCATAAGCAGAGGTAAAAAAAAAATCTAATTGTCACACTGCAGCATAAGAGCTTGCTACATTAGTAAAGCAATACTCATTTTCGGAGTAAACAATCTCAGCACACCATTAATGGCTGAAAACTGGAGAGAAGAGATGAAGGGCACCGTCCTACTGCTCCGTTGGGAAGTGTTTCTGCAGGTCTGGGGGTCCACACCCAGAGGTAGGACTTACACATCACATACATGATTGAGTACATCTGGTTTTCCTGATACTCTACAGAGCTGTACGTCTGCACATCCATGATGATTACTAGAGTTGGTGCATCTTTTCCTTAGCTTTTCATTTGTTCAGTGTATCCTACCTCCAAGGCATTACTTCACATTTACAACAGAGAAAATGTCTAGAAATAGCACTCAAATGTGATGGCTACCTAAAAGTTTAGCTCTACTGCTTTCAGTGTCGCAAATGCTATTTTATTCAGAACCAATTTTAGCACGTTTTACAGGATCTGAGATGATTCTGCAACTATGTAAATGAAATCACATTGTAATGCATTGAGAAGATAGTTGTAAGTCACAGTCAAAAGCCCAATGCCAACTTCTGGTCCTTTTTTCAGGAAACTGCTTTATGTCTCAAAGCATGGGAAATCCTGGTAGGGGGAAAAGAAATACTTTGATACCTGGCATTTTTCCAACATGCTTTCCAAGCAACTCATGAGGGATTCTGTAAAGTGGCGATAGATCAGGTCATTTGCATGGTAAGACTGACACAATAAATACTTATTTATATTATTTCCCCTCAAACTCAAAATTTTTCTCAGTTCTGCTGCCACCACTCTTGCAATGCCTGTTCTACACCTACCTCCTGTATTCTGGTATCAGCCCTTCCGTGGGCATGCACACATCACTCGATGTGTACGCCAGCTCCCTGACAGTGAAAACTACTGTCTGTAAATTCACCACAGAAGTTTAAAATTATAGTATTTTTCACATTATAATTTCATTCAGCACCTAAGATTAAAAAAAAACTATGAATCTGATGCTTTACCAAAACTTCTAGCAAAGTTTCTGCTGAATTCTACCCCTCATGTCTTAAAGCAAAATAAGAAGTTATAAGTATTTTTTTAATTATGTAGCAAACAAAATTTTTCTTATAACACAAAGATAATTCTTCACTTGAAATGTAAAATATCATTGAAATTATACATACTGGTTTGCAGCCTTGATAGCTAGATAGTTTTTTTAACATCTATTTTTCTAGTTGTCTCAGAATACCTGACACGAAAAAGGGGTTTAAGCATCAGGTACACATAAGCATTATCCTACTATAGAATAGTTTTAAATAGGATTAATAACCTGAAGATCATATTAAAGATCTTTCCAAGAGCATACGGCTTCAATTGTTCACTTTTCACAAATCTATTATTATAATGAGTTTTAATCACTGCTCCTTATTTCTAATATTTTATATATTCACATTTTATCTTCGTAGGACCTCTTGATAGTCCATAGTTTTTAGTGATGAAAACAAAGACAGAACAATTAAATACAATAAAAAACGAAAGTCTTTATTCTTTTGGCTCAACTGTAATGTGGTTTACTGTTCTTTATGGTAATAGCATTTTCCTGCATGCAGTTCACCGACACACAAGTCAATATTTTTGTAAAAGGAGGAGTCAACATTGAATTTTTGTTTGTGTAAGAAACACAAAATGTCCTGATGTGATCAATTATACAAGTTTGCTATTTAATTCCTGTGGAAAAAAAACATCGTGGATCCCATATTATAGTTAGAACAGTTCTAGTGCAGCATGAATCGACAAGAATAAGAATAGTCTATGTAAACAAACACTGGTAAAGATTTCATGAATAAAAAGACTACCTTGAAACTTCTGATGCAGGCAGTGCTAGAATTTTAAACAAATCTTCCCCACCACATTTCAATTACAAGTTATATCTATTTGGAAGCAAGTGCATTTTGGACTCAGTTTGAAACTTATTTCACATTAAAATGTGTGCAAAAATACAGTACTAATAAAAAAGCAGAAACCTAAAGCTACCCCATTCTTTCCTTTGTTTCTTATTTTGTGAAGTTCTTGAATTAAAAAGTGCTATGGATAGAAAGTAACAAAAGTGACAGTGACATCAACCTGAAGATAATTCTCATTTCTTATTTTATGTACAAAATGCTGAAAAATAAAATAAAATGGTATTTTTTACAATATTTATATTTTCTTAGAAAATTCTATCCATGTATTTTTCAACAGATTAAGCAGTTTGCAACATATCCTGTACAGTCTGTCTATACACCGTACAGTAGTCACTTAAAATTTTAGAATGCAAAGCAAGAAGCTCTTAAATAGCTGCAAACTATTGCTTGATGTCATGAAAGAATGATGACCAATTGAACAATTTGTTTCACTTAACCACTGAGATATGGCTTCCCATATTAGACTTTTAACAGTGGAAGGAGTAAAATTACAGCAGCAAAGGCAAGATAAACATGCATCAGTGATAGCTTCCAAACTATCTATAATGGTACAGAATACTTCATATTAGCTGTTGAAAGCTTGCAAACTACACTTACTGTGGTACATATTTGATGCAATAAATATTGTGCACAGGTCATTATTTGTTTGCTCAAACATGCACCACCGGATAAAATAACTATTTACATAGACGGTACTTTTTTAATCAACACATACAATGTCAACCTTGCTGAGAGCAGAAGATGGCTAAACGATACTGCAGGGTGAAGCAGAACAACTTCATAATCCTTAATTTTTGTGGGTTTTTGGTAAATTCAATTTCCCAAGTTCAGGTAAGCTGTTTTCTACAGAAGAATACTTAAAAATGGACTCTATGCCCCTCAGTAATTCTTTTTTATGCAGAGTTCGTTCAACTATAGCTAAATGACTTATGAAAAAATAAAACATCTGTTCTATTATTGTAGACTCTATGGGACTTTACAGGCACATTAAGATTTGTCTGGATGAGATACTAGATGGATACTGTTATTAAGCACCTCAAAATATAGAGCCACCCTGAAACATGGAAGTAGTCAGACTCTGCTGCTTTGTGCGACGTCATGTTTTTCCATGCATGAACTACAAGTGCAGCATGCCTTCATGCAAATCACTTCTGTCTGTACATTATAGAGAATCCGAGAGTAGAACACCTGGTTCTCATACCCCCTGCCCCAACATAAAACCCATTTACAAAAATAGTCACATATAATAGTAAACAACCTGTGAATTAAAAAATGATAAGTTCACCAACACTGATTTTTGTAAAAATATGGCAAATGTGGCTGTTGAAATGCAAACAGTGGATACAACTTTTGTACTGCGTGTTTCATGTTAAACACAGAGATTCATAGGCTCGCACCTTGTATTTTAACTGGTCCCTACAGTCTGATTGGCCAATTTATCTTCTCTTCAGCAGTGTCAGCTGGTAATAAAAACAACAACCTCCTGTCAAGATGTTACCCTGTTTTACAGAGTTGCAGTTTGATGACGAGGGGTCACTGTCTTGTTATAGGCACTGACCTTTTATATATATATATATAATTATATATATATTTATATATGTAAAAACTGTCAGTTTGGCAGGTACCTCCTACAGGAGTCCTGTTGACACAAATACATACTTTTTCAGGCTGTAAACAGTTTATCGCAAACAGAATTCTGTGTTACTTTTTACTTTCCCTGCTGTCTTTACCTTTATCTTCTTTTTCTGATTTGTCTTTTTCATATTTATCCTTGTCTGGCTTTGTTACACTATCATAGGATGGTGGGGAGGTTGTGGATGGGGTCATATCTGTTTTTTCTGGAGTAGAGTTCTCATTTAGTTTATCCATAATCATATCTTCTTTCATGGGCAGATCATCCTCATCTTTACCTTTATCCTGATTAAATATACACGAAACTTTTTTAACTTTTTGCCTTAAAAGGTGACGTCTGTAAGCACGCTGAATAATGACAGCGGATACCTCCTCCTGTTTCCGTTTTAATGTGGTTGTAATTGGTTCGTAGGAGACTTTTGAAGGATTGGCTGCCATAAACCGATCTTCCATCTGTATTCTGAGGGCATCCATCTCCCCGCTTTCCCCCAACACACGCTTTGTGAAAGCAAACAAGATGTCAAGGCAGTGAATTCTGTCGCCGCTTACCATGGGCAGATCCATTGCAATAAGCTGGACTTTGTTTGGTTTTGCTATAAGAAGAGGAGGATCTAACGAAGCTGCAAAATCTGATAGCTTACTGAACTCTATGAATTGTGTTGCATCGGGATCAAACTTCTCCCAGACTTCATAGAACATCTCAAAGTCATCCTCGCTCAAGGGTTCAGCGCTTTCTTCAGTAGCAACACCAAAGTTCTCCAAAATCACAGCAATGTACATGTTCACCACTACCAGAAATGATATGATAATGTAGCTGACAAAGAAGAAAATCCCGACAGAAGGGTTGCCGCAGTCACCTTTCACAGAGCTCCCCGGATGATCCTTATGGGGGTCACAGTCTGGCTCCCCACTGTTAAGAATTGGGGCGAGCAAACCATCCCAGCCAGCAGATGTGGTAATTTGAAATAGGCAGATCATGCTGTTGCCAAATGTTTCAAAGTTGAACATGTCATCAATCCCAACTTCCCTCTTAACATAGGCAAAGTTGGACATGCCAAATATCGCATAGATAAACATGACCAGGAAGAGCAGCAGACCAATGTTGAACAAAGCAGGCAGAGACATCATCAGAGCAAAAAGCAGAGTGCGGATTCCCTTAGCGCCTTTAATGAGACGCAGGATTCGACCAATTCTGGCAAGTCGGATCACTCTGAATAGTGTGGGGGATACAAAATATTTCTCAATCATCTCAGCTAAGAACATACCTAGAGGAAAAAAAGTTAAATTAGTAAAGAATATTATTACATTTTAAAAAACACTGCTGAATATTCATCCTACAAACATTGTAGAAATTTAAGAACAGGATATTTGAACACATTTTAGAAATTAGCCATTCAGTTGTTTTTACAAAACCTTTACAGTTTGGTATGCTTTCGAAACCCATAAAACCCAATAGAAAAAAATGCATCAATGACATTTCTAAGTGTTAATTGACTACATATGTGAATAGACACACAAATACACAACATCAATCTTTTTTAGGACAAGCTAGTAACTAGTGTATGTAGACCAGCAAATGCTGAGACCAGAAGAATATTTTTCTGTTTAACCGTAACAAAAATAATCTCAGATAATCTGAAGAAAGATCATATTTATAGCAGTATTAAAATATAATGTAATCAATTTATGGTATTCAAAGAAAATACGTATGTTTGAAGAGAACTGCAACTTCTTAACTCCACATGAAATAACATGACCACAAGTTTAGCATTAATGACACAGCAATTCCAAACATAAACAAAGTGATAATAAAAAGGCTTCTTAGAACTCACTGAAGAGTAGAAAAATTGAGCATTATATTATGTACCTCAAAGCAGAAAAATAACTACATCCTGCTTCCATACAAAAATGGCAAAACCAATTTGCATGTTAAGGAGTTCTGAGAAGTTAGAATGACCGGATTTTTAGTCAAGTTCTTTCAGGCTTTCTGCTCTAGATAAAGCAAAGATTAGTGGAGCCATGTATTTTTTACTACATCTGCTTCGGCTCTGTTTCTCCGGTTGCTCACTGTAGCTCAGGCATAAAACCTCTCAGGATGAAACAAAACTCTGAAGTAAGCTGAGGGTTTTACCCTGCTGTCTGGGGTGCTTGCTGGCTAGCTTAACAATAGTCCCACACTGATTTTGCTCTTGGATTTTGAATTGCTGGACTCTTTTCCTGCAACTGCCAGTGTTAGTTTGTATCAAAATTGGCTTTTGTGTATGGGTTTGTTTCTATGCTGAGGAATTTCTACTGAATTCAGAATAAATATCTAATTTCAACTAATAGAAAAGTGAGTGTATGAAACCTATTGCTAAAAAATTTCTTACCATACTGTTCAGTTATTTTACGGATAATATGAAATCAGAAGAAAGAAAAATTGTGGTCAGACTTTCTGGTGACAACGTTGAACCAAAATATATAGAGGCTTTACATGCCAAAAATGTTTCAATTTCCACAAAATTAGACATTTCATAAAAATTGTTCTTACCTACTATGGAGAGAATGACAACCACAAAATCAAAAATATTCCAGCCTATAGTAAAATAGTAATGGCGAAGTGAAATCAATTTCAGGACACATTCTCCAGTGAAAAGTACAATAAACACCAGGTTAATCCAATATAAGATGTTTTCCATGTCTTCACTCTGATCATCTGTTTCTACCATCATTGTGACCATGTTAAGGCAGATGAGTATCATGATACTGATATCAAATGCTTGTTTTGTTACAAAATCAAAGACCATGCCTTGGAATTTGTTCTGAGAGGGGAAGAAATAAGATTCATTACAATATGCATTGGGTAAAATTTCTTATTTTAAATTGCTGCAAATTATTTAAATCAAGTATGAAGGGAATTTCATGTCTTCCATGAAGTCCTCTATTTGTATGCATTTTCCAGTTTGTACATGTAAACACAAATGAAACTACTGTTTATAAGCATTAAAGAGATTATTTCAAAATATTCATGGTGCATTTCTTTTAAAGTTGCAAAGGTGACTTTGCCACCCTGAACCAGCTCACTGTAACCTTTTGTGACACAGACTATTAACTGAATGTTTAGTTGGCAAAATTTGAAAAAAATAAGTGGGGAGTGGGGTGGGTGGGGTGAGCAGGCTGAGAGTTAATAGCACTTCATTTGCCAGAAAGCTTGTAAAGTTTTCAAGCCCCGAGTTCAGTGCTCTTCATGCCACTAAAATAACCTTTAGAACAATATCTTCCATTTTTCAGCCACAGAGGCTGGTGGCTGGACTGGCCACTGAGCAGGTGCCACCATCCGAAATAGAACTGCAGAGCTGGAATCACTCTCTGCCCCAGCCAAACCCTGCTCTGTAGTGCTAGGGTAGACCTGCTCAGGAGAGCAAGCCATTGTATGGATTGTGCAACAGGAATGTGAGGGCAAAAGGACTTTTTTATCAGGCAATGATACAGAAACTTGCTCCCATACAGCAGTTTCAGAGTCTTCCTCGATGACTGAAAAAGCCTGTGCCCTAAGGCTTTCACATATTTTGACAAATACACTGCCACATTTAATTGTTCTAGTCAAACCAGTTTTTTGAAAAAATGCCACATAAAATGTCATTGCCATCAGCAGAGAGAAAATGAGGGGGGCAAAAGGAAAGGGAAGAGTCCTCCATATTAAGACTACAAAAGAGAAAAAATAGATTTCAGATGAATAAGGCTTTTCTTATATCACTTGGGTTTTTAGCTTACAACTTAATTCAGCCTAAGGCATGACTGAAACAATCCCATTTTTAAATAAATGTAAAAATAACATATAAGATATTTATTCTTACTGCTGGTCGAGGTATAGGCTTTTGTGGTTTCTTTGAACCCAATTTTTTCATTGCATTGTAGTATTTCTTTTGTTCTTCTGTCATAAAAATGTCTTGACCTCCAAAGTAAACCAAATAGACAAAAACTGGTTACAATCACATATCTCTATTGATTACTTATAAACAAAGATACTGAATAGTAATAATCACTCTTGTTCACATTCTCGTCTGCGCGAAAAGTTAGGACAGACATAAAATTCCCCTTTATCATGATTATTAGTACTTTGGTAACAGAAGAATTGCTTTATGTATTCCATTCAATGTTTAGGATGTTTTTTGGAGAGGCACTTGAACTTGCACTGTTTGTGGTAGACCTTTTTTCACTGGGGAGAGGGGAGATACAGAGGAAGGAGAGGGGCTTTTTCTTTGTTCTATTAAATTCCATCACTTATTACAGAGGCATAAACTAATAAAATATTGCAATCCCCTTCTCTTGTTTTTCCTCTAGAGTAAATTTTGGCAAAATTTCAGAACTGGCATCTATGATACCAAAGGAGAATTAGAAGGTATCCAGACGGTCATATTTCACAACCTCTTCTTCTCCCTCCACTGGGGCAGGACTTGAAGCAGGAGATCCTGGAACTACTATGTGGAACGAGTAGAGGATAAAAGCCAATTTCTCTCCATCTCAACCCATCTCAGCACATGGATCCAACAGCACTTCCACCACTCCAATAACACTTTGTTTGACCAGATACATAGGTAAGTTCTGCAGCTGAAAGACTGACACCTTTTGAAGCAGTGTTGACAAAATACGAAGACTAAAGAGTTAAAATAAAGATAATACAATGTTCATTACTAGAGTTCAGAGATCTACACTGCTAAGCTCTGAGGCATGAAGGTAGATAGCTAAGAGTTTTTATAGCTACTTTTAGCTATTTCAATGGTTAGCCGCCTTATAAGTCTATTATAGACTCCAGCCCCAAATCCACATCTTTACAAAGATGACATTGGGTATTTCACTAACCATGGACAGATGTGTGTTGTCACTTGTCCATCAAACCCTCATAAAGCCAAATCGTAAGCTTTAATAATTTAATGTATTTAATATGCAGAGAACATATTAATTTATCATAGAATTAAAAAAATAGTATTTTATTAATAAAGTTATTGTGTATGGACCAAAAATAAGCATCTTTTTAGCTTTCTTTTCAGAATAATGATGAAGTACTTATCTTCTTTTTCTGCTGGTTGAAATTGTCTATGATGACACCAATGAAAAGGTTCAAGGTAAAGAATGATCCAAAGATGATAAAGATGACAAAGTAAAGATACATGTACAGGTTATCTTCATACTTAGGCTGATCTAAAACCTGCAAAAAAGGCATAGAAACTAAGCTATAGTTTGACTGTGAGCACAGAATCAAATATCTGCTAGATAGAATTTATGGCGCTCTCACTCTGATCTTTGCTTCTTATGGTAAAGTTCCCACATAACCATCCCACTGATCTTCAACCTATGAAGTTACAGTCTTGAAAAAGAACTTTGCTATCAAACTTGATATTTCATTTTATAAAATTTAACTCACCTATATAAGTATAGACTAAATACTGAAGAAACAATTGGTTTAAACTAGCATAGGACCATCTGTCTGAGTCTATAGACAACCAGAAACACCAGCTCGTAAAGCTGCAAACTTTTCCGTATATCTCGCAGGAGGCTCCCGATGTGGGCTTCTGGAGCTTTCACTGCTATAGGTACCTAGGAAACTGCCCTGGATTATGGAAGAGAGGCATCCAAGCCATGTTTAAATAAAGCATATTTTCTTGGTACAGCTATGCGCATTTACTATACTACAACAGGCATCCTGCTATGAGTGTAGCTTACCAAAAAAGCTGGAACTTTACCAGTATAGTTTGTTCAGTTGTCTACTTAGAACTAGAGGACAACTTGCACCAACAGAGCAAAGGGAAGGCAAAAGGGTAAGAAATTGCACAGGTCGAGTTAAGAACAGGAACTGTGCCCTGAAGAAAGGAGTCAGGCAGCTTGTAGACCACAGTGAAAGTCTCAACTTTAAAAAAAGATCAATGTTACAGAAAATCATCTCTAAGCTGTGTATCGGTCCCTGTTTCCAAACATAAATAATGCCTGAATGCATATAATGAGAGGAGGGAAGGGCATTTCATGGCAATAGTTAAGTCTGCTGTGGAATTGAGGAAATTTGGTCCAACTGCACTGTAGAGAACAGGGAATCCTTTAGGACTACTCCTCTGCTTTCTTTGTGTCTTGTATTTTTCTTATGGTTTCCATTTTCTTTAACTACAAAACTCGAATAACACCTTGTTCTCTCATTTTTACTGTTATTTCTGAAAGATGTTAAAATTACATTGTTAAATCTTGGAGCTCTACAGTCAAAACAAATGGAGTCAAGGGACTATACTTACATTACGAGAATCCACAGCTGCATACATGATATCCATCCATCCTTTAAATGTCGCCTATAAACAGAACACTGGTGTTTACCTCATGCTTTTCCTGGAAAATGGCTTGTCAGAAACATTGTTTAAGAGCTGAAGACTAAGTGTCTTCAGGGCTCATCATAAACACAGGCACAATGCAATGTTAATAGGTGACTCTTGCCTTCTATTGTATGTTTTATTCATATATGAGAATTGTAAGCGAATTCTAATATCTGACTATAGAAGAGACAGCATCTGTTAAGAACTTTTATCAATTATGAGTAATATCTGATATAAAACTTAGTTTCTGTGTATGAGCAAAGTAGGTGTACTTGATATAGATTCAATGCAGCTAAGGTGAATTAGGTTTGAATTATGTATTTTTTCTCATAATCAGCATAGCCTCTACACTTTGTATTATTTCTGTAGAGTCATGAATTTATCCCACACTTTATAATTCCAAACCAAGAAGTGAGAGACAAGATTTTTAAATGCAAGGGCCCTTAGCCTATTGCTCTGAGATATGCTGGCTACACTGCAGCGCACTTGCAGTCTTACAGAGATGAGCCAGGGCCTCCTGAGATAATAGGAGCCAACAGGGAAACACCAGTGAAATACCTCAAAGGAATTAAGAGATGTTCCTCTAAGAAGGTGACACAGCTGACAGCCCAGCTGAAGTGCCTCTACATCAATGCACACAGCATGGGCAACAAACAGGAGGAGTTGGAAGCCACTGCACTGCTAGAAAGCTACAACCTAGTTGCCATTACTGAAACTTGGTGGGATGAATCCCATGACTGGAGTGCGGCTATTGATGGCTACAGGATGTTCAGAAAGGACATCAAGGAAGGAGGGGAGGAGGCGTTGCCCTCTACATCAAGAAATGGATAGAGGGTGAAGAGCTGTCTCTGGAGAATAGCCACGAGCAGGTTGAAAGCCTATGGGTAAGAACAAGAGACAGAGGCAACAAAGGGAACCTTGTGGTTGGCTGCCCAATCAAGAGGAGCCTATTGATGAAGCCTTCTTACTCCAGCTGCAGGAGGCATCACGCTGGCAGGCTCTCGTCCTGCTGGGGGACTTCAACCACACCGACAGCTGCTGGAAAAGTAGCACAGCGAGCTGCAGGCAATCCAGGAGACTCCTGGGATGCATGGAGGATAACTTCTTAAGCCAGGTAATGGACAGCCCTACCAGAGGGGATGGAATACTGGACCTGTTGTCACCAACTCAAGTGAGCTAATCAGTGACATCAAGACTGGAGGCAGCCTGGGCTGCAGTCATCATGCACTGGTGGAGTTTGCAGTCCTGACAACTTTTTTGCCTCAGTCTTCACTGGCAACCTCTCTTCCCACACCTCTTGAGTGGATGGACCCCAAGACAGGGACTGGAGGAGAAAAGTCCCTCCCACTGTAAGAGAAGATCAGGTTTGTGACTGCCTGAGGAACCTGGACATACAGAAGTCTATGGGACATGATGAGATGCATCCCAGAGTCCTGAGGGAATTGGCTGATGTAGTTGCCAGCTCACTCTCCATGATATTTGAAAAGTCATGGCAGTCAGGTAAAGCACTCAGTGACTGGAAAAAGGGAAACATTGCACCCATTTTTTAAAAAAAGTAGAAAAGAGGACCCTGGGAACTACTGACCTGTCAGCCTCGCCTCTGTGCCTGGGAAGATCATGGAACAGATCCTCTTGGAAGCTATGCTAACGCACATGGAGAACAGGGAGGTGATTCGAGACAGACAGCAGGGCTTCACCAAGGGCAAGTCCTGCCTGACCAACTTAGTGGCCTTCTATGATGGACTGACTACATCAGTGGACAAGGGAAGAGCTACAGATGTCATCTATCTGGACTTCTGTAAGGCCCTTGACACGGTCCTCCACAATATCCTTCTCTTTAAACTGGAGAGGTATGGATTTGATGGGTGGGCTGTTTGGTGGGTGAGGAATTGGTTGGATGGTCACATCCAGAGGGTAGTGGTCAATGGCTCAATGTCTAGATGGAGACTGGTGATAAGTGGTGTCCCTCAGGGGTCTGTACTGGGACCAGTACTGTTCAATATCTTCATCAATGACATAGTGGGGTTGAGTGCACCCTCAGCAAGTTTACAGACGACACCAAGCTGAGTGGTGCAGTCAACACACCTGAGGGACAGGATGCCATCCAGAGGGACCTGGACAAGCTCAAGAAGTGGACCCATGTGAGTCTCATGAGGTTCAACAATGCCAAATGCAGGGTCCTGCACATGGGTCAGGGCAACCCCTGGTATCAATACAGGCTGGGGGATGAAGGGATTGTGAGCAGCCCTTGCAAGAAGGACTTGGGGGTGTTGGCGGATGAGAAGCTGGACATGAGCCAGCAATGTGTGCTCACCACCCAGAAGGCCGACCATATCCGGGGCTGTATCAAAAGAAGCGTGGCCAGCAGGGCAAGGGAGGTGATTCTGCCCCTCTACTGCACTCTGGTGGAACCCCACCTGGAGCACTGCATCCAGCTCTGGAGCCCTCAGCACAGGAAAGACATGGACCTGTTGCAGCAGGTCCAGAGGAAAGCCACAAAAATGATGAGAGGGCTGGAGCACCTCTTCTATGAGGACAGGCTGAGAGAGTTGGGGTTGTTCAGCCTGGAGAAGAGAAGGCTCCAGGCAGACCTTATTGTGGCCCTTCAGTACTTAAAGGGGGCTTATAAGAAAGATGGGGACAAACCAGTCCGAGGGCCTGTTACAACAGGAGAAGGGGTAAGAGTTTTAAACTAAAAGAGCATAGATTCAGACTAGATATAAGGAAGAAATTTCTTACAATGGGGGTGGCAAAATACTGGAACAGATTGCCCAGAGAGGTGGTAGATACCCCATCCCTGGGAACATTCAAGGTCAGGTTGGACGGGGCTCTGAGCAACCTGAACTAGTTGAAGATGTCCCTGCTCATTGCAGGGTGGTTTGACTAGATGACCTTTCATGTCACAGATGTCCCTTCCAACCCAAACTATTCTATGATTCTATGAAAGAAACAATGAAAAATTACTTTTTACTGTTACAAGCAAACAATAGAGACAGAGAAAGAGAAATTAAGGAGTGGTGACTTACCACTTGAAGCAGAGAAAGATAACCAAGGCCTACATTATCAAAGTTAACCTTCACATTCTTCCATCGGGCAGTTTCATTGTTTTTTATGAGCTCCTCACATTGACTGTAGTTGTTGATTTGGCTGATATCAAATCTCTCATCAGTTGTAGTGTTAACACAGTAGTAAAATTTTCCAGCAAATAGATTTACTCCCATGATACTGAAGATCAGCCAGAATATAAGGCAAACCAGCAGCACATTCATAATGGAAGGAATAGCTCCTAAGAGGGCATTCACAACCACCTAGAGTACAAATGAAACCAAAGAGACTGTGTAAGAACACAGGCACCAGCGTCTTACAAATGCTTCATCAACTTTTCTTAAATGCAACACTCTATTTTAATTCTAATATCTATGTTACACTTTTTTAATTGTTGAGAGTAACAAGTAAGAAAAGCATTATAGAGAAAAGATAAAATGTCAACATAATTAGGAGGAAAAACATATAAGGAGCAGCAAATGGTAGCTTTAAAGAATGGGAAAAAGAACCACAAACAGGTAAAATGAACAAAAAAAAAATTAAAAAATCAGCATTTATTAGTTCTTTGTAGAATATTTACTTAATGTACATCTGCAAAACCATATCCATAATATTTCTAGTGACGGATTGCATCAAACACAACAAACTTTTTCTATTACATGTTTACTGGATAAACAGTCCAAATCAATATTACTGAGCAAATTTTTAAAAGTAATTTTAAGACTTCTTTTAAATTAAAGAAAACTCAGGGATGTATGTATGTTCTTTTGGATGGTTACATATAAAATCCTAAAATCATACATGTTCAAACCAGGAAACCAGCTGAGTATCTGAGCACAGAAAAGCTGGTAGTATTCAGGCAAGTGGCAGATAAGACTTGAAGAAGGAAGAGACTTGATATAATTCCCAAATTAATGTTGGGTAAAATCAGGCTTCAGGAAAGAAAAACATGAAGAGTTCATGTATGATGATGAACGATGATTAAAAACATGCCAGAATAAAAATAAAATAGTGAAGAAAATAAAATTAGGGAGAAAGTAGGTCCATTATGAATGAGAATGATTTATTTAATGATGAAATTGATGAACTGCTAAATTAGTTAACTTGTATTTTAAATCTAAGTAAGTCTAACAACATAAAATTTAATAACTATGGAGCACTGCTGCCAATTTTGGCAAAACAACTGAATCAGATCCTTAGAACCTAATGAAGATTTTGTCTTAAACATGCAGGACGTTAGGTATTACATAGATTAGATTATTTATAATTCATTTAGTTTATATTATGTAGGTACTGCACTGGATCCTCTAGCACACTATGCTATTTGTTTCTATTTGAAATACAAATACGTAGCTTAAGCCTGTAATATATTTTGGCATTACATTTATATCTACAATTAGTAGGTTCCATAGAATCAATTACTTGTAAAATTAGTCATCTAGGTAGATCACCTTTCATTCCTTGCCATCTTACAGAATAGAAAATAAAACCTTTGAATGTTAGAACAGGTGATTAACCACCGCCATGTATATCACACTGTAGACTTGGGCTGAAGGAAAGGAGAAATATTTGTTTTACTTTCAGGGCTCCAATCCTGCCAAAACAATACCTCTTTGAGGTGATACATACTTTGGACAATATTTGACATCCTATGGGATTTCAATGAAATTGTTGTTGTGTTAAATTTAGAGGCTGGACCAAATGAGGTTCCTTTCAATGTAAATTACTCAATGACTCTATAAAACCACAGAATGGTTGATGAAGTCCAAAGCTTCCATGCTTTTTTTTTGCCACATGTTTTAAATCACATGCTGTAAGAAATATTTATTTCTAATGGGGAAATTAAAAAAAAAAAAAAAGTTTCTTACTCATACTAAAAATCTCCTTAGTACATATCTAAATCAATAAGCAAAAATAATATAGCATTTTATCACTCATCAGCCAGGCGAGAGGATTCCCTGACTAATGGATAAATCTCTTCTGCCTATTTCAACAGTGCTGTCTTACGTTGACAGACATGTACTCTCAGCTTTGTAATGACATGACTGTGGACGGCCAGGAGGAGTAGTTTGACCTAAACAAACAAAGGAATAGTTTGATGATAATACCGCATTAGTTTAAATTGGAAATCCATGAATTCACTGATTTTAGTGGGAAGTTTGATTGGGATAATAAATGGCGACATCATTTTTTTTCCCAATTTGGGAATATTTTCCAAATATACATTAGTTATTTTTTTACATCCTTTTTATTTATCTCAATTCTTCTACTTATAAAAATATAAGTAGATTTTTTAAATGTAATAATATTATCCAACAGGAATAATTATTGAGATATAAAGGGATAGTTAATGAAGTGAAAATATTTGTCCTCGAGCTTTCAGTCTCATTACACCCGAGAATTCTGTTCCTCTTTCTGCTACCGCTGCAGGTCCAGTTATGTTATTCTTTCTTTAATTGCTGGATTTCTACAGCTGACCTACTTTATCTGTTTTAGTCTGAGTCCTGAAGCTATAATAGAACCAGCTTGTAATATGAATCATTTGAAGACACTCAAAACATACTGTTGAGCATCACTGAAAACACTGACCCAGACACCTCCTAACTTCCATTCATAGTAGGGGTGTGAGAAAGCAGGGCAAGGTCTGACAACCAGTGAAAGCAGTGAAAGCATTAGAAGGACATTAAAAGCATTGTTTACTGGTTAAAAAAAAGGTAGTATGTGCCTAGCAACATATAGCAATGAGTGATACTGCTTGAGACAAGAGCATAGACAGATTAATCATACTCCCACAGGCTACTTTCATGAAGTCCCACATGCAAATTAAAGTGTATTTCCCCTAGCAATAGCAGTGGTGGGAAGACGCAGGGGCAATGTTTTCTATTAATTATTAGTTTGGGCAGGCACAAGTTCTGATCCTAGAGAATAGTATGGTGGGTTAAAAATTTTGGATGTGTAGAATGGAATTTCTTGCTTGCATATAGGAAGGGTAATGCTTACTGGAAGTAATTTGGTGGCCAAGAGGGCATCCTGGCTTGTATCAGAACTAGTGTGGCCAGCAGAACTAGGGAAGTGATTGTCCCCCTGTACTCAGCACTGGTGAGGCCGCACCTCGAATACTGTGTTCAGTTTTGGGCCCCTCACTACAAGAAAGACATTGAGGTGCTGGAGTGTGTCCAGAGAAGGGCAACGAAGCTGGTGAGGGGTCTGGAGCACAAGTCTTATGAGGAGCGGCTGAGGGAACTGGGGTTGTTTAGCCTGGAGAAAAGGAGGGTGACGGGAGACCTTATCGCTCTCTACAACTGCCTGAAAGGAGGTTGTAGCAAGGTGGGGGTTGGTCTCTTCTCCCAAGTAACAGGTGATAGGACAAAAGCAAGCGGCCTCAGGTTGAGCCAGGGGAAGTTTAGATTGGATATTAGGAAAAATTTCTTCACAGAAAGTGTTGTCAAGCATTGGAACAGGCTGCCTAAGGAAGTGGTTGAGTGACTACCCCTGGAGGTATTTAAAAGATGGGTAGATGTGGTGTGTAGGGACATGATTTCATGGTGGACTTGGCAGTCTTAGGTTAATGGTTGGACTTGATGATCTTAAAGGTTTTTTCCAACCTACATGATTCTATGATTCTAATTTTAAGTGCCTATCTAAATATGTGCGCCATACTATATCGTCATATTTTCCATTCGTAGATGTTAAACACCAATGAAATTGCTACGTTATGAACAAACATCTTGAATTTCCATGTATCAGACCTTAAAATCTCCTCATCCTAATTTCTTCACCAACTTGAGCTACTATATCTTTAAAGACATTAAGCCTGAAATTAATTACTTTAAATAAGGCAAAATTCATTATATCCATATGAAAATTTCAATGGTTAATTGCCTGACTAATAAAAATATAGGTCACATTTCTAGTTCAAAGTTATCTAACTTAATCCATTACTTTTTATTATAACTTTTGCTAAAGTCATAAATCTCCTCCTTATCTGGATATTTTACAAACAGATACAGTTAGCAGATCAGGATCAAATCAGTAGGTAAATTTTACACCAACATGGAAGTTATGGGATTGAAAACTACCCATAAACCTTCATGACAAAGTGATTGTTTTTTCTTTGCCACATTCAATTGCCACTTAAGCAATTTATTGTGCATACAAAATTTGGAATATTTTGGCTTGAGTTTTTTTGCCAATCATTCTCATAAAAAACTAACAGCTAATGGTTTTTTTAGCAAGACACTATTAAGGTTTTAGTTAAGCCTTATATCTGATATAAGCATCCCAAATTTTCAAATTTGCTTCAGCAAAGTTCCAGAAATTTGTTGAAGGCAAGGAAGTGGTATTTTCTATTTGCATTTGTAACCTTTCATCAAAGCCTGTTTCCTTTTTAGTTGAAGTCTTTTACTTTCCACACACATAGAGCATCACATTTTCTTCAGAAGCTCACCAATTTGTAGTTGATTTATAAATGTGCTAATCAGTTTATAATCTGCAGTGCTAAAGGTCAGTGATTGCGGTAGGGAGCTCACACAAGCATCCCTTTTAATTACAGCAATAGGGTTTCAGCTCAGGTGCATCTGCCTGTTAGATCTATGGCAATATGTCCAGAGCAGACAGATGGACCCTGAAGGTGTAAGTCAGTCATCTTTTGTGGCCGGAGCTAGAAATATCTACAATCCCCAGTTGTTGACTACTGTTGACTACTACTAAGAGAAACATTTCTAGAGCTTTCATGTCATAGCAGAATACATAAGGTCTTTGTCCATTTCAGTGCACTAAAGTGACTAAACTAATCAATCTGGCTTTGCACTGGAATAGACTGAGAGCACAGCTGGGCAGGTGAGGGTCTCAGCTGTGGTAACTGATATAACAGCTGGGGACAATAACTTCTCAAATATATGCAACTCTGTCAGCAAGTGTCTTCCGATATGTTTTCAGGCCGCTTAGTGGTCTATAGATTATAATCAACATTTTAAAATCAATATGGAAAGCAGTAAGCAACCAATTTAGGCCAGAAATCATAAAAACAGCTCCATCTTTGATATACTAGAAAAGCTGTCTTAAGTAGGATGCAATAGCTCTAACCTGAAAGAGAGAAGTATTTTAACACTGCCAATTTACTTATTAGTATAGGAATTAATTACAAAACTTTTAAATTGTAACAGAAAGTCCCAAATCATATTTAGAGAATAGAAGGTTAAAAGATATTTGATAGACTACGCATGATATTCTATACTTGTATGAAATACACATGTGCATATACATGTGTGTATATGTGCACACACTTTTTTGAGGCCAGTATTGTTTTTTATAACTGTTCTGACTATAGCAGGATTTATTCATATGGGATAAACTCAGTTTTATAGTAACATTGCATAGATCCATGCAGCTGATAAATCCTTCGGCCCTCCAGGAAAATATGAAGTAGGCCAAGGAGCCTAAATAGTGTAACAATGTGTGCAATAACACATAAATTCATATAAGCAGATGAAGCCTTTTGCTTATATGTTAGTGATAAATGTAAAATATATAGGATGATAGTGTAGCATTTCTGCATGGATTTGCTGTTGATTATTCTGCATGCATTGTTTCTGTGTATGCATGCATTATTTCAGATTCTTTCATTTTGTCTTACCCTCATCCCTTCAAATCGCGACAAGGCTCTTAGAGGTCTCAAAGCTCTTAGTGTCCTAAGGGATTTAATCGCACCAAGTTCTGAGTAGCCCAAGGCATTAGCTGTTAAGCTAACCAAAGAGACCTACACAAAAACAGAAAGGCAATATTGCTCATTCATCTTGTATATCCTTTCAATACATATGGTGGGAATGATGTGTGCCCTGAACTTCTCAAGAAGATTCAAGGCTGGACCTCTTTCTCCAGAAATCCCTCTATAATGCAGAAAGATCTTTCAAGTCAGACAAAGTAGAATAAAAGTATATTCTAGGTACCTGTTGATGAAATCATGTTGGTAGAATGGTATAAAAATGCCTTCTAAATTCACATAAACCAGTCAACATTTGGTGGTATTTAAAGAAAAATGAAGTCACATGGAAAAAGAAAACTCCCAAAAGGTGGGTGAATTGGAATGGTCAATTTAGGTCAGGACTTCCCATGGTATCTTCAGAACTTGATGAGAATGTAAAAGCTCTCAAAAACCACATCCACACCTGGCCTTTGGTCAAATGTAACTTTCTAGTGTCCAGAAAATCTTATTCAACAGCCATAGCTACCAGTACTGTTCAGATTTAACCAGACTAATCAAGACTGATAGCCAACTGTTTGTTAGACAATGGTAGAAGCTTCATTGTTAGGCATATCCACACTTCATTACATTCCCTGTGACTCCTTTAACCACTTCATCAATTCTGGCTTGCATAACGCTGGTCTGGTCTGCAGGCAGATGAGTAAATAAACTAGAATAGCTGCAAAATAAATAATACAATTATCTTTCATCAATAATCCTTAGAAATATGTTTATAGTAAACCATTGGGAAGGAGTGACCCTAGTCAAGAAAAAAAACCCAAACCATCTTCTATTTCCCTCCATTTAATGCACTTCCCTTCCATCCTTACTGTTCTCTCTTAATTCTTTCATTTCCAAATTAATCTTTTTGCTTTGTTATCTCAATCCTCTGACTAAAGATTCAAAAAAAATTATTCAGAGATTAATTTTGTCCATGAAAAGAATTGCACCAGGGTAAGGTTGCCATGAAAAATTAATAAAGTTCACAGAAGTAACTAAACCACAGATTTACGAATAAGAATTAAGTATTTGTTGATAAATATAACAAACATATAATGGTAGTGTAAAGTATTGTCCACGGTGTCTCTCTAAAGCGGTACTGGTCATGGCAATTTACATATCTGAAGATTGAGCCAACAGATGTTTTACAAGGGTACAGACTCAACCACAGAATACTAAGTGTGCATATAGCCATGTTTTATCATAGGATCTGCAATGCTGGTATGGATTTAAAAGTTATAATGTTTTCCAGACTCTGTATGGTAAAGACGTCATGGTCTACCATATCATTGTAGTTTTAGGGAGCTACATAGCGATTCCTATAGAATTCTGCTGCTTTTCTGAATGAGCAAAAAAGTGATCTGAGACACGTTCTTACCTTGCATGCCATGGGAATTTCATATGTGGAACTGGGAGATGCCCTACTAGCACAGACAAATGTCAGGCTATTGGGGATGGAAGGGAAATGGATGTCTGCTATATGGTTAAAAATCTGTAGACTTCGATTTGTGCTACCCAGTACTGTGCATACATTGTTGAGCATGTACACTTGCAATTACAATGCACTTCTCACTAGGTCTCCTTCAGACAGTACGTATCTGCGCCTTGGTGGTGCAGCCTTTTGAAAATCATCTGAGAACCCGTTCTAAGACAGCTCATCTACTGTTCTCCAAGCGTCTCTTTAAGGTTGCCCATGTGATGCAGTGAAAAGTGCAAGAGTACTGAATAGTACAATGGAACAGAACACTTAAAGTAATTGATTAGAAACCTTTGAAGAAATTACTTTGAAATATTTAAATTCCGTATACAGCAAAAACTGAAGCGGATTAACAACATCCTTTCAACACCATGAAAAAAATAGTAAAAAGCATCATTTCAATAAAGCATTACAACTTCATAATACAAGAGAATATCAACAAAACATCTCTAGAGTAATAGGTATATCTAAATATTTTTTGTTTTCCAAACAGAATTATAAACCATACTACAGTAACAGTTTTAAAATAGAGTTTCCGTTGAATAGAACAGAAAGTTTATCCTGAAGACATAATATTCTGATTTTCAGAGCCTGTCAAACAGGACATGAAAAAGAATACATACATCAACAATCAGGAAGTCCAGCCAGCACCACGCATTAGTGAAATAGGTTTGAAAGCCATAAGCCACCCATTTTAAAAGCATTTCCAGAATGAAGATATAAGTAAAAACTTTGTCAGCGTATTCCAGCATGGTCTTGATAGTTTTACGTTGCTCTATGTATATATCTTCAAATGCCTGTGAAAAAGATTTTTTAAGATATAAATAAATATCTTTACAATTTGCAGTGTGGTATATAGTAGCCAAGAAAGAAATTGAATCGGAAAGATATATGTGATGATAAGGCATATATCCTTCAATCAAGCACAACTTTTGCTTTCCATCCATACTGTAGTCTTTTCATAAAGCTGGATCCAAATACAATATTCAGCTTTCAGCTGAGCTGAACAGTTATCCATGAAACTTACCATTGGACCATTCTCCAAATCCCATTTTCATCCATTTCCATGGATACCAATGGCTTATTTACATAAGGATATCCTTTGTGGTAGCTACAACTTTATACTAAAAGTATATGAGGGATTTAATAATGACTCTGATGCAGAATTTTTGAGGAACTAATAACTGAAACCAAACTATACACACTGACCCACAAAGAAATCCTGAACAGAGATCAATAACTCTCTTTTCAAAAGAAAATGTCTATGTTGGCAGTGAATCACTGTGCACTAACCCAAGTGTAGCAAGTACACTATATTTTGCTCCTGCTATGAGGATGTAATTACTTCAGTACTTACTCAGTGCACCTGATTTAACATCAATCTGGTAAAATACCTGACAGAATCATGTTGGCACCTTACATCTCAGTTCAATAATTCACGTTGCTGTTGATAAGTTCCTAGCTCAGCTGTGGTTTATTTTAAATGTGTATAAGACAAAAAAAGCTATTATCATCAATATGAAGACATGTGAATACCAATCTGATATAACTTATTTCTTATTTCCATTAACACTACATTTTCAACTTGCCAAACAATTTGTCTCACAGCCTGTAAGCAAACTCTTACGTATCCTACAATACATGCCAAATACTCATTGATATATGTTGACATTAGAACATTTATGAATTATATATTAAATTCTGATATGTTACCTGCAACTATGTAATTAACTGTAATTCTAAATGCTTGCTGCTTAAAATAGACACAATAGTTCCACACTGAATTTACCAGAGCACCGCTGCTGAGAAGAATCATGAAGACAATGAAGGTCTCAAACCAGTTGTGTTCAACAATCTTATAGCAGGTTTTCCTAAGATTCCACCAGATTTTCCCTTTCCCGTCTTCTACACTGACTTGACAGCATTTGAATCTCCGCACACAGCCTAAGTGCAATAATAAATTTTGAGATATCAGAATAAGGTAAATATTTATTACGAATCACAATGAACAGAAGTCATTTGGCTTATTTCAATACTACTGGAATAGATGCTTGTAAGTAAGTATCTCCTATTTGAGGATTTTCATTTCAGTATTTGAAGTTAAAGCTTTGCAACTGTTATACCCCCTTCCAAGGAGAGAGAGAGAGAGCATGAGAACAGTGCATCTATGGCAGTACCTCTGATGGAGTTATTAATACAAACAGAAAATACAACTATAATCACAAAGCTGCTTCTTGATTTTGTATAAAAATAGCCTCCAGCCCAAATCAACACAGTTAGGTCTAATCACCTTGCACATACTTTGCTTCGCTTACCTTCTGTAAAACAAGCCTCTGGCTCCAGAGCTTCTTCAGGTTCTGCTTCTGGCTGTTCCCCTTCTGGAGGCAGCCCGATATCAACTGTGCTGCCTTCTGATGAACTGGATGCATTTAATTTCTGTGAATGAAACCCCGCATAATTATTTTTTTCAATTTTATTTATTTTGAATAGAAGTTAATGTTTGAAATGCATACCGAAATATTTTGCATGTATTCCGTGCTCTGACATTAAAATAATTTCTTATCTACAATCTATAATGCCAAATTGCTCTACTACAGGTGAGGTCACAAGATTAGAAACTACATCATATGCATTTTCCCTATTGAAAATATTTTGATATTTTCATACAAGGAATTGCTGAAATTATTAGACTACTATTCTGAGCCACATGTAAAAATTCTGAAATGAAATTTCAGTAAGTTAGGAATGGTTGCCTTCCGCACTTTGTACTGTTTAATTATTCCAATCATGTGGCTGCATTTTAGATTACACTTCAGATAGCATGTGTTAATATAAATAATTTTCCAACGTCATGACCAAACCAACAGCAAGCTGCACAGATGTATTTTCATGTCTCAAGTAAATGTTTTTCTACCAAGTCTGTAAAATCTAAAAAGTTTGAATATAAAATTTTCTTTATCATTGACATGAAAACACATGTTATGAATTGTATAGGATAGTTTAATTCTCTTTATTTCCAGAAGAGCAGCACATTATTTTCAGAGCAGTAGCTGATATTTTGCATTCTCACTTGCCAATGCATTTTCTGAATTTATTGTGCATTTTGAAACTACTTATTACTTTGGTACAGTACACATACATGTCCAATCACTATAAAAATCCCCCCAAAATCTTTATTTTGGGATGACTAAAGTGAAAACAAATGCTTTTAAACCAATACTGTCATAAAACAATCCTGGACCAATGAATCATATTGATAATATAATCCAAATCTTCAAAATTATTATTTCACACCATCATATTATGCTGGCTACAGACAAATATGAGTACTATAATAAGTAAAAGTAGTTTGATCATGGCATTCTATGACTCTTCTAATGTTATCACTATGTGGAGTATAACATCAGTAAAATGGCTGCATTGATAAGTAGCTAATTTTAAAAAAGGAATGATGTAAGCAGATTTAGAATACAGTCTATAGGGAGTTAATATTAGACAGAGAGATAGTCCGTGGTAACATTAAAGATATATCTTTGCTGACACTTAAAACTTAAGTTAGAGGCATTATTCCTTTAAACCATGTTTGAGAAGCCCAAAATTCTATACAGTTTTTTGTAAAGGAAATATAAACAATATTAGTATGTGAATACAGAAAGTACCGTAAGATTTTAATGGAATTTTACACTGCAGACAGTATTAAGTATGTTCTTCAAACAAAAAGATTAATTCCTTTCTCCCCCACTCTGATTTTATCAAATCATGCTGCCAATATATCGTGCTGTGATTTTGACACAGGCTTAACTTTGATTTTTGTGTACCATGGTACGCTATAGCCCACATTTTAGAGGAAGGCCAAACAAGTGGACACATTTATTGTAGGATATATTATGCATGTACTTCCAGTGATATCTGCACACCCATTTCCTTTATGTTTCTTTGCAAATCCCAGCTTATATATTCATGTCTCACGTTTGTGCATAAGCTTTAGCATCTATGAGGCTAGGTCCAATGTACAAAGACATGGATGCACACTTTTCTGCAGGTTATTATTAACAAATTTCCCATTGCAACATATTCAAATTATAGATAATGCATGGCAGTTTGGTGATTGTGGAATACTGCCTCTAAAACGAAGAAACTGGAAAGTAGGGGATAAATACTGTAGTCCTCAAGTAAGGACCACAGCATTTAAACATCAGTGGAAGTCAATCAGTTTGAGAAAATGCCAGAAATACCATAAACACAAGGTACATTCCAAAGAAATTTATATACGGTGTTAAAAATTGACATTTATCAATACAATACAGTAAAACATTTTTAAACTGAGAAGTAACTATCTGTATGTATTATGTAGAGTTTTCTTAAAATGTTGCTTGCATCATTCCAATCTGGACAGCATTTCTAGCAGAATGCTGTAGTAGTAGCAGAGCAAAAAAAATTATGAACTGGTTAAACCGTAAGTTTGAAAGACCTACTGTCCACTCTTTTACAGGAAAATGAAGAGTTTAGTAACTCATATATTACACAGTTAGTTTAATTGGCACATGTTAATTTTAAGAAGGGGTAATGAATTCCTGTTACTGAAATTGCATAAGACTAACAGTTAACTCAAGATGGAAGATTAGGGATATCCACTATAAGGACAGATCAAAAAGATCAGGTAGAAAGGTAGAAAATGATGAGTAGAACAGTCAATTATCAGGAACACCAGAAAGCCATCTTTATTTATGTGGGGCAGTATGTATGGTGAGTTGTATCTTACAAGTCTCTTCTCACTGAAAATCTCGTATGCTTCTTTTAAAGAGCTGTAATAATAATCACATGAGTTAAGCTAAACAGAAAATTCCTAAATTGAATCAACAGCAGCTGATACTTGAAACACAACAATTAAATGTTTTATAGCCCACTGAGAATTCAGTTATTCTTCTGTTGTTGATGTAACAAGAGTATTTCCTTAGCATGCTGTTCTAACATACCTGAACTTAGCCCCAACCTGATCAGTATATGAAGAAGCACATTATAAAAATTATTCAATAAATTCAATCTGTAATAATTCAGTATCATTTGGAGAAGAAAAAGTTTAAAAATTTCAACGGAAATTATGTCTTCTTTTTTATTTATGTCTTTGTTATTTTTAATATTGAATTTATTGTATAGCATTCTACACAATATTTATAAAATTTAGTATATATTACAAACAGCTATGAAGGTTTTATGATACAACTTTTTAAGATTTTACCAAATCAGTTAAGTTCAGTATGCTAGGAAAACTTTTCAGTAACAAACTCTTATTTCCACAGCAAAATTCTACTCTAATATAAAGCAGCTGACCCAGGGATGTTGTACTGATTTCTATGTATTCAACACAAAATCACCTGGGAATGGACCATGTTATTTCTGATTGTGTTTCTTCCACATGCTTTAACACATTGGAAGACTTTTTCTACCACTTACTGTGACTTGCCTGCCAGTGTTCACACATGAATCCAGCCGGATAGCTAGATCCCCTAATTGCAGGCCCTGATATGTTAGGTGTGTGGCATATGTCCCAGTTCTTTACCTTAACATATCTCAAATTTACCTTTGTACCTGATAAATTCTTCTCTGCTTACCAGCATTACAAAAACTAGATTTAGGCAATGCTATATACTCCACATGTATATAGCTTTTTTTAAAAAATGAACTTGTACAAACAAGATAATCATCAATCCCAGACGTTACCTTGATAAAATAGTAAGTCCTTTTTAAACCTTTTTTATACCGTGGTTCTAGGTTTCAGAAGTATTCAGCCACCCAGGTTATGAGATTTATCAGGGGCAAGTATTAGACACTCTCTGAGAGCTATGATGCTAGATTTTTTTCTGAATAGTATGCTAAGGAAATTATTCTCAGAGAAATCTACTTTTCAGAACCTCAGAATGTACATACTCCATCTTCTTTCCACAGAAGACAGTAAGGGGACAAAAATACTTACACGGTTCTAACGTAGCAATATATTGATCATCATAGCTATGTATACGTATCTTTTACATCACATCTACCAACAGCCTTGCCAGTCATGCTTTAGTCAGCAATACAGTAAAGTATGAGATACAGATTTTAGTTTAGCTTTCAAGATAGAAACTGAAAGTGGAAAGCAGCTTGCCTATCAGAGCAGCATTGCAAAAAGCAGCAGCCAAGATTAGGTCAGGAAGTTTTTGACATAATTACTTTCTGAACCTTAACAACATCTCATAGATTTATACAATTCTGCTTCACTTACAGCCAGGCCACTTTGAGCTTCTAACATTTAATTCTTTCATTGGTTTTAAGATGATTATCTGGGGGTAACTGTACAGCTCTTAGTTTAACATTTTTATCAAAGCCTGAAATTTCATGATTGGCCAGGATGCCACTAATAGCTGTTGAAATCATAATTTAAGGGACCAAAGGAGCAAAGAGCAGAACAGACATAAGCAGGAAGATGGCACCAAGAGAAACCACCATTTCGGTTTTGCTTTTAATTTCCTTTCCTCTCAAATACCTGTGAAAATGTTAAATAATGGAAATTATACTGTTTTTATTTTCTCAGTGCTGTGTGGATGTCAGTATGAAAATGAGACGTTCTGTGATATAAATGGCAATATTATATCCAAACTTATCCAGTCTTTTTCAATACAGCTATATCACCTATAAAATCAACCAAATAGCATTGTAGTTCCACTGGTATAATTAAGTGGAATCTGGATGTCATTCTTTCTAGTGCTTATACAGTCAGGCATAATAACTCTACCAGTTCAAAAAACCAAAGCATTGTAAATCAAAGCAAAACAATTCTGTGATGATTTTTGTTTGAAAATACTGCAAAAAAAAACCAGGATTCCTAAATTATATTCCACTCTATACGTTATTGCTATTCATAATTCCCTCGATCTACTTATTTATGAGCATTTCATAAATGAAAATATTTGCAAGTGTTGGATGAAAGCAAAAGCATCGTAAGTAGCAGTGGAAGTATTTGCAAAAGCACTCCCACTGGAAGGTATTTTAAAAGGCTCTTTAATTCACACAAGTAATAGTGAAAGGATATTTCTGAAACAGAGCAAGGGACTGCTGTTTGTAAAGATTAATTAAGCAAACTCCAATTAACTCCAATATTAACAACTTAATATCATCCACATATGCCGATACAATGCGACCAATTCACAAACAATCCAAAGCCTAAATTCTACAGAGTACCAAAAAGCTATACAATAAAAATAAATATATTTTTTACTCCACTGATTTACCAAACTGAAAGTAGCATCATACAACTATGGTGTTGTAAATATTATGGCAATGTTTAATAGGTGAGATGTAAATCATACTGAAGCTGGGAACCTTTTGGTCCAAAATTGGTAGCTTATTCACTAGACCGCTGAACTGTATTTATTACTGATAAGATGAGAGTAAGTTTAACTTTCTCAGGGCAGACAATTTTAGATGTTTGGGGAAGTAGTCAATTTGTGAGCATAAATTAAAGAGCTAGGGTAAGACTAAATTGGGCCAGATCTTGCCATCAGTTTTCTCTTTGCACCTCTACACTTGTAAGTGTGGGCGTAAGTAAGAGCAGAACTGATCTCTGAATGTTTGACCAGCCAAATACCAGTTTTGTATGAGCTTTTTTAACCAAATGATGGTCACATGCTTTGACTGTGGAAGTTAAATGAATTTCATGCTTAATGGTGCTTCAAATACTGCATATTCATCTCCAAAATAACTAAATGCTTACACAAGTACTGAAGAAAAGCATTTCTAAGAAAAAAATTGTGAAAAATAAAAAACGTGACTATCATGAGTTTGCAAGTTACCTCCATTATAAGCTAAAATACAATAGTATGAAAGTTTTCCAAAATAGCTAGCAGCTTTTCATTATCAACACAATTTACAGATGGACTTATATAAGCTTCTGATGAGAAACACAGCTTACATGTTACATATTCTGTCCCCCCTCAAAAGGAAAGAAAACCTTTCAAAAATAGAATCCTGAAAACTTTACCATCAAGACTGGGAAAGGTACATAGCATGCACTGCAAAATACTATTAAAATATCATGGAAAGTATAGCATCTGAATGACAGAAATATTGGGGCTGCCGATCTCGCCTGACCATGCTGTGATGCGAGTCCCACGACTCAGCAGAGAGCAGCTGTGCATGTTTGTACTCTGTTGCAATGAATGGGACAGGATCATAGCTGAAGAGCATGCAGGCCAGTCAATATCTGTTTAAAAGTGATTATATAGTATATACACATAGATGTATAACTTGCTTAGGTAACCTGTGTAAAATTGGTGACACGATGCTCTGCCTCGCTAAAAGGCACCAGAGCTGCCCGCTTGACTGATCCAGCTTGGTTCTACTCCTGTGAGAAGTAAGAATGGTAGGAAATGAAGTTCAGGACACAGCATCTCTGCTTTTTTGCGCTGAATACTGCTTAAAGTAAAATATACATTATTAAGGTGTCTGCAACAGCATTAGGAGATCCCATATTTTTCAAGGCATTTAAAAATATGTTGTAACTTGGTATATCTTGGTGTAATTACTAGCCTAGAAGTTACACTTAGCATAAAAATCTAATCATTACACAGCTATGCATGCACTACAAAATTTTCTGTATAAACCATCCCTGTAGTACTTAAGCACCTAAAAAGGAAAAATTATTTTTATAGTTTCTATGCTGGATAGCAGTAATGCAGCTCAGGTCCACGGACCTTTACGTATAGGACAACAGACACAGTGGCCCCATATTTCTTAATGGCCCTACTTCCATGGTAAAGTTTCGTTTAGGACTTGTTCTCTAATTCCCTTGTGACATTGTATTCCCTCCCCTTACCATTCTTATGGACACAGTGTTCTCATAATTAATTCTCTTTTAGGTTTCAGGCAATTTTCTAGAAAATTCTTTGTAAATTCACACTGGCATGTACAGTATTGTATGTATTGTTTCTAGAAAGGCATAATCTAGTTAATATTTCTGTCAAAATACTGAAAAATATGTATGTTATAATAAAGAATTCACCAAACGTTAATATACTTAATTAAAACTTGCTAATAAATGATAATTACTTAGTAGAAATTCAGCTTATTGCCCTATACCACAGCGAATATGTGTTTGCATGTGTATACATCGAAAAAAGCAAAAGCACACACAAAGACACGCATTAGCATCTGGCTATCTTTTGCAGAGCGTTCTTACCATACACGGATGCCTAAACTGCCTTTCATTTGGGATTCTGCTAATTGAACATGGTTTGGTGGCAGATTCTAACTTCAGTTCTTTTATTTGTAGTATAAGCAATGAAGTGACTGGCAGATCAACACTTGGCAACAGCAGAATCACATCAATGCGAACACATGAGAGGGCAGAAACGCAAGGCACATTATGGCATAACAAAAAAGATGACACCTTGAACAAAAAGCCTTTTTTAGTCACTTTTTTAATTTTAAAAATGTCTTAGTTTCCTATGGATCATTTTCATAACAAGACTGTTGGTCCTCTGCTAATAAACCATCACTCTTCTCTATATCAAAAACCACGGTGGATCAGAATTATCTAGTGAAGAACAGGAACTAGGATTAAGATTTTAAAAATGCACTTTTGTGATTAAAATCTATTTGAAATTTAGGCAGTTAAGTAAGAAATAAGGTCACGATGTCTTTGCTTAATTGGTATGTCTCTCTTGAGGGTGCCTGATATTTGTAAACATTCCCTTCAATTTTTCACCTTCAGCTTCTGCAAAAGTAAGAAATTTTGGTCCTGAATATAACTCAGAAGAGTTTCAGGCTTGACCAGTCAAAACTGCTTGGCACTAGCTCATTCCTGACTGAATATGCATTTCTTTGTCTTATCGCCTGTCAGTTTGCAGTTCCTGAAGCATGATTAACACACATGTTTACACGATTAAGTGCCTCCAAGAATGCAAGGAGGACACTGTTTTCTTTTAAATACTGTATCTGGAGAAGAAATCCTTTCTTTTATGGTAGAACCTTAATGACTGGAGCTCATGTCTCAAATGTGGGATATTTTGCTTTAAAATTTTCCCTATAGGAATTCAAACCAATATTTTTGTCACCTTGTAAAATAACCCAGTTGGGGTCTTTCCATTGGGAAAAGGAAAGATTTGGCTAATGAAGACAGTCAGCAGTCATACCATCCTATTATACAATGAAGAAATAGATGCACCATTGTCACTGACGTCATACTCAGTCCTACTAACCACCAACCTATAGGTTTTAATAAGGTATGTCCTCCATCTCTTCTACTGACATAATGGTCTTGTGCAGCAAACAGTTAAAGACTGAGCAAGCTACAAAAAGGAGCAAAAGAGAGAATGTTGGGAATTCATATGGGAAAGTCAGATTTCGGTCCCTATTTCAAGGCAGTTTCTTCATTTTAGCCATTGACTATTGACTGTTAAAAAATATAAAGATATTTTGTAGCAAGGAAAGATTTCATTCTCAAAACAGATGCCTTAATCATTAGGCACTATCAAAAGTCACGTTCCTTCTTGTTGCCACTGTTCAGTGAATCACGGATTATTTTCTGCGCAACAGTTGTAGCTTCAGCAAAAGAAATAGAGAACACTCCACCAGTACTGAACAGTCCCATGATTACATTTTTAAAAACAGACTTCAGCAGCTAATTAATCTAATAATCACTAATGAAAATATTTAAATTACTTCTTTCTCAGTCCTTTTAATGACATATAGTATTTAAATGAGAAGAATCCAATTATACTTCCAAATTACTTTTTACAGAGACGATGCCAATTAAAAACTATCAGAGCTGTAATCTATTTTGATAAAACTTCAGTTAATATGTACGTATCTTCATAACTTTTAAAAAAGAACGAGCACAGGAAAACTATATAGGACAATTTAAAACATGGTTTACTACTACGATGTGTAGTGGTAGTATCAGAATCGGTAACATCATCAGAATTAATCTGATATGGGTGGAAGCACGAAATAAGCAAAGACAGGAGAGTTCTCCTGAGTGCATACTTTTGATCGTACTAGGACTTCACAGTCTACATCTGTGTCTGTGTCTGTATCAGAAAATTTTCTTTTAGTGTCATTCGTACAGTAATATCATCTGAAGCATCATTGCCAGTTACAATATATCTGCAGAATAAACTAACAGTATCTTCTTCACACTTTCCAATTGAGGCATTTAGAATGTTTTATGACAAATAATAGGTTTAGGTTGACAGCACCCTTGAAACTGATAAAAATACTGTATTAACTTTACAGACAAATACAGAATGACAGATAGGTATTTGTTACTCCACCAAGACAGCAATAAATATTTTGTGGTGAAGAAATCCAAAGTATTTTGTTTCCTAGTACTGAACTTTAACTTAAGATACTTTATTACCAAACTTCCAGTACAACCTCTGGCTATCACTAGTTCCTACGCAGGGAAAAGGCTGAAAGTGATAGATGGACTTGAACACAAATAACAGGAAAAAAGAACAAACCCAGAAGGACCAGGCCTATACCAAGAAACTACGTGACTTACAAAAAGACAGAAAAAGAACCTGTGCCATTGCTGTCATATGCAATCATTATGGATGATCTCACTGATAGGTGGAATTTGACCAGATTAGCAATAGAATTTGCTGCTCCTTTGGCATTAGTAAGTTTTGAAATAGTTAACAATGGGACAACAGAACAATGGAACAGCAGAACAATGCATTAGCCCTGTGTGGTGTAAAGGTGCCTGAAGAAGATTCCTTTTCTTATCCTATGTACAAAGATAGAATAGAATCAACCAAAATCCTACATTCAGACCAAGAAACTTTCATATAATCACCTTCTTTGTTACACAGAACAATTAAAGGTTAAACTACAACAACTTGTGCTTTGTTCTACACCGAAGTCATGATTTTGAAGAGTAAGATAAATACTAATACAAACAATCTGCAAAGAAAATATTTTTAAAAGAACAATAGACATTTCTGATAAGAAATAAGAAAATACGACTAAAATTTGTGATGCAGTCTGTACCAAAAAGGATCTCAGGGCGAGAATTACTAGAATCTTATCTGTATTTATAACCTCAGATTCAAGTGCGAGGAAATCACTTACGAAAACCTTTATGTTAGTTTATATCTACACCGTAGCATGCAGTACTGTTCAAAAATACCCATGCTAATGCTAAATGAACTAGCATCGGTACTAAGTATAGCATAGACTTACTCCAGTTCAGGTGGTGTGCCTCCACCACGTACAATTGCGCAGAACAGAGCACTGGGTTAACACAATAGTAACAGCTTTAGCATCCACTATAACTCATTAAGTGCTATCTCAGATTTGTCCATTTAGCACCACATTGTGCCAGAAAGAGGTACAGTTTATCATGGTCACAGTAGGTAACAGACTCAAATAACTTAAAGCTTTGAAAATGACAATGGGTAGTCATATGAAAGGATCTTATCCTGAGATATAAAGCTTCATAACTTTTTTACCATAAGACTATTATTTCACTTCTTCAGTGGTTCTGCTACTATCACATTAATGATTTCTATGAGGTTGTTTAGTGATGCTGGTCCAGTATTCAAAGGTACTTATGATGTATCTAGATGTATTTTGACTATATCAAAAAAAGGTTAAATGCATCAGAATGAACTGTTAATTTGACAGGAGGCACTTCAGAAAGCAGACGGGAGGTAAATAAACTGCACTGATGAAATAAGCACGGAGAAACTTGCATAACCCCCACACATTTCGTAAGACACTTGGTATGCAGGGCTATTAAATTGGTTTATTTTCTTGTTAATGATTTAACTAAATAAAATAGAAAAAAGTATTAATTTTCTTTAAAATTGTCTTAGACATCTTGATTATTACTATAAATGCAATACTGTACTACCATCTCATTCCAAACCTGCAACCTTACATCAATTTAACTTAAACACCATTACAGATTTCTATACGCTGTTATACAGAAATTAAATAGAGATTTGAATTCAACCCTCGTAACCGTAGGAAATAAAGAAAAGCATCAGAGCATTTTAAATATAAAAATGGTCCTACCTCTTTGCTTTCTTCCAGGTCTGACTCACTGCTGAATTCCTCTGTATTTAAATTTTCAAAATCTGACTCCCCGACAGCAATTGGCACCGTGACAGTGAGACTTGGGTTGTTTATGAATGACATGTAATCACTTTCATCAACAACGTATTTTTCCACGCTGCTGCCTATGCCACTGGTAGTTCCATTCCCTTCTTTAAGATGGGCAAGGTTTTTACCTATTTCTACTATTGTGTGGTTGGAAATACAGCTGTCTTTTTTGTTGTTTAGGTCTTCAAGAGGTTTGATTTCATCTAAAACTTTCTGCTTTCTAACAAAGGCTTTTTGGATGAATTCACGCACTTTTCTCTTCACATAATCTATGCCTTTCTGAATCCGTGCCACAGCAATCTGTAGGTTGTTCATTTCATTATCATCGTCTGTAGCAGCAAGGTTGTCTGAACTAAATGAGCTCAGAAGCAAGGCCAAGAAGAGGTTCAGTACCTAAAAGACAGTAAGGAGAAAATATACTGGATCTCTTATTTTTAAGTCATAAAAGTAATTCCATTATGGGTTGTTCAATATGACAATTTTTATTTCATAGGTAGCACTTTATTTCAACCCACCTTCCTGCTATTCTTTCCAATCTGTAATCTCTGTCCCCCATAGTTTATTATAAACAAGCTAAAAATGTTTTTGGCAAGTTAACTTGACTAACATTGGTAAAAATCTGAGCTGTTCCTTGACGTTCTCCTCCACGCTGGAATTAGTGCAGGTCTGCTCCTCAAAATGAAGAATGACATAAGGAGGCAGGATACAACACGATGTAGTAATTTATGCAAGCTACATCTGCTGTACTGTTCATAGGCAAGGGGATGTAGGCAGACTCCAGTTTTCTACAGTTCAACAGACCATAATTTCAGTGTGTATAATTCAGATTATAATAAACTTATATGTTTGCCAAGACTATATCAGTCTATTTTTATTCTGGGCAGGAAAACTAGCTAAGCGATAAAGAGTCCACAGATGTGATACACCTCAATTTAGGAAACTATTTCAGATTTTCTTGCATGACATTTTACAAACATACAGAGAAGTTTGGACTACATGTAATTACGACAGACTATGCGCAAAACTGATTAAAATCAGATTTAAATTATATTTGTCAATTCCTCCTGTTCAAACTTGCAGAATACTTTAGAAGGTATACCACAGGAGTCTCACATTAGTCTGATTAAACTTGGTATTTATGCCAGTGGATAAGCATATTTATAAAATTCATGGATGATACCGAAAAGAGAAGGGATGCTAGCACTCAACAAGAAAAAAATACAATTAGATATAACCATGGTAAATTGGTGACATTATTCACAATCGATATGGCATTTAATTCTGAAGCAGCAGTGTGGAAATGTTGGTTAAGAAAAATGAAAAGTACATACACAGAAAGTGTGAAAACTGGCAAGGTGGAACCACTGCAGAAAAAGGCATATAGGCTGCATCAGGAAAGCAATACTGGTACAGAAATTTTATGTGTCATTTGGGGATGTATCACAAGGAATGCTGGGTGTAAGATGTGGAAGTATAATTATTCCACATTACTCGGTACTTGTACCTCTATCCAAAATGCTGCTTGGGAGGATTTCAGAGGCCAGTACCAAAAGGGATAAGTAGCTTAAAAATCATCACCTATGAGAAAAAATTGAACAGCCAGGCTTATTTTGTTTCAGAAATAAAAGGCTGAAAGTGGAAACAATAAGCCTTTAAGTGATATAGATGTTGTCATGAAGACCAACCGTTTTCCATCACTATTGAGACCAGTCAGTTGAATTGTCTGTAAAAGGTGATTTAAGTTAGATGCTTTTTTAAAAGGCATTTTTAACTATAAGCATAATGCAGCACTGGTCTTACTAAAGAGGTTATAAACTTACTGAAGATTTAAAAGAAAAGGTAGACAAATATTTTTCATGAATGATCAAGGTATATTTGAACCTGGTTTAGAGAAAGTGCAAATTAATTACATGATCTCCTAAAGTCCTTCACCAGTCTTCATCTCTGATTTCTAAATTATAAAAAATAGGAAATATGTTCTAATAGTTTTAAAAAATCCCCACTGATTACATACCACTAGGTTTCCAATCACCATGACCATCATGAAGACCGTAAGGCACATAGTTTGGCCTGCAACCTCCATGCAGTCCCACATCGTTTCTATCCATTCTCCACACAACACTCGGAATACAATCAAAAAAGAGTGGAAAAAATCATGCATGTGCCAGCGTGGAAGTTCACAGTCACTGGAGATCTTGCAGACACATTCCTTGTAGCTTTTCCCAAACAGCTGCATCCCAACCACAGCAAAAATGAACACAATGATGGCCAGCACCAGGGTCAGATTCCCCAAGGCCCCCACTGAGTTACCAATAATCTTAATCAGCATATTTAGAGTTGGCCAAGATTTTGCCAATTTGAAAACTCGAAGCTGCAAAACAGAAGAATAATATACAGTTATTCATGTTACTAATTGTAATGAAATTATTGCTATACATTTCATATTTCAGTTACCCTGTGTTTAAATCATGTCTCATGTAAGCTTTAGAAACTTTAGTTACAAAATTTATGTTTCCAGTTCTTTGTACAATACTAGACACCAGCAGTCTTAAGTCCTGATTCAAGTCATAAGTCAATAATACTGTCTCTATGCTTATTGCAATTATATTGCAATTACCACAAAGTCTCCAATTCAGACTTTGCCTCTTTTGGTGACTTTAGATACCTATAAAAAAATTGAACTTGTTGGACAAAACGATCTTTCTCTTTTGGTTAATTCTAAGAGAAAATTACTAAAAATAAACCAGCACATATGAAATGTGATCAGTTTAACAGGACTGTAAGTGTACAGACACTTCCAGACCTCTTTCATCTTAACTGTCAGACAGATGGATGAAATGGTTTTCCTAGAAAGAGAAACAAGCTAGAGTTGTTAAGGACAGGCATACAAGTTACTCACAAGTATCTTTAACAATATTTTTCTGTCATTTAAAATAAGTGTAATGTGTCTTATAAAGTTTGTCACATGACAGAGAAAAACAGACAAAGGAATGTGTTATATTAAGGTACAACTTGAAACAGAAAAAAAATAAATTATTTGGAAAGACAGCAAGTGTTCAGATAACTGAAAGAGGAGAATACTAAAAGGAATCTAAATCAAAATACAATTTCATGGGAGGAGACATAAACAAAATATATAGATGCAAAGTTAAAAACAGAATTCTATTATTGAGGGAGAAGTCAATGCAGACATATATTAGACTTTAGGTAAAATGCAATCCAATGCTATACAGAGAACAAACAAAAGGATGAATTTAAACCCCCTCTTTTTTAAAGGGAATTTATTTAACTTTTATTTAAAGCTAAATATTTTTTTGCTTTATTTAAGGAAAAATTTGAACTTGAGGACTAGGAATTCTAGCTTCATGCCTCTTACTGTGTAGGTCTTTTCAGAAGAGGATTTGAACATCAACTTGCATGCTAGCCTAGTCTTCAGCAAGACAAAGGTTTTTCAAGTTCCTATTGATGACAGAGATATCTAATAACAGACAGAGATACTGTAGTGACTTCTGAACAGAAAAGCTGTTAGACAGCAGATGGACCCTTGCAGGGGATGGTAAGGAGAAGGCTGGTAGTGATGAAAAATCCCTATCCAAAGAAAAATCTTAACACTACTCTCTTCTAAAACTAACCATGTAAGCAAACTGGTAATGGAAGTTTATCGGCTAAAACAGTCACTAAACTTTTATGAACCAATCCATTATTTACTAAGTGATTTACTAATGTTCAGTCACAGGTAGTGAGGGCCTGTGGCTCTTGCATTTTTTATTCCCTCATCTAGGGAGAAAAAGACTCTAAGAGATACTGCCATTAAAAAAAGTTAATCCTTAAAGCACACTCACTGCAAGAACATAACTTATGTTGACAATGTCTTGAAGAAGAAATAGACGTTACTAAGATAATATGTAAAACAAGCTTGACATAATAGAGATATGCTATCTAGTGGGCATGAAATTTAGTATGTTGTAAGTTCTTACAAAAATATCTTCTGCTTTAGCCAAATATATAATGTGCAAACGAAAAATGCACAATATACATGCACAAATACAAAAATATAACACAGGAACATATTTTATTTAGTATATTTACCAATCGGAATGATCGAAGGACAGATAATCCTTCCACATTTGCAAGGCCAAGCTCCATTAAACTAAGACTCACAATAAAACCATCAAAAATATTCCAGCCTTCTTGGAAATAATAATAAGGATCCATGGCAATTATCTTGAGAAACATTTCTGCTGTGAAAATTCCAGTAAACACCTGCAAGGAAAATACAGTTTCTTACTCCAGTTTAAGGAGAAAATATTAAAAAAATAAAACTAACGGTATCAACTTTTGGTAAGTTATATCTTCAGCAAGAAATCCATTATAAATCTGAATAGCTTCTCTATATTGCCATACATTGGGGTTTTGAATTAAATTCAGACTTGAAGCTTTCATATGCATCAAAATGTTTGGTTTCCAAAGAAAAAGAAGGAATGGGAAAAATGTGGTTTTTATCTAGCCTGCTAATACGCATGTATAAATACCAAGACACAGAATCTCTTCTGATTTTTTTTTTTTTCTGAGCTTTTCCTCATCTTTGCCCTTGGGACATCTTTTTGCTTCTAGGAAAAAAGTTTATGAGAGGGGAAAAAAATTATACTGAAAGTTGAGCAGAACTATTCTTCTTCAGGATGACCTGCAAAAGGCACTGTCATGCCATTTCACCATTTCCTGAAGAGTTGCAGTATATCTGCCATGCTTACTCGGTCTTTCCCCTCTAACAACTCCCTGAACACCCAGGACCTCAGGAGGTTCTAGTGAGGAGCAGAACAGGTGTGGGAATGTAACTGAAAGTTCTTAATGATTTGTAAGTATCCATCCAAGAAAAAATATCAGATAAAGTCCTTTAACCAGCTTCAATGACAGAAGTTGAAGGTTTTAAAAAATCAAAATGCATATTGACTCAATAAAACTTACTATGTTTTGCTCCATAAAGCAAGAGTGGTGAAATCCACAAATGTCAACAAAGAAGGATTCAGTACAACTTAAATTCTGAATTCAACCATCTCAAGGCTATAAATATCTAATCAACATTTTCTTTTAAACATATGTACATGGGTCACAGAAGAATTATTTAAGAAAAATGCATTTGACATACATGGTAAATCATGAAAGACTTACAAGGTTTCCTACTGAAAGCACACCGCTAAACTGTTCTGTCATTGGATAGTGCTCCATGGCCATGAACAGGGTGTTTAGGACAATGCAGATAGTAATGGCCAGATCAACAAATGGATCCATCACAATCAAATTTACAATATGTTTGACTTTCAGCCAGGGAGTACAGCAGTCCCAAATCAAGCAAGTGTTAGCAAATTTATACCAGCATGGTGGGCATTTCTGTCTGGATTCTTCCAGTTCTAGAGAGAAAAATGAAAATAACATTTTAAACATATTTCTCTATTGTAGTATCACCTGGGTATTTCCTTGAGGCATAAATACTGTTCTCCAAGGTACTGTTGATATTGTAGACCTTTTGAATTCAAGGCTACTGGCAGTGAAAATGAATTGCAATTAAAAATAATCTGTCCCACTATGTTTTAAATTTGATATAAAAACAATACTAAATATTCAATAGATAAAATAACCATTCACAAGCAAATGCTACATAGGATGCAAGACAGAAGTTTGTCTTAGAAATCGGGCACACAGGATGGGCGATGAGTGGATGGAGAGCAGCCCTGCAGAGAAAGGCTTGGGGATATTGGTGGATGAAAAACTTTATGAGCTGGCAATGTGCGCTCACAGCCCAGAAAGCCAATCTCATCCTATGCTGCATCAAAAGAAGTGTGGCCAGCAGGTCGAGGGAGGTGATTCTTCTCTTCTGCTCGGCTCTCATGAGACCCCACCTGGAGTACTATGTTCAGCTCTAGGGTCCCCACGGTAGACACGCTGGAGGGGAGGGATGCCATCCAGAGGGACCTGGACAGGCTGGAGAGGTGGGCCCATGACAACCTCATGAAGTTCAACAAGGCCAAGTGCAAGGTCCTACATCTGGGTCGGGGCAATCCCAAGCACAAATACAGGCTCAGTGAAGAATGGATCGAGAGCGGCCTTGAGGAGAAGGACCTGGGGACACTGACTGAAAAGAAACACAACATGAGCCAGCAATGCACGATCGCAGCGCAGAAGGCCAACCATATCCTGGGCTGCATCAAAAGAAGTGCGGCAAGCAGGTAAAGGGAGGTGATTCTTCCCCTCTGCTCTGCTCTGGTGAGACACCACCTGGAGTACTGCATCCAACTCTGGAGCCCCCAACATAGGAAAGACATGGACCTGTTGGAGCGGGTCTAGAGGAAGGCCACGAACATGATCCCAGGGTTGGAGCACCTCTTCTATGAGGACAGGCTGAGAGAGTAGGGGTTGTTCAGCCTGGAGAAGAGAAGGCTCCGGGGAGACCTTATTGCTGCCTTCCAGTACCTTAAGGGGGCCTACAGGAGGGCTGGGGAAGGACTTTTTACAAGGATGCTGGAGGTGTTCAAGGCCAGGCTGGACGTGGCCTTGGGCAACCTGTTCTAGTGGGAGGTATCCCTGCCTGTGGCAGGGGGGTTGGAACTCGATGATCTTCAAGGTCCCTTCCAACCTAAACCATTCTATGATTCTATGATAGGACGAGGGGGAATGGCTTCAAACAGGAAGAAGGTAGATTTAGATTAGATATTCAGAAGAAATTCTTTACTGTGAGGGTGCTAAGGCACTGGAACAGGTTGCCCAGAGACGTTGTGGCTGCCCTATCCCTGGAGGTGTTTAAGGCCAGGCTGGATGGGGCTTTGAGCAACCTGGTCTGGTGGGAGGTGTCCCTGCCCATGGCAGGGGGCTTGGAACTCGATGATCTTCAAGGTCCATTCCAACCTAAACCATTCTATGATTCTATGATTTTGCCCTTTCTTAGTAGTAGTTGCTTAATTCTATGATTCAGATTCATTGTATTTAGCCTTACAGAAAGAACAAAGCGATCCTTCCTTTGTGAAACAGCATGTCTGGTGAATCGGTAGAAGGAGATTGTCCTACTGCAAGAAGCATAGCCATTTCAGTAATCTAAAGAGAGCTTTTACCCCAAAACATAACTTCTGTAGAGAAACACTGTATTGATCAATTGATTTCTGATTGCAATTAACTTGGAAGTTTGCTGCTTCCACCTCAAAGCTATTAGTATATTGAAAGCTTGACTGCTTTTCCAAATATATCAGTCCATCTCTAAAAAAAAATACTACCTCTATATACAGATCTCATCTTGCCTGTACCCTTTAGGCTGAAATAACTGCCTTAAAACACCACGATTACTTAACATATTTCATTTAAGAGCACTTTATGGCAATGTAATATAAAAATTCTGTGTTACATACCTTCCATTGTGTTTGTAAGCATGCTGGCTATACTCATTGCTCTTTGCCTTGCACTAGGATCTGTTAGGTAGTCCATAGGAACATGATAAGAACTAGACCGTCTCTTTCTTAAGTCAGTTTCTGTAGTAGTGCCCTGAAAATAAAACATTGATAAAATAGCCTATTGATTGTTCATTTAAAAAGAATAACACTGTAAATTATTATAAAAGTATAATGGTTTAAAACACTCTGCTGTCCTGCACCATGCTCCATTTATGTCATGGTTTTGCAATAGACTAATGTATGCCTAACTCTGTGTATAGCAAATAGTCAAATACATCAGGATTGCTCTTATGCTTAAAGAATATGTTTTTAAGTATTTTGCTGAAACAGGGCTGAAACATTAAAACAGATTTTAGATGATAAACAGTTTTTAGATTATAAAAAGTTCCAGAATGGTTGTCAGTGAGCTCTTCCATAAATATCTTTCTAATTAGGCAGTGAAGTCTTTTTCTAAACATGAAAATGCACAGCCCACACAGACAGCAGTAAAAGCATGAAGAGTAAGTCTATTTTCTTAAGATAACTCTTAATTTAGAATAAATTATCAACTTCCTAGCACACGTTTTCAGACAAAATGAAAGAAAAAAATATTTACTAACGTTGACATATCAAAAAAAAAAACCCTAGAAAAATGAACTATGTGATAGGAACACTATCACAACCCATGTAGGTTGTACTATCAGTATTATATCAAAATTTTCATATATGGTCAGCAGGAAGTTAAATACTCATTTAATATATTCCATTAAGTAAATATAATTGATCTTTTTTTTCATTTTGATATCCTGTCTGATACACAAATACAGAATCTTCCAGTTAAGTCTTCTGTTTGTGTAATGAATCAGTGGATATAAGACTACACATACTACATTCATTCAGTGGTTTACTATGCTATTCTGTTAATTCCAGTCAATTATCATCTATTTTCAGTTTCTACTTTAGCTTATAACTGGAATATATGAAAGGAGCATTCACAGCTTGGCCAGAAAGGGAATCATTCCCAAGTGACTAAATTTTGTAGGAACAGTAGCTGATCATACAGGGAGAGGACATCATGCCTGAGCTATTGCAGACTTCCTTACATTGCTAGCAGTGGCTGCTTTATCAATCATCACCTCTGGCAGAAGCTGTCCAGTAGGTGACGTCAGAGCTGGCGGCCCACCAACTAGAGAAACTACTCCATTGCAATCCACAGTGCTGTGCATCTTCCCATTTGCTGGAAGTGGAGGTACTGTCCTTGATGACCTACTGGCCTGGCTAATGTTACTGTTGCGCCGTTCACCGTGTCTATGAGGAACAAAGAGAGAATCTCTTCTGCTCTCATTGTCTTCAAAAGTGCTGTGCTCATCATCAGCAAAGTCATTTTCTGATCCTACATCCTTTGCTCGACCTCTGAAGCTGAAAAGACTTGTTCTGCTATTGCGCCTTGGGGAAAACAGGGAGCCACGAATGCTCAGCAAAGACTGTAAGCAAATAAAAACAATGATTATCAGATGAAAATCCTTTTAAATAGAATGTTTTCATACAGGGGAAAAAAACACAGTGTTAATATGTCTTAAAGGGTAAGGTCGTCTACAAAGAAATGAACTGGTACAGCCTCCCCCCCCCCCCCCCCCCCTTCCCCCGTACACTCCCTTTTGGATAGTAAACAAAGAGCACGTAAGTGACAGACAAAGACTAGTTATTTTACTACTTGGGATATATGAAATCAATTGATTTAATTAGAGTAAAAGAAACTGCTTGACAGAATTGTTTCCTCTGCCATTCTGCCTGTTTTATTACCAACTGTTCATAAACTGAGTAAGCACATCTAGACACTATTTACCCCAGGTTGGCATTAGTCTGACAGCCCAAGTAAATAAAATTTTAGGCAAATTTCCTATGATTCAGTCTGCACACAGAGGTAGCTCCCAAATACTGCTGAGTTTAAAAAACATACATATTTTTTCAGATACTAGACAAGTAGGCCACAGTAAGGTTTTTATTTCTTTTTTAAAGTCTTAGCTATCCTGAATATGCAAAGATATGCCTGTAATTATTTATGAACAGTCTCACTAATCTTCACCAGTTTACTCAGGTGAGTAAATGTTCTGCTATGGGAGGATCTTTTCAGGATCAGATTCAAAATAATACTCTAATCTTGCAAATAATCATACATGTTCTTGACTTTAATTCGTATCAGTGATTCTCTTTACTTGGTTGATTAGCATTAGCACCTGATTTCACCCAAGACCTCTATGAACAGCAGAGACAATATATAATAAAGCAGTGTCTTTGTTTCTCTTCTGCAACTTATCTTTCTGGACCTGAGCCCCATTGTGCTAGGTACTGCAAAATGTAGAACAAAAAGGCACTCTGGAAAGAACTTATCATCTAAGTGTAACACAACAGATGGATACAAAAAGAGAGGGAATACAAGGAGGCAAAATTGATGGATATGATAAACAGTGGTCTTAGCTCACCTGAAGTCACTTCCCTGTCAAGCTTTCTGTAGGCAGCATGGTAAAAGAGAGTTTTAAAGAGGGATTTGAGGAAAGCAATGAAGTGTTCTGTGAAAACTCATGGGAGCTTCTTCCAAGCATGAAGGGCAGCATACCAGAAAGAGCTCAAGGAACTAGTTTGAAAATTTAACAGGAGGTTATGGATGCTAGCATGAGTCAGTCAAAGCTGGGACTTCGCTTGTTTACTGTAAGTAGACAAGGTGGGTTGGGAAGAACTTTAGGCACAGTATGTTTTATGGTATTAAAAATAACTTTAGGTAGATATGTTTACTAACAAATTAGGTAAAAACAATGAGATAGGTTAGTGCTCTTTGCAACAACATTCTTGATGAATACAGCAGTAATTAGGACATGGAAAGTGGTCCAAGTTAAAAATGATTCACAGCTGTGGGTCCAGAGTAGAGTTTTGAGAGAGAGAGACAGAGAGAAGGGAACTAGCAAAAGGCCTTGTGGAAATCCCTTAGAAAACTGTCAATGGGGTAAAAGGATCTTCTAAAGCACAACTAAACCAGGAGAATTGAGAGGAGACAAAATCATGACTGTTAGGAAGAATAAGTTTTCAAGAAGAACATAATGGTCATTTACATTGAAGGCAAGTGAAATGTCAAGGAAAATGTCAAAGATAAGATATAAACCTGACTTTTGTCTAGGAAAAGGTTATTAAAAACTGGTGAGTGGAATTCCTGTTTAGTGGCTAGAACCCACAGTGAAAAGGAACTAGGGTTGGAAAACCAGAGGGGAGGGGATTGCTAGACTGTCATAGCAAACAGCTGTAAATTAACTTGGAGATGAAAAGGTAAGAGCAGCAAGTTGTATGAGGAATGCTTCATGTCATACAAGAGGGACGAATAGAGCTGCAGTTGAATAAGGCTGCAGTTTGCATGAAGACACAAGCAAGAATATGCACCTAAGGGATCGGATGGGTCTTCAACATGAAGTTGAAGTCAATGGATATAGGTGTGAAAATTTGTGTAAGGAACAGAATGAATCATGAACTAACTAAATTCAGCAATGAAGTCTTACATAGACTATTTAGACAGTTAACAACATAAAATGGTGGTAGACCAAGAGGGCAGGGGTGCATTACTATTAAAAAAGGAAGTACATTAGGAAGTAAGAGGAAGGAGGAGTTAACCTGGCAGAAACAGGAAGCTAGAAACATTATATTCCCACCACAGTCGGGTCTAAGGAGGACAGTCCTTAATATGAAAATATTGGATTAAGAGGTTTGAGCTTCTTTGAGAATGGGAGCTGCAGAAAGTGATACATGAAGAAAATATGGATGCTCATGATCTATTTAGGGATGAAACAGGCTTTCCAGAGACAGTAATAGAAGAGGATTAAAAAGGAAGGAATTAATTTAGAAATAGTGACTAAAAAGAGGGAGAAAGCAAGTCATAAAGACCAGGGAGAATTGAGAAGGTGGGGATAAAAGGAAGAAGCATATTAAGGAACACAAAGGGGCAGAAAAAGGACAGAATGGATGTGAGATCTGGACTTGAAGTGCTATGGGGAGATTTGGAGGTGAGCAAATGAAGAGGATCTCTCAAAACCGTAGAAGGGATAACATAACAAAACTATCAAATGAAATAAACGTCTGGATGGGAGATGCAGATGGCACTCTGAGTCACTGGTGTTTCAATGTAAGAGAACACATGCAAGGACACATTGCCACAGATATTTCCACCTTCTTTAAGATAACACAATTAATGAACTCACATCAATTAATTTGTCAAATTTCACATGGACATTTATGCAATTTCTACTGGTTTTTTTTTCATCCCAAATTTAGTACTTTTCTGATTTAAAACATGAAATTCCTTTCTGTGTGTGCACCAAATTTTGAAGCCACTGATCATGCAGATTACAGCCATCTTGATGGGGAGATAGGTCCATTTTCATTAAGAAACTTGAAATACAACTAATTTCAATTAATACACGTTATTTTGACTTTTCACACATAAATTCAGAATAAAAACAAAATCTCTCAAATTTTTACAGTTTCATCTTTGGCTGCAAGTATTAACATGGTCATACTTTGATTTAAGATATTAAAGAATTTGTGGTATCTTCTGCAAGAATTGACCAAACTACTTTACAGGGTTTTGCTTATATGATGAGTAGACAACAAAGGTGTTTAAGAGGTAATAATACTAGGGTACCTGGTGTGGGGAAGAGAATCTCTTTTCGTACGTCAGCCTATTCCCTTCAATGGAAAATCGGAAACCTTTCCTTTTGATGCTGTCCTCTGATTCAGATTTGTGAAATTCTTCCCCATCCTTCTCCTCTCCTTCAGATTGTTCTTTTTGCTTTTTTTTCTTTCTTCTGTTTCTCCTCTCTTTAGCACTCTTTGAGCTGAGTTTTGATGCCTCAGAAGAACTTTCGGAGAATCCACCTATTCCACCTACTCCGCTATAATCTCTTGAGTCAGCTGCTGCAGCTGCTGCTGCTGCCTATACATACAAGCACATATGCAATTTACAACATTTATACAAATACACACCATTCACTATTTTCAATTTATTGCCATTCTTAAAAAAATTATGATTCTGAAATAAAAGCAATGATCCCATTTCAATGAACCCTACATATCGTAAGAAGTGTAATTTGTGAAATACCACAGGAACCATAATTTGCCACTGCTCCATAAAACAAGAGTTAGAGCAGCCCAAGGGAAAACTGCTGTCAGAGAACCAATTTAACAAGCATCTGTTTTAGACTTGAGCAATATGTTGCAATGAATTTTTCACCTGAAATACTATGTAAAAGTAAGGAGTCAAGGGTCAAACAACAAGAAAAATCCCTGTTAGCAGGAAGCAACACTTTCTTACACCATTTTGCTGGAATTTGAATACTCTCTAGTCTAGTAAAGATCTGGTGTAATACTGTTTATCACAGTTTTGTAAATCATAATCAGAGATTTGACTTAAACGGCAGGCTATTGGACACCTGTTGCTGTTTAAAGTTTCAAACATTTGTGGAGCATTTCATTGTGGTAAAAAAAAAAAAAAAAAACCACAAACCAACTAACCTACCAAACAAAAAAACCCCTATCGCTGACTTTAGTCATGTGCTTACTTGGAAGATATAGTTCAACTTCTGCTCTATGTGGCCACATGCCAAGCAGACGTTATCAGTTATCCTATTAAAGATTTCAGAGACTTCAAAAAATGAAAAGGAATTTCAAAGCAGTATGTAATCATGATGTCTGTACCACTGAAGCATTTTCTCCAGTTTCTCCACTTTTTCCAGTTTTCTTTAAAACTGGAGCACTATGGCTTTCTGCTGTGAGAGCTGGGGAAGGAGGAGAAAAAGCCGAATGTTGCTGAAGCAAAATATTTCTCCCACAGCACCCACAATAGTTTTGCTTCTGTTACTCAAATAAGCAGAATTCCTGTTGTTGGTTGTTTGTTTTTTTTCCCCCACATCTCCATCTCCATTTCACAGAATCACAGAATAGCTGAGGTTGGAAAGGAACCTCTGAAGGTCATCCTGTCCAACTCCCCAGCACAGACACAGTCACCTAAAGCAGGTTGCCCAGGACCATGTCCAGACAGCTTTTGATTATCTCCAAGGATGGTGACTCCACAAGCACTCCGGGCAGTTTGTTCAAGTGCTCAGTGAAAAAGTTAATGTCCACCTCCAATTTGAAAATCCAGTATTTTAGCTTATTGGTTATTTTTGTCACAAATTAACAGGTTCACTCAAGTCAGCAGAAACAGTGCAATGGAAAACATTAAAGATTGTTTGCAAAATGAAAGAATTTATGAGACTGAAGGTAATATATTTTTAGGAGTAGGGGAGTAAAAGTATTCTCATATGTGGACATAAAGCATCCGATCACAATCATGAACGGAAGCAGAAATTTTACTTTACAGGGATACCTGAGCTTCTTCCTGTTGCTTTTTCAGTTGTTCCAGCATTTGCTGAAATTCTGCTTCTTTCTGTTCTGCTTCTTCCATGGTTGCCTGATTCTGTTCTTCATAGGCCATGGCAACCACAGCCAGGATCAAGTTAATCAGGTAGAAAGAACCCAGGAAAATGACCAAAACAAAAAATATCATGTATGTTTTCCCAGCAGCACGCAGTGTCTGGGGAAAAAGAGATAATACACATTTTTAGCAAACTTTTAAATACTGTTGCATAATATGGTAGCATCTGTGTTATAATCTAGAAATACATTATAAGATTGCTTTGTGTTAGCACAAGATTATTTAGTTACTTTTTCCATATACAAATAGTTTTATATGCTGACTACATGTGCAAAAATCCAAGTTCTGTGTCCACTATGATCAAGGTAAACAAGATTTCTGTAGCTTGACTACTTCAGAACTTCTACCAATAAGAATACGTAGTAGCAGTTGCTGCCCCCCACTATACGTCTATATTACAGCTTTTAAATCTAACAAACAGTAGTGGGGCCACTAATCAGCATCTTACCTTCTTGTCTCATCAGTCCCAAACTACAATGCCACAAAGACAGAGCAGTATACGAAATATGATGCTGCCCTTAGGTTAAGGATACGTGTAGTTCAGGGACAAGATGCAACCCTTTCAAAGACAATATATCTGTACTAGACTGAAAATCACTTTAACTAGCATCTATTTACAGCATGTTTGGGCAAGAAGCTTCAACAACTTAAGTTCATTTACGCATTTGTGAAAAGAAACAATAATACTTAAACACCTTCATAAAATAGCAGCTATTTCTTTTTATGTATTTGAGTAGCACATGGGAACCTAAATCATGAACAAGGCCCTTATTGTTTTAGACAGCTTACATATATGAAGTAAAAGATGATTTCTGTCCCAAAGGCCCTAGGGACATGTGAATGGAAATAACTATGCAAGTACTATGTAGTAATGGTATTGGTGATGGTGCTGTTTATTTTAATAGGTCCTCACCAGCTGGTAAAGATTCTCCCAAAAGTCCTGAGTCATCAATCGAAACAGTGACAAGAATGCCCAACTGAATGTATCAAAACTTGTGTAGCCATAGTTGGGGTTTCTACCAGCTTTCACACATATATATCCTTCTGGACATTGACTACAAAAGAAGAGGAAATGCTATTTTTAACAACTACTCTAAATTACGATATGCTATAGTAAATCACAAAATTGTTCAGGAGTACCAGTTGCTAATGAAATTATGAACAAGTAAAATTTTATTCTCCATACCTAAGATAAAAATATATATCTTATTGGTTTTCATTTTTTAATTCCGTTTCCTAACAATATTTCAATGCTTTAATAATATAACTAACAGTAATCTACCCTTCCCCACAATTTGTCATATCAACACATCTCAACCAGGACAAGAGAAGAATGTCAGCTAGCACGGCTGATGATAAACAGTTGTCAGCAAGCTGGCAGTAACATTTATGCACATAGCATTCATGTGGTTACCTTTACAAAATTAGCCTAAGATGCTGAAGAAAGTGCCTGTGTAAACTCAAATCACATAGTTATATTTAGGTATAGCTTCAATTCCAAAACATCAGTAATTTGCAAATGAACTGTACAGTTGATACTAAAGTTGACCACCTGAGCTATTCTAATTAGCGAATTCTTTTATCTTGATGCATAATGAAAAATGATGACCATTTTCTTACCCTGCATCTGAGCTATTGCCACACAGCAGAGCATCATTCTGTCCTTCCAAGAAGTAGAAATGATCTGTTTTTCAAAAAAATAAATGAAAAAGGTGATGAGAAAGACATCATTTATACCTAATGGAAACTGAGCAGTGGTACAGACTTTTTCACACTTTAACAAAATAAGAAGAGCTAACAAACAGCTTAACTGCAATATATAATGATTAGGAATGAAGAAAAGCATGGAAAATACTGTTTTGACAGGAAAGTGACCTTCTATAGAGCCTTGAAGTTGGCCTTTCTTTACAAAATAGAAAGGTAGCTGTACAGCTAATTCTCAGTAACCTACCAAAATGATTAAGATACAATGGGTGGAATACCAAATTGTGTATGTCAGCAAAGGAATGAGCAAATACAAGGAAAACAAGACAAAGGACAAGGGTGCCTTTGTTCATGCATTTCGATACATAACGTTCAGTGTTATTCATTTACAATTATTTATTACATACTATTTTATCCACATATTACTTGAAAAAAGTACTGAAATTTTTGCAGCATGAAAACACAATGCAACATGCACAAAAAATTGCTAACTGCATCTTGACTTGAGCAGCTAAGGGAGAAAACCAAGCTTTTATTGTACATTACAAAAAAATTCTACAAGGAATTCTATAGCAGAGAAATGTACTTGAAGTATCTGTATGTATTTTGTTAACAGGCTAACTATAAAAATGAGGTAAAATATAATTTGAAGACATGGAAATCTTAAAAGCCCCCAACACAATCTTTTATTTTCTTTGTTCTGCTTTGAGGCAGAAAGGGAAAAACAATTTCCCATCAACTCCTAGTTTGGGATTCTTATGGTAAAATGGGAATCTCTAGTGGAGATTTTTGGGTCAGGTGGCATATTAAGCTAAAGTTGCCAAAATTAGGTATGTTCTGGCTGTTCCCAGGAAGCAGATGGTTTCTTCAGCTTCACTGCCAGCTGGCATGGACTAGCTTAGCTGGCATGAACTAACTGAGGGCTAATGCTAAAGAGACAAATAGGGAATTGCAACCAGTTCCTATTGACTGCTTCTACTCTGTCACCACCAGTATATGAGAGAGACAGCATAAAATCTGCTTATTTTAAAGAGAGGGAGAGAGATTATGTGCATAACTTGTGCATCTGCAATCTATTCTCAGATATCAGATAAGAAAACAGTAGATTTTCAGACATTGTGGTGCTCACATAGTCACGCCCCATGAGAGAGCTAAACCCAACTTAAAAAGCCTAAAAAGTTTAAAGATGCAGGGAGGCACCAAGCTGGATTTTCAAAATTGTCTGTAGGCCTAATTCACATTCTCATGTGGCACGGCTCCTCCTCTGGTAAGCAGAGGATCCAGATAACCTATCCAGTCAGCTCAACTCAGCCCACTATTTCTGAAAACATTTAAATAATAAATTTTTCAGTACAAAGATGATAATGATAAAGTAATAAAAATAGTCAATATGAGTTGATAAACAATATGCCATATATAAAACTATTCCTGTCTCCTGCCAACTTAATAAAAGGACAACAGTCATGGATACAAGCCCTACATGACACTTTCATAAGTAAATAAAGGAGATATGTTCTGGCTGGAATCATTACAAAACACTAGGAAAAAGATTCTCAGAGAGCAGTTGCCAGTGGTCCAATGTCAATTCATAAGGGCATCTTTCTGAAGATCCTCCAGGGATATGTTCTAGACATGGTTTTCATAACAAGTTTCACTACCAACTCAAGATGTGAAAGAACAGAAAAAATGCGTCAAGTATTCTGAAGACATCAAGCTAGAGGAGAAAATGACTGAAATTTAGAATGACCTTTACAAACTGACAAGCTGGTCAAAAAGCAATTGGATTTATTTCAACAGAGACAAGTGGAAAACGCAACAGTGGAGAAGGCAAAAATCAAACACGTAGATGCAAAATAGACAGGATCTGGCCACAGCCACTGCTGTACAAAAAGATGCAGTGACTGTCATGAACTGCAAGTTGACTGTGAATCAACAATATGGTGCTGATATAAAAATGATGCAATTTTGAGATATGTTAATAGGAATGTTGCATATACGGCACGTGAGGTAATTACTTATAATTTGTACTTTTATTAGAGGAGGAAGTACCAGATTTGAGCATCTCATTAAAAAAAAGAAAACAAAAACCAAAACAAACAAACACAAAAAAAAAACACAAAAAAAAGAAAAACCAAAATCCCAGACTAATTGGAAACAGTCCAAAAAAGAAAAAAAACGTTAAAATAGGCACAGAAAATGCAAGACAGAAAATAGGCTTGCTTGGTTTAGAAAAGACCAGAAATAAAGAAGATAACAGTTTTAAAATATCATAAAGACTAATATAAGCAGTCTATGATTATCTTATTTCTAAGTCCGCAGGAGTAGTAATATATTCCATCTGAAATTAGGAGAATTGAGGTCAGATATTTAGAAAAAACTTTCTATTTGTGTGATGTAGTTCCAGAAGCAGCTAAAGGGGAAAGGCATGGAACCTGGTTTTCATGTTTTTAAGAATAGGTTATCACCCAAAATCTTCTCCAAGATGACATTTCTGTGATACTACAAGCATGCTGAGACGATAAGCATATTAAAAGATTATAAGGCAATGAGACTTGGATCCAAAAGCATTTAGCTATTAAACTGAGGTTTCCTAAGTTTCAGTGATACAGGCATCAGTTACAACATTTATACAGACTTTATAAAAACCCTAAGATTATGACTAACTACAAAGTTAAAACCCTAAATTCACTAAAATAAATCGGAGAGACTGAATATATAAATCAGAGAGACTGAAGCTATTTACCATTATGAAAGACAGAATAGCAATCTACTATAGATATGTCCAGAGTTGGTCTCTCTGAATTTTAAAACATTTTTTGTTAACACGGTAGTGATATTAACTACCCAAAATGGTGAAAATACTGTATTATGAGGTACAAAGGAGACCAAAACACTAATTCCTTGATTATCCACAGATAATGAACAAATTAAAAGATACATAATATGGCACCTAGTTCTTATTTTGCTAGAATAAGAAGCATGGGATAAATTACCATTACTCTCATAAAGGCCTGTCTGTGCTGTGCAAGGGAGCGTGCTGCAGAGACACTCATGAAGTTCCAGAAGAAACAATGCAACTGCATTTACATGCTATGGCAGGATTCATGAGCTAACTGATGTTCAAATGTGGATTTATGATATTGGGCATTATCTGACAGTAATGGAGTTATACAATTTCAGATCCCATATTAGGACTGTCACACTATTTCAGGAGGCTCGAAACTAGCACAGAAATTTCTGCTTTGTGCTACAATGTGGATTTACTCTAAAAGTCGTATTCAGTAAAAGGTAAAATGGTATTTTTCTACCCAGCACAATATTATGAGTATGTTAAACTACATTATGACTGTTCTTTTATTTACTACATAAAATGAGAGTTTTTATGTCTTTTGGCCAAATTACACCATTTTAATTTCCATGGAACGATACTGATGCTTTTATATCTGTTTAAAAAAATTCCAGAAAATCAATGCAGTAGGTGATATAATTAACTCTTACTTCTGTCTTCGATGTACTCATCCCAGTTAAATGTTGTCATTGTTGTATTAATAAATGTACCATTTTCACCTATAGAGCTATTGAAGTAGGAAATAACAGTTGTTTCAAAAGTAGAATTGTCTGGAGGCCACTGCAGGCATTTATTCCTCAAGTTGCCCATGAACAGCTGCAGCCCTATTAGTGCAAATACACTCAGACAAAACACGGTCAGGATCATAACATCTGAAAGCTTCTTCACAGATTGAATTAGGGCTCCCACGATAGTCTTCAATCCTGCAAAGAGAAAAGATTTTTATTATGATGTTAAATGGATACTAAACACACAAAAAATCATGTGATTTTTCCTGACAAGAGAAAGGCTTCATGCAAAATGACAACTAAATGAGTCTAATATTTGTGATACAATAATTTTCATGAAAAGCCTTATTACTTGTGAAGATGAATGAAAAGCTGTAAGTTTATGCTTACTTTATAGTGTACAGAAACAAAAAGTAGAAAATACCAAACATGTTGTTTATGCCAAACCAAGTGATTTTATTATTCATGCTATATCTCAACCCTACGTAGAAAAGCATCGTTTACTTTTGCTGATGCTTCTTGCCCAAACCTTCCTTTTATGAACCTTTTAAAAAGTATTCTGCATTGGTAAACCCATTATAAAGACATTATAAGTGCATATTTGAGTGATATCCTCATAATAATCTTCTTACAATATAAGAGGGGTGATGGTTTGGAGAAGAAAGACATCTTTAAAACAATACCCCATGCATGGCCCATGCTATCCTTTAGGGTTTAATTTTTTTATACATGACTTAAAACTGAATTAAGTTGCTAGATCAAGTGCCTGCAATAAATGATAAAATTTGCATCAGTATGAAAGCTTAAAATTAACTTATATTTAAAACATGTAAAGGAAAGCTTGATGTCATAAGATGCAAATCACATAGGCTGTTTACTGCAAATATCTCATGCAAGAATTTGTTAAACTCAAAGGCTGATTTTTTTGAAAAGAAAATATAACTAATATAAGAAAAGCAAGAATCAATTTAAATAAAATTACACGTCTTGATTCCTGCTTTTTTATTTTGTTAACAATGTGTAGCAAACAAGGCTTATGCTTTAAAAACGTGAGTACAGCCTTTGTGGAACAAAAGTCAGCCTCAGTGTTTAACCTAGCTCTCACCTGGTATGACTGATATTGTTTTCAAAGCTCGGAGAACTCTGAATGTTCTCAACGCTGAGACATTGCCCAGGTCCACAAACTCTGTCACATATCTGTAATAGGGGAGTTCACACACAAACACAATGACAGCACACAAATAACAGTTGGAGATACGAGGGGCCTAACACCTTACACCAACTACTTCTTACCTGGGATTACAGAAATAGTTTTCAAAGCTCTCAATACTCTGAAAGTTCGAAGAGCTGAAACATTGCCTAGGTTTACAAATTCTGTTACATACCTGTAGGATTAAATCACAGTTACTCAGAATTGAGGCAGATTTTATCCTATTTGCTTGGGTCTTTGATCAAGACCTCTTCACCGTTCACTGTATTTTGCCTGTGTTATAAATATGCTTCTGACCATAGAATTCAATTAAGTTTTTTTCAAAATGAACCACATTGACTTGATGTTTGAAACCTAATTTGGTCAGCTTATAGGAGGAAGTCAAAAGGATTCCTTTAATTCTGGTAAGCAGAAAGGAGACAGGATATGAACAGTTTGGGCTGATGGCATTCGCTATCCTAACGTGCTGGCACACCATGCTGGCCTCTGCAGCACATGCTTAGTTAGAAATACTAAAATGTGTAAAAGAGGTAGAAGAAACATATTGAAACCGCAGGAAGTCCAGGCTCCAAATGTTCTGGCTGACAAAATATGAGGCAATTTTTAGTCACTAATTTCATGCTATCAGAAAGATATTTTTATTTTTTAAAAAAGTAGAAGACTTACGCAAATGTAATGACAGTGAAATCTAGCCAATTCCATGGGTCTCGAAGAAATGTAAAATCTTCTAAACAGAAGCCCCTTGCAAGAATTTTAATAAGTGATTCAAAGGTATAAATTCCAGTGAATGTGTATCTGAGGAAAATATGCAAGACAGTTTATGGAAACACATATATGTTATCTTTACACATTATGCTCTCTAGTTGCTTTAATCTCATTTTCTTCTCTTTAAGTGGCATAAGAATTTAATGGAAGTTACAACCAACTTCAAACATCTGCAGAATTTTTACCATAGGGAAAGAGGAATCAAGTTATGATTAAATGACCAAATGCCAACCCGTAGCTTAAGTTCAAGTTCTATAATCTATACCAACGAGATAGTTGCAAAATTCCTGGTTACTTCATTGGTGTATGTTTATGTCCAATTCGAATCCATGTTATAACAAAACACACAGATGGATTATGTTAAGATTTCAGAAGTTGCTTCCAGACTAAAAATTTCTTTCTTCAATGTTATTTTTATGCTGAAATGTTGCTTCGTACCACGCGGTGGCAATGTGCCAACCCTCATCAGTCTTCACTGACTTTAGTACAGAGTAGGGGTGTTCAGTACTTCACCTTCAGCAAGACAGGCCTAGTACTGGAGTGAAACTAGTATTTTCAGATGCAAAATCCCGTGCAAGAAAAACTGGAAATATTTACAAATGCCAATAAAATTCAGCTACTCTTTTGGGCTAAAAAATGTGGTTGAAATGTAAAAAGTAAAAATATTTAATTCTGGCATTCTGAGTAATTTCAATTTTCCATCTCCAAATTATGTCATCTTGAAATTTTTAGTTTCATTTATATCTTTATGGAAAAGAATTCAAATTAAACTGCTTGAAAGGCTTGAACTGGAACTTGAGCCAACCTGAAACCCATTTTCCAATGTGAATTTTTTCAGTTCAATTACTAAACCAAAAATTTCTTTCCTGCACAACTTTACTCAACAGATGAGAAGGACTTCTGTTGTATATCCAAATGGCACAATATAATGACATGAAAAAATATTCAAGATAGCTATCTTTATTAATAAATATTTACTATATGCTAGGCAACCTGAATACATATATGTTCATATTGAACTCAAAATGAGAATGCTTCTACTGATTTTAATAGCCCCAAGAATTAACTTTTGATTACTGAAGATTAAACAGGTATGTATGATCCAAAGCAGTTAGGAATGAAGAAGAAGCAGAAGCATTAAATGCTATTACAAAAAGAAAGCACCACGAAGAGCAGTGTTTCACACAGTGGTCTACAGCCTTGGAACTATCACAAAATATGCACCAATTGCATATCAGTACGCCATCATATTGGATCTTTTCTCTTCCTATGGGAAGAACAGCCAACCATTTAAACACTTTTTAAATAGCTTATTTTTCATACAAGGTTTCCATTGTTAGATTGTCTTTGGTAAAGGAAAGCTGCACTATAGTGAACATAGCCAACCATTAGACGATCCCTTATCTGTAATGGTTATTTGCAATAGAGATGAAGGAGTGTATTTGCCTGCATTCTTGCACAGACATAACATAGAATGCAGTGGAAAAATATTTATAATCCCCTTTTTTCCATGGTCATAAGTCTAGCTTCTCTTCTTACATTCCCCATTTAGTACTGCAAACAGAGGATGGACATTGAACAACCTGTAATGAGGCAAATACTGTAAAATATATGTATTTAATATTACACAGAAGAAACTAGCATCAGAATAGCTGTTGAAAGGATATGCCAACAAGGTAGATGCTGCCAGTGTACACCATCCTGACATAAAATAATTTACAGCAGTTTGTTTCAGATTACTGAATATTATCAAATAAAATCTATTTAACTTACTCTACATTCTTTGTCCAGTCTGGAGGGTTACTCATAGTCATAAATACACAGTTGGTCAAAATAGTGCACATGATAAGCATGCTGAATAATGTAGGTTAAGAGTTAAGGAACGTAAGCCAGAAAATCTCATAAAAAGAGTATCAAATAACATGCTGCTTTGGCAGATTTCCACTATCAGGAGCTATTTATCCCTCCGCTGCTCTGTTAACACTCAGGGAAAAGCCCTGAATATGTTAAGGCGTCCATAGTCACTGCTTTATAGCTAAAAGACAACAATCACACACTAAAAATTAGAAAATCTGACAGATGTAAAAAAACCCACAACCCTTAATTTTAAAAATGCAACAGATTATTTTTTCTTTTTGAATAAAAATGTGAAAGTTTGAAGTAGTAGCTTCTAATTTAGTGGAATATCACAAAAAGCATTTGTTTTGGATGATCTAGACAAATCTGATCTACTTCATGCATACAAAACAGTGAAAAATACATTTTCTTCACTCTTCTATTTCACCATAAAATTTGGCATGTATCAACAATTTTGCTTATCATTATTCAATATATTGAAATCTAGTTATCACACAGTAGGAGAGAGCATAGGGAAATTTTAGGGAAAGAGTTATTTTATTACTGCTTGTTTATATACAGATTTTATAATATAAATGTTGGTGGAGGGGAAGGCACATTATATTCTCAAAAAAAAATATAATTCCAGAACAGGTCCGAGTCATAAAAAACTTCATTGATTTTAATAGAACTGCTCTGGATCTACAACCTGTCACTCTCAGGATTGATGACATTCTTAGAAATGAAAATACAAACACCAAAACGAAAACCACACAGCTGATGCACAAAATGTCCACGTGATGGCACCACCACCCAAAACTAGAAAGAGGACAAAGCTGCTTTTTGAGAAGAGCTTTAGCTTCTGTAACTAAAATGCAGGTTCACACCGTGCTCCTAAATAGAAATCCTAGTATAATGGTGTGGGAAATACTGTGAGGTTCCCCTCACAAAGTTTTGTTGTATTTTACACAGGTTTTCAAAATCCTTTTTGATGAAACGTCCTCTCAGAGTTGCAAATCCTCACTGTTCTTTCACCAGTGGAGAAATAACTAGAATATACCTTCCCACAATTTTAAACAACCTTTTTTAACATTCTGATTTTGGTGACTAGCTCTTCACCACCATCTCAGTCCCATGATCTTCCATTATTTCACGTAACTGAATAATGCTCTGTAACATGCTAGGGACTGTCAGATAATTGACAAATAATTATTTGTAGTGACACCTGTAGCACAAATACAAAACAGGCTATGTAGTGTCATGATTGATTCTGAAGTCATTTATGGGCTAGCCATTGATAACAACATCCAACACATAACAACCATTGTAATTATCAGACTACCATTATACCAAGATTGAAAAAAAACCCTTTCAAGATTTATTCTACACAATCTTAGCATCCCTATATGTAATGCTATACAAAACTGCTTTCAGTGTGCTTATGTTAGACTCTGGTAAAATGTAAGTCTGCAAACATTTGTATTTGTTCCTTAAGTAAGCAGACTTGCTGAAGTCAATGCCCTCATTGCTCATATCAGCATTTGGGATCGGACCAGTGGGATGCCTACTATAGTCAGCTATCAAAAGACTGGAAAAGACAAAATAATAGATAGGTCATTATGATCATTTAGCTTTGCAAATCCCTATCTGCAATGTGGAAATCTCATGACCTACTTGAAGACTGAAATTAAAACATCTACAGGATTACAAGTGCACAATGCAATAGTGATCACGAAATAACATAGACAGGTAAGAAACAGATAGGACTGAGAACATATAATAAAACAAGAAACCTAAGCTGTTTTATCAGTCTATCCTTCTGCAATTGTGATCTGAATCAGAAAATGAAAAGGAATAATGAAACCATATTTTCACCAAATATTCACGCAAGCACAAACCTGGGATCAAAGATTTGAAGATTTCATTTTTAACATAAAGCATCAGTGAAGAACTGAAAGTATTTTGAGCAATATATCTGCACTTTATGAAAAATGTGGAGGAGGGGAAAACAATGAAAAAAGATGTGATGATTACAGGAAAAAGAAGAGGGAAGGGAAAAATAGGTGGGGGAAGAAAAAAAGACACAGGAAGAAACTGTAAAGCAGGATGACTGGTTGTCTGGCTTCTGATATTACTATATTAAGATCCAGCAATAAACACAAATGTAAAAAGGGAATAAGAAAAAGAACAGAAGACAGAAATAGTAGAAAGAAGAGGGACAAAGAACTATAGATCATATTGGTCCTGGCACATGTGCCAGAGTATGATTTAAATACTAAGTAACGTCTCATTCACTACAATTTTAGACTAACCACATGAAAAGGATATGAATGTACCAAAATCTTAATAGCTATTTTTCTAAGAGGATTGAAAGGAGTTAACATGTACAGGGCAGAGGTGGCACTGAATCGGAATATTGCCTTCCCTTTATTCAATACTATAAAGGTCTGGAAAAAGAAACACATTTAAAAGATAACAAGTTACAAACAAGTTACAAGTTAAAACCCAGAATCATTTTCATTTTGTCATTAATCATATTTGGTCAAACTCTTCTTCCACTTATACTCCCCCAGAATAGTTCACACACAGTAGATTCCAGCCAAATTCCTATAAATATAATTGCATGAAAACATTTGAATAAGTTTACTTAGAATTCATAAGTAATCCTGATATTGCTAACTAGAAAACAAAGATGGGTATATAAGGTATAAACATGAGTAATATCTGAAGAATTAGTATACTTTTTGTACCTTATAATATATAAACATACCTTTAAAAAACATGAGAGCCATTAGAACTTCAACATTCTCTGAATCAAATAACCAGCATTAATTATCACATCAAAGTACTAAGATAACAATACTACAAAGTGATCTAAATTTCAAGAGTGATCTTAATGAGAATAAAGAAATTAAGTGTTCAATAACCAGTTTTTCAACATAATACTAATGTACTGGATGGATACTGCTGTACTCTAAGAAAAGAATAACATGTTGCTTCTCTTTTCAACTATTTCTTGTGAGAGTTTCATACCTGCAATCCTGTCTATTTTTCTTATGTCATGCTTTACTTTTACCTAATACAGAATTCAATAATCCATATATTTTCACTGTCTCTCCACAGTTTCTGCAATACTGCCAACATTAAAAAAAGCATTTATAAATTTAATAGTTTTCTTAAAACCTGGGAAATAAAGAAGAATAAAGCCTTTATTTAACATGCAGTAAGTTTTAAAATTATTTACATTTCTATGTGTTTGGGGAAATTCCTATATAAATCTATCATCTCTTTTTTCTACACATGGGTGAAAGTTCATGCCCATTGAAGGTAAGTGGATCTAGCCAGTATTATGGCAGCCCTAAAAAAGCCTGAAGGGAACATAAGCCATGCAAACCTGGAGCAATGCCAGTAGTCATGACCTGCCTCAGCTGGAATCACAGGGCAGCATTTATAAATATTATGCTCTATTTTCTGAGCAGGTGTGCCAAATACAGCAGCTGAAATCCTGAAAACACAATGCCTTTCCCTGCCTGAAATTGTAAATTTCAGCTCTTCCAAACAGAACATATTTGCATTCCCAGATACTCATTGATTCTCAAGCCATACTTTGGTCCTTTATTTTAGAGGGGAAAGGATTGGTCTGTAATGTACTATCTTTGCTACCATTGCTTTTCAACTCTATTACTATTCTTCCTGGAGTTCAAGAAAATCTGCCCCAAAATCAGAGTTTTCCGTGTTTTCTGTTCCCTTTAGTCTGACAAAACCTCTGATGAAGTATCATTTGTGCGATGCTGACTCATCAAGACACATTAAAAAATTAAAATGGAGCATTAAAATGTTCAAAGATATGCCAAGAGCACAAAGAAAAATAATATAAGAAATTATGAGTGCATGTATAGTTTGGTATCTTCCATCTCCCACTACAAACCATTATGCTTTTGGAAAAGATCAAGAGATCAAAAAAGTTGATCAAAGCATCTACTGCTATGCATTTCTCAATCAGGAACCAGCAATTCAGCAGGATTTTACTTCACGTCCACAGTTAATTGGAGAACTACTTTTCTAGTTTCCCAATACATGATAATACATGTGCTAACTTTAGGATTCCCAGCACTGAATTTAGATTTTTACTACTGCAGAACTGGGAAAGAAGGAAGGAAAGGGATCAGCACTATGACCCAAATTCTATTTGCCTTCCTTCCAGACTTCAACAGGGTAAATCACTTGAGTAAAGGGAGCAGAACACAATATTTAATTGAAAACCTTGTTTAAAATTTAACTCATGATTCTCCGTAGCATTAATTGAATTTTAGAAATACAATGAACATTTAACGTACAGCTGATTTTTTTGAAAGCTGTTCTCCGCTTGGTTTATCACAGTATGCCTCTATTGTTTTTGCTTCAAAATATTAGTGACGAGGCATACCCCTAATTCCTGCAGGAAATAAATATCTTCATTTGTATTTTCTTACTTAGGTCAAGTTTGACTCCTAACAATTCTTGAGGGTTTTCTTCCTTTTTCTTTGAAGTACTTTTTTTGCTTTCATGTTTGTTTGGTATTTATATTAATTTGGTTTTGCTCACTAGCTAATTTCCACAGAAAAGAAAAGAAAAGAAAGGACAAGAAAAAAATATCAAGACAGAAAAATAAATAAATAAAAAATTAGTAATTCCTTCTTTACTGGTAAAATAACAATGGTGCAATACATATGATGCCAAAATCTGAGGGACTGGAATTCTGGAGGAAGTTTGACCCATCTGGTCAAAAGTCCTAAGTTCAGCACTATTGTGTTTGGTCACAACAGCTGTAGTTGTTACTTTAAGCAAAAAGAAAATATGTGGTTTTATGTTCTTAAAAATGAACATCACTATAAAATATTTTTGAAATTATGTAACACTGTCAACACTCCAGGAGGAATCCCTACCTCCTCTTTATTTATTTATTTTCCTCTTTTAAACACCTCTTCCTTGATACCAATCATAGAACAATATAAATCTGGATACGACAAAATTTTCACCCAGATCCAAGTCAGATATATGATGCCTCTAACAGAGTACAAAATGGAAGAGGAAAATCTTTGGCATACCCTGAGAAATTACCTTTACATACTTCCTTGCCCTTCCTGGCAACAAGAGAATGCAACCTAGGCTTTCCACGTGACAGTGAAGAAAGCTAGTGAGAAGAAGCCTAGCTACCTTTGAGATGGGTTTCATAGTGAAGATCTGCTCCTTTCACATCTACAATACAGCAATAAATAAAATAATAATTCTAAAGATAACCCCTGTGCTACTTCTTCAATTCTTCTGGGTAAAACACTGAAAGTTACAAATTTTAGTAACATGCCAGGTATATTAAAATAAACCTAAATGCATCTCTACCTACAGACCAGGTCCCACAAACTTTCATTACTAACTTCTGTTCTTATAATTAAGATTTCTGCCAATGAAATCAGCTGCTGGGGGAATGTATTATACATAAAGATCGATTCAAAAATACTGGAATGGAGGGTTTGCTGTATTTCAGTCTTCTTAAAGTCTGATAGAAATATACAAGACACTCACTTTTTTATTGATATAATATGGGTCCAGGTCTTCCAAGGGCTCGGACACCATTCCTGGAGGTATGTCACCATAAATAAATGGCAGTGTCTTTCCTGCCTCCAAGTCGCTATTTGGCTTTGGGCCGTCTTCATCATCATCATCTTTGCGTTCTTGTTTGGATTTTTTAGCTTTTTCTTCATTGACACGCTGCTCAATAGCTGCAAGTGATTCTCTTGTGAAATAGCGGAAGCTGTCAGGTCCTGGTGGTACCAGCACTGATTGTGCCATCTTTTCATCCTGCACCTCTTAATTACTGTTTAGCCTCTCTCATAAAAAAGTGCTAAAAATATAAAAAACAGAAAAAATTTAGAGCAACACAAACAGCTACAAACAATGTAAAGGAATATACCTTCATAGAATTTTCTGTGGGACATCTTGTTAAATTATCATCCAAGAGAATCTTGTGATTATCATCCAAGAGAAGGCTGCTGTAAAACAGGTTTTTTCATATGTTTTTATTTCAAGACAAACCATTTTCTTTCGTAGTTGGCCTCTTAGAGTTTTCTTGAAGGTTATAATTTCTTATAACATTTAGTTTAAAATTCACTTAGTGCTTGAGGTGAACAATTGCGAGTACTATAGACTGTATAAAAAAATGTCACATATAGTACAATAACATCTTCTTGCCTTTATCAAGGGTAATGCTATCCGTTCCTGTGAATGAACTAGGAGACATTTTCCACCACATTCAGTGCGAGGAATCAACAGTTCTGAAGTGTTTCTGGTTCAGTGTTGAGGAGTGAGACTCCAGACAATTCATCTCTTTATTATCCTGAAAGCTGCACCTTGGACCAACCCTCCCTCTAGCTAGAAGGACCATAAATGACTCCTAGAATCCACTACTGCCACGTAAGGCCAGAAGCATCAGTTGAAAGCAATGTGAGATGCTCCTTCTCTTCAGGTACAAATGTGCTGCCTTTGCAGAGCTGCCAGCTCAGGAAACGAGATTCAGCCATAAGCACCTGTATTCAGATCCCCTGCCTGGCAACACACTGTGCACTAGCAGAATTGCTGAGTTAAACAAAAATGATCTTTAATCGTTACACACTGCACTTAGATCTTTTACGCCTGATATCATATTTATTGTATATATTTTTTCACAATTTTCACTAACAAGAGCAAAACCATCTCTTCTTAATGTCTCCAGACAGTTCAGTTAAAAAGAACAAGTGGAAAATATTCCCGATGCAAATACTTTGATCTGAAATCATAAATAGGATCACTGCCGTAGCCTTCAAGAATTTTTCTCAAGAGTCCTTCTCCTGAGTAAGCACATTAAAAATATAGCAAATGCAATAAAAAGTAAAAACTTCTGAGTAAGACAATATACGCAAGAAACAATTATCAAATTAAAACAATACATGAGTTAGAATACAGTCAGCATGATCCAATTTTACTGGCTCACTAAATACACATACTCCAGCACAGCTGCAACAAATTCATATTTTTGAAGCTTGCTAAATAAACTGCAACACGATGCTTTCTCCTCCTTTTCAACCATATGCATATAGCAATTTACACCTACACAGGCATCCACACACATCCCAACTCCTGCAGGTCTCCCTGTGAGAATGCTTTTCCATTGCAGGCAAATGCACCTGGTGCATTCTGTCATGGACGGTCTGTAGCAAACTGCTGCTGGAAGCTGCACTGACTGGTAGCAGCAGAAGGGTTAATTAGGAATATGAAAGTGGTCCTGCAGCAGAATCCTGTTAGATTTTTAATTACAGAAAAGAAAAAAAAAAAAAAAAAAAGCGTAACACTGTTTTAATACTGCAGGAAACAATTAAAAATTCATTACCAGTGAAGAATCTTGCACTTATGTGGGTTTGGAATGGCACCAAGGAAGACTGCAGCTAAAATTCCATCATGTCTTTTCCTTTCTCTTTTTTTTCCCCTCTTTTTCTTTTTTTCTTTTTTTTTTTTTTTTTTTTAATTCTCCTTCTACAGACCACACCTAACTTCCTGCTGAAGGATCCTGGTTATTGAAGTCAAATCTGGCATTTCCTGTAAGAGCCTACTAAGTGCTACAACTCTTCGTGCCACTAGATGGTACTGATACACATCCGTAAATTCTTGTCAGAAATGGTAAAGAATTTTTGCATGCTCGAAGACTTGCTTAAACTGAAACTCTGGGACTAAAATACACGATTTTATATAACCAGCCAGGTCTCAGGATTCTCAAAAATTCTTTTGAATATATAGCAGCTACTGCTGATGAGACCATAGCTGTTAAAACTGTGAAGGTGACACAGAAAGAAAGTAGGAGGGATAGCGAAGTAAGAGAAATAGAAAAATGGAGGTTGGACAGGCAGTGTACAACCAAAGCACTTGCTGAGACTGGATTATTGGCAGTCTGGATTATTTTAAACTATAACTTGTATCAGTTTTCTAAAATAAATTTATACAATATATTTGATGTGCATTCTTTCTAAATCCGTGAAAGCCAGCGATGAGAGGGAAGAATGGCAGTTTTGAGTGTTTGCTGCAGTGGTGAATTCCTGTACAGAAATCACCCACTGTAGCAGGGAGCGAGACTAGATGATCAGGAGCACTGGAAGCCCCTCCCATGTGGCAAATCAATAAGACATCACCTTTGGGCACGGCTCCACCTAAATGCCATCCTACTTCTTTTCACTCTCCTGCTTTTCGCTGTATTTTCCATGATTACTGTTTTTCATACCTTTTCTCCCACTGCAGTAATAAAACTTTTTTAGCCTCTCTCTTTCCCCACCATCGATCTTCTCCCCTACCCTTCCTCTCTCACACGTACCCAAATCTCTTTCAAATTTTTCAAGCAACACATTCCTGTATCTATAGATTCAGACCTTCAGGCAGCCACTTACTTCAGTCCCTCTGACATCTCCTTTCCTTCAGCTGTGAAAAGGACTAAAGAAGCTGTGGAAAGTAATAAAAAGCAAAGGGTCACTCTAAAGTAAGAAAGGTTGGAGAAGGAAAGAATACAGTAGCTGAAGAAATGCCACTGTGGGACAAATACTGATAATTTGGTTCTTTGGTAATTGTGGTGAGAGACAGAATGAACAGTTTGACTGGATAAAAATAGTGGGTTTGAAATTTTCAGCAACTAAGAAAAAAATGTGTCAAATGAGAAATATAATTTAACTACCTCAGAAGTATTGATTTGGTTTTGAATCATTTAAACATTACACAATATTTTAAAATAATGTTAAAAGCTGCCTTAGAAAAGTCTTTTATTTGATAGCGTTTTCTAATTTCACAAATGATTCAAGGAAATCAATACAAATTTTGCAAACAATTCCATGTCACCAATTTGTTTGTTGTTAAAAAGCTTTGGATGAAAACTTCTGGCTGGCTCTAATTAGGACTGTGGTTTAGTTAGAGCTCCTCTGCAGTCTCAAAATAAGAGGATTATGAGACAGCACAGATTCACAGAAGGGGTAAAGGAGCCTCTAACTACAGAAGTATTTTGATTATTTATGTGTGGAAATGTACGTATGTGTTTATGCAGCTGCATATGAAAGTTACAATAAACCAAGTACCTGAAAAGCTGGGCTAATTCACACACTATGGAAAAGGAGCTTAATTCTGCCATTAATGGTACATTATGTTAAAGTGTCTGATTATTTGTTTCTTATCATATGGGTCTGAAATTACCTAAGATGTCAATTTGATTTCCATCAGTGCTATACAATCTACACGCATAGTGTTAGAAAGTACAGCAAAAAGTGAAGACAAAAAGCAAACAGCCAGTGGAACATTGTATCCCATTGCCTTAGACACTTGGGTCTACAGTCTTACTAGGCTATAAGGTGAAAAGAACAAGTATTTTAGAGAGACAGAATAGGCAAGAAATGCAGTATGATCTTTGCAGTTTAAAAGAGAAATATATATACTTCTAAAAAGGAGACCACAGTAGTACAGCTAGAGAAGAATTCGGTAATAGGTAACTTCCAACTGCTGTCCAGCTTCCTTCCTACCTACAGCCATGGGTACATTTTATGAGTAATTTTATCACCAGTGCTATCCACCTTCCCACTACTATGGCACATCCAAAAGCTTGAAGTGGACTTTGTTCTTTAATCATTTGGCGAAACACACATGGCCCATATAAAGCGTAGAGTTGAAGAAGTGTTCAGTGTCGTATGTAAAGAAACTCTACATAAGCGTGAATTATTTTTGACAGGACAGAGCTGAGAGAAACTTCTGAATCTTTTCCTGGCTGTCTAGGAGCCCTTCATCTACAGACAATCCTGATTAATAAAATCAGAAGGAAAACAGATTACCAGCTTCAGCTCAAAAATCTGTAAAAATTAACTGTCTTTGTTCAATGTTAAAGCGGAGCATTAAAACGCACAAGTGGCAACTTGCCATCATTTAGTGGTTCTGTGATCCTTTTACTCTCCAGCTGTGTATTCCTGTACACTATTAGAATTGTCCCTAAGTGCATGACTTTTCATTTATAGCTCTGAATTTCATCTCATTCCAGTAACACCAGTTATCAAACTCATCTAGTCCTTTCTGTATAATAGCTTGCTCCGTCTTTGACAATGCCTCCCAACTTTGTGATAGGAGCAAATTACATTGGCATATTTCCACTTTCTCTGCTGAAACAATTAATGAAATTTTAAATAAAATCTGTCCCAAAATTGTAATGGTGACAAGCAACTTTGACCAAAGTGTAGGTTTCTGTGGTATTTGCTGTAGTTTGCAAAATAAGTCAATGCTACTCTATGAACTTTAATCTTACAAAAAATCTGAAGTTTATGCTCTAAAATGAAATAGTATTTTTGGCATTTAAAGAGCAAAGGGGGTAGAAGAGGGAAAAGGGAGCTTTTTCTTCTTGTATATAGTATACGTTTAATCTTGTAAAGAGTATACATTTAAACAAATACACTGAATCTAAAGAAATTCCTGTCACCTATTCCCCCCACACTACTTAAAACACTTAGTATAGTACCAAACTATTCATAGTGATCTAGATGACTGAAAAACACGTTTGCTAGCTTTGCAGATGACATGAAACTGGAAGGACTACAGCTAAACAGGAGGATAGTATTAGAATTTAAAATGTCCTGAAAAATAACAAAATGGTCTCAAAAAAATCATGCAATTCAAAAGATACAAGTCCTAAGTCTTATATTCAGGCAAGAATAAATAACTGAAAAATTACAGGATGAGGAACAAAACCCCAATAGCTCTGCATGAAAAGATTCTAGAGTACTTACTGCATCACAAACCAAGCGTAAGTGAAAACTGTCACTTGCAAAAAAAAAAAAGCAAGTACTTCGGATTTATAAACTTGTGACATGATCTTCTACTCTTCTATTTGGAGCAGTCTGTCCAACTTGGGTATTACATTTAAAAAAATATGGGGCCACCTGGAAAGAATTCAGACCCCAGCAATAAAAACGTAACTTATGAGAAAACATCCAAGGAATTGTGGGACCTATTTGAGTTCTTTCTGTCTTAATTTTACATTGAAAAGATTGATAGAAGACACAACAACAGTCTTTATATGTCTAGAAAGCTCCTCCAAGGAAGAGGAGGAATTTATTTTCTTTCTATCTGGCATATAAGGAAAGAGGTTGTGGGGTTAAACTGCAGAAAGAGGGATTTGTTAAGAAAACTTTTACCAGTGAAAACAGAGAATGAACAGAGTAGACACACCACAATCATTCAAGAGCTTTAAGAAAGGCTAAGCCTTGTAAAAAGAAAGATCGGTCATGGGTGTGAGATTTGTAGCAAAACTGATCAGGATAAGAATCACGAAACTTGTAACAGTCCCTCACTGGTTTAGGGTCTGAGTAAGGGTAGGTTTCTCATTGTTTTGTGCTGCTCCATCTGCTGTGTTTCTCCACAGGCCTCAAGGGAGCAAGAGCTTATTGTTTATACACAGAGAAGCTGAAAAGAAAGGGGGTTTGATTTCAGTAACTGTTGGCTGAGAAAGTTCTTGAAGAGTCAGTGGGGTGCAGGATAGAAAAAAGGGACATCACATGCAGGAAAGCCCCAAGGAGTTCTTTATAGAGAAAGAGACGAGAGTGCCTAAGGAAGCATCGGTGTGGAATAGGAGAGACCTGCCCCAGCTTCTCTTTACTCACCTCTCTCTCCCTCCAGTATTTTCCTTTCCCCCTAGCCTGACAAAAAGAAATTAAACCAATCAAGTTTAAAAGAGCCATTTCATAGTCCATTCTCTTACTCGCGTCTCACATCACTGCTATTCCTACACACGGGTAAAATAAATGCTGGACAAAAACCTGTTCTGTCTCAAAGGGTTATATCCCTTCTGGATGTGTCAGCACCCCATGGCACTGCATGAAAGATTGTATAACATGTGATTGCCCTGTCTGAAGGCAGAAGGTTTACAGCTGGTGTAGTATCTCCGCTAAGATTTATGGTCTCACCACTCCACTGCAGAAATTAGTAGACTGCAATTAAAAACCAATTTTACTTTGCTTGAGGTTTGTGTGTTTCATACTATGCTGCATTGTACGTTCAGTAGTCAGAGCTCTGACAGAGGTCTTGTCATACAGTATCTATGTGCTGAACTGTGAGTGTTTGAACAGTAGGTGTTTCTATACAACAAATTTTTCCAAATGGCTCTTTGAAGAGCTATATAAAAATACAGTTTCCTACACATTGCCCAACACTTTAAATGAGTGTATAACTCGCAAATCGCCTTTGAAAATGCAGTTTCTGAAAATCTTAAGTCAATATGAGATGGTGCTGTCAGAAGGGACAGCCCCATTCTCCACCCACTCCTACCCTGGTGATTTCCCACTGCACTGGCTTGAGCACGTCGGCACCTCAGCCACATCAGCTCACTGCTCTGGCTGAAAACTACAAATAATTGGCTGGATTTCAGCCAGACCAAAGAGCTGATCCATCACATTACAGAAAGGAAGTTAAGAGGCTTAATATGTCCCCTCACTTTTAGGGTGCAAAGGACTAGCTGACTACCCACAGCTTCTTCCAAATTTTAGTGCTTGTCCTAACTGCAAAGCTCAATAGGGCTTAAGGCACCAGAGTATGAATACATGGATCTTCAATGCTTGAATGCTGGAGCTCTAACAATTGTACCGTAAACAAATATTAGCACAGATCCTGTAGCTGGTGTAGAACCAGTACAGGTGGGATAAAAAAGCAAAAAGATTTATTAAAATGCCCAAACACCAACAAATCTAGCGATCAAATTGTGCTAGCTGTTACAGCAGCCTCAGGGGTGCTCTTCCAAGATCAGGAGGTGATCAGGATCACCCTCTGCCTTTCAACATGGACATCAGGACAGCATTTTATGCGAAATGCATGGCAAGGATCATCTAATGTGATGACAGGTATACAAAGACCTCTATTGGGAAAGTTTGGGGGTACCTTCAAATCAATTTTTTTACCCTCTTTATAACTTATTTCAGGGTACTGCCCATAGGGCTATGGCAAGATGTACTCCAAGGAAGTATGAAAAATATATTGGTAAAAGTCAGTTGATCATTACCGTTACCTACTGTTAGCCAATAGCTGGCAATAACTTGCATTTGGTTACAGTCACATACTCCATGTTCCTCTTTTATCAGAAATGGTATCTGAACAATTGCGGATTTTCAATCAACTGTCAGTGAATGAACAAGAAAACTGTTTGTTTTTCCAGATAAGAGGCCCTTAAGGCCAAATTAGACAATTTGGTTTCTTCACTCGATGAAAATGCCATTATTAACTTTTTTTGTATACAGTGAAATAAGCTTTCTGCCAGTTTCAGATGAGCTCCCCTGGTGCTCCATGACCAGAGGAACAGAGGGCAATTCACACCTGAGAAGGACTCAAAACAACAGTTCCAAGTTTCCCTTTACAAAAAGAGAAATATACTGATTGTCTCCAAAGCAAACAGCAATGTGAGAGACAAAGTAATGAGACAAGAGCATTCACCAAATCCCCAATGAAGCTGGTTAAGTGATTAAGATCTTTCAGCCATCTAGCTGAGGTGGGCTTTTCATCAGATCAATCTTTGCCCTGATCTCTGTTGTGAGAAATGTATCCCCACAAGTACCTTCTTGTATGAGTGTCAGGCTAGAAATATATCCATTTTTAGTGTGTTTGTGTGGGGAGAATGACTATACAATTCAAAGATGTAATGATAACAGAAGTGCCATATGTATGGGATGAGCTAGATATTTCCAGATGCCTGAATAGGAGAATGTGCTGACTACTTATGCTGTTAATAAAACATGCTGTGATTTCTTTCCTGACAAACCAGAACTCCTTGAGTTTAACATCTCTGGTATGGGCATTATGTAAAGATGTTTAGGATGAAATCTCCATTAATCTTAACTACAGCACGGCTACAGAAAATTCAATCACATATAGCTTATATTCTTTTGGATAAAAGACACCAGGTAGATGGAGGATTTTAATATCCCCTTAACAACTACCTAGCAATTTTGGACAAACAACATAAATCATGATTCTGAACCTACTGACAAGTGATTGTGGAAAATACTGTGCGTTTCCACTTTTATAGCCTCTTACCGGCGCCTACCGCAAACACAACCCATGGCACACCACCGGGCTTTGCCAGTTACTGCTTACACAAGCCCAGGTCAGCCTCTGGCAGCGAAGCTGGGCCAAAGCCGCCTCAAGCCAAGGACGGAGGGCCAAGGACCCCTCCACCTCGGTAAACTGCTGCAGCCACCTGCTCCTTTTAACCTCGCGGAGCCAACGCGCGGTATCGCGGGCGTTGCGGGCAGGCGAGGGGGACGGCAGTGCGGCGCACAGGCCGCAGTGCCGAGCCCTGCCGGGCCGCCGCCTCCCCAGCCCGCCCCCGCCGGACGCCTCAGGTGCGGCAGCCGAGCCTCCGCCCTGGGCCTCGTCCCCTCCCGCTGCCACGCCGGACTACACCGGCGGGGAAGAGGGGAGGAAGGGAAGTGGAAGAGGGGCAGCCCCATGTCGCTCGACACGACAACGCCGAGCGGAAAGGAGGCTGGGGAGACGGGCGGGGAGCTGGCGGGTTGTGAAGGGACGCGGCTCTGCAATGGCGGCGGGGCTCGGCGGCACGGAGCGGCGCCGAGGGGAGCGGGGGGGGGTGTGGGTGGGAGGGTGTTGCCTAGCAACCGGGCCGGCGGCTGCGGCACCCGCGCTGCGGCCTGGCAGACAGCGCAGCGCGGGGGGAGCGCCGCCGCCGCCCGCGGGCTGCGGAGACTCCCCGTGAAAAGCGGCTCCAGGCAGATTATTTTATTTTTTTTTTCCAGAGGAAAGGTTCCCCTGCCTGCTGCAGCGGGACCTCATCAAACGGGAGAGGCGGGGAAGAGCAGGCATCTAGCGTCGGGTGGGGTTACAGAGAGGTAGAAGGCGAAGGGGGGGGGGGGGGGGGGGGGGGGGGGCCTCGCCTCCGCCGGGATGAGGTGAATCCGCCTCTCAGAGGCGACAGCGGGGGAGAGCTGAGGCGCGGGGTCAGCCCCAGCCCGGGCAGAGCGAGGTCCCCTCTGTCCCACGAGCTGAGCAGGGACGGTGCCAAATTCCAGGCGTTACCACCACGGCGGGAAGGGACCGGGGGATCATCATCCCTCCCCTCCCTCTGTTAAGTTTGTTTACCGTCTGCATTGGGTACAGATAGGCAGCCATGCTGCTTACTGTCTGCAGTCAGCCCGTTCCCCTGCTTCGTGAGGGGGGGGGGTCGGTTTGGTTTTGATGTGTTGTGTTTTGGTTTGTGGTTTTGTTTGTTTTTTTTTTAATAGGAAATGGTGACTGTAAAACCATAGAAACGGACATGGGGAGTGGGGTGCTGGGACAGTTTTTACATCATCTCCGCTTTTGAAATGTGTTGTCCTTATTTCAAGCTGCTGTTATGTTTAAGAAAAAAAATAACCTCTGCCACCACACGCCACAACCCTGAGCTTAGGTTTGGTATACGTGAAAGAGCATCAGGAGGTACATATCTAATTTGTAACTTTGCAAAAGAAACAAAATCTGAATCTAAATGGAGTATTCTCTAAATAGGCCTGCAATTGCAGAGATAGTTTATTAGTAACAACACAAGTGCCTCTTGGGGAGCTTATTTTTAAAACCAAAACACAATAGACAAGGAAAACGTGAGGACCATCCCACATGAGGGAAACAAACATCTCCATGGATAACATGAGAATTTTCCCCTGGGAACTGCACTGCCGCCGACAGGCTCCCTGCAGCTGCACAGCACCAGCTGCCGAGGGGATCCTGCAGGAGTTAATGCAGCTTGAAAGAAGCATTAACTCCCTGGACATCCATCAGCCTCCAAGGGCAGGATGCCACAGGCTGCGTTTCCTCATCAGCGCCACTCATGCCCCTACCTGCATGTCCTACTACGTAGCTGGAAACATACCAAGGTCTCCGAAGCAGGCAGAAACAGCAAAAAGCACAACTAAAAACACACCTCCCTTCCCCATGCGTTATCTCCACCAAATTCCCTTTGCCACTAGAATGGAAGAGCTGGCTCTGTTTCAGGGAAATGCCACTTCAAATAAGCCAGAAGCAAAGTGGTTTCAGTGATTCTGGAAATTAAGTCAAAGACGAGGTCCTATATTTACTTTTAAATATTCTTTTAGTCTTATAATGGTTTATGGGTTAGCAGTTGTTACTGTATCCTTAGGGATAGAGTGCAGATGGGTCCAAGCCAGCTACTAGTTACGGGTTGTCATGTTTCATGATAATTACAGATGGGCCTGGCGGTACTGTTTATTACTGAGATGCCTGACCTGTCCTGTTTTCCTCCTTCCCCCCCCCCACCCCCCCCTTGCTTGATTATGCCAAACGTCAAGCATTGGGGCTAAAATTTTTGATTTTTGGCTCAGACTGATTTTTAGAGGAAAGCTTCAACTCAAACGATGCAACTATTTCCAAGAAAAAGCTACATATATATATTTCTCATTAAAATTTTATAGCTGCCAATTTTCGAAGCATGAATATAAAGTCTTGCAGAACAACATTCTGAATTTTGGACTTTTCTGTTGGAGTAATATCTATAATACTTGTCCAGACTTGAAAAATTAGTTTGCATATATTTGCAAGAACACCCCAGAGGTTTAAAGGTGTGAATTCCAGAGATAATGTCTTTTCTGTTAATGTTTCAGTGACCACCTGAGGGGATTTTCCTGCACCTGAAGTCTCTGTCTCTGTGCACTGTGCTGACCTAAGAGTGGGGATGCTTTCGTCTTTTTGTTCTTAATGTTCCTATATGTTGGTTATTTAAAAAATGCAGAAGGAAATACAGGAGGAAAAGGGGGGAGGTAGGAAGAAAGGGAGACATATCTGGGATTGAAGACTGGCAGCAGAAAAAACCTCCAGGGAAATGATACGTGGAAGAACTGTCTGCCTGGATAAAGAGATTGTCTCAAAATTAGCTGTAGTAGTGCTGGAGGCTGGTTAGAGAGACAAGAAAAGCTCAAAGACTTGTAGGTTATTATGACCAAGAAAATCATCTAGGTTGATCAGTTTAACCTCACAGGAGACCAGGCTGGGAAAAAGTGAAGGAAAAGGGAAGGGAGGTAAGGAGGAGCCAGTATAATGGGCAAGCCGAGATAAGACAAAGCAAAACAGCTTGGACTGAATAGACAAGAGAGAATAAAATACTGAGATGACTCAAATTAATTGAAGGATGGACAAGAAGTGAGTTTATAGAGAACTATAAAGATGAGAAGTTCAGAGGTCTGTGAAGTCTGTGTAAACATACATTCAATAAATCCTAATCGTTCATATGGGTATTGATAGGGTGTCCCTAAAATTGTATACAAATACTCCAATAAAAACCACCTATTACTGTAGGAAGAAGGACTCAAATGACAGCATATGCTAGAACTGAGATCTACCTTACTTTTGGTTCGTTTGTCAGTATATAATAGAATGCAGCATTCGCTGTCTTCTGTAGTACACAATACAGACAAGCTTTTAAAAGCAGTGAGATTTGTTTTGGAGGGGGCTTCCCTGATTCCTTGGTGCTGCACGTGGATTAGGAGAAGTGACTAGTGGAAAGGGGAAAAAGGACAATAAGTACATGAGCAAGAAGTACTGTCCTTTGTGTAAGGTCTGTATGCTGTCTTGGGAACTGCATGTTACCTCTGCCTGTGCCACAAGTAGGATTCACCTTCCCTGTTATCAGATGCCAGTATCTGTAGGCGCCCACATCTGAGCCAATCTGAACTCCTCTCATATTCACTGGAGAAAAATGGGTCCTGTAAAAGGCAATTCTTCTGACCTATTTTAGATATCTACCTTAAGATGAGGCAAGTTGTGCCCTAGAAGTGCCTGTTTCTCTCCACTGACTATAAAGGGAGAGAGAGGAGATGAATCCTACTCGGTACTCCGATATGACGGGAGACAGTTCACTCAAATCGCTCTTTTCACAGGTGGCTACAAATAGTATGTCTGATTTCCAGAATGTAAAGACAACCTTAACTCAGTGTCCCATAACTGGCTGTTTGACTCTGCCACTTACTAAGATACTTTTAATGCGATTTTTTAAATGTGAACTATTTAGTGGAACCCAGTACTTGCACACCTCTTTATTAAATATCAGCCACTTATTTTGCACTTATAAACATTATTCCCACGTTACATTTTGAGAAACAGAACCGTGTGTGGTTTTGGAAACAGAATGACATATGAAAATATATGTGGTTTGCATACTGATACACGTTAATAGAGGTAGGGTGAGAATGGAATATTCCTGTTGTAGTACTTAGCATATATATTAATTACTGTAATTTTAATAGTTATGATTTATTGCACTTCTGCCAACTGTCCAAAACTTTACAGGCATCTCTACAGTTGAGTACGTCTTTTAAATTAAGATGTCACCAGTGCAAGGCACGTAAGGCTGGATGTATATTCAAAATTTGGCAACCAAAAAGGAAAAATTAAACCCAACAGCATGAAATTAGATCCCATGATGAATAATAGAGTTGGTGACTCGTGCAGAAGCCAGCCGAGTGGTTATATAGGATTTCCCTGACCATCATACAGGAATCAGAAAACGAAGGGCTACAGCTTCATCCCCCCTGCCCCTATGCAAAGCAAGACAGCAAACATCACCACTACTCCCTGGTGACCTGACCAGCATGTTTGTTTCTCTGGGTAATGAAAAGCTCAGTCAGATATACAACATTAGGAAGCATTAAACAACTCTCTATTAAATTGAGAAGATTTTTTTTTATCTGAAAGGAAACTGAGTAGTTAATTGGTCCACAATTAAATAGAAATGCCATTAAAAAAAACCCCAACAAACCAACCCTGAAACAGCTTGCCAGGCCCAGTTTCTGCTTGCCTTTTATAGTGTCCTGATAACCTAGCTGTCATATCAAGACATTAATTGAGAATATTCTGAACACTATAAAAACATCTTTATGGATCAAGTTATCCTGAGGGACAAAGTGCATATGGCAGACATATGCAGTTAAGTAAGAGCAGAAAGGTAATATCACTATTCCATCAAGAAACTTGAAAGGCCTGAGGGAACAACACAGATTCATAAATGTAGGATCAGAGATCATTATGAGTGTTTATTCTGACATTCTGCAATGTATGGCTTATAACAGTCCCCTGATTTAACATAAGCCTCAGCTGGAACATACCTTTTTAGAATGCCAAAATCATGAGAAACCCTTAGTAAGTTTACCTGATGGCAAAGTCTTGTTTTAACAAAATGGGTGCCTTATTTCATACTTAGACATCAGTTTCCTGGGTAGTGAAGTGAAGAAAACTTCTGTGCCACTTCTCCTTTTAAGTATGGGAATGTGCCAGAAATGGAAAGCTGAACAGTTACACCATATATATGCCCAAAACCAATCTATTTTGGCTCCTGAATTTTTTCATAAGAGGAGAAAAACACATGAAACAGACCACAGAGAACCAACAGCTGTAAAGTTCAGTTGCAGTCTGTGAAAAAGCAGATTTTTAAAAAGCAGATTTAATTTCAAGGTAACTTTAAAAAAAAAGGGGGGGGGGGAAGAGGAGGCTTGTTCATTATACTATACTTTTATAATTATGGGGAAAAGAAGGATTGTTCAGGATAATCTGCAAGAGTCTAGGCTAAAATACAACTGCAGCCCATTATAGCTGGGTGATTTGGAACTGAGATTTGTTCAGTGGAGTTTGACAATTTACTCCAGTTTGGAATAATTTCCTAACTGTAAATTTCCTTTGAGTATATTCCATTTGCGTTTGTTGGTACATGTGAATAAAGCAAGGGAGCAGATGTTGAAAACCTCCTCAGGAGAGTTCTCCTTTCCCACTATGCTTGAGCCAGCAAAACGAGTTCTGATTAGAGGGAATACAAGAGCTCCCCAGTCCTTGCAAGCATTCCTTGTGCACAGTGTCACCTGCAACCTGAAGCTGTACCACTGCGAGGAGACCTCCCCGCTGGAGCCACGCACGCCACACTGCTCACCTCCGTATGGGAACATGGATACACATTTCAATGTTTGCTTTAAAATGGATTCTGCTTTTTTCTCGTATGAACTGAATTTATGTACCCTCCTAAAATTTCTCTTGCCCCCCCCCCCCCCCCATATTTGATTGCTTTCCCCCCATCGATCTCTCTTCTCTAGATTCCCAAGGACTATTTCGTTTCCTTATCACAGTTTCAGAGCTGTTCGCCCATCTTCACAATATTTATACCAGCTCACTCAATTTCTGCATCATATCCATCATTTTTCTCACTAAGGACAGATTATTTTGAGAATGTGTGAATCCTTAAACTAATTTGGGAGTGAGGTCAATACTGAGAAAAGCAATATAATCCCTTTCCCAGCAATGGAGAATGCTTCTGGGTTCCCAGCCTCTGCCGCTCCAGAGAGCAAGATATCAGCATGAGTAATAGCACCCAAGTGTCCTATATAATATTAAAAGGTCATCATCTTCATACCCTGAGGCTTACATTCAAATTTAATAATTATTTTTTTTCTGAAGGATACTGGTGGAGTAGAGTAACAGATTTTTCTCTGTCCGAAGACTAACCTGCCTTCAGCTTGGCTTAGAGGGCCAAAGCTTTGCTTCAGATCAAAGATCGTGTAATTCATAAAAAACTACAGCTGGAAAAAGCACAAATATCTTTTTACAGTCATGAATCTTGTAAAAGGCTGTGGAGCACTTTAAATGTTAACTCCAACTGAAAATATTGTTAAAAAAAATAATTTGAAACAGTAACTCTTGAAAATGTTCTGTGACTGTTGCATATGTTTAGCCAACAAAACTACAAAAGCAACTGTTTGCAAGATGTAAAGTGTTTTTCTATTGAAAATTGACTCTCATAAGTATGGCCCAGTAACACTTATAGTCTATTGCTTCCTAATCGATTTCCTTATTTACTTTAAGATTTGCATCTTACCATTGCTACTGACAGTAAAATTGGGTGCTTTCCATTTTGTCTATTAGTATTTTCCAGAAGCCAAATTAAAATAAAACATTAGCTCATCCTGCATCCCAGTGTTTTCAAAGTATATTCTCATTGCTTCACTAGGAGAATTATCGTGGTACCTAGGAGACTGTCTACTCTCAGCACTTTTGTGGTACTTCCCATTCTACAAAATGGAAATCTGCCCCTGCACTGCAAAATCTACCCTGCGCAAATGCATTTGCCGTCAGGATGTTTGTGCAGCCATCAATGAAGTCTCAATCTGGAAATAATCGTGCAGTGTTTGCCCCATGTCTGCTTTCAGGTTAACGCAACTACAGATGGAAAATTTTTTTAATTCTGCCTGGTATCAGTACTTATCTTTTAGTTTCCATGGTTTCATTATTGACTTTCAGTGAAGAGAAAACATATGAAGCTCACACACGCTACAAATACACCTGTTATGCTCTTGTGATATGAGCTTGTGTGCCACAGTCCCAGTTAGAATAACCTCTCCAGAGACTTCCAGTGGAAAAAAAACAATCTAACAATGCTTGCCTTGTGGCCCAAGAGGTAGGGTTTACCACCGGTTTGCATTTGGTACAAATATTTACTAATAAACAAAATACAGTGAGTATACTTAGAGATAGGCTGTTGAATTTGAAATATCCTGAGCAGAGTTCTTGTTTCATAGTAGTCGTGGCTGTATAGAAATTTGCCCTATAAGCACACGGTCTGTTTAGATACGCGGGTGCTACTTCAACACTTTTTGTTGGCACCTGTTTATGGAACTCATTTTTAAACAGCAAATTCAGACCACAGTGTCTAGGGAAAGGACACTTTTTTCTGACCTTGCTCTATCTGTGTGCAGTTTACGATGCATTAAACTGGCCACTATTCTTGAGATCACGGACTGTCAAAGTTTTCTGCATGCATCTGACTCCATTTTGTATACATATGTGGAATCCGGTTCCTAATATATCTGTGATCCTACCAAGACAAATGGGTGAGCCTAGAACACGGTGTATTGCTTCAGAGAACTTGAGTCAGACTCCTAATTTCACAGTGAGTCATTTACATTCATCATCAAACAAAACTACACTGGGGTCAAAATCTGCTGAGGATTTTGCAGTTACACTGAGGAGGGTGAGACATGGCAAGGATGGTATAGAAAAATAACAACATATAAATAACAGCCATTCAAACAGGAAGACTGTTTGTGCCCCACTCTGAAAGCCTGCTGGTAATAATTTAACAAAAGCAAAATTTGCACTGCTGTCAGAGGAATGACATCAGTAGATGTGGAAATATTGTAGCGTTAATTTAGTTAGCTCAGTACCAGTGACCAGAAAGCTATGGAGTGATAGGCTAGCAGGCCAAATGAGTAGCCAAAATAATCAGGTGAGTTCATACAGTTCCGTAAAGCACATACACCGCCTTTGAAACCAAAGTACTAAGCTGAGAGCTGGCTAAACCTACTGCAGTCATGCTTTTTTACTGCAGGGTTGAATGGTACCCGTTTTTTTTGGCTGGAGTGGGTTATTTGACGTGTTCTAAACTTACTCAAAAGCTGTACGTTACAAGCCTATTTAAGACCACACAAGCAGCACCATATGGCATAAAAGTCAGGCATCTCCTGTCATGCGACACATCCACATTAGACCACTAGAAGACCAATTGCTGTATGTTCAAAACCTGGACATCCATCATCCTAAAATGCACGTCTGCTAATGTTATACGTTATCAGTTTGTCTAAGTAAGGTAACTATACACTGCATGGAGCAATCATTATCTTATTGAACATGATCCTCTTTCTTGAAGGGGGAAGTCTACATTTTCACCAGATTATAGGAGGTACCTCTGAGGATCTCTGGAAAGAAGATGAGTGAGAACTGGCTAGCATTAGCAGGTCAAGAGAATTCATCAGGCCCAAATCAGATTCTGCCCACATTGAAGGGAAGCTGAGCTAAGTATCAAGAAGCAACTGCAATCGTAATTATACAAAACCCAAGAAAACTTCATATAGAAACAATCACAGAACTTCAGATAGAGAGACCTAAAAGATAAGTTATTGCCAATTCTTAATTTTTTTAACTGTTTTCTATGTAGTATGAACAGAGCTGACAGAGTTTTGTTTGCTTAATAGTTTCCATCATGAGAATCTCTTTCCACTGCCTTCAGCTTTGCCAAACCCTAATTGTTGAAACTGAATTTGTTTATGCTGTTGGCCTTGTCCCGATTTCTTTCTTTAATGACACTATAAATGGCGAGATACTTCTTTCAATGAAGTTAAAAAGAAAAAGAACTTATTAATGCAGATCCATATATCCTCATGATACTACTTATTTCAGCTTGAATGCTTATAAAAACAAAAACTTCACCATTTAATAGAAAAAGTACATTTGTAGTCTGCTTACTGGGAAAAGTTTGAAAGTAGTATTTCACTAATCTACAAGTTTAAAAAACCAAAAGGAGAGAACAATGAATCTATGTTGTTGGGTTTTTTAATAGGAAGATTAAAAACAATTTATGTGATTATTTAATGAGTATGTTGGTAATACAGCAGCATTAAAATATATTTCTAGCTTTTTTTTTTTTTTTTTTTTTAATTTTGCTGCAATTTCTTTACTCTGAATTCGGTCAAGTAGGCTTCTCAGGCAATATAAGAGTTTTCATTTTGTTGCTCCTGTTTAAATTTATTGAAATCTGGCCATTCAGCACTTCTCTAAAATAATTTCTAAATACGCACAGAAAAAGCTTCTTAGCAGCTTGCAATAAATACTTACAGAGCTGCCACGTGTTGACTGTGTTTCTGCCTGGCATTAGCAGCCCCTTCAGTGCAATTGATAACAATAGCTGCTGAGGCATCAAATGCTGAAACCAGGAGCAGAAACAAAGCCCTTTTGCTGGTCCCAAACCAGTAAAAGGCAGAAAGAGGAAGCAATCTACCTTGAATTGGTGGTACGGGCAGGAAAAGGAACAATAGTAGGTTCAGGAGCAGAAATAAGAGAGACAAACTTGCAAGTTGGGAAACAATAGGAATTTGAACTGAGTAACACGAATATAGTTATTCAGTGTTTCTTTAAATCGTCCTCTTTCAGTATTTTGGTCCCAAACCTTCCTTACTGCATATCTACCCAAACGTGTAGTGATTACAGAATTATTAACTTCCTCCTTGGCTTCTTTTATAATTCTTACCCTTATGGTATTTAGTGATTCACAGTCATTTACCTCCCCTCATTAACACCTCTTTGAAATCAGGTACATTATTTGTCTTTCAAAGATGATAAGAGAGGAACAGGAGATTCAGGTCACCATTGGCAGAAGTGTCTTTTAACCCAGCGTTTCTCAGACTGGTAGGTGTCGGCGAGAAGAGAGGACAGACAAGAAATAGATTCTTTCGAGTGGCTTCAGGAAGCCTCTAGAAAGGAGGCCTCCAGGCTCCCTGACGCCTGCTCAGCAAGCTGGGGCCGAAGGCAGACAGAGGAACAGGGGGGCTCTGGTGGACAAGAGGCTGCCCCCACTCTGGGGGAGTACAGGACCAGGGTCTGCCACTGCGAAGGATCCACATTGTCCTCTGGACAAGTTGGTGTGAGAGTGTGTGCGCCCTTAAAAAAATGGAAGCAACACAGTAAAAAGCTTGTTTGTGATTTTTGTGCTCCAGCCGAGAGTTGCATGCATAAGGAGGGATTACAGTTGCATTCATTGATGTCTAGCGCGATTCAAGCAGATAGGCTATATTAGATTGCAGCATCCTCTTTGTCCCCTTGCAGGGAGAGTTTAGGGGCTACCCGAGGGTAGAGCAGGGCTGCAGGTAGTGACCCAGCAAATCCGTTCATCAAGATCTGTGATGGAAGAAATCGAGCAAGCAGCGCTGGCAGCGTAACTGCTGCTGGGCTCTTGCTCTGGCTGCAGAGTGGGTCTGCTGGTCTCTGCTGCAGAGATCTGATTCTCCTATGTGTACAGAGTACACTTCGATTAGAGTAATTCAGATGAGCAATAATAACGAGAAAGCTTAAATATCCCCTAAAATTAAGTTTCAGAAAAGGTAGGGAAGGCTAGCTTTCTCTTAGGGTCAACTTTCTCTTGAACTCCTCCAGAGACGTCTGACTTCAGCCATTGCTACTGAACGGTAACTGGATCACGCTGTCATATGATATGGCCATTTATGTGTTTGTAGTACCCAAAGACTAATGTTCACAATTAACATACTCAAAATCTGCAAGAACTCAGCTTCAATATTTTCCTTCAAGGCTTGTAACAATTCAGTGGATTTTCTTTTTATTTTTTAAAGGTAAATCTATAGCTTGTCTTTGAACCTATATGCTAGTTTGGCCTACTAACTGCATTTTATCAACACTGCAAAATCTCTGTGATTAAAAAAAAGTTATTCTCTCCCTGAACATTTGTGCAGTTTAAAAATCAAGAGAACAGAGCCAGGCACTTATCCACTTGCCTTATATTAAGAATGAGAGTCATCCTATTGGCATGCCTGTTTGTTGTTGAATTGGGGCCTATAGACCTAGGAGAGCATCATTTATTTAATACATTTGTCACTGGAGGAAACTGCAGATCATTTGGACATGATTATTCATCTTTTCTCCAGATCTGTTCAAGAATGGATGATCCTTTACCACCTAATGAAGATATCTTCAGACACTACAATGGCTGAGCCATATCCATATGTACACATTGATCAGAAAAATACAACTAAGCAGGCAACATGCATAGATGGCAAAAATGCGTGTGAACCTTCTTAATGTTTCACATATATCTAAGGAATCATCTAAAGCCAAGGCATCATCTAGCATTCAAATCCCAACAGGCAGTTTTCTGTTGCTTCACGAATCACTGCTAAAAAAAAGTTTACCTTTACACAGGTGTGTGAAAATTTTGATTGAGTGCTTTCCGACTTCCTACCTTATAATAGAAAGCAACATGCATTTAAATTAATCACACATTCTTTTTTCTCACATACCAGCTACCGAGATCTTTCTCTGATCTGTGACTGTGTAAGTCAATGCATTTCTATGGTGTTTTTCCCAACTAAATAAATTATTGTTGTAATTAAAGGAAGGTAAGAAAAAAGCCATAATATCTGAAAGAAGAGTCAGGGGGTGCTGCATGAGCTTCCCACCTCCTGAGTCATTCTGCTGTCTCTCCCAGTGTGTATCATGCATCTAAAAAAATACTGAAAAGAATATTTTTCTTTCTCATGCAATATGGAATGAAGGTTTTGCAATAAAAAAAACCCCACACATTCTTTTGTATATATAAAAAGATTCACAAAACACATGTGTTTCATATGATATTTGCAGCAGTGCAAAACCATGTTTAGTCACAGACAAGTCCTCCATTCTGTCTTCCATCAGGGAGAGGCTGTTTTGGGAGATGAGGGAGGGGTGAATCCTGTAAATCTCCTATACCTCACAGAAAAAAAAATAATGAATTTAGGAAGTAAAGAAAGCCTCTGACTGAAGATGGTGTAAAGAAGCAACAGCACATTTCGGCATTAAAACTGGGCAACCTCAGGGATGTATTCATATGCTTTAAAATACACTCCAATTTGTATTCTGGATACAGCACCTACATAGCCTCCAGTAGAAAAAGAAAACACTTGTGGATGACCACCTCAAAACAACAGCAACAATTTACCACAATTAGGAAGAAGCATAGAAACTCAAAAAGTAATTCTAATTTTAAACATACAATCTTAAAAAACCATAGGACCGGAGAACTCAAAAGAATGACATTTTTTACTATTGTGCTAAGACCTAATTAAATAGTATGAAAAATCCATACAGTGACAAAGATGGCTATTATTTCCTCCCCTCTTGCTCTATTAATATTAATTGAAAACTAGGTGTGGCACCACAAGAGAAGAACCTTGGTACAATACAAGTGGCATTTGTTGCTTAAGCATTTTAATTAAATATCATGTTGTCTTACCTGATTAAAAGAGAATTACAAATCATGGCATAAGAAATATCCATACACTTGTAGATGATGAGGCTCCTTCTACTGCAGGTTCAGGTTCCTGGGCAAAGAAGCTTGTAAACTCTTAATTTCACTGAAATGAAAAAGGAAAGAAATGAAGAAAGAACCTCCCCATCAAAGCAACAAAGGAACCTCTGCAGTATTCTGTAGTCTCTTCCCCTGCTTCCTGTTCTGAGATTCACTCTTTGAATCCCAGCATCGATCAGAAAATTGGTTGTGGGGAGAAAAAAAAAAACGGGGGGGGGGGAGAGAGGAGGGGGAGGAAACAAGGAGGCAGCATATTACGTGCTGGCTCCACCTACTGGCAAGGAAATGAGCTCAGCTGGATTCTTACCCTATCAAAACAACTGTATCTTAGTTTTAAATCGCATATTAGCCCTTCATTATACAGCTTTAAAAAAAAGTAAGTAGGTTAGGACTATTAAATGCTTACAAATTTTTAAAAATTGGTTTGAGATTTAAACTGCGCTTTTTTTTTTAATGAAGTGTTCCATACATCTGTATACAAATAATTGCAGAAAACTTAAGGTTCTGCCGGATATCTTTATTTTACTATGTACCAATTCCCCATTATGTTTAATAATAAAAAAGTCATTCTTTATTCAGAACCCACCGCTACAAAATAGTAGAAAATGTGTCTGCTTTTTTTCCCTTTGATTATTGATTTTGCAAAATATAAATTGCATTTATATCTTCATTGAAAGCCAGAGAAAACAAAATTGTTATGTAAGACAAAAGGAATGGATGCTTGTATTTAGCCATAACTATTACATTATTGCTCAATAAAGAGGTTTTTATGGTGATCTGTTTCACTTATTTTTATTCAAGTCTCTCTTCTGTATTTTATAACATCTTATCCTGGTTTGAGGAAACTGCTCTTTGGTACTCTGGATACTATTAGTTATAAAAGAGTAATATGCAAGTTGACTGCCCCACCCCAGCTACCTCTAGCTGCAATCAGCATGAGGGTAATGTTGGATTTACTGTTACTAAAGAATGCCTTATACTGGGATGCTGTATAGCTGAGTGTGTCTACTGTTATCTCTCTGTTTCCTTAAAAGTTTTCTGTTACTTACACCTGCTCTATCACATCAAACAGCTACCAGCTGCCTGCATGCTGCACTGGCTCCACAGTTCTCAGCTGTGGAGGAAAATTTCATTGCACCAAAACATAGGGTTTGGGGGAGGAAAAATTGCAAGAGTTAACTAGAAATGGATCTAGATGAAAACCATGGAATTTTTAACTAGGATCCATGATCTAGCTCATCACGAAGAATCACTAACATCAACACAGGGAAGTTGCTGGAGAGACTCCCTTTCAGTAGCAACTCTTATTTGTATCAGCTTAAACCATTCATCACGGTTATCACAAACCCTCGGACTGTCAGTTCTTCAGGAAAAAAGATCAATTTCTATGCTTATTCAATCCCTGCAATGGGATCCTGGACCATGACAGAACTCCAAAGTACTAGAATAGTTCAAGTAATGATGATAATAGGTCAAAATACCTATCGTGTGAGCATGGACTGAGCGTTTTAAAAATCCTATTGTCACAAGAAAGAAAGTACAGTCTCCTTTGACCTTGTTTTAAGGAAATTTTGCTTTAAAATACTATTTTATGTAAAAACAGTATTTATACCTTGTAAAAGGATTTCACTGAAAAGTGACCATTCTGTGTGATTCTGCGTAGACAATTTTTACCAACTTTCACAGCCGCGCTCAAATGGAGGGCCCGAGCGCTGTCCATGGTGCTGAAGCGCATCTTGGCATTCCACGAAGACCTTGCACTTCAAAATGCCGGAGTCCAAAGTGCATGGAACATTAAATACTTTTGAATATACTTTGACAACTTTGTATAAATAACGAAATGCACCATGAATTAATATATGCCTTCTATAGGCCTAAATCAGCGAAGCTGATATCCTAAAGCCTACTTTAAGTCACTTACTGAATGTACTTTTCACCAAACAATAATATCACTGGAATATGTAACATTAAAATTTCGAGTATTAATTTAACCTACTCCATAAGCTAAACAAGAATTTCTATGCTATTTAAAAAACAAAGATAATTTGAATTAATAAAATCTGAATATAAAACAATGAGATAAATGTATGACAAGAGATTTGGAAATTGTATGAATTTTTGTTGATATAATAATACTAATATATAATTCTTAGCTGTAAAGTAACCTTTTAGTTAAAGGAGTACTGGGAAGAAACATGCATTTCAGCTCCATTATAAACACTATTTTCTCTCTCCCAAATTCAGAGGAACATTTATTCTCTTTTATTATTATTATTATTCTGTAATCTTCATCCTTCTACAGTCTATCACTCTCTCACTTCTTTAATCTGTAGGTATATCACAATTACATCTTAATGATAAAGCTCATTGGCAAAGGTAACTTTGCTTTTCTGTATCCTCTGTGAAGGGTACAATGAAAATGGGATATGATATCTCACATATATGACAATAAAATGCCATGATAAGTCAAAGACAATAAAAAATTAACTTCTGAAATTCACATGAATTTTCTAAGTTTACGTTGTCTTATAAAAACTGCATTTTCCAGTGGCACAAACTTGCCCAGTCACATATGTGAGAAAATAGAGTTTTTCTATGAAAAATTCAGAAAAGCGCTGTGGGAATCAATGAATTCCAGTAAATCTCTCAGAGCGAATCTACTAAAGCTCTCCAACAACACCTACAAACACAGTTTATTAATGGCTTAATTAGTCATACTAATAGTAATTATATAGGAATTAAAACAAATATCCATAGAATAAATCTCATTTTCTGGCTTTTTTTTTTATTTAAGTGTCTTAAAACTAGAATAGCTAGAAGAATCTTCCTGCTTATTCAACCATACCGACAGAGTTCATTTCTACCAGAAATTTCTCTTTGCCTCTCAGAGCATGGCTAACAGTCATCTGCATAAAAAATAACCATTCTATTAAATCATGCAAAAACATTTACCCAGAAGAGATGGAGCAAAAGGTCAAACTCCAGTTTCCACAGCGCATAGGATATTAAGCCTAAGGAGCAATGGCAGTAGCTGTTCTGGCCAACAGACACTTATCTACGCCTGTCCTTTACATGCCTCAAAGAAATAGCTATTTCCCATATTTAGAACCCTTACTTTTCCTTTTTGTCATTTTTATCCATAAATCTCTCAAACTCTAAAACCCTAGACCTGAACCTGCTAAGGCAAAGGACAGGCCTGCAAAGTGAATAGGTTTATGGTTCCTTGATGTGTCATCTTATTAAAAGACATAAATCAATCTCAATCAAAAGTTATCAGCCTTTGTTACTCAGTTCTGATGAAATCATAAAGTCTATCATTCTTGGCTTTAAAGTCTGAGAGTCACCTTTGCAAATTACTCATTGAAGTGAAACTGAACTTTAAGATGATTCTAAATATGACACATATTTTTTCCCCTGTTCCAGAGTTACTTAAACAGAAATTACCTTGGTGACTACTAAACATCAGCAGTCTTTTAATTTTGTTACGTTTCTTTCTTATCTAAAATCTTTGCATTCAAGATGTATTAGTGCAGGTTGGCAGGTTTTTACCTCCACCTAAGAAGAAAGATAGCTTTGGATTTTAAAAGATTTCTGAAGATTTTTCTATGTAATAAAAACTATTTGGTCTTGATAATTACTTTTGAAGCAGGGAATATTTAAAATCACATTCATAATAGTTTCAAAATGTAAAGCCAGTCATTTCTTGCCTGCCTGGGGCTAACGCTGAACTCACTTTTAATGACCAATGGTGAAGACAGATTTGAAAAGGAATGTGTACAACAGTTTTTGAGAGTACATATCACTTCCATCTTTGCTCTCTGAGACATTAATATGCCTATAGTCAGAACCCTTAAGGCATTAACTTGTGCTTACTTCACAATTCAGTGCACCAAACAGTTTACGTGCTCTGTATCTTTACCATTCTTGGCCAAAAGCAGATCAAGGTAAAGTTATTTTTCTTTAACATATTAGAGTCAATTGTTTGAAATTTTGTGTCATCTCTCTCAGTGTAGTATATTTTCACGGTTTAATTCTAAAGCTACTATTTTCAGTGCAGATAACTGCTAGGCATACTGTGGGATGCAGAGAAACTTTCTAATGCAAAATCAACTTGGCAAGCATATGTTATTAAACAGAGCAACTCTTCTAGGCATTCCAGCTTCTAAAGACTAGCAAATAAATAAATCATAACTTGAGGTTTGCTTAACAAAACCTCCCCTCTCTCCAAGTGATGATTACCTTTCATCTGACCAATTAAACCACATGACTCAGTAGCAATAAATGGAATGAAAACATATGAATGCAATCTTTCTGTTTATAGCTGTCCTGGGAGAATGTTATTAGATTTTGTTACTAGCTCCGAGAGCACTACTGCACTTGTTGCTGAGGTATCATTTAATTCATTTGTCCACCTCTTAAAATCTGTCTATCTGAAATTGTATTTGTTCACTCTAAAATCGCTTGCTTGCATTTCACCTTTGTTTATTTGTCTTGTCATACATATATAGTAGATTCTTTTGAACACAGTTTGAGTCCTGTGAATATCTAGTGCCTAAAATAATAGCTTCCTAGGCCTGGCTGGCCTCTTCAGACGTTACAAGGAATATTGAAACACTTCAGTCTTGTTCTCTACAGCACTGTTGGCTAACAAAATTAATTTATCCTATAGCCCCTTGTAAAGTCAGGAATTATTATTCGCATTCCATAGATGGGGAACTGAGATACAAACATACCTTGTGTTCTGGAAGTTATGCAAGAAGCTTGCAAGCCTTCAATACTGAATCCTTATTATCTGAGTCACACCTGCTCCCTGTTCTAGCTCTTATTACTCACATAAATACCTAGTGTTTTTCAGAATCCTCCTAAGCTGTTGGCCTGTATATCTGTAAGTTCTTAAGGTATACTATATATCATGCAAAACCAGTATTTCCTTATGAATTAGTTGCCTTCTATGACTCTCCTGTGTTATGCCAAAATAGATATAAAATAAAATGTCTTACCACACAAGATTAAGAAGATTAAGAAGGAATATTGCTCCTAGCACCCAGAAATTCCTAAACTACTGCTGTAGTGGAAGTGGATGCAGTGCCTGTGACATGGTAGAGGACAGAAACATCTAGCACATATATGGTGGGAAAGCTACATCTTTCCAGTTAACCTATGGAACTTTTCACCAGCTCTCTCACTAAATAATTAAAAATGCCAAGTGAAGTTGGCTGTGAAGCTCCTGCAACCAAGTAGTGTGCCAGCTAGACCTGCCTCTAGCTTGAGAATCACCGGCATAAGAAGAAATATTTTTATTGACCAGTTATTTTACTATTGTCTGCTGCGAATTATCTTGAACTTAGAAGCCTGTGGTACTGGCCACTGTTAGACCACTGGACTAAACAGATATCAGACTCGCATGATGACCTTATTTGTTCAAAATGTAAAAACACAAGATCCCTACTCTTTATATATATATACACATACAAAATACGTGTATGTGTATATATACCATATATATAATGTGAATATTTTAAGACATCTCTAAGCTGTGATTGTTGTGTACATCTTGTTCAGCTCAATAATTTTATAACTGTGATTGTAATTCATCTGAATGAGAGGAAAGTTGCAACTAGAGGTCAATATTTTGGAAGCATTTAGGGACATATGGAAGGTACTTGGGGTGGTTTATGCTTTGAGACTTCTTTTTAATTTATTTTTACTGAAACGATGGAATTATTGGGACTGCATTGACTGAGTCCATTGGGGTATGACCTTCATATTGTTTTTCTACAAGAATAGGAGGGATCTAACTATTACTTAGTAACGTTAATGTTAAAATAATTTTGTATTATTATTGAAAGCTACAACCATTAAAGTACAGATTGCTGATCACATATCTTTTTTATGATATGATTATGAATACCTTAAGGGAGATAATTTTTCAGATAGTATTATATAATCATAGAATCATAGAATAGTTTAGCCTGGAAGGGCCCTTTAAAGGTCACCTGCTCCAACCCCCCTGCAATAAGCCAGGACATCTTCCATGAGATCAGGTTGCTCAGAGCCCCGTCCAGCCTGACCTTGAATGTTTCCAGGCATGGGGTATCTACCACCTCTCTAAGCAACCTGTTCCAGTGTTTCACCACCATCATTGTAAGAAATTTCTTCCTTATATCTAGTCTAAATCCACCTTCTCTCAGTTTAAAACCATTACCCTTTCTCCTGTTACAACAGGACCTGCTAAAAATTTTGTCCCCATCTTTCCTGTAGGCTCCCTTTAAGCACTGAAAGGCCACAATAAGGTCTCCCCGGAGCCTTCTCTTCTCCAGGCTGAACAACCCCAACTCTCTCACCCTGTCCTCATAGGAGAGGTGCTCCAGCCCCCTCACTGTTTTTGTGGCCCTCCTTTGGACCCGCTCCAACAGGTGTATGTCTTTCCTGTGCTGAGGGCTCCAGAGCTGGACGCAGTACTCCAGGTGGGCTCTCATGGGAGTAGAGTAGAAGGGCAGAATCACCTCCCTTGCCCTGCTGGCCACGCTTCTCTTGATCCAGCCCCGGATACAGTTGGCTTTCTGGGAGTGAGCACACATTGCTGGCTCGTGTCCAGCTTCTCATCCACCAACACCCCCAAGTCCTTCTTGGCAGGGCTGCTCTCAATCCCTTTGTCCCCCGGCCTGTATTGATACCAGGGGTTGCCCTGACCCATGTGCAGGACCCTGCACTTGGCCTTGTTGAACCTCATGAGACTTACATGTGTTCACTTCTTGAGCTTGTCCAGGTTTCTCTATATGGTACCCCATTCCTCAGGCATGTTGACTGCACCACTCAGCTTGGTGTCATCTGTAAACTTGCTGAGGGTGCACTCAACCCCACTGTCTATGTCATTGATGAAGATATTGAACAGTACTGGTCCCAGTACAGACCCCTGAGGGACACCACTTACCACCAATCTCCATCTAGACATTGAGCCATTGACCACTACCCTCTGGATGTGACCATCCAACCAATTCCTCACCCACCAAACAGTCCACCCATCAAATCCATACTTCTCTCCAATTTAGAGAGAAGGATATTGTGGAGGACCGTGTCAAGGGCCTTACAGAAGTCCAGATAGACGACATCTGTAGCCCTTCCCTTGTCCACTGATGTAGTCAGTCCATCATAGAAGGCCACTAAGTTGGTCAGGCAGGACTTGCCCTTGGTGAAGCCCTGCTGGCTGTCTCGAATCACCTCCCTGTTCTCCATGTGCCTTAGCATAGCTTCCAAGAGGATCTGTTCCATGATCTTCCCAGGCACAGAGGTGAGGCTGACAGGTCGGTAGTTCCCAGGGTCCTCTTTTCTACTTTTTTTAAAAATGGGTGCAATGTTTCCCTTTTTCCAGTCACTGAGTGCTTTACCTGACTGCCATGACTTTTCAAATATCGTGGAGAGTGAGCTGGCAACTACACCAGCCAATTCCCTCAGGACTCTGGGATGCATCTCGTCAGGTCCCATAGACTTCTGTATGTTCAGGTTCCTCAGGTGGTCACGAACCTGATCTTCTCTTACAGTGGGAGGGACTTTTCCCCTCCAGTCCCTGCCTTGTGGTTCATGCACTCAAGAGGTGTGGGAAAGAGAGGTTGCCAGTGAAGACAGGCAAAAAAGTTACTGACTACCTCAGCCTTCTCCTCGTCCGTTGTTACCAGTCTTGGTAACAGTCTTTCTGTTGCCAGTCTTGCTCATCAGGGCGGTACATGTTCTTTGACCTTCCTTTTCTGGCTGACATACCTGTAGAAGCCCTTGTTACTATTCTTTGCATCTCTTGCCAAGTTGAGCTCCAGCTGCGCCTTGACCTTCCTGACCCCATCCGTGCACAACCAGGCAGTGTTTCTATACTCTTCCCAGGATACTTGTCCCTGTTTCCACTGCCTGTCCATTTCGTTCTTGCCCTGGTCTCAATTCAGCCATGCTGGTGTCTTGCCATCTTTTCCCGATTTCTTACACCTAGGGACTGAGAGTTCTTAAGTTCTACGGAAAGTGTCCTTAAAGATCTGCCAGCTCTGTTCTGCTTCCTTGTCCCTGAAGGCAGTTTCTATGGGGATTCTATTAACTAATGCCTTGAAGAGCTTTAAGTTTGCTTTCCTAAAATTCAGGGTCCTGACTTTACTCTTTGCCTGACCCATATCCCTCAGGACTGTGAACTCCACCAGTGCATGATGACTGCAGCCCAGGCTGTCTCCATCTTGATGTCACCAATTAGCTCACTTGCGTTGGTGACCAACAAGTTCAGTATTGCATCCCCTCTGGTAGGGCTGTCCATTACCTGGCTTAAGAAGCTATCCTCTATGCATCCCAGGAGTCTCCTGGATTGCCTACAGCTCGCCGTGCTACTTTTCCAGCAGCTATTGGTGTGGTTGAAGTCCCCCAGCAGGACGAGAGCCTGCGAGTGTGATGTCTCCTGCAGCTGGAGTAAGAAGGCTTCATCAATAGGCTTCTCTTGATCTGGCAGCCTGTAGTATGCTCTGTAGCCTGTTAAAATATTTTGGCAATCAAAGGCTTAAGTTACTATGAAGTCCTTATACTTTTAAGTGATCTTATACAAAGAGAGCATGATGTTAGTACTGATGGTACAGCAAGGACGTGGAGCTGAGGTGTATCCTTAGGCTCCTCTTTACCCCAGGAAGTTCTGCAGTTCTGTTCTATAGCATTTGACTGCTTGCCACATTTTGTGTTTTCTTTACCTGTTTTGAAATTCCACATGTTCAACCTACAATTTTTTTTATAAAAAGAAACTGTAGAAACTCCTTTGCAAGCCTACCAGCAATCATTCTTAAATGTTAGACCAGATTCCTCCACTGCAGTTGAGTGTATTGCCTTCCCTAAATTCTGCTTACCCTAAGCGGCAGTCAAATAAAAAAAAGATTCTCAAGTAAAAGTGCAGATTATTAGCTGGAAAGCCTCTGTGTCAGGTCCATGGCTTGTAAATATGCATTTGTAACTCTGGTACAAAATTTGTTAAAAACAGTTCTTTTGATTCTGTGCTCTAGAGACAAAAAGGAAAAAAAAGAAAGAAACCAAAGGTGGAAAAATATGTTTATACACTTATATCAGCCAGTCTTGAATTAAAGTAAAATCTGTCACACTTAGCTAAATACTGCAATTTAGGACACTTTCAAAGGCTAATACAGGTAAGTAGTTGAAGGAATAGATATGAAAGCATGTCTTACATGTTGGTGCCTTTAAGTATGTGTTAATTTGACAAATTATGAGTAGTTTAATGTACAGTGTTCACAAAAGTGCCCAAGAATTACTAAAGAGAATTATTTTCCAAAAATAATGGTATTAATCAAACAAAATATTTGATGGATTTAGTCATAAGGTTTAGCTTTAGATGGCTCTGTGAGGACCAAGGAGTTGGACTCGATGATTCTTATGGGTCCCTTCCAACTGGAGATATTCTATGATTCCCTGTTAAGACAAGCTGATGATTGCATTACTGGGCAGTTGCATGTGAGCTACGTACAGGGCTTGCCCTTATGTGAGGCCTCATACAGGGGCTGTATTCATTCATGTTTAACACTTCAAAATTACTTTTCTCTTTGCAACTAGGATAGTTCAACATTTCTGTTTCAGCTGTTTAGTTAAAAGTGACTGAATAGCTTTGCATTTATTCACTCATTACTGAGAGCATAACTGCACCTGGGGCAGGATTCCCAGACAAACAGATTATTTAGAAATGTCAGGGCTTTTCAAGTTATATTTTTAAATGTAATTTCTGAAATGAACTTTCGGTGATGATTCATTAGAAGTTGTACTAATAATTTAAATTGGAAGAAGTGCCAGGCTGGCATCGTTATAAATTGCATGTGTCAAAGCAGTCTATTTGTTGTTGTCTTTTAAACGACCACTTCTGATTTTCAGATCTGGCAGTTGACTCTTCAGTGGGATCTAGTGAGGCAGAGGAGGAAGGAGAGAGATTTTGTATACATAGTATGTATACATTTGATATACATAGGATGTGTCACTTGTATATGTTTTATAGAGATTTTTGGTGAAATAACATATTTTAAATGAAATTTTCATGTTTAAAAATTCGGGGGGGTGTTCTGTATAGATGGTTTGATGTATTTATAGCATAAATGTATATTTATGCATATTGCATAGTTATTTGTTTCTGCCCTGTTGTTCCACTGATAGATTTAAAAAGTGCTAAGAAATTCTTAAGAACATGATTCAAACTGTTTCAGTAAATCAAAGACTCTGACTGGTTTTGACAAATTTGAATCACTATGTAGGCAGTCCTGTACATTGATTAAAGAAGAATATGAGCCATATGTGATCTATATTCATAAATGAATATTTACCATGACTTTGTGTGGCATGATCGTTTCTACAAACAAAACTTTTCTTTTCTGGATTTTCTTTTTTAGTGTGAGGGTTGATAATTGAAGTATTTATATCAGTGACACAACATTTCTCTAATATCAGACCTACACTTATGAGAAGGCTGTCTTGGTATAGATGAATACATTACATATAGTCATTGTGCCAACCAGTGTATCCCAGAAGATTGCGATCAATATAAGGGCACTACCCTAAAACACCAGGACTAGGAGTTCTCTGGTAATATGACATTAATCTAACAATCTTTTGGAACATCAGCACACAAAAATTAGTTATTCTATGAATATGCTGTTGTAAAACTTACTACAGAATCAAATATCTGAACCAGCCCAGGTTCCAAACAACTTTTTATACACCCTTTTCTGTTGGAATTACACTGCTGGTATTAAGGACTATGTTTCCTAATTTTTAATGAGGTTGAAATAGTTGTTATGTAGATTAGAATTTCTTTATTTTTCCAGGAGAAACATATTCAACATGTATAACCCACCTTTAACTAGGATGTTACTAGATGATCATTGCATTTGGACTATGACATAAAGATGATAATTGCATTTGGACTATGACATAAAGACTTTCTAATGAAAACTTCCAAAGACCACTAAGAAAAAATGTTACGATTAAAACTAATAAACAAAAGAAATGCAGCATGTAAGCAAATTAAAGTCCTATGCAAGGACTGGTTTTATTTTCAAAACACAATATGGTTGCAAAACAATGTTCCTAAGCAGTTTCAAATCAAGACACCAGCTTCTGTTCATTCATGGGTTTGCAAAATTAACATAATCCTATGAAAGCAAAAGAGACAATGAGCATTTTTATTAAAAGTAACTTAATTCTTAACTTTGAAAATTTGAAAAGTAAATATTAAAATCAAAGGGAGAACAAATATTTTTTTTCTTATAAAAATGTGGTATATATTCACACCCTTAACATCTCTTTGAAATGAAAGGGGGTATTTGCTTGAACAGTGGGATCAGGAGTGTCCCCGTGTGCCCCAGTTTTACAAAAACAAACAAGGAAAGTAATACAGCTGCATTTGCAAGCTGGGGGAACATCTCTTTCACTTAATATACAGAGATTATTCTGTACATGCAGAATACATACATAGTCTGAAAATGTATTTCTGTTTGCTGTTATTAGCCAAATTTAGGAATTTGGTACTTATATCTGTCAAGCACGCAGCAAACAACTGAAATCAAAAGGACTACTCACAAATGGACACAAACGCTTAAGGATTGTGGTTTAAGTATGCTGATTTAAATAGGGATATCTGTATGATATTACAGATAAGGGACATCAATTGTAGACAGTTGTCACCACTACTACTGCTTTGTGTAGTTATGATTCGGTAGCAGCCATCAGGCTGGGTACGTGCTGGCTGCCCTGGAGTCCTCGCTTCCAAAAGAAAGTATGCGACGAGTGGGACAGAGAACGGGACTATCTCTAGCCACTACTGAAGAGGCACTTAAAGAATATACAGGAGCTACCAGACAGCAAAATATTCGTTGTCTCTTATACTCTTTTTTTCTTGTTTTGTGGAAGAATGTTTGTTTGTTAAATCCCACGTGACTCAACAAAGCTGGTAGCTTGATTTTAAATTAGTTGGGAACTGTAGTGGTCTCTAACCCAAGGCTATGAGTCAATATATTGCACGCACTTGCTGACACTGCTCAGCGTTTCTACATCTTGCTTTCCACAGACACAATACTCCTCAAACTGACACGCAGGACAAAATAATATGTTGCCTGAAGCGCAGTATTCACTCAATCCTGTTGCCCGTGGACCAGGCGAGGTTGGAGCCACTGCTCTAATAATTCTTCCCAGGATGGCCAGAGGAATCTTAGGGAAGCAGATGGAAATCTGCACATGTCCAGGAATCCTGTCTAAGGGAAAGACTTTGAGCTGTGCTTTTTACATAAGCATAGTACATTTTACGCACATAAAAGAAATTAACATGATGCCAAAAATGCATGGTAGTATTTAATGAACAAGACAGTATCGAGACAATCAGCAAGCTCTGCATACACCAGTTAGGGGTGCAGTCAGTCTCTATGCTCTCTTATTGACACATTCATCTTTTCCCATGGATTTTTAAAGGAAACAGCATGTTTAAAACGAAATGCTCTGCTGAATGCATATAGACAACAGTTTTTAAATTTAATTACTCTAAGAAAAATTCTTTAAAAGGGTTATTCAATAACCAGTGTGGGTTTTTTGGTCTGTTCTGCTTCGTGCCTGGAGGAATTTACTACACAGGAGCTATTTGAAGTGTAGGTCAGAATAAGCCAGGATAAAGATGCCTCGTAAACTAATGCTTTGTACGTATTCATTATCTTTACCAGTAGGTGGAGCTGCCACGTTAGGTGCTGCATTTTTTTCACTTCTTCTCCCCCTCCATTCCCCCACCCTTCACCCCCCTCCTTCTCCTAATAAGCTGTTTTCTGATATATGTTGGGTACCATAGAGTGAGACAGAGAACAGGAAGCGGAGGCAGAATCAGAGAGGATTCTGGAAAGGTCTCTGTGTTTTCTTTTCCACCGAGAATACAGAAATTATAATTAATTAGTATAGCTTTGTGGATGGAAATCTGGACTATTTCAGGAGCAGACATATATTATCATATTATTTCTGGATGCTGGGCTTTGCAGTGATTTGTCGTTCTCTTTCAATCAGGTAAGCTGCCAAAACATTTAATTGTACTCATAATAAATCTTAGCAATATGATCTTTTCCACATTTCAGAATCGGATTGTACCCTCTGCTTTGCTGTTAAGGTAGAGTCAAAGATGGAATGGGGAATTCAAAGCCATTTTGTACTGACTGATTGTGATGATGGTGTGATTTTTTCATTTTAACCTCGTTAAGTCCAGTATCTGGCCTCTTACTCCTAATGTGATGTTGCAATGCAGTAGTCGTACTTGCAAAATCAGATCATTTTATAATCAAGGTATACTAAATTAATTCCTAGCATTTTATAAAGTGACCTTGTTTCCTAAGAAGAAATATCTGGTGATATTCAGGCTCAGGAACACCAGATCTCATAAGATTCTGAGCATCTCAGCTTCTGATGATCCGGGAATAAAATCTATGTGGTTTGTTACTGCTATTTTCAGTATATATATATATGGTATTTGAAGAATTCCCTTACTAGCTAGATTTTGTAAAAGATATGTAAGGACATATTTTCTTTCTGTGCCATTTTTTGCATGGTTGTGTGTCTGTGTGTATGAGAGAAAGGGCTCACCAACTGTTAATTAACCAGAGGTCCACACCGATGATACAGTTCACATTTTATCTGTAACATTACCATCTAGCTTAATATATCCTTCTTAATATGACTGTTTGAAGAAATCAGCACAAGAATGACTATATTTCATGTTATTCTCCATTTATCTATTGTCTCATTCATTGTCAGCAGTAATAATTAAAGCAGTCAGTTATTAAAGGTAAACGGAAAATATCTGTTGAAGATCACTTTGATATGAGAATTCTTTTTTCAGTAGTGGTTCTACAGACACACGTTCACATTAAAATATATATATCATAGTATTAATTTGGAAATTATTTCCAAGAGAAAACAGTAGAAATGAAAAAATGCCAAAAAAAAAAGGTACAACAGAATAAAGAGCCCACTGTTTACAAATCACCATCTCAATCCATATAAGAAAGAGAAAGTAGGATTGGGTCTCAGGTGGTATTCAGAGTGGCCAGTGAGGCCTGCACCTGAAGTAATGATATGAAAGAATTAAGTTTTTAATTTGTATTTTTTATGGTGCCAAATCAATGTGTCTGTGGCATCCTTGTGTAACTTCAAAATAAATAAATAATAATGATATTGATGATGTTTGTTTTAGAAACATATCTTGTTTGTGCTTTCATAACTGATTTGTCAAGAAAACAGTTTCAGAAGAAGACTTTTTAACTGTAACAGCTTTAATATTTAATTTTTGCTCACTTACACATCTCCATTTTGGGAGGAAAGATTGTTAAAACTAGAACGTGAGCTGCTGCAGTAATTTGAACGTTCATAGCACCTGTTAAACAGATATGTTGTTTATTAGGCCTTGATTTTTACAGAAATAGCTTATAATTTGTCCCTCTAACAAGCAGAAGTTAGGAGTCCATACTGATTTTCTTAGCAGTGCCAATTAAACTCGGTATTGTAAAGTTCTGTTTAGATAATACTAGATGCTAGCAGAGGTGGAGACTTTCACATTTTCACTGGAGAACATGAAACAGTTCCTGTGTGCCCTCTCAGACTCTGTCAGAGTGGGAATTCGGTCATTTCCCTTTATTATCAGGTAACTCGGAGTGGGGAGGGATCAAGGGAAAGGAGAAAGTATAGTAAGTATGGGGGGTTTAATCAATGTGCTGATGACGCATTTTGTGTTTTCACCTCTATTTCTTCATCAGATAGTGTTAGATGAGTTAAGTTGTACCTCATGAAGATTATGCATGAAGATAAATTTATTTGCCCTCAGAAGACTAAGGATTTTAGAAGCAAAAAGGATGGTGGGATGCAAGATGGAACTTTCTGACTGATGGTATCCATTTTCTGCTGCTGCTGACATTCTCAGCCCTGTATAATTGGCTATATGTATGCTATGTATTAATTACATTGCTGGAATCCCACAACTTTTGATGGATCAGCGAACAGCGGATACTAAGAGAGTTCTTTGTACAAGGCAACAAAGTTGTGACCCTGTTCTCTAAAGTGCAAATCTTGGCTCTTTTTACACATATGCTGTTCTTGCCGTAAGGTGACAAATGAAAACTTGAACTCTGCTTGAGTTAAACCTAAGGGAGAGTAAATGTAAGTTTCTGATATTTGGTGCTTTATTTGTTAAAATGACCTAGGTTTTGATCTCTGAAAATGACTGTTGAAAGTAAGTTTCAGGAAGTGACAGTTACTCTGTTCTTTATCAAAAAATTCTACTTAGACGTTAGAAACTTATCTTTCAACAGTCTAATTAGCTTATTTGCCACTCAGTGCAACTGTTTTATAATTTTTTTACCTTATAGCTGTTAATCAGTAATATATACTGTTGCCATTTGCAGGGAATATTGGTTTTTTCATCTCCACTTGAATAAATAAAAGGTTTTAAATATCATAATAACATTGATGCTCACTGGTTCAAACTGCTTGCAGAACAAATGTACACACTCTGAGCTGTGGCTTCAGTGAGCCCATCAAATCAAGTATCAACCACCATGAAGTCCACCTATAGGAAACTGCTTCCTTTTCAGTGGAAAGTTGCTGTTGCTCATTATAGCTACCACTCCTGATTAAAAGCTCTGAAGCACATTGCCAATGGCATCTCTCTCTAAGTTTGGTATTGACTGCCCTCCCATAGGACCTTGATATTGGAGCTGGTATCTTACAACCAGTTCATCTGCTTTCATAAAAATTTTCTTTGTGGATAACTGGAATGCCTAGTATACTATTGTGATAGTGTTATTGCTTGATTTTCCTTGTCTTATGATGAGGTAAAGTGGAAGGACTAGGGATGAGAGAGCTCAGGCAGGGACTGTATTACTTCAAAATATAAATATATATAGAGTAGGAGCACCATATGCTCTTGAGTAACCATAATGTGTGCATACTATCACTGTAATCCTAAATAGGAGTAAGCAAGTTAAATTCTAGGTCACAAAAATATCTGGTCTCTCATTTGTTATCCATCCCAAAATGGTTTCTTTCCGTTACCAAAAAAAAAAAACCCACACCAACAAACAACCCAAAAGCATCAGCCAACCCACCCCAAAACTGTCATTTCAAATTGTTGCTAAACTTTAAAGTGGTCACCAGTCTTGGTAAGGTCTTCCTACAAAAAAATACTGTTCACTTACTCTACTAACTACGACAGATCATGGAATGTGTTTTACAGCAAAAAATGCAACTAAAAAGTTAAAATTTAATTAAAGAGCTTAAGCTTTTATGAGGCTCTTTTACATGTAAAGACTGTAAGCAAAAGGTTTTTTATGCTCAGATTAATTATTTGTCTAGTCATTCATTCTTTATTGTTATCGATCTCTTCTTACTGAATAGTTTTGCTTAGGCAAGTGCAATCACAGAGCTACCCTGTGCACAGGTCCCTTTTTCAACCTGGAATTTTTTTTCCTGCTACTTCTCTGGATTCCTGGTGTGATCCATCAGCTTCTTGGATGTCACATATCCTTATCAAATGCTCACGTTTTGAGTATGCATATATTGACTGTGTAGTCCATATGCAGTGAGTCTGGCACATCCCAGATATATCAATTGCATACATGCGGTACTGTTGAGCTACCTGCTCAGCAAAGCTGATGTGTTTCACATGTGTTGAAGTTACTACATACGTATAGATCAACTGAACAGCACATACAGCTGACCCTCTATACCCGCACTGCATCAGGCACATCCTCATATTTCTTTGCAGGATTTCCTGAATGAAAGTACGAGGGACAGTAGTAAATCTGAAAGGATATCACAGATGCGAATATGGAAAATGGCTTGGAAGAGTATCAGTACTATTGGCTCTGTGATCCTTTTTACTATACCGCAGTATAACCACTTAACAGGAAGATCTTTGGATAGAGATACATAGCAGGCAATTTCCATTTATGCTTAAATTAAACATTGCTTATTTAATATTAGGCCCTCCTTTCTGATATGAGAAGGGAGCAATGTATCTGGCCTTTTAGCACAATTTATTTTAAGAACAATGTGAAGGAAGAAACTTCCTTTTTTTTACATGTGTGGGAAATTTGGGGCTAGCACAAATTGTTGCATGCTCTGCTTAACCATAAAATATTGTTATGTATGATTGTATATAGATTTCTAAGAAGTTACAAGTTTGTATTCGAAATCACTACAGAAATGCAGATGAAGAATTAAAATTAGCAAGGAATAAAAGGAAATTAATTGTTCTTAGGAAAAATAGTTCCTTTTATGTAGGGAAATATAGCACTATGTTGCCTGGCTACTCTGTTCATTGAGAAAAAACCTGCCATCATTTCTTTTGTCTTTGACTGTCTGGTAGTCCTGGGATAGGAGTAGAGATTTCCGGAGCCCATGTAGCCTGAATTTGGGCCATGTCCCATATTCTTGCCGACATTGGTTTGAGTATCCTGAAAAGTCTGCCCTTTGTTATTTGCTATTGTACTATCTTTTAATACTTGGACACACTGAGGAATTCCAAATTTATGTTAGTGAAAAATATACTCTCAGAAAACCAAAGTTCCTGGTCTAATTTTAAATATGCCCAAATGAATGCACTTAGCAAACAACTCTCACTGCCTTCTCAAAAGCCAGTCACAAAGTACAACTGTGTAACTGTACCAAGACTTTGCTACAAGAATATTTTTATCCCTTTTTATTCATATTTGAAATATATGTGTGGTGATCTTGGAAACCTGAAGATTAATTCACCTCTGTCCCACCTAAAGCCAGAGGATTATTTTTTCTCAGATGCAGTTGACATGATACCAACTTGATATCCTTGAGCACTGAGATTTCTCTACAGTTACTAGTGTTAAGCATTTACTTTTGAATGGATATGTGATTGTGCAGTGGTTAAGTCATAAGGATCAAGCTGGTAGACTACAAAATTAGGACATTAATCATAGGAATGAAGACACCTTATACATTTTATAAAAGTTAACCTAACTTCACAGTCAAAGAGAGAGATTTTTAACCTCAGATAAATTGTTCTTACTTGAACAGATATTTGAGTGTGTTCTCCATTGAAATGCACTCTTTAGGTGAAAAGAATTCTCTAAATATAAACTGTGTCCAAAAATTCAAGTTTCCTGTGATAACTTTTATGTTACACAAAGCCAGAGAGAGCACTTTTAAATGAGTGAAGGCATATGCCTAACTTGCAGTCTTGCACCTTATCAAGGAGCAAAGCAAATTATGCTCATCAACAACAGCTTTTAATCTTCTTTAAAAGTTCTGTTTCACTTTATTTTAACTTAAAGCCCAATCATCTGTAAAACTTGTGTATGACAGATGAAAGCAAAAGTACTAGGTTTTACAGTAAGAAAGACAATCTATTTATAATGTTATTGTAGGCCTAAGTGAAATAAACTTGATGAAAGAAATAAGCAGTTAATCTCAAAAGGGCCCAAGAGTCCAAGGTCAGATTGAACTGAACGAATAGAGACAGCAATCCTTATGTTTACTTTCATTCAGATGAAATGTCTGAAGAAAAAAGCCTGTAACTAATATTTAAGGCCAAAATGTTCATATGAAAAAGTCTGACCTGAGACCAAAGTTCAGACCAAAAGCAATATTAAAAAAATTCAACCTGTGTTAGGAAGGAACTTCTGCCTACTGAGTGAAGCTGTAACTGAGTATTAAAGGAGTCTTCTTGAAAGGTTTTTACTAACACCAGTTACTTGCCATGTATTTCCTACATATCAAGTTGCTTTAGTTTGTGTTATAGTAGGAAGAACACCAGAATTCTAGTAGCTGCTATAACACTAGCTATCATTCTGTAGTGTATATTACTTAAAGCTAAAGGCCTCTAATTGGTACAATATTTAGTTAATATACTTGGATTTCAACATTACAAGAGACACCATTTAAGGAGGTGGTAGAACTTGTACCTCATAGGCTATGCTTCTTTGGATTTGTTATACATCTGTAGTGACTAGATGAAAATTGTACTTCCATAATCCACTCATAAAACATTCCAAACTTAGGGCTTGATTAAGTTTTATTAGGCATTTCCATGATGCCTGAATGAATGCCTTGAAAAAATCCATGTGTTAACCCACAGGTATAAAGCACTCTATTTTCATGTTGACTTTCTGTGCATTTTCCTCTTTGTGTAGTAACGATCACATTCAGCTGAGAATTGTGTGTAAGCCTCTCAGCCAGAAGTTCCAGTTTTTTCCCTTTGAGTTTGCTACACAACTGTCAAAGTCTAAATACAATCCATTAATCTTGTGCTATACAAAGTTTATTCTTTCATATTTTTGTATTGATTAGTTTCTGGGGCTTAGTAAGACTAGGAAAGTAAGTGTTCCAGTTGCATGGTTCTTAATGATTCAGTTAATTTTCTGAGTTTAGTTTGTTATTTCTCTTTAGGTTCATAAGCAGTATTTTGTGTTGCAAATGCATGTTCACAAGTTTCTGTAGAAAATTTTAGAAAAGAGTATTACTTTACAAACAGAGCTTTATTTTTTTAACAAAGCAAAATTGATACTACGATGTATTTAGATATTGCTAACTGATATTTTATTGTGACTTCTTTAACACCTCCACAGTGGATAGTGTTGTACGTTCCAGTGTTTCACTTGTCAGCACATTTAAATTTTGAGTACAAAAAAGGATTAGGAATTATTTGAATCTAGAGTATGGGGAACGTGCAACAAATAATTCTGAATCTGGACAAGTAGTGTTGTGGATAATGCTGTTTCTTGTTAATCTAAAATTGGGTTAAGATTTTTATAATCACTTAACACTTCAAATATCCCTATAGTTGCCCAAGATTTCCATTCATTCTCTGGCATTCATCTCTAACATGAGATTTCGCTTAGTTGAAGCCATCACTGGTGTGTCATGCTGTAATGTTCTTTATAAGAATGTCTAATTTTGAATAGCCCCATTTCTTTTCTAAATCACATTTCAGATGGAATCAACACATTTTGCCATGGGACAATGTGACAACAATACGCTATTTTTCCCAGCTCATCATTACATTGAAAGGGAGTTCAAGTGCACGAAGATATATTTTGAAACTTTTTTTGAAGCAATATCATGTCTCAGAATTTGAAGGATATTCCAACCACTCTTAAAATAAATGCTGATGTCATATAGGCAGAAAAGTTCAGGAAAGAGTCCCACATGAAAGAATATATGTAGTCTGTCCATCAAGAATCACCTCTGACTAGGCCTGAGATTTTACTTATGGTTCGCTCTTGGAAGCTGAATCAGGATAAACTACCCCAAATAAAAATTATTTTGGTCAACGTGATATCAGCAAAAATAATTCTCTATCATCACTTTCAGCTGCAGTAATACTGCATAATCTGGACCTGCTTATGAAAATTTCTAGTCTTGGGGTGAGAACAAAAGACCCTAGATTAAAAAAAAGGCAAAACATTTTTTTCAATGTATTGCAAATATCTGCATTATACAGAAAAAAAAAAGATGCTTACAACTATATAAGAGGAGTTATTAATTGAAATTCTGTAATGAAATGACTCTGACATGGCCTAGGCCTATTATAAATTCAAGACAGAGCACTTGCAATTCTGCCAACCTCCTTCCTCCAATTTTTGCAGTGACTACCATTGATACTACTGTACTACCAAGCTGTATAGCATTAGTAGATAACAAAGCTGCATCCCTTATCCATTTGAGATACAGCCAGTACAAACATACGTTAAGATATAATAACTAGTAAAATGGAGATTAGGTGGTAGGATTACATGTGAAAAAGGGTTCTCTGTGACTGCCTTGCGGTCTAATTCAAAATACAGATTTATTGAAATTACTTGCACTGCTAGTGTTATTAACAATTTTCACATTAAAGATTAATTCCTCAACACACATTAACAATGATTTCTTCAACATTTTGCAAACTGGCAAATATTTTAACAACTGGATAGTAGTTACACCCCCCTCTTTTGAAAATAAATATCATATAAATGCTTAGTATTAGCGATTAGTCTTTTATTAGAAAGCTATAGGATCCCTTTCATATTATTTTAAAGCCTGCAAGCAACAGAACTTACTTATACATTTTGCTTATTTGCACTGTATCTGACCATAAGATCAGATTTCAGCCACAACGCTGCTTCAGAGGCAGAATCCAGATGTACCCAATAGGCAAAGGGATGGGGAAATCCCCTGTGTACCCCCAGGGAAAGCTGCATTCAGTGGAAAATATGCATTGGTGGATAAGTACCATTGGTGGCAGTATGAGAGTCATGATTCCCTGAGGGCAGTTCTGGAGACACAGCTTTCAGATGTCTTCAGTGGAGCCTCTCCAGTAGTGACTCACCACAGTAAGATATGCTGAATCAGTCCCTTACTCTAAATGACCAGGACATTGAAAGAGTTTGCTTTTAGCAATCATCGGAATGTCTTTATGTTACATTATTAATCAAATAGAAGCTCTAATTGTGGTATCACTTATTGTGTATTTGTGAAAATGTAATTCTAGATTAATAGTAACTAGTGCTAGGTAAATTCCAGGCTAGTATTTTAAATATATTTTCTGTAGGAGTACTTGGAGATCTTTTATCTTTATAATAGGAGAAGCAGTAGTCTAGTAGAAAGCTTTCATTTTCTGTTTCTCCACCTTCTGTGTTTTCTTTGACCCGATCTGTGTCTACACAGATTTTCTTTATTTTATCTACAGTTTCTACAGTGGCTGCTCATTCTCACTACATTTGGTGAACAGTATTATTAAGGGCGCCTTTGGCAGGAGCAGAGACCTAAAAGAGAGGGATGTCTTCTTTTCCTTTTCTTGTCTAGGAATAAAAGCAAAATAACAACAACATTTTAAAAGTACGAAAAGAGCCAGAAATATACCTAGTTGAAATAAGAATAAATGTCTCAAAGACATCTCATCTCATCTCATCTCATCTCATCTCAATCTCAATGGCTGAAGACTAAAGTTTGCAAGCTGTAAGTAGACTATTTAAATTTAATGAACTAGATACTCCAATTATTAAAGCTTTAAAGACTGAGGAAGCCATAGCCAACCTTTGGTCGGCTCTTGTAATGATCCAATCTTTAAATTGAAGAACCTGGAGAAGAAATTATCTTTTTCTGCTATTACATTGCTTGAGATGGAAGAAAAATTTTGTCATACAGAGAAAAACAGGTAGACCAACATTCTCTAAGATACATAACATGCAGAAGTATCCATATTTTCATGCAAATATAGACTGAATTAACTTCTATTCCTGGTTCAAGACAGTAAATCCAGTAGGGAGTAATGATACACTGTGCGGTTCCCTAAGTGAGAGATGAGAACATTCCTGTTAGCCTGGGCACAGTTATCCTGTGCCTACGAAAGACTGTGCTAGTCATGCAGTAATCTCAACAAGACCCATTTTTGCCTTTCAGTTAAAGCGTGCAGGGAAAAGAATAAATGGAATTTTTGAAACTCATATCACTTAAAGGATATTCTTAAATGCGCTTTTGGTCTGTGTTAGGTTTTGTGGACTAACCCATGTTCCACCCTGCTTTTCCTACGTCTCTTTGCTCTTAGGTTTGAAAAATGTGTCTATGTGAATAAGTACTTATCTTTGTCTACCGCAATTAATTTTGAGAAGCTTCGGACACAGGTACAAAGAATGAGAGAGTCTTGAAAAAACTTCAGTCTTGAAGAAGCTTCAGCTCCCAAGGAGAAACTTTTCTTACCGATTCCATTTTCTGCTAGAAATGCAGCCTTTTTGTTTTCATGATAGCAAAAGATCCAGTGGCTAAATTCTGAGATTTGGCATTTCTTAGAAAAATAAAGTAAGACCATCTTTTCTTTTCAGCCAGAAATAATGTTTCACTTCATAAGATGGCCATTTGATATAGTGCTATATATCATCATTAAAATATCAGCAGGAAATGAAACTAACATCTTTAATGAGGTCTAGCTGTAGAAATTTGTGTTACATGTATTGTGGATATTTTCCATTAGAATGTGAGGATCTGTAACATTGGAAGGTATTTGCAAGATACTAAGTACTGTATTCAAAATAGGTTGATGGGCTAAAAAAGAGACCCTTCCTCTTCCACTTAAATTGCAGGTGATTTTCATTTGGCCTTCTTCAGATTTCTCCATTACTTCAAGTACTCCCATTTGATCTCCTTTCACACTCTCAGAGGCAACTTCTGGTGTTAAGATATAGGGCAGGTCTGCATTGAAAGAATTCCTCGAGGTTCTGGTCAATTTTTATAAATAAATAGGTCAGATGATTTATTTTAGGGGTTCTACAACTTGCAGGTATGTATCTGAGGAATCCGGGTTCATTTCTTTATGTAACCTACCTATTTTTGATTACTCCTATTTACTAGGTATAGCATACATTAGCCTTGATGTAACATTCGTAAGCCACTATTTCCACTCCTAGGTAGGAGGAGACAAGAAATAGGAGAAAATTAATTCAAAAGCAAATGTTGCAGTGAGGTAGAAAGGGAAGAAAAGAGATGAGTGTGGAATGCCAGTGGGCACAACAGGCAAATAAGTGGGGGGAAAGCCTATCCAATGTCTTGGTGAGAGAGAGCGGTGCCCAAAGATATCCCGGGATGCAGCTTCTGGATCTTTCAGACACGTCTGAGATTGTTTTTCTGTGTCTAATATAATCTGGTTTGACTGTTTTCCCATCTGCCTAGTCTTTCACCAGTCAGAATGAACCTCATGCATTATATTCTGCCTGCATTTCCAACCTCTTGAAGTACTTTCTTTTGTTGAGGTTGGGGTTCTTAAGATTTAGTTCACGTGCTTTCACACCTTATCGCAAGTCATTATTGAGGACATTAAATAAAATTGTGTGTAACATCCCTGAAGCACCACATTAGTATTAATTCATTAGTATTTCCTGTATTTACTGTTCTTCGGTCAGGTTTCAGCCAATGTGAACTACCAATTCATGTTCAGCCACTTATCGCTACCCCATTCTAAATCTTTTTAAAGGAAGGTTTTATTAAGGGAATATTATTTCTGTTACATACCCTTATTAGTTGATTTCATATTCTAATAACAAGTAAGTATTTTTGTCTTCTGTGATTTATTAATAAATACCTGGTGGTGATTTCATTATTTTTATTTTGAATTGTTACGTAACACTGATGCCTACAGGCTACTGAGGCTGACTGTACAAATCCAGACAAAAATTATAGTAATTGCTACAGATAAATTATAGTCTAAGGAAAATGACACAATAGATGAATGATAAATGTTGGAAGGAATGGAAAAAAGGAAAACAAACCACATATTAGTCAGTTAGGACCTGTAAACACAAATTATCATAGTTTAAATTAGTAGATTACAGTTTAAAGAAGAGGCAGGTTCTGAGCAGGTGCTAAATGCTGGAGGCTGTTTTCAGCTTTGAGGAGGTCACTCCTTTCCTTGAAAATACCTACTTTTGTGGAACCAACATTCATGGATTCCTTGGCTTAGCACCCTTGGATAGTTTTGACTGCGTATCTCTTTAGATATCTCAGTTAACTCTGCATTACATTGCATTTACCACTTTGAATTACAGCAGTGACACTTTGGGACTTTTTTTTTTTCTTTTTAGAGTTCTGTTTCTTATTAAAATATCTATAAAGCAGTAAAAAATAGTGTAGAGACACCAGGAAAAGCAAGGTAAATGTCAGTTTTGAAAAGATAATAATTTATAACTGTAAAAAAATACTTCAAAACATTTCAGCAGATACAAAAATAGGTTTTTCTTTGTGAAATTAGCCTCTATGCGCAAATACCATGAGACATTTCCATAAAAATATTTTATTTTAGATTGTCTTCACAACAAACTAATATTTACTCATCCTTTTATTTTTAGGATAAATTGAATGCCGTATCAACCAATTTAGAATTTCATCAGAGCATAGTAACTTAACTTATCTTCACTTCCAGAAAAATAATACCTCAATTTTGGAAAAAAACTTCCCAAATACTAAGAGAGGGAGTTAAGATGACTCATTTCGTTAGACTCTTTCTGCATACACTCTCTCTGTACTCCTTTCCTTCTCAGGACATTGGTAGTTTGAGTTGAGGTGATTTTCTGATGACATCAGCACAGAACAGCTACCCTTTTTCCTTCAAAACCTGCAGAAAATAATCTCTAGCTGATGCTGAAGTGGTGCCATTAGCCCTGTTGTTTCCACCTCTCCTGCCACTGGAGCCCCACCTTTTTGATTTGGACAAGTATCTTTGCTGGCCTAATGTGAGACAGCTAGTCTTATTAACACTAGTCATTTAGAGTAGAGTTTTTAATCCAGATTTTAGCATCTGAGAGGCTATTGCTGTGCTTGGCACAGAGGAAGATATTATTCCCAAATTACAGTCTTTCAAATGAAGGATTAACATAAGAAAATTAGGATATTTGGTCATTTTACAGATTCCATTTGCTAGCCTCACACTTATTCCAGCTCTAATCAAATACACATTTGTGTGCCAGTGTTTCAGTTTTAATGGAATGAAAATCTCAGTAGTCAGCTTTTTCAAGGTTTTTGTAGGAAAATAATTCTGATGCCAGTGTTCTAAAAGCAAAAAAACCAGCCCGTAACAGGAAACACTGCAAGGTTTGTTATTTATTTACCTTAAAAGCTTTGAAGGGTATATGTGGATTGTTTCATCCAGAATGCAAATCACCTGTTACATTACTTGATGATTTTAATAAATATTTATAGTATCCACCTGGTTCTTCCACTGATACTTTCACTTTTACTGTTTGCCTGACTTAAGGTATCATAAAAACAGATACTTCAGATGACGACTTCTGGCTTTTTCAGAGACACACAAAAATTAATTTGACATCGTTAGCACAGATATTTCACTTACTTTCTGAGTCATCTTCTGTGTAAATGATGAGAAGATAATTATATTCAAAAATAAAATTTAACAAGTTACCCATAGATATAATATAATTAACTGAAATATGCATAAAATTAAGAACATATGGATAGTGTTTATTGTTAAACCTTATTATTTAAAGGAAGGGACTGAAGGAAAACTGGATAAGGATTTATGGAATGCAAAGCTCAAATACAAGTAAATGGATTTACTTAGCAAAAGCATGTGTTTAATAAATTGGAGGTTATTTTTTCTAAAGAAATCTATTGATTTGTAGACCATTATACAGATGGTATCTAGGCCCAAATTATATTTCAAATACCTGAAATTCTTTTTGCTGAGCAGTATCAGGTACTGAGGGGCCTGGACGGCTCAGATCTTACATGTATTTTTGAGACTATTCCTTTAAAGATAGTTTTTTAATGAAAGCTATTCTGAAATTATTAGATAGAGAGAATTCTTTGTTTTTCTGAATTCTGCGCAGTATCATTCATGTCCTGGCAGTTTAGTCACAGGATAACTAGCAATTTTAAAACCAGTGAAGGAAGAAGAGGGAAGCTATCACTAAAAGACAAGTGGTTCACAGTTCAAGGGTTGCTACGAGCTTGTTCAGGGCTCAGTGTAAGGAACAGAATTACTTTTGTTTCATTGTTCTATTAAGCTACTGCATGTACAGCAACAGTAATCAAACACATATTTGTGTGTTGTTCTATTAAGCCCCATAATCTGAATGAAAACACTTGGGGTATATTTAGTACAGGAAAAAACTTCTTGTGTTTTAAGCAGCAGCCAGGAAAGATATAACTGCAGCAGACCGTAGTGGAGGCAGGACTCAAGTGATGTTTCCAACCTGTCAAGAAAACCTTTTTAAAGCATGTTTTATGACTGTCTGAGAAATACAGTGAAACACCAAGTCTGCTAATATTACTTTTCCCAGTCATTCATTGGCCCCTTTATGGACTTCTGGCATTGCAAATACATATATTTCTAGTGAGGACAATGTGTTTTGTTATAGCATTCATAACTGTAACTGTTAACAGATGAAAAGCGGCCTAGCCAAATGCACTGAACTATAAAGAGAAGATGGACCCACTGATGACTCTAGGAGGGTGCATTTTTCAAGCCTAGTTTCATAAACAAGGCACCTAGGTCAACAACTTGAATCGCAGACCTGTAAAATGCGTAATAAAGTCATCAATTATTCAGAAAGACCAAAGGGAAACCTCAAACATCATCTTAGTTTATTAATCCTGGATGGACAAAAGCAATAATCAAAGGAGTGTGGACTGTATCCAGAGAATGTGTGCTTTTAACTCTCAAATAAAGGACAATTTTGAGTTTCAGATCCTTATAATTGGGAGTTACATTAATAAAAAACAAGTATGAGCAAAGGCTTCTGTCGTGTACAAACTGAAAATTTGTAGCAGAAGTTTCAGTATAGCAACATGTGATGAGGTTGCCTGCTGGAGACGCTGGCTGGCTTAACAATTTGGTTTTCAATTTGTACTGCATCAGTACCTCCAGCCCCTCCAGGATCTCTGTGATTCTACATGTTACATTAACTCAACGTTCTCCAGGCTATTCCTTGAGAAAAGCTTTCTCCACATCTACATTACAGTATATTTTATTTATGAATTTGTGGTCAGGTACCTCGGGCCTTGCTCTTGTGTTACTTAGATGCTCAGTGCTATAATCTACCAACTAAATTATTTCGGTGATCTCAGTGCTGATTGTACACACTGATGCTGTGCTGTGAACCCACTCCAGAGATAAAGACTTGAGGTGGCACAGGAGCACGTTTACTCACCATGTCATTGGATTGGTAATTCAGATCTAGGAACATGCAGTTTCATTTCTTTCCTCCAGTTTTCTACTGTAGATTCTTCAAGCACTTTTTAACATCCCCCTCTACCTTCATACAGGTTTTGATTTTTTGAGGGTCATTTGAAAAGGAATCCATTAGTCGTAAGATCATTACTGTGGCACTTTGTGTGTGTGTGCGCGCGCACAATTTCTACAAACTACTCCAGACAGGCAAGAAGCTTTAGGAAAAAGACTATTGAATGAATGCAAATGAATACAATATTATGTCTCAAATCTAGACTTGGCAACTCCAGGGTACAGGTGTTGCACATTCATGAGGTAACGTAGGGAAGGCTACATGTCTTCATGTCCAGAAAACACAATTAGAGCTCATTTCAGGCACTGAAACTCACTCTTAAAAATTGGTTTTCATAATTAAAATTATTACTACACTATGCCACAACCTTTTGCAAAGTAGTCATCGAATAAGACCATTATTTCTTACTTGGTGGCACTGCTCCTTAATCAGATCTGCCTTCCTTCTGCCATTCCCTCCCTCCAGCCATTCAAACCTCTCCACTGTGCTGTACAGTGCGTCAGTTAAGCAACTGGTCCTGCTGCAGAAGGACTTGGAAGAAAGAAAAGAATATTACTTTCAGCTGATGCACTGCAGGGCTTCAAAAAGAGATGCGTTGTACAGTGGAGATTTTGGTGCAGAGAGCAGGAAAAAGCAGCAGGGACAACATCAGCCAGCACTGGCACCAAAGACATTCATAGGGAACCAGAGTCTTAAATTTCAAATTAGTTTTAGTCTGAAAGACTATTATGACACTTGCCTTGCAAAAAATCAGGAGCAGCATTCTTTTCCCACATGCTCTTGATTATACATCCTGTTTCCTTTTACCTAAAAGGCTTGTGGCTTTGATTCACAGTTCACAGACAGTCAATAAATGCAACCTAACCTGCTTTGGTACCTAACATTAACATTAACCTTCAGCACAGTAAACTGCCAGAAAGAATTATGCTTGTTCCTCCCATAATTCAGTTGCTGTCATTTAAACAGCATTAATCATACAAAAAATTCTTTTTGATTTAATGAAAATATTTGCTTTTACAAAGTTGGATTACCAATACTTGAAAAAATATGGGAAGATAAAATGTATTAACTAGTAAAAATAGGTTTACAGTTTTCAAGAGTACTTCATAGAATATGCATTTATACTTGCTGTTAAAAAAAGATATACTGTTAAAACACTGTCAGTATTTTCTAACTGGGAGAGTTTAAGGCAAAGCAGTGTTTGTGGGCAGAAGTAGTGTCTTTTTCCACACCAGCAAGGAAAAGCTGAAAAATAATTTATAAAATATCTAAATAAAGTCTGAGCAGTTGCTTTTAACTTTTATTCAGTTTTGAAATATGCTGCTCCTATTTCAGGCCTGGGAAGTGTTTCTGAGCAAAGGCTCGGGTGTTCTTCTGTTGGTACAATCTAGTTTTCCTAAATTATCTAATTTTCTTTTATAGGTCATTCTTATGCAAGAGGCTGAAAGTACTTAAATTTGCAGGATGAAAACATGGCACAGGCACTGCTGGTACCACCAGGACCTGAAAGTTTCCGCTATTTTACTAGAGATTCTCTCGCAGCTATTGAAAAGCGTTCTGCAGAAGAAAAAGCTAAAAAGCCCAAGCAAGAACATACAGATGATGATGACGAAAATGGTCCAAAACCAAACAGTGACTTGGAGGCAGGAAAGACACTGCCATTTATTTACGGTGACATACCTCCAGGAATGGTGTCTGAACCTTTGGAAGACCTGGACCCATATTATATCAATAAAAAAGTGAGTGAATAATCTTTTGCACAAAATAGAATATGATTTTCTATATTAGAAAAGTTTAATCACAAAATATGATGGTTAGAGTCATCAAGCCACTAAATACACAGAAACATCCTTTCATCTAACAGAACTGATTTATGCTTTTCTATATTGTGACTCCTTCAACTTGCGTTGAGTTACTTCTTATTTACCTCAGTGTGAGGAAGATATAGCTTCCTTGAGCTTGCCTGAACTTGAGAACATGACTGAATTTTCCTGATTTTCATGTAGCAGTAAGACTGGATATGACAAACAAGGTTTTCCAAGCATGATTTTGCAGTGGAGATGGTTGTAGGTAACGAGGCAGCATCCACCCAAGTTAATGAAATAAGGGACTATAACCACATTCTTCACTTCTGTTATAGCTATATAACATGTGTAAACGTATATCTATATATGTATGTATAAATTATATCTATCTATCTATATTTAGCCTGTAAAGACTCTGCATAAATCTTGGGTCATATAAAACTACCACAATGAAAACTGTTGCTTGAGGTGCTTGGGGTTGCTATGCTAGTTCTCTGCTGCACAGCTGTCAATTAGAAGTCTGTGGCAGACACCACAGAAAAGCTAGGTTTTGAGGAAGGAATTGAAAAAAGACAAGTTTTGTTCTGAAGACTAATTAAGAGTTTTCATGCAGAAAGATCAGAGCAAAGGGTTCTGTGTTATGAGAGAAAAGTAATGTGCCGGAGTTACACACGCAGGGCTGTAACACAACTGGACCATTAATAGCATAGTTGTGCTCCACAAAGAATTTAAACTCCTAAAAGAGGTGTCCTTCCCCTTCCAATTTGTACAGTCATACGAAGTCCTCATTTTCACATGATCCGCAAGCCAGGGACTTGGAGATAGAAAGGCTAGTCCAAACAGATCCATTCAAGTAAAAAGTTTGCCCCTTGACCTTTTTAAAAGTCAGGCTCTGCAGTAGAGTATATGGGTTTTGGTCTTGTAGCAATGATACATACAATCTGGAAACAGACTACCATTATATAACTTAAAAGCAAGACAAGGAACAAAGAAGTATATCTCTGTAGCTGGGATTAGTTGTAGACTCCGTTAAATTCCTCCAGGATCTGAAATAGTCTAGCCTGGGAATAGTTAAAAATACCTTATGTTCTGCACAGATGAGTAAAAGGTACAGCTGACGGTAGGAGAAGGTTCTGCTCTGTATCTGCTTATTTCTGCATGCTCCTTTAGCAGCATCAAGGTGTTCTCCCAGTTCCTGACAGACCTGCAAAATGTTGTGGGTAAGGAGAGTGAAGGAAGATGAAGCTACAGATAATAATCGTAAATTCAAAAATGCAGAAGGTGTTTTATGGACAAGTGCTTGGGTTATCTTTCCTTGTCTCTCTGAAACAGAGAAGGAAACGGACACAGTTGCTCTGATGGCGGCTTGAGGCATTCCAGGCTGCCATCCAGATAAGAAACTTGATGTTGAGTAACTATAAAAAAATGAAGACATAAAATATCTTAAACTGTAAAGAAAGTTATTTTGTTTGTTAGGAAAAAATCATGCCAATAGTGCTCTCAATTTTGTGGCTAAATTTGTGGTTCACAAAACTGTTTTAAAAATTATGGCTTCAGCAACAGGAACGGAAAATAAAGCCGAAACCATATGTAATTGCATAAGCTAACAGTTGCCAAAGTTAAATAAACAGTGCTGTAGATAATACAAATATTAACATTATTAACGAAATTTAAAGAAATGAAAGCTCAGAGAGGGAGCGTTGCCAAGGGTTATTTTCATTTATGTGGTTTTGGTTATATCAGCAGTTCCATGAAGATTCTTACTTAAAATATAATTGTGTGCACTAAGCCCTTTTCTTGACTAGCTGCGAAACAATTCATAAAGTTGCATAAATAAGTTCAGGACTAAAGTTTTCTAAACAAGTCTTCTACAAATGAAGTATCAGAAAACCTGAGAACTACTGAAGTACACTTTCTAACCTCCAATGATTAGAAAAATTAGTCAGATTTTTTTGGAACAAAAGTGTAAAAACTCAGGCTACTGACAGACTTATTAGTCTATGAGAGTAATTAGTGAACAGCAGAATCTTTTGTCACAGATAACATCTGTATTTATGTTACGTACCAGCCTAATGTGCTCAACAGAAAACAAATGGACATCTTAAATGATGAACTAGAATTAGTCATCCCTCCTCTAGTTTATAGCAGAAACAACTCTTAATCATCGACTTGTCAATGCAGAGAAAATCATCTGTGAATTGGAGTCTGTCTTCAGGCTCAGCTGCAGCAGTGACCTTGGGACAGGCAACATCTTTCTACCATTTCTAGCTGGGCGAAGGACTGTAGGGCAGAGAGAAATGCCAACGAGCGTAAGTCCGTTCTCTGTCATCCTCAATGCTACACTTGATATTATTCTGTGAACAGGCACCGACAACGTTCCTTTACCTGTCTTCTTTCCCCCGTAGAGAGGTGTGCTTTCTTTCCCAGAGACGGCAGACCAGGCTGTAAAGGCAGTAAAGGCCACGGAGAGGGCAGCATTTTTCTGATCACAGCCCAGTTTTTACAGAGAATGGAAATCAACCTGGAGAACAGTGATACTATATAGCTCTGCTGAGAGCGTAACAAAGACTCTATTATGGTAACACAAAGCAGAGCCATTACCATTGACAAAGAGCAAAAGGAATGAAGAATAGTCATGTCCTGAAGAAATTTCAAACAGCACCAAAGATGCAAGTAAACCTCACACACAAATACACTCGGAATAAAAATGAAAACACTTAGGCGATGACTGCCAACAGGAACAGAATGAAAGTGAACACGAACCATAGGTCAAATTTTAAAAGATAGTAACTACCTAAATTTGGTGCTCACATGTAGGGAAAATAAGAGCATATTGTTAAAATGAAAGCAGCATTTTTTTAAAGAAAATATTTGTTGCTATATGATGCCAAATTCTGGTGTACGTTTGTTTATACTGCTCAGAATGATGTCAGCTGGCAATTTATTAATCCCTTTTATTTTTTCACAGATACATTTTTAGAAGACGCATATAATTTATATTGGTAGTATTTAAAAATCTAAAATGAAAGCAAAATTATTTTAAAATTATGGTTAATTGTTTAGTGACAGGTGTTTGTCCTTGCCACCATATATATGTGTATATAATCCTGTCAAGTATTTGTTCCAAGTACAAACTGGTGTTTAGAATTGCCCTTTTGCTGTTTTGGTTTTGTTAGTGTTTGCTCACAAGGTAGAATACATTTGATTAATTTGAAATTCTGACTTTAAGCAAAGACTTTGTTAGAAATAAAATTGAAAATATTTTAGTGATGAAATGCTGCATTTTGCTATTATTGATAAACTGGCATTGGTGACGATAATTCCCACCAATTTTAATAATATCAGAATTCAGTCCACATGCTGGGAAATTTAGAAGAGTGGAGAATTGGCTTTGGAGGGTTTAATATGCTGTATTCATAGAAATCAGTTATGTTCCTACCACAGGTAGACAGTAGAATGGAACTTGAACCTCCCAGGCAAAGAATGGAATCCTTCAGAAAGAGGTAAAGACATTTATGTAGTCGACACTGTATTTTAATTTTGTATTTCTTTTTTGCAGACTTTCATAGTATTGAATAAGGGGAAGGCGATTTTCCGATTCAGTGCCACATCTGCCTTGTACATTTTAACTCCTTTTAATCCCATCAGAAAAATTGCTATCAAGATTTTGGTACATTCATATCCTTTTTTCTTAATGTTGATTTAAGGGTTGCCATTTAAAACTATTTAATTACTGAAATAATACTTTTCATACGGGTGTACAAATTATGTCTGTGTGGGTGTACTATGCTAACTAAACATATGCTGATCACACTTAAAAAGCAGCACTATTACATGTGGATTGCAGTATGATCTTCATTCCTACCGAGAGACTTCTCTACTGAACCACCTAAAGCTGTCAGAGTTTAAATATCAGGCTTTATATACAAAAGGAGACCTGATCCCATCCTAAGCCCTGCAGCTAAGGCCAAATTAGTAACAAACCATTGCACTTGAACATATCTAAGGTCACACTTTTATCATGACCAGTAGTACTATTCATGAACTAGACTCACTTAGCAAGGACAAAAGAGCATGAGGAAAGAGCTGCTTTTTCAGGCATGCTTTTTCAGCATTGTGTTTTCAGCATTGGGGTAGGTGTCCTATAAAAGATCCAGGTCAGAATAAAGGAGAATATTTTCCAATATATTTCAATCATGTCCAAAGAACGGCTTGGGCATAAACAATCGACCTCTGCCTAAAGATCTTTCAGAGTGATCCCCCTGGCTTCAATGGGTAATGACATTTGGATACTCATTTCATATTTTTACAGACCTAAGGATGTGTTTAAGTTTCATTTAAATCCTAAACCTGCCATAATTATAAAAGTAATGCATTTTTTACATTAAGTGCACCATAACATGCCAGATGGCATACCATTTAAAATAGATAAAATTATGTGCAAAGCTTTATTTTCAGATTTTATTTAGAATGTCACGTTATTTGTACATATTTTTATACACTTAATATTTTTAATGATTTCAGTGTTACAAAACTGTCATACTTTTTTGACTTACGTGCCTTGACTATAATCTACATTATTCAGCATGCTTATCATGTGCACTATTTTGACCAACTGTGTATTTATGACCATGAGTAACCCTCCAGACTGGACAAAGAATGTAGAGTAAGTTAAACATTTTTACTTCTTTATTTTTACATCTTTGTTTTTGTGTGATTCCAACCAAGAAGCATTTATGGAAAGCTGTACGCCAGAATGGGCTTTTCCAGAGTCATGAAGAATCAGATTCCGTTCGATCATCAATATCTTTCTGCTTTCCTCCTAAAGAATTTAAATGGATTAAGAGTAATGCCTTGCTCTTTAAAATTATGTCTGAGGAATATCTGAACTTCTACTGTGAAGTACAAACACGAGCTCTTGTCCTTGGGTGTTCTGAGCTGTAAATTGGAAAAGGAGCTCCAGAACTTCAAATGTGCATGTAAAATTGTTGCATGTCATTGGTGAGGCCAGCCATATATTGCGTGAGTATCCACGATCTTAGCACAGTGGGACATTCGTTGTCGCTCACTGATGTGAACTCACAAGTGCCAGCCACAGCAAGCACACACAACACCCAAACCACAAGAAGCTCAAACCACTGAGGAAAGGGCGTTACTTGTGAAGGAGTAACAAAGAGCTGACAGAAGTAAAGAAACCACAAAGTATCTCTGTTTCCTTTCTTGTTCATGGTTATGCATGCATGTTTTTTCTCTAACAAACACAGACACACATTTTCCTTTGAAATATTATGTTTTTTCTTGGAAAGAATACTACTTATCAAAAACCTGGTCCTAACCACTTGCAGTTTCTTTCATTCCCTCCTGTTCTCCAATAGCCATTATTGATTTCTATTTATTTATTTCACAGCATTAAAGAATCTTACTCTGAATGCTCTGTTTAGAAACTGCACTAGTAGTCACCCATTCCCAGTATGGTCAACAGTGACTATGGCTTGTTAGGGGAGCTGAGAGTCCAAAAGGAGAGCAGTAGGGTCTGTTAGGTAGACCTCCTTTATTCTGGAGGTCCCCCTGGACCCACATGGGTCTCAGGAAGTCCCTGCATTATGCTGGTTATAACTGACTCTTATATGTTTTTAAATGAATGGTTGCTCCCACACCAGGTAAATTGGTAATCATGCTCCACGTCTTCAAGAATGCTTTCTTATATTTAATGATTATTTATGAAATAAACCTGTATTACAAGCATGACTATAGTTATTATCCAGAACTGATTTTCACATTAAAAAAATTTCTTCATTTTTTGTAACACTTAGACATCTACCTGATTCGTGGATGCAAGCACAGAGGCAGCCCTGTGAGTGCCAGAGAATGTACATATAAATATCAGTCTGAAATATATCAATAAATACAAGAGAAATAATTTGCAAGCACAAAAACTGAGATGAAATCAGACTTTTAGAAAATGAATAGTATATATGTGTTGGGTTCAAATTTCATCTACTGAACAACAATTACATTCTTAAGTGTTTGGGGCAAGTTAAATTCATTATTTCCTCCTTTCACTTCTAAATAGTTTTTATTTTATTTTCTTGTAAGTCATCTTTGATAAAGAATGTCACTGTCTGTAAGTGTGAGTCTGCAAAAATCCATTATTCCTGCTTTGATGCTTTTCAGGTACACTTTCACTGGAATTTATACCTTTGAATCACTTATCAAAATTCTTGCAAGGGGCTTCTGTTTAGAAGGTTTTACTTTTCTGCGAGACCCATGGAACTGGCTTGACTTCAGTGTCATTTTAATGGCGTAAGTGGTTCAAGAACTTTTTTAACTTTTAGGGCATGAAATTAGTGGCAAATATTATTATAATAAATATATTGATTTAAAAGTATTTAATTTCTGCAACCTGTGAAGCTTAGACAACGTATCACACATTTTAGTACTTAAAGTAAAATATGGCAGGAGCCAGTACAGAGTGTCAGCCACTAGTGTAATTACTGCTGAGGGACACTAATTTCATGTCCTACATTCTTCTGCTCACCAGAATGGAAGCCATCCCTTTGACTTCATGTCACTGTCCTAGTACAAGCTAACTAGTTTAATTAGCTGTTCAAATACAAATCAGTGAGTTTCACTTCAAGGAAATTTAAGCAAAACTGATGAAAATAAAGAATTATAAAAGTGAGGTGTACTGAAGAGACAGGTAAATTTTGAAGTATGATTGCTAATATTGCCACAGAGGTTTTGAAGACCCACGTAATTAGTATAAGCTCTGCCTAAATTCTGAATAACTGTGATTTAATCCTACAGGTATGTAACAGAATTTGTAAACCTAGGCAATGTTTCAGCTCTTCGAACTTTCAGAGTATTGAGAGCTTTGAAAACTATTTCTGTAATCCCAGGTAAGAAGTAGTTGGTGTAAGGTGTTAGGCCCCTCATAACTCCGATTGTTATTTGTGTGCTGTCATTGTGTTTGTGTGTGAACTCCCCTATTACAGATATGTGACAGAGTTTGTGGACCTGGGCAATGTCTCAGCGTTGAGAACATTCAGAGTTCTCCGAGCTTTGAAAACAATATCAGTCATACCAGGTGAGAGCGAAGTTAAACACCGAGGCTGACTTTCATTCCATTGAAGTTGAATTCACTTCCTTTGAGCATAAGTCTTGCTGTTCGCTGCTCGTGTTGCCAAAAGACAAAAAAAAAAGAAAAAAAGGCACAGATCATAACCCTGGATTATGATTCTTTGCCTTTCCAGCATTAGCTTCTTTTATTTGGCAAAATCAGCCTTTGAGTTTAACAGATTCTTGCATGAAACATAAAATATGAGGCCTATGGGTTATTTTGCTTTGTTTTTTCTGCATTTTGCTATAACAAGTTGTCTCTTTTACATTAAATGAGCTTTAGCGCTATGGCTTTCTTGATTTTGAATTTTTTTCCTTTATTTTACCACTTAAAGTTGACATTAGTCTTAAAGACAACCAAGTATCAACAGAAAAGCTACCAAAAATGAGATAAATATTGCACAGGAAAATTTATCAAATGCAAATGACTTTTCCCTCAAAATTACTTGTGATTATAACTCATACTATCTTCATACTGTTGTGAAGTCATATTTAATATTAATTTTTTTTCTCAACATGACTTGCCATTCTATCTCATTCTATCTTCATATTGTTGTGAAGTCATACTTAATATTAATTGGAAAGTGAACCATTGGCAGAATATTAAATGCAGAGAAAAATTAAGAAATAAAATCAAATCTATATCAGGAAAGCACGATTGATAAAATTTCCTGCTTGAGAATAATATTATATATTCAGTTTATTGGAATATATGTACATTGCATATTCATAAAAAATAATCTTTTTCTTTCATTCATCTTCACAATCTCTAAGGCTGCTCATGAAGCTTTACTTTTTGAGAAACAAAAAATAATTTATTTTAAGTGTCTGCATGACATCTAAATTGTATCGGAAAGGCAAAGATACTCTTTGATAAATCTGTGGATCTTTTCTCTTTGCAGGCCTAAAGACTATTGTAGGAGCCCTAATCCAGTCTGTGAAGAAGCTCTCGGACGTTATGATCCTTACTGTGTTTTGTCTGAGTGTATTTGCACTAATCGGTCTGCAGCTGTTCATGGGCAACTTGAGGAATAAATGCCTGCAGTGGCCTCCAGACAATTCAACTTTTGAAATAAATGTTATTTCCTACTTTAATAGCACAATGGATGAAAATGGTACATTTGTTAATATGACAGTGAGCACATTTAACTGGAAGGATTACATTGAGGATGAAAGTAAGAATGACTGATATAACTATTTTTAATATATTTGTGGCTATAGTATGTAACTATTTGTGATCAAGCAAAGAATATTGAACGATTTATATTTCTGCCTTATGTAGAACTGCTTACAGTCACTGACTGACAGAGATCAAATACATACAATAAACAAATACGATAACTAGAAGGGTTCCTAAAGAAATTACGAAGTGATCAGCAGCTATCCACTTTGATTTTCTTACAATTTGTTTTATTTTATTTTGTAGTACTTTCCAGGTGCATTTGATTTATTCACATATATTTCTAATGCTTTCTACACAGCTCATTTTTACATTTTGGAAGGACAAAGAGATGCCCTACTTTGTGGTAATAGCTCTGATGCAGGGTAAGACCTTTTAAAAAATCCTCAGTTATGTTCTGTAGAAAAAGCAATAACATGGAACCTATCTGTAGTAGTTGCAACTCCGTATTTAGCAGTGTTACAGAACTTAAAGAGTTTTGCTGTTAAACAATGATTTCTTACTTAAGTCAAAATATTTTACTCTCTGGCTAAACAAAATACTCATTAACAGCCTTTCTTCCTGCTTGATTGGAAAATTATGTTGGTGTTAATGATAAAATCTGAACTCTTATAAAGTCTATTTTGGGGATGTACTGATTGAAGAAAGTAAGGTGAAAGCAAAGGTGAGAACTGAGAAAGAGAATACGTAAAATATTAAGAAAGCACAGTAGTGATTCCATAGTTCAAGGCTGAAAACTTTTTTTTCAAGTCCAACTCTTTTTCATTACTGGCAAATTCTGCCATACACATGAGCCTAGAATTGTTAGCTGAACTCCGATACCTAACTGGCAACAGTGAAGAAGCTTATTTAAAAAAAATATCTCAGTATTATGTTGGAGTTCCCTAACAGTACAATTGGATTTAGCTAATAATATTGTTTAATCTGTCTGTAACCTTAACAACATTTTAGCAATTATTTCTGTCAGGAAATTATTCATTTGGAATAAAGATTCTATTTGCAAAATTTGACTGAGGAGAATTTAAATATCTAGGTCATTTCAATCAGTGAACGGATGGAAAGGGTATCTTTCATTTACACTTTTATTAGTTCATTTCTCAGGACTTTTTTCTGAATGAATTAAATTGTAATTCATGGATCTCCTGTGGAAAAATAACGCATATTATTCCAAAAGGTAACAAATATATTCTAGAAGGAAATAAAAGTTATGACTAAGTACCTCCTGTTTGGGTTTCACATAGGCAGTGTCCAGAGGGATATATATGTGTGAAAGCTGGTAGAAACCCCAACTATGGTTACACAAGTTTTGACACCTTCAGTTGGGCTTTTTTGTCACTCTTTCGGCTAATGACTCAGGACTTCTGGGAAAACCTGTATCAGCTGGTAAGAAATTTTTATGACATAAAATGTAAACTGTAGGTGACATAAATTATATAAATAGGCTTATTTGTACATAAGCTGAAAGCATAATGCTGTTGCAGTAACAAAGATAAGTGGTGGAATGATACATAGATACGCTTTCTACTCCCCAGACACTGCGTGCTGCTGGGAAGACATACATGATATTTTTTGTTCTGGTGATTTTTCTGGGTTCTTTCTACCTGATCAATTTGATCCTGGCTGTGGTCGCCATGGCCTATGAAGAACAGAATCAGGCAACCATGGAAGAAGCAGAGCAGAAAGAGGCAGAATTTCAACAGATGCTGGAACAACTGAAGAAGCAACAAGAAGAAGCTCAGGTAATGACGGAAATTGTACTTTCTGAACAGCCTTATTCTTTAGGCAAAGATAATAATCTTTTATGAACTAGAATGTGTATAAATTGTGCAATGAATTACAAAAAGAAAAAAGTCTTGCTTACCACACAAGTTATAAAAGTGGAAATAGCCAACGAAAATCAGGAACTAACCAATTAGCAAAAAAGCAAGCTAATGGTACAGAAAAGAATGCTACTAAGTTCACCAAAAGACAGGAAAAGTAAAATATTTGTGATAAGAGTGACCTAGAAACCCGACCTTAAGTAGTCATAGTTCATGATGCTTTTACTATACAGGTCTTATGAACAGCATGAAAAAAGTCTCATGATGTTACTTCTGGTTTATGGTCTGAGTGAGAATTGCCAGGCTTGCTGTACTTACTAGTTCTTCCCCAGTATTCAGAAAATAGAGAGAAGGATTGTAATCAGTGTTCTTTTAGGTTTCTATCCAGAAGGATATTTAAGCATATTGCTAATTCAAGCACACTGAAGCCAATTAGAAGTTTATATATCCTTAGAACAGATAAGCAATATTTATAACAAAGGTATTACTTCAGAATTCTTTTAAAGTAATCTCTGTTTTCTTTGATCTTATCTGAAAGTAAAATATATGCAGGAATTCTGCTCTGTAAGTCAGAAGTCTCTCTAATTTCTGGAGTGATTTTCTATTGCTTTTCTTCTGGCACATAGGCATTTTCAACAGGACAATGTTTATGAAATGCTAGCAAATTAGAATCTTCTATGAAACTATAGTTTTGGTAGTATTTTACAGCTACTTTCACTAAGAATGATTCTATGAAGTGCTAAGAGAAAGTGAAACTCTCCATCTTTTTCTTGAATAGAAAGCTTTATGCATGACCTGTGTATCTCTATTTTAGTCATTCAACCTTATCACTTCCAAATCACTAAAGATAAAGCAGAATCCTGCAAAATTCAAATTTAAAAAAAAAAATTAAATATCAGCAAAGAATACTTTTTTTAAAAAATCTGATATTTTCATCCATGAAAGGGACTAAATCACATTATATCAAAAGATATCAGGAGGCTCATCTAAATGTTTGTGTGTTTGAGAGTGGGGACAGAGATAAAGCTGTTCCAGAGTTAGGAAGAAGAAGAAAACCATATGAAACAGAGACTACGTGGAAGGTTGGATAAAGTCCGTGGAATGTTGTTACTTTTTAAATGAATGACCACTGAATTCATTATAAGAAAAGCAGCATGACAGTCAAGATCCCTTTTGTATGTGAAAATATTTGCAGAAAGTATGCATTACAAGGTGGATCACTGAGCTGCTGAATTGGTTGCTGAGATGGAAATGAGTGCAGGACCCATCTCTTCACTCCCTCGACACTGAACCTATTCATCCACAAACCTAAGTCATCACAGTGGTCTTTGGATTGCTTCACTTGTTTGATCTTTGGTGTTAGTATTATGAAGTAGATGGGTGGTGACATCTGCTGCCTTTGTCTCTGTTAGAGCATTTGAAGGAAGATATTCTGAAACCACTATAAAAAAGTTTTGAGTATCACTTTCTTTAATTGATAAACACTTCACAATCCTTTTAATACTGTATTTAGCAGAAAAAGTCTGTATCAAGTTAACCTGTGTGGCATGGGTTGTATATGGTGGTGGAGAAAGTCATTAATTCATACTATGAGCTTTCAAACTATCGTTTCCTGCTGTAGAGAGATGTCTCATTGTTCCTGAAATACTGTGCATTGAATATAATATGTTTTGCCGGATAATTACCAGTCATCTTTGTTATATAACCCTGGTCTCTTGCCATTTCTCACACCACCCTTTTTTGTAAGCTCACAGCAGCCTATCAGCTTCCCAAACATATTTCCCACTGCAGAATCTCATACCAATCTCCCAGACAGTTCTTTCTGGGAAGAGTACTGGACATTTCAATTCTTCCTTTATTTGATGACTAAATGAACTGGTTTCCCTAATGAACCAAATCAGGTAGGCTGACCACTGTAGTTGAAGATATGGGTCCTGAGTTTTGGGATGGCTCTTTGCTCCAGTAAGGAATCTCATCTCTTTCCATCAGAGAAGAAACCTAAACTTTTTCTTCTCTCTGGCTGCAGCAGCAACAGGCAATAACTGTACCTCTCTCTATCTGTAACAAAGACCTAGAGTGCTGTTACAGTGGGAAATGTGGGAGGGGAAACATGAGGGGGGGGGGGGGGGGAGCTGAAAGACTTGTCTAGAGGGTGTGCCTGTTGCCAGTGAAAGTAGAAGGAAAGTGAGGGGAGTGTCCTTGCTGCAAAGACAGTGAGGAAAGGCTGCACTCATCTACTTGCAGGCTGCTAGTTGGATTATGATACATTAACTCTTATGGTGGATGTTAGGGATTAATTTTCTCTTTAAGGACACAGAAGGAATCGGAGAAGAATTAGAGCACAAAGTGGGAATTTTCTCAAGACAAAATGGGGAAGCAGGTCTGAAACACATGAAAAAGCCCCATGTTTTTTACTTTTCTGACTACTATAATTTTAGACCAGTGTCTTGTGCAGCAAGTCTTTAAGGAATAGTGATGCTATTGTTCTGCTGAAGTTGACGCTCCAAGTAGCTCATGCTACTAAACAATGAGGAGCTATACAACTCATTGGTTTATCTTCAGTTCAATTTGTTTCTCTATATTTGCATACTCAAGGGTGTACAACCAGCAGTATTAATACAGTGATAATAAAACCAGTTGATAAAAGCCTACAAAATTGTTCATTTTTGGCCTACTAAGAATACCTTGCTTTGTAACGTGACAGGCAACAGCAGCAGTAGCAGCAGCATCAGTTGCATCAAGAGATTTCAGTGGTATAGGGGGATTAGGAGAACTCTTGGAAAGTTCTTCAGAAGCATCAAAGTTGAGCTCAAAGAGTGCTAAAGAAAGAAGAAACAGAAGGAAGAAAAGAAGACAAAAAGAAATGTCTGAAGCAGAGAACAAAGGAGATATCGATAAGTTCCCTAAGTCAGAGTCAGAAGACAGTATCAGAAGAAAAAGTTTCCGCTTCTCCACAGAAGGAAGTCAACTGACATATGAAAAAAAGTTCACATCTCCCCACCAGGTACAGCACTCTTTTTTTTACTAAAGCATGTTCATCTACTCTAATCTGGTTTTGGCTCATATTACAGCAGTTTTACATATTGGAAGTTATGTAAAAGATGAGTGAAGGAAAAAAACAGTGGTAGTACCGTTAAGTGTTCGTTTGATATGGTTTGATGCATTCTATTAGCAAAGGTATAAAAAGAACATACCAAGGATAATTGCAAACTTAATTAAAACATTTCTGAAAATGTGTTTCTAAAGATGTATCTGGTCAACTGGAGAAAGAATCAAAGATTCTTTGATTAGTATTCATATATTTGCATTAATCAACCATAGGTTCTCTGTTCTGCATCCATTTCAAAACTATACAAATATGTGGAGTTTTAGCAGACCCCATCACCAAAATATCCTGAATAGGAAATACCACACTACCATTAGTTTCTATTGCGTTCCTTAGTTAGCTTCTTTAAATGGTAGATAATGAGAAAAGTCGCCCTAGTACTCCACAATAAAGACAAAATATACAGGGATAGTTTGGGCTTGTGTTTGTAAGAATTTAGTCATACTGTTCTTTTTCATTAGAAATCCGTTATACAAGATGGAGAATCATTGCAATCATAGAAAAAAATAGTTTAGGAAGGACCTCTGGAAACCATTTAAACCAAATTTCAAAGCTCTACCCCTGTAAATCAAAGGATGTCTTCTGTTGCTTAAGGATATCTTTGCTTATTTCAAGACTACACACAGTTATGGTATTTGTAGAAAAATCACTCAACATGCATCTCTTCAAAACGATCACCTCTGGTCTCAGCCAGCACATGACATTTAGCTACCAATACTACCCATGTTTAACTACCAACGTTTATCCTATTTAATGTTCGTATCCAGGGTGATAGTTTACAGACTGCTATAAAATATGAGATTCAGTGGCAGAAATACTTCACACTGAAATATATGCACTGAGGGGCGGAAAGCTTAATTTGAGGCAAAGCCTTAGTAATTAGTCAAGTATAAGGGATTATGCCTGGTCTGAAAAAGATACATTTGCATTTCTAAGGAAGTGAAGTAATGTTTATTATAATTAAGAAGAATGACCAGGCTGTTCTCTGGATAAGAAATAAAAAAAAGTAAGAAAAACAAATTATTAAATCTATCTGAACTCCTTTGAGTAATATTGTAAAAGTATATTTCCAGTCTAATAAAATGTACTATTAGTTTTGGGCCAAAGCTGCTCCAAAAAACCTTTTATTAATTGGAATGCACTTTGAGTCAGGCTGATACAAAGGAGCTGCAGCCAAAGATCTCATCTTAGACTGCACAGTTCTGTCTCAGAGATATAGATATATATATCTATATATAAAAGTGTCTGTACCTCATAGATGAGGATGGCGAGTAACTTGAGCACACTAAAGAGGAATCACTGACAAAGTCTGAGCAGAAAGGAATTTTGGACTGCTAGTTCTGTGCTTTAACTGCTTGATAATAGGCCTCTTCATTGTCTAGTCTAAATTCCCTGATGCTCTTTTATATACTTCTGGTGAAGAGACTGATTAAGGAATATATTATGTCTATATTAAATACATTTTTGGTGCACAGAAAAAAACACTTAATGTAGAAGCACATACACTGAGGGGAGGAGAATTTGAGACAAAGAGATTCCATAGATAATCAACTTTCTGTTGCTTTATTAACATACAGTAAAGCATTGTTGTGTGTATTTGTTCATACTCTGAAGCTCCCAGAAAGCTTTCATCCCAGCAATTGTCATGAAGAACTGTGAAACTTCCACAGAAACTTAAGAGCAAGGCATTTCAAATGACTCTTGATAGCATTAAAATTAAATGTGAATTCATGTTGCAGAATAAATCATTAAAATCAATTAAAATCAAGTGAAAACAAATATTGTATATGTCTTGGATTTGAAAGAAAAGAAGGAAATGGTGCAATAGACAGGAAACAGCTCATCTTGAGACATGATGAATTACATAGCAGGGAGGAAATTAGTGACCATCTGAAATAATTTTTTTAAAAATTAATTTAAAATTTTAAAATATGAAGAGACTTGTATCAAGTAAATAATCTAAATTAGGACAATTTGTTAATGAAAGACTGTCTTGGTAATTTTTTTTGCAGTTGTAAAAATGCTTTGGGGCATCTGTTGCCTGCATATAACTGAAATAAAACTGAGCTGCCATAAGAGCGGAAGGATTATGGGCATAGAACTGATAAAGGAGGAGCTGGTTTGCCTTCTTAGCCATGCAGTTAGCTCCCTGGTGGAACTGGGTGGCAGAGCATGAAACAATGCGGTAGAATGGTAAGGGGAGATAATCTGCCCAGTCGGCTCCTGTAGAGGTTTAGTCCTTTGACACAATATTCCATGTGCAAATGAATGATGCAGCCTGCAAGAAAAGCCAAGTTTTCCTTTCAGACTTTACTTTCCAGGAGCATGTAGGGACACATATTTCTGCCTCTACATGTGTTAGAATTGCAGCCATTTTGGCTTAGATCTTTTGCTTCAATCCAGCAGGGACTTTCAGAGCAGGCATTACTCCTCCTAAATCCCTGAGGGGCCTGATCCATTTAGCTGTGCTCAGAGCACGATAACACACACTCGAAAGATTGGACAATAGCAGCCATGGAAACATTCTCTAAAAAAACAAGGGTAGCAGTGGTAGTCAGATGAAACCTAATGAGCATGTGATTTTTTGAAGGACTGTAGGTTGGCCAAATACACGTACAAAGAAATGTATAAAGGGTGCAATAATTAGTTTACCACTTGGTCAGAATTCAGTGTCATGCTCTACAGCAGCTAGAGCTTTTTTTTTAGGTAAAATTATCTTTCAGCATAAGCAAAACAGCACTTTTTCTCCAGCCAAGTTTACATAAATGGGTTAGCAAACCCATTTGGCTGATATTCTTCAAGTAACTCGGCTTGAGGCTGACAGCCAGCATAGAAAATTTCAGCCCAAATTATTAAAATTTGGTGTAGCTGTAAGAGCAGAAAAAATACATCTTATAGTGGTAAACACCTGCCAGCCTTTATAACCATTTCAGCACAAACATGTGTATGTATAAATCTGAGTACGCATATACAGAGATACATATGTATTGATATGTGTATATTTTCAGTGTTTCATTTTCACAGTATTAATATAGGTTTATATATTATAGTGAAGTTGTCACTTTAAGTTTAATTACCCTGAGATAAAAAACACTGCTATTACATGAGTACTTTCCACCTGCAAAACTAGTGAAAAATTGAGAATCATCTCAAACCAGGTTTTTGATGTACCAAGATGCGAAGATTTGTACAAATGCGGAATTGAAGAAAGCTTAATGCAATGTTTCTTTTTTCCACAATTAGTACTCATTTTATTTATTCATGAATGCTGTTAATAAAATATGTAGCAAGGGAGAAGAACATTCCATTAACCATCTTCTACTGTAATTAAAAGATGTATTACCAACAACCACTGATTTATTTTTCTCGTTTGTAAGAGGATATCTTTAGGTAACTGTGTCCCTGGTGAATGTTTGCTTTGAGCTGCCTGATGGCCAAGTGGTACCTTCTGGTAGGTGTGCAGCCTGCTATGGCCCCCAGAGTGCTATGCCCAAGAGTGCTACTAGTCATGTTCACACTGTACCTCCAGAGCTTCCCCAAGCTGTTGCCTCTGTCTTCTACTTTTAGAGTACTGCGTATGTTGTTCCCACGCTATTGAGCCTATTGTGAAGAGGGCAGGGAAGTTCTTTACATCAACTTAGACTGAATTTAATACCAAACTTAAGAAACTTTGCCTTTAGCAAATAGAATAGAACACAATGATCAGTGAGTATTATCAGTTGTTATCCCTAGGAATCCAGGGAAGAAAAGTAAAAGATTTTTAGCTCTGTCCCCTAATAGAAGAAGGAATAAAAGACAAATGCCTGCAAAACCTTGATAGTGATGTTGAAAACTCTCTCCAGCACAGTCATAGCTCCAGACCGATTCACCCTGCCTTCTCTGCTCAAAACTGTCCAACCTTACTTATCTCTTCTGCACAACTTTTCCTCAGTCCTGCTACATTACCTTAAAAAGAGTTTTTCCCCTCTACTTCAGGTCCCCTAATGAGCACATTCCCCTAATGGACACTGATAGCATTGAAGAAAAAAGTGACTATCCTTCCTCCAGCACTGTAACTATTCTTTGAAAAGCCAAGAACTTAGAATTTCAGTTCTAATGCTGTTTTGGTTTGTTTTGTTTGAAATCTTTTGCAGTCTTTGCTAAGTATTCGTGGTTCCCTGTTCTCACCAAGGCGCAACAGCAAAACAAGCATTTTCAGTTTCAGAGGTCGTGCAAAGGATATAGGATCCGAAAATGACTTTGCTGACGATGAGCACAGCACTCTTGAAGACAATGAGAGCAGAAGAGATTCTCTCTTTGTTCCAAATCGACACGGAGAACGGCGCAACAGTAATATTAGTCAGGCGAGTGTGTCATCTAGAATGGTACCGGCCCTTCCAGTAAATGGGAAGATGCACAGCACTGTGGATTGCAATGGAGTTGTTTCCTTGGTTGGAGGTCCTTCAACTCTAACTTCACCTACTGGTCAGCTTATACCAGAGGTAATTATAAGTAAACGAGTAATTATTACAGTTTGGTTCAAGCACGGAATTTTTTCTTACTGCTCACCTCTGCATGCCTTATTATTTGTTAGAGCTGTGAGAAATAACTTGCAATAGTTTCTAAATAACAGAACATAAGGGAAAAGAAGTCCTTAACCTCCTATATCTGAGCCTCAGTAAAGTATTATATTCTTGTTGCCTTCAGCAAGAGATCTGCACATAGAAAGAAAAAAAAAACATAAATTGAATTTGACAATTTGTATAGAGTTTCACCTCATCAACAAAGGTAGACATCTGATGTATAACCAAGGATATAACTTTGCAATATGTATAGGAAAACACCTGCAAAATTAAGCAGAATGCAGTTACTACTTTCATGACGGTTAATAGAAATACCTCTTACTGAATTTATCTTGAAGCGATTTTTCTCATAACTTTCATGAGAAAAAGATGTACAATTTCTATGTACCTTTGCAATTACATTACATTTCAGTCTCAGTCTCAGACTTCTGTAAGCTAAGATGTTCTTCCAAACTTTAAAAAAAGCAAGCTTTTTCATACATAGTATTTTAATATGGATTCAGTATGGTATTTTGGTGGTTATAATAGCATTGTATTTAACCTGAAAAATATTTTCATTATAAATAACTATTGAGATTTCATTACTACTCTTAAACATTTCTTTATATTTTTGTTTCTCGCCTATCTTGATATAGACCTTCATACCAGAAATTCAATCAGATTACCTCAGAGGTTATGCATATATAGTTCTATATCAGAAATACATTCACTTGAAAAAAAAGATTTAGCTATTTAACTCAAGAGTCTTCTCTAAAGAAATAGTACTAGCAAATGCTTAAAAATGGCTTTTCATCTTCACACTAAGATAACCTTGAAATCCTTTATGAGTTCTGCAGGCCTTTTTATTCTTTTTCTGGATGGGGACAGAATAATGAGTGGTTTCCATGAATCGCAGAGTCAGTGATAGAGCAGGAACTAAGATTTAGGAACTTTTTAATCCCACTCCTGTGTTTAGTTCCCTAGGCCATGCTCCAGAAGAAAAGCAAAGCAACCGTAAGGACACTTACATGCTACAGAGTGGTAACACGTTAGACACATTTAAATCAGAGCCAGGTATTATTGCTTTGAAAAGATAATTAGAAGCCATACAAAACAGAGAGGACTTGCATATTCACTGCAAGAATATATCACAAATTCTGTGTGAGCATTGCAGTGGGTGAAAATTAGGTAGAAGAAATATTAAATAAGATGTGATTTTTTTGTCATATAAAATTTTCCAACCATGCTTATCACATTAGGAATGTGGTACACAGTATTAGAGAGATAATTCATTCCAAGAATTATACTCATGTTTCTGGTATCAAAGTTACTTTCTTCAATAATAGTTCACTTCTTTCTGTGCTCTCACTTTAATTATTTAACATGACTAGCGGTTGGAAATTAAAGAGACAGGTTTCAACTTTGATCATTTTTTCTTGAAAGAATAATAATAATCACTAGCAAAAAGATACCTAGCAAAAACTTTGTTCACTTGGTCATTTAAATGAGAACCACCTTTGCTCCCACATTGCCTTGGTATTGTGTTCCGCAGTTGATTATTCCTAGCAGTGTACAAAATTCCCACTGAGTTCCTCAATAAAGAACAAAGAAATTCCTACAGGAACAGAAACCTTCAGTGTGTAAGAAAAGTCTAGTATGCTGCACAAAGCTGATTTTGATTATCACTACAATATTTGCACAGTAAATATTGTTAGCTGGCTGTTGAAAAGGATGGTTTAATTCCTCAGTATTTCATTTACAGGGCACCACTACTGAAACAGAAATAAGAAAAAGAAGACTGAGTTCTTATCAAATTTCCATGGAAATGCTGGAAGATTCTGCTGCAAGACAAAGAGCAATGAGTATAGCCAGCATACTTACAAATACAATGGAAGGTATTTGATGCATTTTATCTGACAGGCAGTTCAGTGAATTTCTGCTAACTACATGTACAGGGCAATGATTTACATAATTTCCTTTTAAATGTAAAACTGGACATGTGAAATCTCTGAACATCAGATACAAAGGGCTTTTGAGCGTTTCTAAGATCATTTACACATTCTAAATGCTTAGTCATTTATTTTTCATGACACCTTCCAAAACATTACTCTATTGAGTGGACTAACAGAGACAAAATAATCATAGCTAGAGGATTGCAAGAACCCCAAACAGAGAATACAGGGATTTTCTTCCTATAAGACATCAACAGGAAAAATCAATTAAGATACATGGGAATTGCTGTGATAAAGGCAGTGATGTGCTAGAACAGTCATTTCCCTTAGACTTAAATTCCAAGGATAGACAATAGGAAATTGGAATGAAAAAGATAGTTTTAAAGAAAACAACCAACTGTAATCAACCCATGCCAATACACGACTGCCTTCCTGAAGCGTTTCTTAAACTTTCTTAGGTAAGTATATCAAAGATTAAAAAGTATTATATTTGCTATATGAAAAAGCATACGTTGCTGGAATAGTTTTCCTTATTTAACGGAAACTGAGTACACACACACACACTTCACTATCCCTCCAGTTACAGGGAATGACGAGGGAAGAAACAGGAAGAGCCAGGAGATCAACACCTGACTCCCAGCCTGGTGTCAGCAGCCAGACTTTGGGTTTTTTGATCATGGGTCAATTTATGTGACACCAGGCCTGCGGGTGACTGATGGAATACACCTGTCTCAAAGGGGGAAAAGGTTCTTGATGCAGGAGTTGGCACGGCTCATCAAAAGGGCTTTAAACTAGATTTAAAGGGGGAAGGGGATGAAACCAGGATCTCTAGAGATAAGCCTGGGGGTGGCGTACCAATGTTTGTGGGACAACGGTGTGCTAGTGAGGTCCCCCAGTCTGCTGACTCAGTGAAGGCAGGGGATGGAGATTCATGCGGTAGCAGAGATGTGAGGGTTATTGATGTGTTAGAAACTTTGGTCATGCCTGGGAATGGTCAGGTAGGAATTAGGGCTTCTCCCAGCAAAAAGGTGATGGGACTGTTAGCCCAACTGAAGTGCTTCTACACTAATGTATGCAGCATGGGCAACAAAGAGGAGGAGCTGGAAGCCATTGTGCAGCAGGAAAACTATGATATAGTTGCCATCATGGAAACGTGGTGGGGTGACTCACATGACTGGAGTGCTGCAATGGATCGCTATAAACTCTTCAGAAGGGATAGGCAAGGAAGGAGAGGCGATGAGGTGGCCCTGTATGTTAATTGTAGTCAGAAATATAAGGCTGATATTGCCTATTTTCTTCTAAAAGTACACATAAACCGTTCTCACAAACATGTATCTGAGTATCCTCCTACTTTAGTGCAAGCATGAACTGTTGGTACCTCTTGATTCTCGGCATGCAATTCTTAGTTTTCCTCCCAGGTACAGAGGATATCTCCTTAGAGGGTGCTGCTCTCTTCCTCCAGCTGAATAGTTCGCCCTTCTGTTTTTCTGGCCAGAAAAAAACATGTCAATGTAAACTGTATTTTCCCAGTAGTCACCTCCTTACCCACATCTGGTTTCCATTATTTCAGAAGTTGCTAAGTGCAAGCAATGGAGTCTTCCGTGCCAACTCAGTGTCCAGTGTGAGTGGTCACTTTTGTCCAAGGCCAGTCCCATCCTACCTTTCAGCATTCTGAGTTACATGTTCAGAAATGCGATTATTCCACCCAATCCATATATTCCTTTGGAAGCTCTGTCTTTGTTATGGTTTATAAAGATTATAGAAGACACTTGTTACTTACAATACCCTTTTCTGCCAGGAGGCTACAGTCTGATGTAATGGGAGAGCTTGTTGGTTTCTATGAGTTTGAGAGCTGTGGCAACTGACCTTTTAACTTCCCATAATTTCACCCATATAGGACAGAAGAAAAAATCAATTCACTGGTCCTCAAAGTGGAGAGTTTAGCACTAAATCCTTATTAGCAAATACTGTTAAATGGCGTGTTTGCTATTTTAGCAAAATCACCCATAAATGTCATGATGATGAAGACCTCCCTGTGCTCTAAGGCAAACAGGCACCTTCCTCTGTGTCTGAAAACTGACAAATTTCAGATTTGGGTTGATGCTACTATGCACAAATTTTATTGAAGCTGTTGTGGCCATTTCTTACATATTTTGTAGTCTAAGTATTTCTCACTTAAGCAAATATCAATCTTCCTTCTGGGCTGTCCTCAAACATCCCATCACATTAGGCATTCATCCTTGCTATTATTAACTCAGCAGAAGTTACTATTCTCCTGTAACTTTGACAATATTGACGGTAAAATAGAAGAAAAAGTTTGTAAAGATTCTAATTGGGAGCAGAGTTGTTCTGCTAATACTAACGTTCTGTTTTTCAATTAATAGACACTGCAACTGTACAAGACATTTTCAAAGTCAAATGGTAATTTTTAAAATAAGAAAAAAGGAATTCTGTATATTAAAAATATTGACTCAAATAAGCAATAATAGGTATGCACACTGAGTCATTTAACTTATGATATTGTAGTGCTTCAGTGTAGTAGCAGATATAATACTTTTAGTAGCTACAATCAAAATACATATGCATGTCACATACTTAACAGAAAATTTTGTATTTTATGAAGCTTATACAAATTATATACCTCAGCTCACTGACAATGGAGTCATGTTAACTTTTAATACCCAAAATTAAGACATCTGCTATAAGCAAGTCAACTAACCTAAACTAAATGTCTAGACTCTCCCTACCGTCCTGGGAAAGAGACAAACACATTTCTCTCTTTAGATAGATATCTGAGATGCTTCAGTCTTCAGAGGTAACTTGACTGTTCACTGGTTGTAGAGGAGCTCAAATAAATTAGATGCTTAACTTTAAGATGACTAAACATAGCTGAGGGAAATCCCATGTTAGCGTGAGCTGATTCTTTGAATGGTTTCATCTTTTTATATTATTTTAAACAAGAACTTCCAGAGGATATAATTGGAATATTCTTTCTTTTTTTTTTTCCATTTTTTTCAGAGCTTGAAGAATCCAGACAGAAATGCCCACCATGCTGGTACAGATTTGCAAATACTTTCTTGATCTGGGATTGCTGGAGTCCATGGTTAAAAGTAAAACACGTCGTCAATTTAGTTGTGATGGATCCGTTTGTTGATCTTGCTATAACTATTTGTATTGTTTTAAACACCTTGTTTATGGCCATGGAACATTACCCAATGACAGAACAGTTTAGCAGTGTCCTTTCTGTGGGGAACCTGGTAAGTGGTTTGTCATGCATTACTTGGTGTAAAAATACCCTTTTCTAAAAGAAGAAATGCATAAATGCATTGCATTGATTTTAAGTTTATTCCAGGTTGTTTTTTACAATCAGTTTAGAAACTGTGTATATGATTTTCATAGATAAAGTAATTTTTGCTGTCGCCTTTAACTTTCATGAACCTATTTTGTAACTACTGTAATGAAATAGGTAAATATGTGTGGAAGTGCAGTCTTCATGGGATTCTCAGATTTCTTGAGGTCTACCTTGGGTTTTTTCTTTAAAATGTTAAGGTAGGTTATCTAATTTTTACCATGGTACTGATATTCCATCACAGAAAATATTTTTCTTCTGTAAGAAATTGATGAAATATTCAGATGTCAGAATTTGTCTTTGAATTTTTTTCAGTTACACTACAGTGAACATACATTTCCACATAAGGTGTATTTCTTGTTAGCAGTAAGTCCTTGCCGCTTTCGGTAACTAAAAAATACATAATAAACTAGAAGATTTTTATTTATTCTCTAACAAAAAGCACCTTTTATCTGTAAGTTTATTAGTGATGCCTTTCCTGATTTTAACCTGATCCAGAGATTTAGGGTTACATGTAATTCCTTTTCTAAGCAGATACCTAAATGTGGCATAACACTTAAATGTTCTTGTCTGTTTCTCTCCATTTGCTTCTAATGCTCAGGAAGCAGAGGACTGAACGTTGCAAATGTTTGTTTCAGAAGAGGATTCATACATTTTTAATTTTTTGCTAGCTCACATAACTACCAATGGTTTACACAGGAGAGGTCTGGATTGACTCACACAGCGTGCAGTCCTGAAAATCAAAACCAACCAAATGTTCTAAAATAATCAATCAAAAAGATTAGTTTTGAAAAGTCTGCTAATATTTAAATGGAGCAGTAATAGATTTCTCAGTCAGAGTATGTTTTAAAGTCTGAACATTTTCATTATGTACTAGTAATACATCCTTCTATGACTTTTTTTAAAAATAGAACTAAAATTGAACTTACTACCTATGTGTTCATGTGCGCATTACAGTTTCCTTACTCCTGGACAAATATTTAATTGCTGGCGTATTCTTATATTCATCACAGATTACAAAATATCGTATTTTAAAATGTTAGTCTGTCATATTGTTAGCATTATTTCTCTCCAACCCTTTATACTTACAAGGTCTTCTGTCTTTTCCCATCTCGTATTTTTCTTTTTTTACTCTAAGCTAGCAATAGTCATATTTTAAACTACCTTTGTAACAATCCAGTATCCTTAATTAGGACTATATATATGCAGTGAATACTATTCCTGCTGGTTTCAATTAAATCCTCTGTGCCTCACTGTATTAATCTATTAACCTTAATTTTTGTGATTTCCATTCAGAATATGTTAATTTACTCTTTGCTTTTGACATCACGGTGTGTTTGAGGATAAATTAAATATGACAAATATGACTCTGCCTTTTCTGTAGCATTTTAATGAGATAGAAGAAATAGTTCTAAAATGCAATAATTCATTTTCCTAATACTAAAATTCATTCAGTATTCAAAAGTCCTAACTTGAGTTTACTTCTGTTAAAACGTTTTTTTGTGTGTAGTTGGGGACAAATTTATGCTCAAGAAAAAGTAGTTTGTGGATGGAATGGTATATTTTGTGGAGGAAATATTTCAAAATGAAATGTTTTTCATTGCTTTTTTTCAATTATTTTCTGAAGAGCAATCTTCTTTGTTTCATTCTCTTTACCATACATAGCAATACCTCTTACATTCTTCTGATTATATGGTAACATCTCTCATATATCAAGTTAATGGGATAGTGTTTCTTCCTATATTTCTAGTTTCTCCAAAGTATACACTTTTAAAAATGTTAATATTTACACTTTGACAATGGTGAATGTTTCCCCAGCATTATATCCACTTTCTAATTTTCTTAAATTAAAAGGTAACCATGAGTGTAGTTATATAGTATTGTAAAAAGTCAGCTTAGCTTCCATAAAACTTGCTGGATTGAGGACTGAGAACAAGCTAGGTAAAGAACTATCACAGGGCAATGGCAGAGTACTTTGGTGTACATTAGTAGACTTTTGGATCATCTAGGATATCCTTTGAGTGTTGTGCAGAATATTAATATATTTTTAGTGGTTTTACATTATGCTCCAAAACTTCTTTATTATGCTGCACAAACCACTGATCACTACTCATTGCAAGTAAGTGTTGGGTTAAATTCTGGACTTTAAAACACTAAGAAGCATTGATAATTTCCCAGTTGCCACTTCCAGATATTTCAAAGAACATTATCACTGTGAAGTTCTTTTTCCCAAAAGGAAAAAGGTATCACATGGAATAGTAGCTGTGCGTGAAACCTCTGTGTCTTTACAAAAAGTCCAGTACAAGAAACTCCAACTTCCTGTGTCTGTTCCACCCATACTCTTCAACTCTGACCTAAGAGACCTTAGAGAGTCTGTCCTTAGAGAATCTGACCTAGGACAGTTTCTTCTAACACTTCTGTTTAGACTGTGAGCAAAGAAAAAAAATGCTGTCAAGTCTTCTTTTGCTTTACTGGGACTATCCTCTAGAAACAGGACTGAAACAGGAGTGAAAACTATCCTCTAGAAAACAGAACCAGATCATATCACATCATCTGCTGGATGGATAGTCCAGCACATGTCAAATATGAACTGGAGCTGAGCTGCTGATTGGTTGGTAAATAGCTTTTTATAGGTGTATCAAACCTCTGCCCTCTTATATCTGTCTTGGCTTAGTAATTTGTTATTAGTTATCAGTTTGCACTGTTTAGAAATACTTAGATGTCATCAGGAGGTAGCAATCAGCTGGTTTTTATAATAACAGGTACAAGTAACAGATATGAGAACTCAAGCTGGATTAGAAAAATTTACTCAGGTAAATAAATTTCTCATAACAACTCAACTAATTAATTACATTTTGTTTTAGGTATTCACTGGGATATTCACAGCAGAAATGGTACTAAAGATAATTGCCATGGATCCTTATTATTATTTCCAAGAAGGCTGGAATATTTTTGATGGTATTATCGTTAGTCTTAGTTTAATGGAGCTTGGTCTTGCAAATGTTGAAGGATTATCTGTTCTTCGGTCATTCAGATTGGTAAATATCTTGATAATTAAATATTTGCATGCAATTGTTTCATTCAAAAAAAAATGTGCTAATGTCTGTAATAATTACCAGTATTGTAAAGATATATTATATACTTAAATGACTCACACTGTTTTTCATATATGCCTAATTAGCAAGCCATATTTGATAAGTACAAGTTTAAGGTGCTTGTCAATTGATATCCTTTGGTATCTTTTGGTATCAGATTATCCTATTCATATGCTATCCTACTGGTATCCTTTGCCAGCACAAGACTATCTGCTACCTTTTGAGAATTTTTTTAATCTTCGTTACGCTGATTTCATGAAGATTCATCAAAGTTGAATATCTGTAAAAACACACATATTGCCACCAGTATGAAGAATCATAACCTTTTTCAGTCTTTATATTGTGAATATTACTTTGTGTTACTCAGAAAGTCCTAACTAGATCCTGTCTTCACAACATTTATTTTAATGGCACCAAGAATAAACATTTAGTAACTCCATTACATGTAACAGAGTCATAACAGTCTGACTTTAGGATAACACTGAAATTGAAATATTATTGAGCTTCGACTAGAAATGTCTTTTTTACAGCAAATAGCATTGTATATTGTACACAAACTAATTTATAGGTATGTTTACTGGAGGCATGATTCATGATTTTAAAGTCTGTATTACTAATAGTTATCACATTACTTGAAAGTCTAGGTTATTTGCTAATATAGAGAGTGGGAAGTCATGATTTAGTTTGTTAGTACCAGTTGCAATGGTACCCAACTTCACATACCATAATTCAGTTACTGAATATTATTTTTAAGTAACTGTTTATGATTTGAATAGACATCACAATATCAGCATCAAATTGTTGCTTCAAAAATTGTCCTCTAACTAAACCTGGAAGACCTAATGCGGTTCTGAGGGAATGAAGCCAGCAAAGAGGGTGTAGCAAAGGTGATGAAAAGAGTACAAACTTCTAAAACGTCTTTCAGTATTGTTGAGTAATCATCTGTAAGTGGATGTTTAAAAATACTAAAATCAAACTTGGTACAAAAAGAAATTATGAGTATTTTTCTACGTGCATCACTAAGATGAAATGCTGAACGCTGCAGTTTAGGCACCCACCGAACTCCATGCTCCCTGCTTTCCATTAAAATAATAATATGTTCCTACACAAGAACAAATTAATCTACAGAAACTGATATGCTCTGCTAAACAACTTGGACCTAGCTTCTATTTCATAGCTAAAACTAATGATTCCTCTGTGGTTTTGTTTTTCAGCTTCGAGTTTTTAAGTTAGCAAAATCTTGGCCAACTCTAAATATGCTGATTAAGATTATTGGCAACTCAGTGGGGGCTTTGGGGAATCTGACCCTGGTGCTGGCCATCATTGTGTTCATTTTTGCTGTGGTTGGGATGCAGCTGTTTGGGAAAAGCTACAAGGAATGTGTCTGCAAGATCTCCAGTGACTGTGTGCTTCCACGCTGGCACATGCATGACTTTTTCCACTCTTTCCTGATTGTATTCCGAGTGTTGTGTGGAGAATGGATAGAAACAATGTGGGACTGCATGGAGGTTGCGGGCCAAACCATGTGCCTTATTGTTTTCATGCTGGTCATGGTAATTGGAAACCTAGTGGTACGTGATGAACATTTTTGAACATTAATTCTGATGCAAAATGTACATAACTTACTGCTAGGCAATGAGAATGTTTGTCACACTTCTGTTTAGAATTAAAAAATAAATCTGAATGTGCTAGATTTTGGGTAAAAACATATGATGATTCCTTTCTTCCCCTTTTCACTCATTTCCATACTCTGAAGTACTCTCACTATGGGTCCAGAAATTTAGGAATATACCAAAATGTCAAATCAAACACCCTCTCATGCGAGTGCTGCAGCTAATTTAGAGGCACTGTTTAAATCCAAATGTCTTCCTAACTACTCTTGAAATAATAAAGCTCATGCTGCACCAGCTCCTGGGCAACCTCTTCTTCAGAGAAAAAAAACTAACAGACTTTCTTACACCCATTACAGTAATTTACTAATTAATCCATTACTAATTCCAGTACTAATGCTTCTGACTTAATAAAAATAAAGTATAATGAAGATTTTCTTGTATAGAATCTCTTGAATTTAAGTACTAAGCTGTTTGGCCTGTTTAGGTTTAAAAAACAAAATACAGAGTGATTGGATGTTCTAAAATTATGTTTCAAAGTTTCTAACTCAAAATTATAGAAGAAATTATAGAGAAATTTTAATTCAAGCTGACAAGTTAAAATGCCAAAGGTTCAATATGGAAGTATTGAATTGGTGAGAACTTCTTAGAAATCAGGATTATAATTCAAATGCACCATTTACACTTTTACTTTATCTTTAAGTTTCTTTTACTGTTAATCTTTGCAGCTCATTCTGATTGATACTCCTAAAAACTGTATTTCATTACTTGTCAAAATTCTCTTCCTTTAGTGATATATTCTAATGTGATTTAAATTTTTATTAAACAGAATTCAAAGTGTTCGTATCCTAGTTGTTTACATGACCTTGCAATCTTGTCATTATATCAGCAGAAAAGTGCAGAGCCCCAGAAAGTTATTTATGATCGGTAACCTGCTCTACTATTTTTTTTAGTATTAGCTTCAGCATAGAAATATTGTTTCAGATTTATATTGTTTTCCTTCTTCCAAGTGCCTTTTTACCTTCAGGGTTCTTTTCTAGAACTGCGAAAGTCTGCAGAATTAAATCGCACAGAGAGTACAAATGGGAAACTTAACACGTTTAACTATGGGGAAGTTTGCTTATGCCCTTTTGTAATATCATGATAACTTTTGATGCCTGGCGGTATATCAGACTGAAAGTATGAAATTATTAATTGCTTGTAAGATTTAGTGAAATAGCCACAGTTTATAGGAGATTATATTAAAACAAGGGTAATGATGATTGACTTTTGAAGCAATAAACCACAGTTCTCAGGCAATACTGGTGCTAAGATTGTTACCTGCTGATGAAAGAAATCCATTTTATTTTTAAATTCCTACATAAGACCAAACAAAATTTTTTTGCGAAGTGAAAAAGAAAAAAAATCCAATTACAATTAATACAGGATTATTATAAATAATAGAGATTAAAGTGTAAAATTCATTCTTAAATACTCCTTTTATCCTTTTTTTGACAAGATTTATAGAATTTAAGGGACAAGCCCAGAATTAACAGAAAATGACAGTCTCATGGCATAATCTTCCAAATAGTAGTTAGAAAGGTTATTATATCATTAACTGGTATAAGTTTCTAAAATATCTGCATCATAGAAACCCGTCTAATTTTACAACTCATGTTTATATAATTCTACTTAAATTCCAGTGATTTTAAGTGATTTAGACAGAAGCCTTTCAAACCTCTGATGAATGTGTATAGCTAGAATTTTTGTAACTGTTTTTTATTTTATAGTCTAAGCAACCATGCTGCTCCAAACAAAGATCAAAAAGTTTAAAATAATTAGGTATTAGCTTGTCTGTTTTCATCTTCTGAGTGAATACTGATCAAAACAAGGAGATCTTTTGTAATTTAAGGTGCTAAATGGTTGTCTAAAATTAGTAAATGTTGTTTTTCAAAACAATGTGTGCTATTTGACAGTAAAATACTGTAAAAATACTCACTTACATGTATGTATTTACTGTACAGCTCTATTTTCTCATCTTTTAGGTATTGAACCTGTTTCTGGCCTTGCTGCTGAGCTCATTCAGTTCAGACAACCTTGCTGCTACCGATGATGATAATGAAATGAACAACCTACAGATTGCTGTGGCACGGATTCAGAAAGGGATAGATTATGTTAAAAAAAAGATACAGGAGTTCATCCAAAAAGTCTTCATTAGAAAGCAGAAAGCTTTAGAGGAAATCAAAGCACTTGAAGAGCTAAACAACAAGAAAGACAGCTGCATTTCCAATCATACTGCTGTTGAAATAAGCAAAGATCTGAATTATCTTAAGGATGGGAATGGAACCACCAGCGGTGTAGGCACAGGCAGCAGTGTGGAAAAATATGTAATCGATGAAAACGATTACATGTCATTCATAAACAACCCAGGCCTCACTGTGACAGTGCCAATTGCAGTTGGAGAATCAGATTTTGAAAATTTAAATACAGAAGAATTTAGCAGTGAATCTGATATGGAGGAAAGCAAACAGGTAGGATTTTTTGTATCTTAACGATTAAATTGTAGTCATGCATTTACATATTTCTTACTACAGATTTAGAATTGTCTAAAAAACTGCCTTATCTAATGTAAATATATTTTATATTTTATTATTTTATGTAATTATAATTCAAGGAAAAAATTACCCTACATGATGGTATACTAGGGGGTCCTTAGACTCTACGTTTTTAATACTCTGATTATTAGCATTTGGAAGATGTGTCATTTTAAATATGATTATTTCTTTCACAATTTTATGAGCTTTTAGGACTAGCATACATTTCATAAAGCATTCTTTCTGTAGTACCTGTAATGCGATCAGGATTTACGGAATAAGAGTATTGCAGAAGGCTAAGGAACAATCAAGGGTATACAGCTTTGCATACCAAATCAAGTATAAGTGGAGAAAAAATATTTTTTTCTATATTTAGGGTAGTTCTAAAAATGAACCCCATGACATCATAACTCAGTGATGTATTCAGGATTACCTAAAAAGTTTTGTGAGTAATATTCGTACAGATTTTGGGTTCAGAGACTATGGCTGACTGAATTGAAATAATACAGATACCAATCAATGTCATGGTAAAGCAGTATCTCAAGTTATCCTGGGGAGCAGAATAATCTTTTAATATAGATACATGTGGAAACAGTTTACTTGAAAGCCTTATGCTATTGTTATTGTGCAAAGAGACAGAAGTTGCTCTAAAAATCAGAAGCCACGTGCCTCAAAATATAAGTGGCTCAAATACCAGAAGTGATCATGAACAGGTGATAATGGTATTCAAGGAAAACTTTGTATGTTGGCGTAATGATCAATAATAAGCTAGTAAATGCATTAGCAGAATACAATTATATCCAATGCCATTAGAAATGTAGGAACTGTGAGGTTTAAGGGATCAGGAACCATGGATAAATAAGTTTTCAATTAGATTAGAAGCTACGATGTTGTGCGATAACTCATTAATACAAAAAATACAAAAAGGTTTGTGTGCCATAAAGAAAAGTTCTACAAAGAAGCCGTGCATTCATGACCGTATCAGAGCTGTATAGCTGTCATATTTGCAGCAATACCAAACTCCATCACATAACATTAACAGATAGCCATGATCCAGTTAATCATAGTCTGTGTTTTTTTGCTGAAGAACATAAAGGAACATAAAGAGTGTCTATTTATTTGCAACTGCAAAGAAGGTTACTCTGTATAACAATCGTAAGATTAAGAGCAAGATATTTTATTATCTGACGAAGTTGCTCAGTTATGTGACAAACATTTTCAATGCAGATGTATAAGATAGTATAGCAGCAGTGCTTATTCATGACAATTTAAGAATCTAAGAGATTCAGGAAGTGTAAATTGATATACTTTATGAGTTCAACGAGTATCAAAAAACAAGCTTTCAAAGTGACTCAAAGTTAACAGAGTTAGGTATTTTTCATGTAAGCTGATCTAATAAAAGTTTATTGTTTTTTCTAATGAACCTTTAGCAAAGTCTTTTAAGTCTTTTCATATACTCATGTTCTTTAAAATGACATTTTACTATAATGATATTTTACTCTTTTACTTTCCTTGTGGTTAGTTTTGATAAATATGGTGATGAGTGCCTTCCTAGTAACTTCATCTTATGAAGTTACATGCCTAAAAATTTCCTGAATATGTTACTTTTTTTTAAAAGTTTGTAAAATGCATTAGGAGGTTGGGAGGCTTGTAAGCCGTGCAGATGCTAAATGTGTGGTTACGTGACATGTTGGCCTCAGCAGCAGAGCTGGCTTGGGAGGTTCCCATCCACACCCGGCTCCTGATCCCCTGGCAGTCTTTACCCCTTTCTCTACTACAGTGCTTTGTGGGTCTGTACTATGAGGCATGTCACTGGAGGGATGTAAGTTAAATAATATCACCCCATGGGTATTACTTGTTTATTTCTTCTTTAAGATAGATTGAATGGTTCAGTTTACAGTGTACTGCCATATATGCTATCAGAACTGCTGAGGACAAAACAAAATGCAATGCAAAGGCAGAAACTCTTCTGCTTTCCAAGGGAATATATGATGTAAGTATAACCCAAGAAAATGGATTAAGGGCCCTTGTTGTGCTGAGTTCTGAATGATACCAATTTCAAGGTGACTTTCACAGGTCAATGGCTCTGTTCATTCCCATCTTTGTTTGGTTCAGGCATCATGCTTTTTTCTTCTAATGCCATCCTGAAGTTTCAGGACTGTAATAAATCAAAAGGAATTTTGCCTTTTTTTTATGGACTTTAGATGTATCTGTATGTCTTCAGGAAGAGAAATCAAATCCAGAAGCCTATACAAGCAATTTGAAAGTGAAAATTTCAGGTGTCTGAGGGAAATCGGCCAGTAAATGATGGTTGGTGTATATATTAAGAACTTGTGGAGAAATTTTCAATGGGGATAGGATAAGTTTAGGACTTCTGTGGAGCCTCAGGGTTTCCACAGAATGTAATAATCACTACCATTGCGAAGCTGGAGCAATAGTGTTTCCCTCAAGTTCTGCTCACACACAACTGTTTAGCGTTTAACTGTTTGACATGTATTTGTACAGTGCAAGTGTGCATATTGTGAATGGTATCTAATAAGACAGAAATTTCTTACCAGTGCCCAGAAAATTGTGAATTCTATATTAATTGCAGTTTCTTTTCTGGATTCCTTATTCCATTCATTCTTGATGATTTTTAGGGAAAGGATAAAGTGCCTTTTTTTATTGTGTGTATAAAAATCCACCTGGTAATATATCCACCTGGTAATATAAGAACAGATGTTCTGATGTATGACAGGAATTTGTGAAAATTCCTAATCTTCTCCTACCAAGTCAAGAGTGCTGTTTAATCTTTTGCTGCCTTCTGATTGTCTTTTGAGGAAGACAAAGAGTATATTGGCACAGTGCGACCTCTCTAGAACAGTACACCATCATTTGCTTTATTTTGCCTCTCAAGGGATACCACTGAGACAACATTCCTCCTAGGAGAAGGCCTGGTCTGCAAAAGGAGGGGTAAGAGATGGGGCAGAACTTTCCCTGCCTTAACTGTGGCAGTTCTTAGCACTTAAAATACCTTCAGAAGTTATCCCCTTTAATAACTTTTTATTTAACAACAGAGCTTTGGAAAGCTAGATCTGCACAGGAACTGTAAAATTAATCATTTTTTCCTGGTGTCTTACTGACTGCCACTGATGTTAAGAGCAGAATAATTACTTAAAGTCTATCAGCAATAACAGGTCATGCTAGAAGTGGGGCAGGGTCTGTGTGCCCCTGAGGAATATGCCAAGAGCAGGTAATTACTATAGAAATTGTAACCACAGGTGAGTGAGGAACAAATTGTAATTTTTTCTAGTTTTATTATCAGATACACTATGGTACAAAATAACTAGCCACCAAGTTTCTTTTGGAAGGCTGGTTCCATTTTTGTGTGGTTTTTTTGTTGGGTTTTTTTTCCCCCCCCTTTCATAAAAACACTTTCTAATTAATTTCCTAGTTAATAACTTACCAAACCTGTCAGAATCCATTCTGGAACCTGGTTGCAAGTTCCAGACCTAAACAGATCTTTCTAATATATATCACTAGAAATCTGGGGAAGTCTCTGTTTGGATGAAAATTAACAATAACATTTATTAGATTTAAATGTTACACACTAGAGTAATAGCTGGCTGAAAGTACCTGAAAGAAGCAAACATTTCATTGATACTTTGAAGGAGGATTTTGTCAATTTCTACTATTAGAAAATAGAGGTGCAATACCTAATGAAATAACCATCAGAAATAACAGATCTCTGCTCTGAAATTTAGATACTCGAGGTAATTAACTTTAAAAATAATAAGAAAATTAGAAGTAACTAAAGGGGATAATTTGGTGCTTTTTAAAGTTAGCATTGTGCATGCTGTTTCTATTATAAAATATGCCTACTAATCAGTGAAATGAATGGACTACGTTAATCTTACCAAACATAAGACTCCTAACTATTGTATTTCTGTACCACTTAACAATTATTCATTATATCTGAATCACAACTTTATGAATAAAGTTTTGGATTTCAACATTTCAAAGTAATTTCAAAGATATTCATCAGTTATGGAAAGCTTATTTCACAAATGAAGAAATACATATACTTACAGGCCTCTATAATTCAGAATTCCAAAAGCTTTTATATCTACAGTATATGTATAGTAAGTACAAATTCAGATTGGAGAAGTAAGGCTGCTCAGTTAACTTCTGAAATCACAACAGATGGTTTTAATAAAATTAAAAATATCCTTCATCATCTAATCCACTGAATTTTCAAAACAAGGAATACGTTCAGTTTTCTAATTGGCTTCACTAATGCTTTTGTGACTAGGTGAAGTAAAAAGAAGGCAACACAGTTATTGCATTCCCAAAAGTTAAGTATTGCCACTGGGCTTCAATAAATTTCTTAGCCAAAACATACCCAGTAGAGATTTGATCAATTTGTTGGATGATATTTTGTCACATTTGTTTTAAAATATCCAACAATCTAAATTCCCCTTTTCTAAAACTGACCAGTTCTGGGACAGTATCTTCAAAAGTCACAGATTCTTTAAGTTATGGACTAGCTGTGGATAGCTAATGAATGAAACCGTATCTCTGGATACGCTGACAGGCCACTGTCCAGACACCAATCCAATCCTCTTTTGAAACAATTAGAGAGCGATTATAGAGTCAGAAGTATACAGCATACTAAATATAAAACTAGAAACTTAAACAGTATGATACTTCATCACATTGAATTTGAACAGAAATTCAGGAGGTTTGTTTTCATTGAGACCCACAAGTTCTACCACCATTATTAGAGGATGAAGGAGGAATGGGAAGATACACATCTTCAAAGTATTTTGCTTACTGTATATACATTTTTTGCAAATAAAAGAGATAATCACATAGTTAAATGAACATTAAGCCAAAAAAAACCCTTAAATTTTTCATTAATATATATTAAGCACTATATAAATACTGGAATACTTTCCAAATCTGCTAACCATGTCTTTATTAATTTGATTCATTGTATTTTTATTTATGAATCACAATTTTAGAGGGCATATTATTATGTTTAGCTTCTGCATTTCTTATTTCTCTAAAATAAACTAACAAGTTCTGTAGAAAAGTTTGTTGAACATTTCAGGTGGTATGTATTTCCCTTTTTGCCAACTGATCATAAAATATTTAATAATTATGTTTTAATTGTGTTAAAGCCATGTTTGAATTAGAGATTCCAAAAAGAGGAAAACTAGAGATCCTGTGTCTTGAACTTCACTACCTACCATTCTTACTTCTCACAGGGGTAAAACCAAGCTGGAGCAATCAAGAATGCAGCTCTGGTGCTTTTTAACCAGGTAGAGCAACGTGTCACCACTTTCACACAGGTTACCTAAGCAAGTTATACATATATATGTATATATATATATAATCACTTTTTAATGGATTTTGACTGGCCTGCATGCTACTCAGCTATGTACCTTCCCTATCCATTGCAAGACAGTAGAAACATGCACAGCTGCTCTCTGCTGAGTCATGGGACTCACATCACAGCATGGTCAGGTGGGATTGGCAACCCCGACATATATTTTTTAACTCTGCTAATGATTTTTCTGGATATTTTAATACAGTATTTAGCAATAACTGCATGCTCTACAGGTTTTGAAGTATGGATCATAAAAGTACTGGAATGTTATATGTTAAAGAGGCCAAAGAAAAAGGGAGCATGCACAGTTTTTAAATAATAAAAACAACCCTTTTTGATTCAGCCCTTATAAATGTAAGCATTTAATGAAATGCGTTAAGTGATGTATGTAATTATTACTGCCACAACTTCAGCTCCTTAATGAATAACATTTAAACTATTGCAGTAGCTACTTGCATAAAAATTACACTGTTGTACTTCTAAAACTACAATGCACTGTAATGCAAATCTTCAAGATGCTACAGACCACAATCTATTCATTTGGGCAGTGCATATCTTGAGTTTCACGAACTGTAAGCAGAGAAAATAGTTTCATAATTGCTAAAATTATACTTAGCAAATAACCCCCCTTAAAAACTCTCAAAGCAAAGCATTTTACAAATACTCTTCTCTTAAACTTTAAACTCCTTCATAAATAGTGGTATTTTGGAATGTATTTTGCAACAGCAGTCTGTGACTGAGTTGGGGGACTTTACTTGGTGTAAATTAGAAAGACTATGGAGTAGTCAGCATCATTTTTATAAAATTCCCTATATATTTACCCTAGGTTTTTTTTCATTATAGGCAAGTAAAATTTCCATTTATGCATAATTGGCAGAGCCTTCAGGAACAGGGACAGCAAATATTGAACAGGAGCCAAAGTCACATCAAAGTAAGGAGGTCAAATTCCCCTAGTAAAACTTGGCGTCAAAATTTTGCTGGGATTGAGATTTCAGTCCTATAGCAGGATTCAAAGCTGTTGCCTTCAGGCAGAGTCTCACTGGCTTCAAAAAGACAACCAAATGGTTTGTTTTGTACCATTGATTATAGTATGGTATGATCTATCTATATTATATCATAGTACAAATTGTCCACAGATGTAAAAAAAAAATTCGTATCGGTGTGTATTCTGAAAATGGTCAGATTTTACTGATTGAATTTTAAACCAAGATATGCTTCAAACATCAAATAAAACTCTAAAGAAAGAGGCTTTTAAAGTGTTTTCCTTAATATTATACAAAAGTCAAATATTGTAAGATCTGAGATTTAAAGTCAGTTTAGAATCACTTTGGAATCATTGATCCCCATTATTACATATTTTGTCACTGAATTACAGTGCAGCTTTCAAGATTCAAAATATAAACCCACATGGTCGAAAGGCAATTTGTAATGGCTGAATCCCTTTATTTTATTGTCACTTGAATCATGAAGCTGTTTGTAAAGCTTAAAATCTTAGTAGCCTGCTCTTGCTCTTATTGAAATCTAGGATAAAATCAAATGAGAGCAAGACCAGGGCTTAAGTGAATGCATTTTCTTGTAGATGGGCACATTAACATGCTGTTGGTCAAAGCTTGTTTTAATGATCTAAGCTGTTGAAAAGAGATGCACTGCTCTGAAAGGACAGTATGGAGGCTGATTATACATATATTAACCAAGTATTTGGGTTGGTGATGAAGCATTTTTTTTATGTTATATTCTATACAGTAATATTTATAATACTATTTTCAGAAAAATATAATCCCATTGAGGTAGTCTTGTTTTTTATTTTATTTTTGTGTGTGATTTCTACAGTATTGCTCAGGCTTCTGCTCTGGTCAAGCATGTTGTTTTGCTGATTCAGGCCTTGAGAATGCTGCATCATAAGCAATTGCTTTCAATTGTATCCTTGTAAAGGAAAATGTGATATCATTGAAGATGCAAATAAGTATTTACAGGGCATGGCGTGTTCTAGAGGCTGATAATCACATTTATGAGGTGAAAAGAAGATTGTGTTAATCCATCATGTATCTTGAGTTTCCTATTAGTTTTATTGCTAGGAGAAAAAGATCATTAAAGTTGCCTTATTTAAAATGCAATGGTTCTTTCCTAATTTAGGGTCGTGAAGCAAAGAAGAGAAGTTTTATTAACTTAATGAGGTGGTTTTTTTTACTATGTAATTGTTTGTGATTATTTGAAAAATACTGGAGAGAATGATTTACATGAAAAATAATGAAGAGAATTACAGTAGGTTTTGTTTGTACTGATTATAAATTGCACTTATGTCACTTGGCTTTTAGCAACTATGCTGACAGAGCTATCTGCAACAGAGTTTACATGCGAAGAAGCAGTTAAAAAATTGACTGCCTTTTAATTGGCACTTATATAGATTACTCTGAACCTTTATCTTGCTACTAATAAGTAATTGATTTAATGATGACGGATCAGGGCATGAATTAGTTTTAATTTTCATAACTTGAATGTGACAGATTATTATTTTCACAATATTTGGTTTTTATTTAATGAAGAAACTGCCTATAATTTCAGTGACAGGTTTCAGACTTCTTATTTCTTTATATTACAATGATATATAATAAGATAATTAATTCACAAATTCTTTTTCCTTTTTAAAAGAGGGCCTTATGTGTGGATAATAAGATGGTGTGCTAATAATGCTTAATATATTATGCATTAATGTGCATTTCGGTCTGTAAATGTAATACAGAAAGCAAAGTTTTAAATATTCTCACTATATGAAGTACACAATATTTTATTTTATTTCAGATTTACTGTTCTACATGACCAGTAATAAAATTATTCCATTTAGAGGCAATATGGCTGTAACAATTTTACATATATAAATTTTGGCAATCATGGAGGAAATGCAGTATGAAAAAGGAAACATGATATTTTAACATGTTTACTAAGTGAAAATTAACCATTGGAAACATCCAATTCTCAATGTATTTATACAAATCTTTTCACATGTGTCAGCATGATTTACCATGTATGACAGATCAGAATATTTAAAAAGGGAAAGAATGGTTTTCAAACTCATACCTCTGCTCGTGTTAGAAATCTTTCCTATTACGCAATAGGTCCTTTATTTTTGGTTACAATGCAGTAACAGCCATGCAACCTGAGGTCTGAGGGACCCTATATTGACTACATTTGCAGCTGTGTGTGAAGGGCAGCTTCTTGAAACTTAATCCTGAAATTATCCATCACCCAACATGAAGTTTTTTTAAACTTCATTCATCTCATGTAAGAGTTGAATATGAGGAAAAAATTGCTTACCAAACTATATTAAGTTATACATGTCATTTGTTTCATTTCAGGCAGATAAAAGCCCTTAGCTCCCAATGGATTTTCATTAAGGGAGCCGGTTTTAACTGAAGAGTTAAATAACTAGTTTTAATTTGCAGCAGTGTCTCTGCAAGCGAGAATACATGGAAATGCCTCTTTTAAAAGTTATTGTTTATTATTTAGTGCAAAACCATTCAAATCATCTGAATAGTATTTTTTTATATATTCTAAAAATGCCACTATCTTGAAAACTAAATGTGAGAAGTACTTGGTATTATGCATTCTCTCAAGAAATTTGTATGGAAAGGTCTTCATATAGGTCAAAGGGCATGACCATATCTGCTGAGCTGAAACCACAAACCTAGTGTGTGATCAAATGCCCTTTCTGTTACACCAGTGCCTGTACAATTTAAAGTATTTACGTTAAGATGCATTACAGAACCCCCTCGAAATTACTATGTATTACGCCTACATGGTATAAATCAGAGGTATTTCACTGCCGTGATTTTTTTAATGTTGCTTTCTGATTACAAACCTTATATCACAGTAAAAGAGAATGTATTTTGGATGAAAGCAATTAAAGACGCAAACAGTATCGACAACTGAAAACGTTACAAACTCTACGTTTAATTACTGAATTAGTTGTGCGCATCTTTAGCAGGTTTGTCCTTTCAAAATATGCTTTCTTAAAAGGACAAAATTATGGGCAGTCTTGCATGACTGAAAAACAGCTTGACCTGATCCAAATGTCAATGTACTTGGTAAAAAGCTAATTAATTTCGGTTGTTTTATATCACTCTCCAGTTCTTGCAGTTTTCAGATCTAGAAGTGCTTTTACTACAGTAAGGACCGTAGTATTTCACTGTACACAAAAGTAGTAGAATGATAGAAAAAATTGGGATGCAAAGGACCTCAGGAGGTCTCTCAATATTCACAGGAGACTGGAATGCAAAGAAGAGATTTCAGATCTGGTAATTTGTGCTTTCTGCAAAAATGAAATTGTGCAGAAATTTGCCATTAAATGCCATTAAATTTACAACACTTTAATCAAGATATGGTGTATGTTTATGAAAACACCATCTGTAGTGGACATGAAGATATATGTGGAGCTTCCTGTTAGTTCATTTCACTGGGAAAACTAAGACACATTTGCAGTGTAATCCAGTATAGTAAAGAAAAAGAAATAACTTGAGAGTGTGGTACATGCAAGCTCTCCTGTTTTAATACTACTGAGAATACTTCCGAAGTCTTATATGTGGATAAGGTTGGTACCCAAATTATATTTAATTATTCCCTATGAGTAGATAAACTGGGAAACAGAACTATACAATATACTTCTCAGTACTATGTTTTTACGTATGGTGATGCGTATTTATCAGTATAAATTTAGCGTTCTTGAAAAGTCAGAGACTGGCATGATTTGATTCAGTATCATTTCTTACAGAATATGTATCTAATGAGAAAAAATTGTTCTGTGGAACTTTACTTGCAGAAACTAAATGCATCCAGTTCATCAGAAGGCAGCACAGTTGATATTGCCCCTCCTGGAGAGGGCGAGCAAGCAGAAATTGAAAGTGAAGAAGCTCTTGAACCAGAAGCCTGTTTTACAGAAGGTTGTAGAATAACTGTTGACTTATGAGATGTATTAGTAAAATTATTACTAGGCATATTTAAGTTCCTGATACTTTCAAATCTGGTGGACCTTCATGGCCTCAATAATTCAAAGAAAATACTCTTAGCCTACAGTGCTGGAAATCAGATGCCAAAACAAGGTTTCCATAGGCTTTGAGTAACTTTATCTGCCTGGCCACTGCATACATCTTGTAACTAATAAACTTCATTAACTTTTCTAGTCTTAAAATGCTTTTCAGTTATTTGAAAGGGCCCTTGAAATTTGGAACAAATTAATTTTTGTGAGACTCCATCAACAAATGGAACAGTTACATGCCAACAGTCAAAAATATCAATGTTTTTTGGATTGAGATTACTCATAATTATGTGTAGTATTGGCTGGTTTCTCTCCAAATTACTTATGTAAATTCAGATATTCAGGATCCTATAAAAAAGGATTCCAGTGTTTAATTTAAAAATTATTATAAAATTTGTTAAAGCTTCTAACAATGTTGATATCACAGTAAATATTGACTTTGAAATAATTTGCTTTTGGATCCTAATATCTTGTAATCTAATGCAGGTTGTGTACAGAAATTTCCCTGTTGTCAAGTAAGTATAGAGGATGGCAAAGGAAAAATTTGGTGGAATCTTAGAAAAACCTGCTACAGCATAGTTGAGCACAACTGGTTTGAGACTTTCATTGTCTTCATGATTCTCCTCAGCAGTGGAGCACTAGTAAGTAGAAAAAAAAATTGTATATGCTGAAATATTTATATATCTCCTTAGAAGCCACAGCAAAATTCAAATTTGCTTCAGAAAGAATTGTTTTGCTTGGAGCTATATAAAACTACCTGTGTTCCATCATTTCAAGACAGAATGAAACTTGTCCCAAACTTGAAAAAGTTTGTTAAATTTCACATTCACTTTTTTAGTGATACTTTTGGTTTACCACTGTAAACCTGATGCAATTTTATTTAAGCCAGCATAGATGCCCACGATTTAAATTGCCTGCCAATTTTCAGCATGTTTGTCAAGAGATTTGAGTACAAAGGACCACTGTTAACTGTGACTATATAGCTAAATGTATGATTTTAAGTCCTTAATTCCTTTTAGGCTCAGCCACTTCTTGGATTCTGCTTACGAAAGACCATACAAAAACTTAAATAATTACTTCATTTTTTTCCTTTTTTGGAGACAGGAGATAGGGAAGAGTGTGATAGCAAATTAAAACTAACAACCACTTTCCGACAAGATTTACATTACCCACCTTTCTGGCTCTACTCAAGTTGACCATTTGCTACAGTATCAATGTGCACAGTGTACAGTCTAGCAAATACATCACTCTCTAATTTGACTTTTAGACATAAATTTGATTGATGGAGGATACAAATGTAATCTCCCTAACTGCTTTCTAGAAAGGAATGCACATATCTGGAACAGATTTCGTATAAGAAAGGGGGTTTTTTGTGTGTGTATGTGAAAGTTTCTTAATACCACAGTGGAAAAAAATTCATGCTTTGAGTTTATTTCTTCATTCATTAGTAAAATAGGATATATATATTCAACTCCAGACATTGCAGAATACATAAAGTTGCTCCAATTTGTAGTATGGTTAAAGATGGGAAATATGTAAAATAAGAGGATGCAGGAGAAGAAGAGGAAAGATTAGCTCTGACCTACTTATTTTTTATTGATTTATTCCTTATTTTTATCACATATACTCTGTGAAACATTAGTAATACCTGAATTTTTTTTTCTCCACAGGCTTTTGAAGATATATATATTGAACAGCGCAAAACTATTAAGACCATGCTGGAATATGCTGACAAAGTTTTTACATATATTTTCATTTTGGAAATGCTTTTAAAATGGGTAGCATATGGTTTTCAAATATATTTTACTAATGCCTGGTGCTGGCTGGACTTCCTGATTGTTGATGTAAGTACTCAGTCTTTAATATTGTAAAATTCACTAAAGTTCTTTATGTTGTAAAACTCGTTACTACTAAGTAATCTTTCTATAAACATGCAAAAATAATTCACTTTGTATAGTAATACTGCATTAATAGTAGCCTGCAGTGATCTGGATCTGTCGTTTAAAGTATATTTATATGCCAGAAGGAAAAGGATGGCTGAACATTAGTTTGTTCATTCTTCATAGTTAATAATTTCATACCCAGGCTATATCAAACTTGAGATTTTATGAGAAAAAAAACTGATTTTGAAACATGCTATTTTTAATGGACTCTGATCATACTACCTTATTCCTTAGCAAAAAAAGATGCTACATTGTGCCAGTTTCTTCTACAAACATAGCAGCTTTGTATTTGGTCCAGATTTCATCTCATTTCTCAGAACTTCATCCCCCAAAACTATACTGTTACCATTTTTAGTAAAACAGAAAGACAGTGGCTATTTGGTCTAAAAATTAATTAGCTTTAATGGGCTGACAATCTGCAATAGTTAAATCAGCTATGACTTGGCAGGGTTTATGATAGAAGAGAATACATGGTTTCTTGGCTGCCTTCCCAGCTGTGATATACTTCTGTGCAAAGGCCTTGCTTATGTTGTCAGAAGGGATCAAAGCTGGTTTTACTCCCAGAATATTTTGGTCTCTTGCTTTCACACATTATCTGACCCAGTTCATTGGCTATACATGTCCATGTGGAACTGGGAGATGGCATCTCAGGGAAAATGTGCATTTATTGTAATTTCTGCCCAAGCTACTGTATTTCTTGAGAAGTTTTAATAAATCCTGGTCTCACAAATATGTATTCTTTATGAATATATAATAGAAATGTATTGAATTTGTGACTCCCAGAGAAAAAAGAAAAAACTAGCTAGATTGGCCCATAACTCAAAACGGAAGACATTATCTTTTTACTTTTTTAACCTGCCCAAGTTAGTTTTGTTATATTGTTAATCTCGAGCTCTGTCCCACAAATCTATACTAGAATGGAATGGTGTGAATGGTTTTCTTAAGAGGATGCTCCCTTCCAGGACTATGTTGAGAATGGAATATATTTTTTTTAGATAAACTCATGTTTTAATTATTCTTTTTGTAACATAAACGTAAACAGATTATTCTAAGCCATACTCCGTGGTTTCTTAATAATACTTTAACCTCAGAGATGCTGTTATCTGAGAAGGCTCTCAGAATTATAAAGAACATCATCATAAGTAAATCAGCTTATTTTGCCAACTTTTTACCCATGATTTTTAATTTTATAAACAAAAGTATCACTAAACGAGATTGGAACCTTCTACTTTTGAAGAATTATATTCAGTGTTCCAGAAAGTGATAAAATTGTCTTACTGTGCCTAAGGCTAATTCAGCAATTCCTTTAGCACCACCAGACAGCACTTGAAAGAAATATATGAATTCATGTTATCTTCTTACAGAAAAGCAAAGACTCTACACTGCTTTAACAGGCAGTTTAAACAGGTGTGATTCAGTGGCATTGTCCCAACGAGAACACCAGTGAGCCTTTCTTCATTAGAAGTGACTAAAGTTAATCAAATTGTTTAATTCCATCCTCTAAAATCATTCAAGAGTAAACACTGATAGCCCTTTAGGGCTTTGACCTTTAATGTCTTCCATACCTGAGTCTCTCACTGTGCGAAATACTCATAGTTGCTCTCAGTGATTGTGACCAAATTAGATTTTAATAATTACACAAAGAAATTGCAATTTTCAGCTCCGTCAGTTTACAGCCACGACAGATGGCTCTTGGTACATCTGGCTACCTCAGTTTAAGACCTTATCATTCCATCTCTCCACCCCACTCTTCTGCTATATGCAACAATATCTGTAGCAAGGAGCCGATATTTGGGTGGAGCGCCTTATCCACCCAAAATCACAATCTGGTAAATTAGTTTAATTAGTTCACATTTATCAGTGGTTTAAGCTAAGAGACCGAATGCAAAATTTTTTGGGGAGACTAATTCTGGCAGACGTATCCAGTAGAGGCTTGAGACAGCAATATCTTAATCCAGTACAACCAGATGCTACAGAGTATGTCATCCTGCACCTTGGTTTCTGCTCTTACCCCTTTTTCCAGAAGCCATCAGTCATGAGTTTATTATGTCTATGTTTTGATGTACAGCTGTAATGACTCTAAGTTCTCTTTGCCACATACAAAGCTAGGAGATAGGACATCAAGGAAGGAGATAGGGAATCTGAGAAAACCCAATGAGTTTGTCAGTTTTTAAATTTGTGTAGTTTTCTGCTACTATATGTAATCTTAGATAATCTTAAGTGGATACTGTTTTATGCTGTATATTTTTAAACTTTGTAAGGTAGTCCTATAATTTGGTATAGACACTTTATTTCTAAATTATCATGTTAATAAATTGTACTTGAATGAAATGGAAATAAGTAAAACTTAAAACAAATCATGTTTTTTGCCAAATACTGTGGGGCAGTACTGAATCTGTAAGTAGAATGAAATCTTTGACCTTCCTGAAATTGCTCATACACGATAAAATTTCAATGGGTACAGTTTTTGAACAATGACATGTAGCAAAAAAAACCCCTCCAATTGGCCATGCTGTATAGTACATTAAAAGTTAGTCCTGTTGATGGCTTATATAATATTTCTTCATATAGCTAAAAATATTCCATGCTTTTGGTTAAAATAGTTAAAGTAATTTAATTAAACTGTGCTCTCAACCTTTTTATTAGCTTTTCAGAATAATTAACTCAGCAACAACATTCTGGAAAAGATCAGGGTCACATTATACTAATATACTAAGTGCTGTATACACAGAGTAAGAGGCACCTGCTGCCCTGACAACTTCATAATAAAAATAAAAAGAAATAAGAAGATAAGCATATTGATGTATTGGGAAACCAGATACAGAAAGAGACGTCACTTTGTCTTTCTAGACAGTCTCATGTCTTTACGTGTATCCTAACATGGTACACTATGATGACATTGGCTAATCCAGAAATTAATGAAATTAATTTATTAATTCAAAGGGATATTCAGATGATATATGCATGAAACCCAAGGCTCTTGTTCAGTGAGTTAGGGAACAGAATCATAGCTTGCAATTATGCATCTAAACAAAATGAATTTTGAATACTTGCCAGCAAATACGGATTTGCAAATACAAAATTAAGAATTATTCACCAAGTATATATAGAAAAAATATTATCTTAGCATAGGACTATAACGTAAGAAAGGGTAAATAAGGCATAAGAAAGGCTACATTGGGTCCAGTGTCCTGTCTCCAAGAATGTCAAAAATGCGTACCTACCTGGAAAACCAATAATATAGTATCTATGTCTCAAAAAATAAGAAAAATCATTAACTTCTCAATAGAAAGAAAAATATTTGGATTTTTTTTTCCAAATCTTGCAGTTTATTTTTATTCATAGTCAAATGTAATACCTGAACACTGAAACCACATGAAAAATAGGATAAGCCATGTTGGAACAGATAGTCTACATTAGAGGATCCATACACAAAAATGTGGACATATAGAATCATAGAATCATAGAATCATAGAATGGTTTAGGTTGGAAGGGACCTTGAAGATCATCGAGTTCCAACCCCCCTGCCACAGGCAGGATATAATCCTCCAGTTTTAGGAGATGAATGTAAAAATTCTATCCACCATTTTGAATTCATTTTCATTTCTTAAAATTACTACATCTGCATGCATTTCTGTCTCAAAAGAAAGAAATTAATCTATTTATCACTGTACAGAGACATTTATTTTCTCACCTACTAGCAACAAAACAGGTGGAACAGATTACAGAAGACCAAGCTAAGAAGACTGAGAAAACCAAAGCAGTACAGAAAAGATGTATATACTTGTGCTGTATATACAATAGAATTAATATCAAAGAATTCCAAGCAAATCTTTGCCTCTCAGTTGAAATCTCCATCACAGGAAAACATGTTGTTTACAATAGATGAAGTATTCCTCTGTGAAATAACTTCAGGTTTATGATGTAACAGCACTAGCACCATGGTAAGAAAGCTGCAATTAGGTTGGAATGGAAAGCACAAACTAGGCTGGAGAATGACTTACAATCAGAACCTAAAAACTGCCAATATACGCAGCACCACTGAAGTTACAGGAGCTACAGATATGTAACTAGCTTGTATGGAGTCTTGTTTGTGAAAGATAGTTTGGGGAGAAAAGTATAAAATGAAGGAGCTATTAATGTGAGCTCAATTCTAAGTGATGTCTTGCACTCCCAGTAAAAGACGTATTTTTTAATATATATTTCACAGGTTTTTTTTAAATCTGTAAAATGTGCTATCTGTACACTAGTCTATTGTCATGTCTGGGTATCTTGATGTAAGTAAATCAATGAACATTCTATTAAAAATACAGAGAATTCCATGTCTTGTTACCTCTGGAATATATTGAGTGGCTAGGGATAAAAAAGAACTCTCTCAGTCTAGAATCACAGGACAAATAAATTGTATTAATGACAATTATTAATACCAATTAATGACAATAATTAATGTAATGGCAGAGATAATAATGTTATCTCTTGTAAGCGAACAGTCCTCAAATATTTCTGAAAATTTTATCCTTCACCAATAGTGTGCTTCCATCTGACTGTTAAACCCTATCCAGCTATAACAGACATTTAATAGCATATAGTCCTTTTCAAACATCCTTTCATATGACCTCTTGCCTTTCCAGCAAGTATGAAAATTTTGGGATTGGGCCTCCAATGTCACTATAAGCAAGAATGGTGTTCTTCCATTTGTCGCTGTTGATCTTTCTGTTCATTGAACCTGTATTCTTTTTAAATAAACAGTGTATAACAATTTTAATAATAATAATTTTTTTTCTCGTATTTTTATAGGTCTCATTGGTTAGTTTAATAGCCAATGCTTTGGGCTATTCTGAACTTGGTGCCATTAAATCGCTTCGGACATTAAGAGCTTTAAGACCTCTAAGAGCCTTGTCACGATTTGAAGGAATGAGGGTGAGATAAAATGAATGAGTCTGAATGAATGTATGCATACAAAAATTAATGTAGAAGTGTGATGCTCATGCTACCTGCAAAGAACTCCAGAATGGAAATGCATGCAAAAATGTGTGGAAAAAAGGCCTTCCAACATGTCCTTATACACCAAGACATATGTACAGCTTACCTTTGGAGATTAGACCTTGAGCTCATTAATTTTGCCTGCTCACTGCTGCATAATTGTGTTATCCCATCCCCCTGACTGTTCAAATTTCCATTGATTTGTGGACCTATATAAAAAAGTAAAAGGACATGAGACATTTTAGAACAGAGGGTTGAGGTTTTTCCTTCAGTTTAGCTGGGGACTTTATTTTATGCATTTCTGTAGCTAAGTTCTATTCTCTCTTAGTTTGTCAGTGGTTCAGGATGGAACAGGATTAGCCAGAAACCAAACAAAACCAAACCAAAACACGTGAACAAGCTGACAACAGTGACACACCAGAAATTAAAGCTTCCCTGTGGCTCCCTGTCTACCTGCCTGGGGAAAAAAATCCCACAAGAGATGCTGTAATATTAGGGAAAGGTGCTCTGAACAAATACCTGAAATAAGGATGGGGTTGGAAGTATAGAAGGGGAAAGACACGAAATCATTTTCTCAGCTAGTGTCCTTTACTTCATATGAATGCATCTGCTGACATCTTACCTCTTCTCCTACACATCTAAATCATTCCTGTTGGGGAAATTATTATTTTCATATTCTGCTAACCTGAGACAAAAAAACCCCACCAAACTACTACAATCTGTCTGCTGAAAATGCAGACTATGCTATTTCCAGGAAAAACTGGTGCATAAAAAATTAACAAGGTAATGTTACTGAGAAATCTCCTTTTAATCTTTCCCCTCAAAATACCCAGGTGCTGCCATACATGTTTATAGTTTGGTCATAGGTCTTAAGTTCCCAAATAAATCGTCTGGGTTGAGGCTGCTGACATTCTAGAGGTGGCGACACTTGGCAGTGTAGGGGAGTGTGTCCTCTGGCACATTGCCATTACCACTATGTTTTACATGATTTGCATTGCAAACAACACGTAAGTCCCAATCTAATAAACGGGCAAAACCTCTATTGATCTTAGACTACTTTCAGACAAATTAGTGAATTGAAAAATACTACTATTTTCAAAACCATACGCAAAAAACTACTGCAGTCTCTACTGATTTGGTAGAAAAATATTGTCTGAATATCTGCAGCTTTCTTTTAGTTCAATCACAGTAAGTAAGAGAAAATTTTTGTCAAGGGATTTCATCCGATCCTTTACTGCCACTTGCCCATATAGAGTAGCTCAACTGTATTAAATACAGCCAATTAAAGAAAAACCCTAATGGATAAGTGTAAGAGCAACTATAGTGAGCCAGGTAATTTAAAACCAAGACTTACAGCAGATGCTGTTAATAAAAACAAAATAAGATATGCTTAATTATGTTACGTTGTATGTAGATGCTAAAATAAACTGGTGCCAATATATACATAAAGTTTCTGAGAATAAAATCATTAGTAATGGTGGTTTTACATGCAGACATTTTTGTTCAGTCTTCCACATCATCATTCTTTGACCTTTTTCTGGTTTATTTTCTATTTATAGATTTTGATTTGTGTGGTTGGAATTTAACATTTATTTCTCTCTTTTTCTCTAGAGCACACAAATTCTAAGAATCCATCTTGCTACTAACAGGTTTTCTTTTGCTTTTTTTGATTTTTTTTCAGACTTTTGCATTGTCTTGGTTTCCATACTATTTTATTTTTTGCTTTTTGCAATCTCATTAGTGTTTTTATTGAACCTTAAGTAACATTTCCCCTGTAAATTTTTAATGTAATACTTTAACTGTCCATTCCATATGAATGCTGTTTTAACATTTCAGAAGTATTTTTATTTTTCTGTTCACAAACTAAGTGGCTATTTTGTCTAATTTGTACACTAGGTGGTTGTAAATGCCCTTGTAGGAGCAATTCCATCTATCATGAATGTATTGCTGGTTTGTCTTATATTCTGGCTCATCTTCAGCATCATGGGAGTAAATCTGTTTGCTGGCAAATTCTATCACTGTGTCAACACCACAACTGGTGAGATGTTTGATGTCAGTGATGTCAACAACTATACTCAGTGTGAGGAACTCATAAAAAACAATCAAAGTGCCCGATGGAAAAATGTGAAAGTAAACTTTGATAATGTAGGAGCTGGATATCTTGCTCTGCTTCAAGTAGTAAGTAAATTTATGTATTTTATTTTTGCTCTGTTTAAAGAAGTCTAGGAAAAATGGTCAAGTTAAGACTGTTAATAGTAGAATAATTTCTTCATAGCAATGATGTACAGCTTACACAACTCTATTGCATTGTTACCTGTAATTTTTGTATTAATGATAGTAGAATAACTTTCCATTCCAAGGCTAGGGAATACAGTCTCATGATGATATAATAATGTGAAAATAATAAGTGAAAAAGGTACAAGAATCTTTTTAGCGGTGCACAATATAAACTTTAGGAATGTATTTCATGAGTCTTGCCATGGTGTATAAGGATCACAGGTCCCTCTAATTGTTAAAAAGGTCTCTCGCCTCCTTTATGAGCTCAGTTATCTTTTAAGACAGGAGGGCAGATAGCAGCTTAAAAGAGGGCAGACATCCTGACTGACTGTCTGGTCTGAAGTGAGCAACTACTGCCAACGCCTCCCACATAATCTGTTCCTAGGTATCAATACACACCCACAGCAACATTCTTTCACGGTCAAAATCCATTAATCTAGGCACTTTTGGCACTGTGAAATAATTTTTCTTTTGTCAGCAGCCTGGTCAAGGTAGAGTGGATTTTTCTTCATGTCTATACTTATCTAAGGAACCAGTTTGCAAGTTAGACGGTAAAAATAAAAATCTCTATCAACCTGGTGTATCCAGTGCAGATATTTGTTTAATAGGGGCTTGATTTTCCAGATCTGGAAGTGGGTTTAGGGTAAGGAATCATAAATAATGCAAAATCTGAGATTGGGGCACCCAATGGTTCATGTAGCATGGAGCCAATTCTTTCTCTATTATCATAATACTTGTGTAAGAAGTCTGAAATCCTCTGAGAGAAGTAGGAGCTGCCCATGGGAAGAATATGGATAGTTACTGATACACAGATCCTAATTGGGTATTAGTTCTGATTAATCATATAACACTTTCTCTTGATGTTTGCAGATAAACAGCACTTGCTACTAAAATAAATATCTTTTCATCAAGAAGCACATGAAACTACAAAGACATTAAACTGTGGGCAAAATAGAAAAATGTAAAATACTTTCATCAAAAAAATACTCTTGATTTATAACTATCATATTCTATTAATACTTGTTAAAGAGTCATTATAATATACTAAATAAATACTATGTTACTTATAGTATTAACCTTGTGAACTATGTTGTTGTATTGCATGGCGTATTCATTCTATTAATCACTGCTACTTATACAAAGTCTGTGAATTGTATTTCCCCTTCAAGTCCTTTTCCTATGCACTGTGGTACAGAAATGCCTTTGTTCAAGGTACTGAGCATACCTTTTACTTATGCCAGAGAAATAAAGACCTTAGCTCTTTACAGGCCCTTTGGCTTAGAATGGAGCCTCTGATAGCTGATATTTGACACAAAACCCAAGAAAGAAAGCAAGCAATTATGTTTAGATTATTAGAGCTCTGCAGAATCACTTGTCTGTAAGCTGACATACAGCTTCACTGTATGAATAGATCTCAGGAATGTCATGGGATTGTTACTGCTCTGATATGACCAAGTTATCTAAGAATGATATGTTTGTCCCTTCTACCCCAGAGCAGGTCAGTATCCCTAGCTGACCTTGATTCCCATATTAACTACCTGGCGTAAAATGTTTTGCCTCTAAAGGCAATGTGACTTTCATGTGCTGAGTGGTAGTACTGACTGATGATTCTAATTCTCTGACTTCAGATCTCATTGCTACCCTTGTACTAGAGATTAAAGAGAACCATCTTATTACCAATACTTGCCTCCCAAGATGTGTAAGGAAAACTTCTAGTCTCTTGAAGCTGTGGCTGAATGTCATGTGTCACACATCCAGACAGTGTTGGTCTTTTATTACTACATCACTACTGTGGACCTTTTGTTCTTATTCTCTTTCTTTATTTCTTTTTGTTCTGATTTTTCATTATTTTCCTTTTCAAACATCCCCTTCCTCCCTTTACTTTTAACAGATTACAGGATCCTTGAGAAATGTATCATGTCACCTCTTCAGCTGATTGCCTCCACTAACATACTCCCTCCACTCTTCTCCTGTATTTATTGCTCTTATCAAACTCTGCTCCTCTTCTAATGGTGCTATGCAAAGTGGACCAAATGGCTGTCAGTTGTCAGCTGAGCCAGAAAGATCTATGAAGCCTGGCTCCAAGCACACCTTCTTAGTAAATTTGTATACTGCAAGATTCAGGAGGACATAAATACTCCCAGAGTGCAAGTTTTCTCCTGTGAAAACTAGCAACTGTACCAAAGTACCAGAGCTACTTCTGGCAAGCACAGATGCAAATATACTCCTTGGGATGGTTCCTCTCCTGAATCTTCTCAGGAGAGATGATTATCTGTTCATTTCACAGACTTTTTAGCTCTTTTTTTTTTTATTGTGAATAAGCTTGGAAACCTTCGTTAACGAGCAGGCACTCACACCTTCAACTAGCATGTCACATCAACACTTTGGTGTTCCTCAGAAAGTGGACATTCCATGGCCATTAAAATCACCTCCTTAGAGCAATGATGGCAGATCTGTTTTACTCTTTATTCTCTCTAGACAGTCTCTATAGGAACTCAGCCCAAAGTTTTATAAAAGTTTATCACAGCTCTTTCACAGTTCACTTTTTGGTCTTCTGTAAATCTTACCCCTCAAGAACCAATGCATATTTTGATTATGAACAGAATCTATTCATCTTAGTTATGTGGGATTAAAGTATTCTAAGGATACCATGGCAGTTTAGCCATAGCAAAAACATTCAGACGCATGTTGGTATCTGTCCAGAAGTTGTATTGCTGACTCCATCAATTCATGCTTTAAACTTGATAAAATGGCTGTCACCACGAGCGATTCTAGTAGATTCTACCTGAACATCTCCAGCATTTATGTTTAAGTCTACCATTCTGCATCTGCAAAGGAAGCATCTGCAGCTCCAAACACACTGTGCCCTTACTGACACCTTCAGAGCCTGATTTTTAATACTTTTGGAATACCTAAAAAATAATTTCTCAAAAAAACTAGTATCGCTATGAAAAATACTTTTATGCCTGTGTTATTAAATGTGGTTTATAAATTTAGAGATTATTTTATTAAAAGTTAAGGTCCAAATGCTTTGACCTAGTTATTTTCCACATTATGAATTTTTATAGGGAAGATAAAGAACTGTATTTTATTTCTAGGCTACTTTCAAAGGATGGATGGATATTATGTATGCTGCTGTTGATTCACGAGATGTAAGTGTAAGACCTTCAAACATCATGTGTTGGTTATATTATGAAATACTTACAGAGTATAGAATTTAAACAGCTACACATACAATAACATTAAGATTATAATCAGCAACAATATATATTTTTTCTAGATACATTTAGGGTAGAAAGGAAGTTTTATGTAACATCATGAATCTTAGAATTTGTAGTGGAAAGAATTAATTCCACTTCCTGCTGTTTAGACAAATAAATTAAATTAACTTAATTGGACGTTTTTTGGAAAACCTGATGTTAATGAAAAAAACAAAGAAGAGCTTTTTTTAACCACTTCCTTTGGTAATCATGAGTTTGAATTAGTTTAAGATTATATAATGTAATTATTACATATTGAATATATTAATCTTGTTTTATAATATGTAACCATACATTTCATTGTTTCTTTACATTGAACAATTGTTATCTGTATGTTAAGTGCAATTAGATTTTAAGGTTGAAGATCATCTGTTAAGTTTTCTAGGGATTAGAATTTTATCTTGGCTACAAGATTAAAACTATGTTTACCTTGTACAAAGAAGTGCAATCCAGATGCCTGAACTAGTTCTATACAACCTAGGTTATAGTCACATTAGTGATATCCGTCATCACACAGTGATAATTGTCTCCCAGAGTAATATATCCTGTTTTATTAACTTCAGCATTTCTACACTCTAGCATGTTGTGCAGTAGGTAGAGGGGCAGGCATGGAGACGTGGAATCCCGACGAATCAAAACAATACAAAAATCCCCTGTAGAAATTTGCCTGAATTTAATGGATTTCACAAAACATATACTCACTAGAAATTTACTGAAAGCATCTCTTCTTAGCTGGATGTAAGAACACTCATGTAAGACCAAAAGAGTTCCAGGGAGATTTAGGCGATACTAAAATTGATTGATTCTGTTGCATGAAAATATACTGAATGCAATATAAAATATTTAGATTTGTGCTGTTAAGATTTTAAGTACTAATGACTGCTCTCAGTCCTACATTGCTTCTTCGTTCTATATGAGGAACTTTGTGTAGATGTACATACATAAACATATCTGTGAGCACATTTATTTAAAATTCCATATGAGTAATCATTCTTTCAGCTTCCAGTTCTCCAAATATTAATTGGAATGGACATGTTGGGTTTTTTTTAATCACTGAGTGCAGTTTATACGTTTTCTAGCTGAGATAGCATATACCTATTCATTAATTATATATTGTTTTTTACATCTAGTATTCTCACGGGTAATAAAATTTATAATATTTTGTAGGTAGAAGATCAACCTAAGTATGAGGACAACTTGTACATGTATCTTTATTTTGTCATCTTTATCATATTTGGATCATTCTTTACCTTGAACCTTTTCATTGGTGTCATTATAGACAACTTCAACCAACAAAAAAAGAAGATAAGTATTTTAAATGTGTCCATAGTGCAATTAATAACTTACTTATGTAAAGCTAATAAAACCAAAATGTTATTTCAAGTCCTTGAATAAAAATGTCTCTTTTTTAAATATAATCTGTGTTAAATCTGTGGATGTGATTTTGACCTTTGCATTTCAGCATTTTGACAAGCAAAGAGGGACAAATCATGACTTGGTTCATAATAATTTGCAAATTGTGTAAGAGCTAAAATGAAGATGCAAAGAGGGAATGTGCATTATTATTCTGATAAGATGTAATATTACCTGCCATGGAAGAGTTTATTTTTAAATTAACTTTAAAGAATTAAGATAAATTAATTTTAATAATCTTACAAATGGTTGACAATGAAGATACAATATGGCATCATGTTCATGAAATAGATAATAGTTCTGCAACCTGATTAAACAGTGGGTTAAGTGTAAGTCCAACAGATCTCACATGAACAGGCTTAAAGATACAAGTAAAAATGTGTACAAAAGAGCTGTGTTTCTCTAACACTTTTGTGAGAAATGAGATGAACTTTGTAGACACATATACAATCCATAATTTATTAGCAATAATAAAGGAAAGGTATAAAAGGAAGCATATTTTCTTCTGTATACCTTTGACATAAAGGTATGTTTAAAATAATTATATTGATAATGCATATAGTTTTATTTAAAATAACTTTTAAAATCTAAAAATACAAATAATCACATTTAAAATATTTTTAATCCTAATGATTCTTAGCCTTCAACTGCCAAAAAGAACTAAAACCTCAGGATCATTCTAAATCTTTGTATGCTGTGAAAAAGCAGTTTCATATGATTTGGTTTTATCTGATAACCAAATAAAAAGCAGCAGTAGCAAACAGAATCTACGATAAAGTCAGTTGTGAATTACAGAAATCTTTCCTTGTGAAAATATTCTTTAGCTTCTTAGAAGAGCCATAAATACATCTGGGGCTACCTCCCCAGTTTCTATCAATTATGCCATGGTTTGGGCTTCGATATCCAGTTTAGCAGACAGTGACTTTGACATTGTGTTTCCACCTGACTTAGTTCAGACTCATCAATAAAAACAATTTACTTTATACTGAAATTCGGTCAGTCAGTTGCACATCTGACTGGCAGCATTTGCATCTGCAAACAAAGGCTAATTTGAGTTAATCAAGGTTCCAGTGGTGTTTTAATTAATAATTTGCTATGGCGTGATTTGGATTACTTAAGTTTATATCAACAGTGATTTTTTTGCTGTCATTAAAACCCTCAGCTTAGACCCAAGTACTCTTCCTTGACAGAACTTGTGCCTCAAAGTTACCCCACTTTTAGACCCGGCTAGCTGTAATCCTAAAAGTCCATCTAGAATTTAGGACATATAAGACACCAGTCAGGCTCCTATGCACTAAATATGTCCCACTCAGCAAGTTATTTTATAGCATCAGTATAGTAAGAAACGTTTTAGCCATGCCAGCAAAAGCAAGCATGAAGACACTGGAAAAGCTCAACTGTCAGCCTGACAAGGCAGCAGTAAGGGGGCTGTTGTGTGTTAGGAATGCACATGAACATCCACACTGTAAATACCTGAAAAAAAATCACTTTTGTTATATAAATCAAATATAAATGTAATATTGTATTACAGAGAGACATACTGTAAATAAATGTTGTATGTGTGGCCATGATAGTAATTAGTTTCTATATTATTTCTTTACTTTGGAGGTCAGGATATATTTATGACAGAAGAACAGAAGAAATACTACAATGCAATGAAAAAACTGGGATCCAAAAAGCCACAGAAACCTATACCAAGGCCAGTGGTAAGAGTGATTTGATTTTAATACTGCTAATATTAAATACTCATTTGGGAATATGATTTTAGCCAAGAAGAGAAAGCTGTATGTCTGGAAACAAAGTATTTTTTCCATTATTTTCTTGTAAGGGTAGAATTTGTCCCCTTTTTTTTTTAATTCAGCAGACTAGATTGTTCATGTTTCATTTAAAAACATACACTCTGAAGTATGAACCATAGGATTTAATAAGGTTAATGTGATAAATGTCATAAATCCCCGCTTAAGTCCCAGAAAAGTACATCTGATCGGATCATTTATTGGTTCTTGTTAAGCACGGATAAACTCCATTTTCTGTTTTTTCTCCTCCCAGAGAATTTGTAGGAAATGGGGATGCAGTGGCCCTTGCTGCTGAAGACAGAAGGGGGCAGTGGTCACCTAACGTGAAAGAGAAAAACAGATGCAGATAATCTTACAGAATAAAAGAACACCCCAGGGAGTAAAGCATAAACTAGGATAAATTTTTCTCTAAGATAAGAAACTACTCTATTATTTACTGAACTCCGACAGTGTTTGGAAAAAATAAAATACTTGTTGCACCTTATGCAACCAAGGAGAGACACACGGCAATAAACATTTAGCTAAGTATTAACGGAAAACTACGATATTGCAGTCATGAAGTCTTTGAGACATGCAACTTCAATGGTCCAACGATCTCACCAAGCACAATTAGTGTAAGGAAGAGAGAATCATCACTGGGCGTTAGTATTCTAAAACCATCTAATAATAAAGATAAGAAAAAGTGTTTCTATTTGGCTGGTACTCTTGCTGGGTATTAAGTTATAACACCTTTCTAACACCAATTATATAAATTGACAATGTTATTACTATTATTTTTGCATTGTTTCCTTTCCCGTCCCTACAGCCAACAGAGGTACACGTCCTGATCCGCTCTAACAGGATGAGATACAAACCAGCATGGGTTTGGTGTATACTAACAGATGTATTGCGAATGGGTCTTGCTCTGCACTCTTAAATCTTGCAGGGACTTGCATTCCCATTTGGCATTTGTAAAGGCAAATATTTTCAGAGTATAAACTGTATTTCATCTTTGTTTTTGCAGAACAAATTCCAAGGCATGGTCTTTGATTTTGTAACCAAACAAGTATTTGACATCAGCATCATGATACTCATCTGCCTTAACATGGTCACAATGATGGTAGAAACAGATGACCAGAGTAAAGAAATGGAAACAATTTTATCCCGGATTAACCTTGTGTTCATTATTCTTTTCACTGGAGAATGTGTCCTGAAATTGATTTCACTTCGCCATTACTACTTCACTATAGGGTGGAACATTTTTGATTTTGTGGTTGTGATTCTCTCCATAGTAGGTAAGAGCAATTCCCTTTCAAGAAAGAACTAGTGGAAGGAAAAGGGAACATTTGCTTCAAGAATGTTACGATACTGAATATGAAATTTTCTGTTTCCTATATGACTTACATACTGATTCAGATCTTCATACTTTATAGCATACAATATATGAAATGTTGCATATAAGATTTTTATCTCTCCCATTAGATTCACTGTCATCTTCCACATCAAAAGACATAAAGGAACTATTTGGCACATTAGATTAACATGTACAAACATAAAGAGGAATGTTTAGTAGTATATGCGAACTAACCATAAATTTGCTTTCAGTACTAAAAGTGAAAAGCATGTGAAGGGGGTTAGATTTTTAATTGCTTTTGCTAACTGAGGTCTTGGTGAATATTTAGATTTCTGTCAACTAGAAGCTAATGACTCTCCAAGGTGCAAATTAGTTGTGTGACAAAACTTAAGCCTTAAAGAGAAATACACCTGAGAGAGGCTGTGGTGATACAGTGTAGATCATCAGGTAAAAAAAAAAAATCACTAATTTGCAGAAATTAAGCCAATATAGTCCTTCATAAAAGACAATGGTAATAGGCTCAGCTTCAAGAACTAATTAAATCTAAGACAGAAACTTATTTTTCCAGGCTGCTTTAGGAATAACTGAAAGCTTAGACAGACACTAGCTACCTTGCCAGAAGCAGTCTTCTTTCTTTTACTTATTTCCCTTCTCCTAGAAGGAAAATTCCATTTCAACATAACCATTTCAACATAAGGAAGGTGTTTCACCTTAATAACAGCTTTCAATAAAACGTAGTAACTTGTATGAATTTTTGCTATAACACAAACTCCCTATACTGATTGTGTTGGAGATAGAGAAGTCAACCTTTCTATAAGTAATGAAGGAATAAAATTAAAATTATATTTTAAATATTCACTTTTTTTTTCTCTAGGTATGTTCTTAGCTGAGATGATTGAGAAATATTTTGTATCCCCCACACTATTCAGAGTGATCCGACTTGCCAGAATTGGTCGAATCCTGCGTCTCATTAAAGGCGCTAAGGGAATCCGCACTCTGCTGTTTGCTCTGATGATGTCTCTGCCTGCTTTGTTCAACATTGGTCTGCTGCTCTTCCTGGTCATGTTTATCTATGCGATATTTGGCATGTCCAACTTTGCCTATGTTAAGAGGGAAGTTGGGATTGATGACATGTTCAACTTTGAAACATTTGGCAACAGCATGATCTGCCTATTTCAAATTACCACATCTGCTGGCTGGGATGGTTTGCTCGCCCCAATTCTTAACAGTGGGGAGCCAGACTGTGACCCCCATAAGGATCATCCGGGGAGCTCTGTGAAAGGGGACTGCGGCAACCCTTCTGTCGGGATTTTCTTCTTTGTCAGCTACATTATCATATCATTTCTGGTAGTGGTGAACATGTACATTGCTGTGATTTTGGAGAACTTCAGTGTTGCTACTGAAGAAAGCGCTGAACCCTTGAGCGAGGATGACTTTGAGATGTTCTATGAAGTCTGGGAGAAGTTTGATCCCGATGCAACACAATTCATAGAGTACAGTAAGCTATCAGATTTTGCAGCTTCGTTAGATCCTCCTCTTCTTATAGCAAAACCAAACAAAGTCCAGCTTATTGCAATGGATCTGCCCATGGTAAGCGGCGACAGAATTCACTGCCTTGACATCTTGTTTGCTTTCACAAAGCGTGTGTTGGGGGAAAGCGGGGAGATGGACGCCCTCAGAATACAGATGGAAGATCGTTTTATGGCAGCCAATCCTTCAAAAGTCTCCTACGAACCAATTACAACCACATTAAAACGAAAACAGGAGGAGGTATCCGCTGTCATTATTCAGCGTGCTTACAGGCATTACCTTCTAAGGCAAAAAGTTAAAAAGGTGTCTAGTATATATAACAGAAATAAAAACAAAGAAGGAGATGGACCAGTTATAAAAGAGATAATTATTGATAAACTAAATGGGAACTCCACTCCAGAAAAAACGGATGAGAGTTCCTCTACAACTTCCCCACCTTCTTATGACAGTGTAACAAAGCCAGACAAAGAAAAATATGAAAAAGATAAAGCAGAAAAGAACTACAAAGGTAAAGATGTCAGGGAAAATAAAAAATGAAGATCTAAGAATTTTGCTTGTGGGACAACTTGTTTACAGTCTTTGAGAATGAAGCATCAACTGGACTCCTGCAGGAGGTTTATGCCAAACCGACAGTTTTTACACATATATATGTGCGTGTGTGTGCGCGTGCGTGTGTGTGCGTATATATACATTATATATATACTTAAGGTCAGTGCCTATAACAAAACAGTGAACCTTCATCATCAAACTGTGACTCTGTAAATCAGGGTAACAAACTTGAGAAGGGGTTACTGTTTTCACTACAGCTGACACTGCTAAGAATGAGGGAAAAAGTGGCTCCACAGAGAACACGGAGCATGAAATGCGTGCAAAGCGATACTTTTTTGTGTTTCACATACTGCAAAACACATAGAACAGTAATTCTCTTCACTGTTTGTAATGCAACTGCTACATTTGTCACATTTTTACAAAATTAGTATTAGTGTATTTATCATTTTTTAATTCACAAGTTGTTTACTATTATATGTGACTATTTTTGTAATAGGTTTTACGTTGGGGAAAGAGGTATGAGGACCAGGTGTTCTACTCTCAGATTCTCTATAATGTACAGATAGAAGTGATTTGCATAGGCATGCTGCACTTGTCAATCATGCATAAATAAAAATATGACATTGCACAAGACTAAAGATTTTAAGACTTTCCATGTTTCAGGGTTGCTCTTAAATTTGAAGCGTTCTAACTACATGTTCGGCTGCATCCAGATTATGTGCATCCAAATTAATGTGCCTGGAAAGTCTCTTCTAATTTACAGGAATCTGCAATGGCTTATTTTTATGAAAATCATTAAACATGAACAAGTTCTTATTTTTGTTAAAATATTCACAGCTTAAAACATATTGTGCGGTTTCTGCACTGGGAAAATAGCTTCACCAAAATATACCTGCGAGTTCCTTTGGTTTTGGTTTTTTTTGAACAGCCCAAATTTGTTCCTAGACTGTTCTTTAGTTACTGTTTTCTCTCATTGTGGCCAACATCCAATGAATGAATAAAATATCTTTTTCCATGTAAATATTAACGGTATACTGCCGTGCATATTTGAGCATAGAATTAAATGGCTTTGCCACATTGAATTGCATCAGATATGCACCCCAGTATGGGTAATTTGCAAGAGCTCAACCGGACATGTTATATTCTATGTCATTATAGATAGTCTGGAGAGTATCACTGATGCATGTCAATGCTTTTGCTACTGTATCTTGCTCCTTCCACTGTCCACAGTCTCCACTATAGGAAGCCATGTGTCAGTGCTGAAGTGAATCAAATTGTCCAACCAGACCTCATTCTTTCAAATCATTAAGCAATAGTTTGCAGCTATTTATGAGCTTCTTTAGTTTTGCATTTTAAGTTTAAAGTGGCTACTATATGGTGTAGAATCAGACTGTACAGGCCATATTGCAAACTGTTTAACCTGTTGAAAATGTGGTTAGCATATATAAATAATGTAAAGAAATACCATTTGGCAACAGTTTTGTATATAAGAAAAGCGTCTTCAAGTTTAGATCACTGTTTCTTATATTTCTTTCCTCGTTCACTTGGCTTACTTTCTAACCACGGTAATTTCAAGCTGGCACATCACACTATGAGGAAAAAAGTGAGTATTTGTAGACTATCTTGTTTTAATATTATATTTGCATATATTTCAATGTGAAGTAAATTGTGTAAATCTGGAACCCAGCTTGTTTCCAAATAGTTATATTGGGTAACAGGACATAGCAAGGAAAGTATTAGGGGAATGTGCGAATTTCTAGCGCTGTTTGCATCAGGAGTTCCAAGATAGTCTCATTGTTCATAAAATCCTTGCTATCTTGCAGTGTCTGTTTACATAGCCTATTCTTATTCTTTCTGGATCATGCTGCACTAGACTTGTACAAATAGGATCCACAATATTTCCCAAGAACAAAATGGCACATTTGTAAAATCCAGAACATCAGGACATTTTGTGTTTCATACACAAGCTAACATTAAATGTAGAATTTTTCTTTTACAAATGCTTTTGACTTGTAATGTGTTGGTGAAATGCATGCAGGAAATTGTTATTATCATAAACAACGTAAACAATATTACAAATGAGCCAAAAAATAAAGATTTCATTTTTTATTGTATTTATTTTTCTTTGTCTCTGTCCTTCTGTTGATGAAAACAAGATACAAACTGGCTTTGGTACAAATAAAGAACGCTTTCTTTACCACTAGAGCTAAATACCTTATTCTTCACATTTTAACATTTTTTATGTAAACTAATTTTTTAAAACTCTGAGAACTTTGACCACACCCCATTGATTTCTACTTCTTTGTCACCAGCATACTGTCTGGGGATAACACAGGACACATTCTGCCCCAACAGCCTTTCTGTCAACCCTCAAGAGCCCTTCTGAACCATAAAGGCACTGCTCAGTACCTAAGGCATTGTGTTAGTTTGCCACATTGCTGCTACCACAGCTGCCCACGCTTTGTGAGTCCTAAATGTGCAAACAAACTCTCCAACAAAGGTGGTCCTGTATAACATCCAGCTAAAGTGCTCATTGCAAACAGATAGAAGTTGCTTTTAATTGTGCAGTGATTCTTTCTATCCCAGTAATTCTCAAAATTAATAAATACAATTATACTTGATCTCACAAGACAGGAACTGTACTGAAACTCAGCTGTGATAAGTCATGTTTCATAGTCATAATATCCGGATGTTACACAGTAAAATTTCTTACTTACAATGGATGTCTTCATGCTGTCCAAGGGCAGAAAGATATAGTACTGACACACAATATTATTTTCTGAATTTAAAATATTATATTCCAAAAGTAACAGTAAGTAGAATATTTCTGGAGTTTGCTCACCAGCATGTTTTCAGTGTTTTCTTCATCTGTGGATATTATGCCACATTAGCCATATCTTGGCCAAATATTAAATTGCTTGGATAGCTATGAAATGACTGATGGAATATTCTAACACTACAATCTATTAAAATCCCTAATGTCATGAGCATCAGCAATTGCTGCAGCACAGTCACTGAGCTGGTATACCATGCAACAGGGAAGCCATATTTGCTTACGGGAATGGCTTTACCTACACCAGAAATAATGCCTTACCAAGAACACACAGAACTGTCTAGCCTGCTTATACCACTAGTTCCTGGAGCTGGTCCCTGGCCCTCTTAGAATACAGGGTTAAAGCTCAAGACATGGCCTTCCACAATTGTCTGGGCATCCTTACAAGTACCTGGCCTCCAGGCCCAAATTAGAGAATCCTCTAATCACATTGTGTTAATGTCAATATGTAAATCCTTGGAAGTCAAAGTTATGTACATTATTTATTCCACCACTCCTCTGAGTACCTTATCTAACCTCATAAATGATTCAATTTACTTCCAGAGATTTTTGGAGCTCTTCTGCTTCTTTGGTCCCTGACTTCGCATCTAACAATTGCATTTTACTCATACCTATTCATATTACCTAGTCAAAACAGCACCTAAATTCTGCAGAACTTCTGCTCTGTGAACGGGTTGACAAGTGTTCTGATGAGGAATGACAGTTCATCATCCGTTTTCACGAACCTGGAGTCTCTTACAGTACTCTGTAAAAGTAAGATTACTGTATCCAGCTTCACTACCAAGCAGTGTATGTGTAAAAACACTGACAATGCTTTCGGCCTGGACCAGCAGGAATGACTGAGGGTCTTGGTTTAACCTGGACTGGAAATATGCTCACACCTTTGAGGGCACGTATGTCCTCCTAATTACCATTTGCTGCTTCCATGAACTACTACTTCCCTTCTACCCATCTACAGAAATCAACAGAGTTTGTATAATTTAAATCTCACATTATACACTCCTCTCCTATGCTTCCAGATCATTTGAACAGAAATGCTACTGGAAAGAACTCCCTACATGGTACTAGGCAAGCCGGCAGTGATGGTTATCCCAGTCAGGCACGGCTTTATATTCCTACCACATTGTGCTTGTAGTCCCTTTCCACAGTTTCCAGTCAGCAAAGAGGGACCCCTTACTGGCTACTAAAATCTTTTTTGTATGACTATACTGATCCATGTCCATGAACAGGTGAATTTTCAACGTGTCCAGCCACAGATAAAATGCCTTCCACTATGTATTAAACCCCTTATCTGTCACGTATTGCCAAAGTGAGAGTATTAGTAATGCTGACAGTAGAGCTCGGTCACTTTCGTAGTATAAGTTCATTACTTGCTGCTTTTATTTAATGAGTTTTTAGATTAAAAAATTTCCACATGGATGCCCAGAAAGGAGACATATTCAGTACATTGCAAATTAATTCATTGGGCAGCACAGCTTAACACTGTTCCCAAGCAAGTGTTCCCAGAAGTCCTAGTGTCTCACATGAGCTAATGCAGCAGTACTAACATGTGCACAGTCATAAAAGAGTAATGAGCTTGCAGAATTAACTGAAGCTAATTCAGCACTGAAGTAATATTACCAAAAGAGGCAAGCTCAGTGTGTGATGGCAAAAACCAACCCATTTCCTCCAAGAAGGAGCAGACTGGCCACAATAACAATAAGCATGACTGCCATTCTGGCAAGTTAGGATCCCCAGTAGTCAAATGTATTTATGGTGCAATTCATTAAAGGAAATTGTGAGTACTCAGCACTTCTTAGTCCATTATGAATTGCATTTTGTACTTTCTTAGGAAAAAAAAAGTCAATCATTTAGAAGGTAAAATTATGATGGGAATTAATAAAATCAAGAAAGCCCTCACTCAGAGGGCTCATCTCCAGTATATGACCTAATGTTACATCATTATTATGGCTATGTGAATTGTAACAATTGTGTGAATATTTTTACATTGAAGACCTTAACTCTCTTGAAGTGCCATTTGTTGTGATTTTTATGCTCATTGCTTTAGTTCTTCATCTACATAGGTAAATTTGAAAAACCATAAAGGAATCCAAGCAGGACAAAAAGAGCACTGAACTAACAACAAAACCTAATACTTAAAATAAGTTTTCATTATTTTCTATCTGTTGCCTGTTTGAAGAATGGTTATCCAGACAGAGATAAGACTCAGAAAAGAGAAATAACACCATGTGACTGAGGCTGAAAACCACAGAAATAATTCATTACGTATAGACAAAGCAAATAGTAACCACAGTTCATTCCTCATGTGTTCAAATTACTGAGCTACTTACAATGGATGTTTTCTAAAACATCATTATTACTTCATGTACAATTTAATAACAAGACAGGATAAGGTAAAAGGGGATGATGGAATGCTTTGATCTGTTTCCACTAAACACCACAGAGCAGGGATGTGCTTTGTCTTTGTAATGCAACGCATACTCTCCACCACTTTACAAATTAAATACTTCACCCTCATAGAAGAAAACATGCTGCAACATGAGCCTCAGCTAAGATAAGAAAATAAATTGTACTGCAGTAGCCTAAGTAAACTGAAGCCAATTACCATCTCTCAGGAGAGAAGACAAATCACATGCATCTCTACAGCAAGTGCTATGTTTGATGCATATAAGAAAAGACATATCATGAACAATTTATAGCAGTAAAGCAGGCATCCATTCCCGAGCATTCTACACTTCAAGTACATTTCCTGTATAATAAGAGCCATTTAATGTTTTTTCTCATAACCTACATTAAGGATAAGGGGGAAAATGGTATCAGCCCTAAAAGGTATTCTTTGTTCTTATAGGAAACACATATAAAAATACAAAAAGCATTTACCAGACCTTGCATAGCATTGTTTTTTTATAAAACTATATGCCTCTCGTGAGAATTTCAGTATCAGAGGGTTATTTACCCCTTATTCTAAACCCCAGATAGCCTGTACACAGATCACAAACACTCTGCCCTACCAGCCTCCTAACGTAGAAATGTCAGGTTTGCTTTCAGAAGGCATAGCCCCAGGTATGTGCCAACAGCAAAGTACAAGCAAAGTACACTCCTAATGAGTGAAATCGGGCATCGTAAATCAAAGTGGGTCATGCCATTTTTTCCCTCAGTCTAATGCAGCAATATCAAATCCAGCAAACCAAAAGTAGCAGTTTCACAACATGCCATATAATAGCAGCTATATTCAAAGATAACATGCACAGTTTTTTTAATTATGTCATACAAACACTGTAAGTGGTTGTATTATGAGTTTCTTTCCCAGAGAACTGGAACTGATTGACTGAGTTCAACAGCCACAAAAATTTACACTTCTTCACATTTTTTCTCTTGTTGCTATTACAGGGGATGACAGTGATGGGTCTAATTTTACGACTCTACAGGAAGCTCAGTTCTGGTATACACTTCAGAGATCCCAGCTCTGATCTAAGGAAGAAAATTGATTGACCCAGAAAAAATAACAGCTTTTTGTCTCTGCTGAACACCAAAGGCCTTATCTTACCTCTTCATGTAAATAAGCAGAGAAAGATCTGAGAAGCATGTGAAGGTATTCAACGGGAAAGATGTATAAATTCTCTCTCTCAACTAAGAGACATTAAATGAAATACATAAGCACAAAAAGATACAGAAGAAAAAAGGAATGGTAGCTTTAATTGGCATAGTCAGATCCTAACATGTGGGACACATCATAGGTATCATTTATTCTTTGGATGGGATTTTGCTACTGCAACTCCAGGCACCAGGGAACAGCACATTCTTTTCAAACTCTGAAAGTGACAAGGGACAAAACTGGCAGAGCATATGCTACTTCCATGAATGTGTGCTGTGTAGAAAGGATGTTACTAACATCTCCCATCTGCACCAGGCACATCCTTAATTCATGTGTTGCAGACTTTGTGCAGAAATGAGGACAAGCAATGATTTTTATTTTACTGTTATCTTTGTTTCATAATGCAGCATTTTAACCCAGAGTATATTTTTAAATGCTTAATTTACACGCACATTTTCAATTATATGTTTTATACATAAAAACCTGCAAGTGCTTCATTTAGCACACTTTTTCTTCCTTTTTTTTTTTTCTTTTCTTCCAAAAAAATGAGAACAAATTATCTGGTTCATCCAAGTTGTGCAATAGGAAATGCGGAAAGGCAGCAGTGGTATTTAAATTACCTGGATCCTCTGCCTATGCCCTCCAGGTTTCTGATGCACAGCAGAAGACTTTCAAGAATTCCAAATGGAGACATGAAGCAACATCCCACTTGCTGGCCATATACATGGAAATATACACCAAGTGCAAAGAGCCTTAAGGGGTACTTGGCCTCCAGTGGACAGCCTTACAGGGGAATTCTTAGTTCCCAGACCCAGCAGGATTATCGCCTTCTGCATACTGTGATCCGAGTTCATCAAAACTCTGATGCTGACACCTTGTATGTCTTCATGATTGACATGCAAGAACAAGTCCTAAAACTTAGTAGGTAACTCAGATACAAAGCCCCCTATTGTTTTATTAGTCTCAGAATACTTGCCCAGAACAAGTAGTGTTTTTTAGCTAGGTAATTTATGCTATTTAATTGTCAATTGAGCAGGCAGGGCAATTTGATGGCTGGGCTAATAAATTTTCAAAGTGATTTTGCAAGCCTGTATTTCTGGTACTAACCATTCTTCTGTTTTACAGATCGTATGTATATACGAGAGCGCTCCTTGTTGTACTTCAGATTAAGATATGTAACTGACAATTTTGGAAGAAATGCAGTTTACTAGTATGGCTGCTCCCAATTCATCATTCTGCAGAATTTGCCTAGCTGAAGCTAGAGATTGTAAATATTTTACAGTAAAATGATATTTCTGTATTTTCTAGGTCACTGCTTCTTTCTGTTCCTGAACCATTAGGAGCAAACAGCAGACTGAAGGAACTGCTGCATCTGAAGTACAAAGGAGACCAATCATTCTCCGCAGCTCACCACTGCTCCCGCACTCCTCTGCCACACTGAAAACACGCAGAGTCTCTTCCCTTGGGAAACAGATCCAGGTGGTAACTCTCATTCACTCAGCTTGGGGACTTACACACTTCATGGAAGTACTAGCTGAAGTCTCTTCTTCCAATTAATTCCCACGTTAAAAAGGCAGGGTTTCTTCCCATCCTATTCTCCCTGTGCACTACACTCTCCTTCTTTCTGTCAGCTCACATTAAATTTGAGTCAGGGGGACTCTCCTGTTGTCTGTGTACAGCATTCCCAGCTGAACTTTAGGCTGAAAATTCCAACACTGAATAATATTCGTAACATCACAAACTCTTTTCCACAACTCATCATCACCAGGTATTGTATGTAGACATACAGAGTGACAGCTGCATGGTCCTGAAAGTAAAATTTCAGTCATGTAAACAATGATAAAATCCCTTGTGAACCACAAGGCCAGCTCTCATTTAGCTTCTTCTGCCCCTTCAAGTCCTTTACTATTTTTCAGTTTATGTTATTTAACTCTCTTGCACCCGTCTCAAGTTTTTCTCTCCTTATTCAAACACATTAGTTCCTCCACTAGCAGAGATGTTTACCTGTGCTGCAAAGGAGGAGTGGAATTGAAACGACAAGTATCCTGCAGTAACACCAAGTCCAGCTGCGGTCTTGGCAGATCTCAGAAGTTTAAACAAGGCCATGCCAGGTCAGGCCACAGAAAAGCATGTAGAGGGAAAATACTGGCAATTCATTAGGTGGCACTTCTCGAGTCACTCAAATCCGAAGCAAAAGATGATGCAATCCCATTTTTCAGCTATAGCATCAACAAGGTCAAACCACATTTAATCACTGAAAATGCTATTAGACCTCTTTCACAAGCAAAAGCTGGCGGTCAGTGTGTGCTAGGCACAGTCCAGCTTCTGAATTCTACTTACCGAAATTGCTGGGATATACTGAAGGAAGACAGAGCTGAAGAACTTTTTCCATTTACTCTCATTAACATTTCCCACCACAGCATGTCTACTTTCTGTCCCTAGATGCTGTCACAGCGACAGCCCCCTCCCTTCCCGTTCAGACCTGAACCACCAATGCCTTAAACCACTGCCATATTAACCTGCTTTCACCTCAGCACAGGTATACCTTTCCTTCTGAAATGCCTAACTCTGAGGAAATCTGTGGTCAATATAATGCAGAAGCTCAGGCAGTCTGACTGTAATCATCCTTTTGCCTTTCTAATCCATGTAAAGACTGTGAATGGTAAATGTGAGCAGCTGTCGTGGCGCTGCCTGCACTGATGTATTCTTTCAGATTGCTGCGTTTCAGTGAGCACACATGTATGCGACAGGGTAGGCGTGTAATCAAGTGGAACCCATACAAAAGAACCCACAGCTAGAAGGAGTATATCTTGGTGCCCTTCCCCCCAATTCAGGAATTACTATCATCTTACAAGAGCCCTCCCTAAGGGCTGTATGTAGTCATGGTGACAGGACATCACCACCTGTCTGCCCCTGCAATGGAGGCGATGAGCCAGAATACAAAGCTTTGTTTTGCTGCTGCTGAATGCATACAGCACATTTCCAAATAACCTGATCCTAACAGAAACCAAAAGAAAATGAAAACAGTTTTCAAAGTATAAAATCTGAAGTTCCAGATTTATTAATAAAGGCTTATGGAAATGAATCAATAAAACAAGAAGTGGCTTGAAAATTTACATGAATGGACGTTTCACAGTCTTCAAAATGCAATTTTGAGCATAAAATTATAAAAGGGATGCTTTATGTCCAAAAGTCTAAAATGCAGACATTACAGAAACAGATTTTACAGTGGGCTGCAATTGTTACTACATGTCGCTTTTCTACCAGGGGAAATGCACACAGATTATCATATACTGTTTGCCTGCAGTTAACAGCGTCCAGCTTGCAGCGTTTTGCCAGTTTATGAGACTCTAAACATCAGCTGACCTAAAGTCACAGAGAAACTGGCTAACCTACTATCATGGTACCACTCAGTGAAGGGAAGTAGTAAACAGCATAAATAATGAAATAAGCAGGTGAAATGCATCCTGGCACAGACAGGAGACAGCCTAAACAGAACGGGAGCAGAGGAACTCCTACTTCTTATCCCATATATCTCGTCTATCCCTCAGGTGATGTGTACATTGTGGAATTAGGCAGCACCTTACAGCTCTCAAGATGTGGGTGCATGCCCCTACTTTAGCTTGACCTTACACTGGGCAAGACACAGTGAGTATCTCTCTTCTCTTCCCGGCACACTGGGTTTCCCCAGGAAAGAAATGCAGGCTGGTAGGGATTTTCAGCGTTCAACAGGTTTCCTGAAATGGGTGACTGGAGGGTGAGGACGAGAAGGCAAGCTGCAGAATCCTCTGTCTTGTGGTTTAGATTTACCACCAGAGACCATATGTAGATTTTCCAGAGGTTGCGCTGCTAAATTGGGTTAGACCTCTACTTCCCTTAATGGGCAAGAGCTACTGGACACCTAGAGCTCCTATGGATCCATCCATATGTGCCGGCTTTCCCAATACCGTGGCCAACTTCTTTCAGTGTGGAAGATCATAGAACCATTTAGGTTGGAAAGGACCTTTACGATCATTGGGTCCAACCAATAACCTAACACTGCCAAGTCCACCACTAAATCACATCCCTATGCACCACATCTACACGTCTTCTAAATACCTCCAGGGAGGATCACTCAACCACTTCCCTGGACAGCTGTTGCAACGCTTAACAACCCTTTCTGTGAAGAAATTTTTCCTTATATCCCATCTAAACCACCCCTGGTGCAACCTGAGGCCATTTCCTCTTGTCCTATCACTTGTTACTTGGGAGAAGAGACTGACACCCACCTCACTACAGCCTCCTTTCAGGTAGTTGTAGAGAGCGATGTGGTCACACCCCTCACCCTCTTTTTCTCCAGTTTTTTACCCAGCGAAGCATACCGCTGTTCAAGCCATGAGCAGCCAGTTTCTCCAGGAGAACGCTGTGGGAAATAGCATCAAAGGCTTTACTAAAATCCAGGTAAACAACATCCATAGCCTTTCCCTTATCCACTAAGTCGGTCACCTTGCCATAGATTAGGTTAGATGTTCTTCCATCCTTTACTACACAATTTGTAAACAGTAAACATTTTATCTTTCAAATGGTTAGCAGAGAAGACAGTTTTGATGAAGTTAGGAAGAATGAAAAGTGTGGTTCAGTGCTCTCAGATACGTTATTGGTTCAGTTTTGACTTTTTACTGCTGCACAAAGTGGAGGTGCTTACACACTCTGCCTATAGTCGCTCTCTTTCCAACATATACCCATTTAACAGGCAGGCAGAGGCTTTCTGGCATCAATAAAACATTAAGGCTTCGCGTCTAAAAACAAAATTCAGCAAATGCTGAAGGTCACATATGCTAAAGTTAATCTGCCATCTTGTGGGTATATACCACAATACACTGGTTTTTAATATCTACTACACAATTTATTACAGACAAATTAGTATCTTGTATTTGTATATTAACTGCCTAAGAGTGAACAGTACAAGATTTCTACATGAAAAGTGGGAGATACAAATACAATCTACCATCTGGTAGGTAAGACATACATAATGAGTACTGTACATCCTAAAGAAGTAACCACAGAGCAATACTGCCCAAGATATATTACTAATTCTAGTTGGGCAAACACTCCAGGCTAGGCTCTTCGTCAGTCTCAAAAATTAACAATACCATTATAATCAATGATTTATCATCATAAATCAGTGTAATTCAAAAAAGAAAACAACGAGTCAGACTCACTCTTCAAAACACAGGAAGAAAGATCGGTCAAGAAAACTTGTCATATCTTCAGTGTGAGATGGAATCAAAACCTAGCTGTGAATTTTATCTAGCTGTACAATAAGACTCAGGTTTTATTTTTGGTTAATAAACTTATCATTAATAAATTAAATCCACCTGGAACTACTACTGCATTGAATCTTAACACAATTTGTACAGCACACTTTCATGAGTTGCTGAGTAACAGCTTTGTTACTACTTTGAATGCCGGTTAAATTCAGTGTGGGATAGAGCAAGCATCAATGCAAAGGTAAAGTCCAAATGGCATCCACAATGGTACACACATCAAAAGGGCTTCCCCATATATACAACTGTCAGCAAATCATGACCAAGGAAAAAAATAAATTCTCAAACGTGCTTAAATACCACTCTAAAATGCAAACAGCCCTTCTTTCCTTCCTGTGTGGAATATTGTTACCTTAGTTCAAAACAACGTCATGAAGTTACATTAGTTTAATTGGTGACTAATTTCAATAGCATCAGGAAATCTTGGTCCCTGTCAGGAACTCCCAAACTGCAATTATGCTTCACATGCATTATTGTTTGTTTTCATTCTAATGAAAATCTCTCTTTAGTCATGACTTGTAGAAACTCTTTATAAAATTAACAGTAATTTACATGCAGATATATTTATTTCAATATAATCCTTCCTTAGGACACTTTTCCTCATCTCTGATCATAATGACTACTTGGCAAAGTTTTCTGTGGTGCTTTCATAAGCGTATTTCTGCTAGATAGGAGTAATACTCTAGTATGGATATGTCATGTGTCTAATACATTTCACTTTTTGAATGATTAGAAGTCAAACTAAGGTTATGTCTCAGCAAAAAGTAGTCAGGGTGCTTCAATAAAAACAATGAAATGGACTCAAAGTACAGGCAATTAGCATTTTAAACCATTGTTGTTAGAGCCATTATGTGTGTCACTTGTATAAATATTGTGGAAAAGATTCTCTTTTTTCTTAAGCAGGATTGAGGAATTAGCTTCATTCATGGGTTAGAAATCTGGAATCTTTATGGGCTAAAGCAAAATAGCCAGTTTCACTCAGGAAAGTGAGAAAAAGGCTGAAGAAACAGCAAGAGAAAGTCTTGCTCAATAGTTTATTATGTCCCTCCAAACAACAAAAAAACGCTATTCAAAAGAAAAAAATAATTTTGTAATGAACATTTGGGATGTCTTTTCAGACACAGAAAAAAGTCTACAGAGCTTTTGGCTGTTTATCCAAAGATAACCATCATAGCAGTAGATAGATGAGAAGACATTGCAGACATGCTGCTGTTTTTGATTCATTGAATGAATCTGGCTGGGGATAAAAACTATGTCACAGGGAAAACAAAGTCAGCAGAAGACCTATTTTGGATCACATCTCACCTCCAGTGTAGCTGATTTTGAGGAGGTGACGGAATAGGCCAATATAATAATATGCTTGATTTAATGACGACATTAAATATTTTTATGGCAGACTAGATTGGTAGCCTGTCAAATCAAAATTCTGCCTTACCCATGCAAAGAGTGATTACACCCATCAGGTCAAAGACAACAATGTCTTTTTCCACTTTTTAAAAGAAAGTACTATAAGAGATACAAATTCAGATATGACACAGATACAGCAAAAGATATGTAACTTTGTAATTTATTTGTACTATCCACCTGGATTGTTTCTGCTACATTTTAGGAGTGTTGTATCAGTTACATCATAAGGCATTGCTTAGTTTCAGTTGAATATCATCAGGAAATGGATGTCTGCGAAAAAACTAAGACATGGATTTTGAGCTACTAATCTTTCAGCGGAATTACTGCCACGACTTTGGTTCAGTTCACTTTAAAGTTAAGTATTGTTTGCAAATCCAAATTCTAGATATGGGATGTGGTTTTGAATAAAAATTCTTACCATATCTCTGTACCAGTCATGGCATCCTACACTGATTTTGGTGTGATATCTGAATATAAATATATTCTAAAAATGCTTCACACAATGACACTGAATATCAAATGAAATCAATTTCTTTCGTTATCTATAACTTTGTCTTTCCTTATTATGTGCATATATTATATATACACATATGCAAAATGCAGTTCAAAGACTTTCATATATAAGGATTCAACAGTGTTACACAGACAAAGGTATCAACAATGTCTCATTTATGGGTGCTAGAGATTATGTGGCTGTTCTCCCACAGTCAAAATAGACGTTAAATCTGAATCTGTAACCTCAATATAGGGATTCTGTTCTCCTCGCCACCTACGTGTAAGCACGCCTCATGCTGACCCATCAGAGAGTGTAAGGATGCTTCTACACCATTTAGGACAAGTCAGATCACACCTGTCAAGACTGACTCATACAGATAAGGCAACAGGTTTATCAAGAGATAGTTGCCATAGCAAACAGGTAGTGAGTTCAGTTTTGTATGAATCAAAAGAAGAGAAATAGCCTCCAAAATAGCTAGGCACTATCTTCAGTACTCTGTGTCTTTTTTCCTTCTGCAAGTATTATTGAGCCTGTGCTATACAGATCACCAAGTCATACTGGATACCTCATAGATGCACTTTGATCAAGAGATACTGTAGTTTCAGGTCTAGTACTGATGAGCTACGAAAATACCAGATCCCTCTCTCAAACACATTTCTTAAATATTGTAGATGTATTCTAGAGACAATGCACTTCACAACATCTGCCACACAGAATGGGCAAACTATTTAGAAAAATCATTATTTTATTTATTTTTTAAATGAGAAAAAGGTATTAAATTGATGCCAAAAAAAGTTTTGAAACCAAGTAATCCATGAACAAGCCAGTGTAACAACACGTAAAATGTGAACAGCAGTATCAAAACAGAATACTGTCAATTACTTCCTAATTTAATGCATTTTACAACACATCATGAATATCTGAGAAAAGGAATAAATAATACCACTACAGTTGGAAAGGAAAAACAAAAATGGTTCATGCAGTTTGCTAGTTTTAGTCCAAAAAACAGATATTCTGCAAATAAAATCAGGAGTAAGAATTACAGCACAACACTGTCATTAACTATTAACTACTTTGATTTCAAAGGACTTCAGGGTGTCTGTGTTTGATATACACACTCAAGACAGAGTCTCTAAAACAAGTCAATTGCATTATAAGAGGACAAATGCCATCAAGAATATCTCTGCCAGAACTGTAAATAAATAAATAAATCAAAAACCACCAAAAAATCCCATCCTATTCAAGTCTTGTATTTTATTTGCAAAAAATTAACACACAGTACATGAAAAGCTATTTCAGATCAACTTGAAAAACTGCAAGCCTCCTCTGAAGAAAATGCCTTTAAAATTGCACTAAAATAGTATTGTTGCTACAGTGCTTCTCACTTATACTGCATTTACTCAGACTGCAAGTTGAGTAAACTGAAGTAAATCATTCACTAAGTTGTTGTTCTGTTTGTTCTGCCTTCCCTTCCAAATTCAAATTCCAGAAACAGAATTTGAAGGTCAAGTTAAGTTATTTCTGGCTTTTCTATGACTCTGATTGAAACGTGTTCTTGTCCCACAGGCTATAATTTACCTATCACTCTGCCCAAGTAAATGATCACCTTGGCACCTCTCTTCCCTACTTATATCCTCCCTCCTCGCTTCACTCCAGAGGAACCAGCTATCTCCTTTCTCGTATAACCTGAGACCAATTATTTTCAACAGTATTTAATTTTGAAGTTTGTTGTTTCTATTTCAGATCCAAAAAAGGGGCTTCTATGACCAAATGCCACTTTGCCAACTGTACTAATTGTTCCAGGAAAACATATCACCTGTGTATCACCTGGACCCACAATTCCAGTCTAGCATCTGGTAGGTAAGACACCAACACCCAGTATTATCAAACACTTCTGTGTAGTTTTAATAATTCAGAATGACACAATGAGACGAAGAGATCATTGCCCCACTTTACACATCCTATCCAATTATTTTATGGCATTTGGCCAGATTGCATTGCATAGTTACTCGAGTGATGCAACCGAGATTTGTGCATAAATGAATAAAAGACATTACAGATTAAAAGTTCAATAAAATGCTAGCAAGGGTTAAATTCTGTTTAAATCCTTGGATGGTTGAGTCCCGTGGCTGCTATTGAATGTGCTCTTTGCCTCAAGCCTTAAGCTTTTTTGTAATGTGTCTTGATCTGTAAAGGGGTGAAGAATCAAATGGCTAGGAAATATTCTTTCTTTCCTCATGGTGAAGATGGGGAAAGAAGGGAGAGTAACATTCAGTATGCATAACAGACTATGCAGCGAAATCAAAGAACGCAGTGTACAAGGATGAGTGGAAGCAGCGGCACCAAAAATGATAATTATTTACTTACTACGGTATTACTCACCTCGAAACATTGCAAGTTGCAGATGAAAACAGGACCCTTTTCATTTTTTAGTTATTCAGTTTTAAAGGAGCTAGCCATTTGCCATACAGAAAAAGTTTTGTTAAAAACCCAGTCATCCAGTGAAAAAACAGAACACTATCAACCTAGCCTTGTCATTTTTTTCAAATTTAAATAATAAAGTGAAGCAATAGCCTAAATAACGAAGCCAACTTCCTCCGTTTCTGTTCTATCACCCCACTGAGTTCAAAGTGCTGATGTTTTGAGTAAACCCCACACACTATCAGAAAGTGAAGGAATCACTAAATAAATCACAAATTGTATAAGATATCTATTTACATGTATTCACGTATTTCTAAAACAGAAGCAAACAGGAAGATAGCAGGCAGAACAGGAGGAGTCAGGGAACTGGAAAAGATAATCACAGAAACATAGAGTGGTTAGAGTTGGAAGGGACCTTAAAGATCATCTGGTTTCAACCCCCCTCCCATGGGCAGGGACACCTCCCACTAGACCAGGTTGCTCAAAGCCCCATCCAACCTGGCCTTGAACACTTCCAGGGACGGGCATCCACAGCTTCTCTGGGCAATCTCTTCCAGTGTCTCACCAGCCTCAGTGTAAAAAATGCCTTCTTAAGGTCTAATCTAAATCTACCCTCCTTCAATTTAAAACTGTTACCCCTTGTCCTATTGCTACAGTTCCTCCCCATCTTTCCTGTAGGCCCCCTTTAGGTACTAGTAGGGGCTATAAGGTCTCCCCAGGGCCTTCTCTTCTCCAGGCTGAACCACCCCAGCTCTCTCAGCCTGTCTTCATAGGAAAGGTGCTCCAGCCCTCTGATCATCTTCGTGGCCCTCCTCTGGATCCACTCCAACAGGTGCATGTCTTTCCTGTGCTGAGGGCTCCAGAGCTGGACACAGTACTCCAGGTGGGGTCTCACCAGAGCAGAGCAGTGGGGCAGAATCTCCTCCCTCAACCTGCTAGCCACGTTTCTTTTGATGCAGCCCAGGATACAGTTGGCCTTCTAGGTGGTGAGCACATACTGTCAGCTCATGTCCAACTTTTCATTCACCAGTACCCCCAAGCCCTTCTCGGCCCTTGCTCTCAATCCCTTCATTCCCCAGCCTGTATTGATATCAGGGTTTACCCCAACCCAGGTGCAGGACCCTGCACTTGGCTTTGTTGAACCTCATGAGACTCAGATGGGCCCACTTCTCGAGCCTGTCCAGGTTCCTCTGGGTGGCATCCCATCCCTCAGGCATGTCGACTGCACCATTCAGCTTGGTGTCATCGTCAAACTTGCTGAGGGTGCACTTGATCCCACTGTCTATGCCATTGATGAAGATAATGGTATCTTCAGTACTGGTCCTGGTCCCAGTACAGACCCCTGAGGGACACCACTTGTTACCGATCTCCATCTAGACATCGAGCCATTGACCACTACCCTCTGGATGCGATCATCCAACCAATTCCTTACCCACCAAACAGCCCACCCATCAAATCCATACTTCTCTCCAATTTAGAGAGAAGGATATTGTGGGGAACCGTGTCAAGGGCCTTACAGAAGTCCAGATAAACAACATCTGTAGCTCTTCCCTTGTCCACTGATGTCAGTCCATCATAGGAGGCCACTAAGTTGGTCAGGCAGGACTTGCCCTTGGTGAAGCTCTGCTGGCTGTCTCAAATCACCTCCCTGTCCTCCATGTGCCTTAGCATAGCTTCCATGATCTTCCCAGGCACAGAGGTGAGGCTGACAGGTCAGTAGTTCCCAGGGTCCTCTTTTCTACTTTTTTTAAAAATGGGTGCAATGTTTCCCTTTTTCCAGTCACTGGGGACTTCCCCTGACTGCCGTCAATTTTCAAATATCATGGAGAGTGAGCTGGCAACTACACCAGCCAATTCCCTCAGGACTCTGGGATGCATCTCGTCAGGTCCCATAGACTTCTGTATGTCCAGGTTCCTCAGGTGGTCACAAACCTGATCTTCTCTTACAGTGGGAGGGACTTTTCTTCCCCAGTCCCTGCCTTGCAGTCCATGCACTCGAGAGGTGTGGGAAGAGAGGTTGCCAGTAAAGACTGAGGCAAAAAAGTTGTTGAGTACCTCAGCCTGTTCCTTGTCTGTTGTTGCCAGTTTGCCAGTCCTGCTTGCCATTAATATGGATTTTAGCATGAGCACTCTACTCATTTACAGTCTGAGATAAATAATATGGAAAACTTAAGACTAATAAAGTATTAACAATTTTGTCTCTTCCAGTTCTGAAGAAACTTTGCATTTTTATTCTGAACAAGACTGGAAAACTAGCAGGGGTAAATGAAATACCATTCTTGTGCTACTTACCAAGCTGACATAAAAAGCAGTGAAGTCTGATAAATTTTTCTTAATATCTTTCTTACTACTGCCATAAAGAGGCAAGAGATTCAGAAAAAGAAAACAAAACTGAACTGTAAGTAGGTCTTCACTAGGAAACCAGGCTGTATTTTAACTCACTAGAATCAATTCACTGACACTACTGGCTGTGAACAGGCAGCAAAGATAAGGTGGAGCAAAATTTTCAAAAATCTCACCATGCCTTTTGATTGTTTACCCTAAGTTTACCACATGTGATCCTGAATTTTTACTCTCTCTCAAAAAATGACAGCTCAAATCTAAAAAAACAGTACAAGCTAAGTATAACTGCTGCCATGACACTAAACATCATTTTCACATGTAGTCTCCATATAACCAGTTGTGATGTCAACATTTTACCACTTACCCTCCTACTTCTGATTAATAGTTAAATAATAAGTTTTTGCAGTGAAGACAAGAACTATTAGCCTATGTATGCATCACTTTAGCAAACTGAATTTCTTACTAGGGATATGGTATGACTAAAGTGAGGCAAAGGAAGGAAGCAGCTATATGTCACCACATTTCAAATGAATCTTGTGGTTAAAAAGATGGTATGACTATGTAATCTGGCACGATCCTGTTCCCTTTGTCGTGACCAGTCCTGTGTAAAGTTACCCTACAAAGGAGACCAAATTATGGAAAGCACTGATCAATCTTGGTTAAATACCAGTCTTACTTTGATTCCATGGGTTATATTTTCACTGAAGAATCTCCTTAAAAATTACTCATCCAGTCTGATAGTTAAAGTAAATCCAAGTAAGTAAAAAATAGAATTATAATAGGTGAATAACTAATAAAAAAAATTTGTTAGTTCATGGCAGGATGCAGTAACGATACTCTAACATTCTTATTGACTTGCCTAATCCTAGGAAAATCCTTCTAATTTATTTTTATAGACCATCACTCTGCAGTACAGCAAGCAGAGTTTGTGCATAAACAAGATGACCTAGTTTTCAACATCTGCAAGTCTTAGCTTGAAGCTTGTTTGTTACTTGAAAAGGCAATTAAAATTTAAACAAGTGTGAAAGAACAAACTCTCATTTTCCTTGAATTTCTGTGAAAAACAGCTATGCATTAACTAACATGCAATACAAAGTCAGATCAGAATTCAAAATAACAGAGGATAATTAACAGTTGTATTCTTTGAGAATAAAACAAGTCACAGACAGATACTAAAACGTATGCAGAAATATACAAGAACACTAGAGGTAAACATTTCAGGAGACTTGGTTGAGTAATTCCTTTCAAATCATAAACCACCTAAAGGAAGTGTAACTCCACAGAACATTTTTCAAGTAAGAAATAAGCTCTAAGCTGATGAACAGTGACCTGTATGGAATTTTCAATGGAATTCATTAAAAATCCAGGCACTCAACTTGAAACGGGCAACGCTTCACATGAAAGGTGACTTTTAAACATCAGCAAGTATTTACACAGGCAAACTTATTCCTGTTTTCTTCTATTTGTAAGGTTTTTTTCATTGCATTTGCATCTGTTATTATTTAACTATGCATTTCAGGACGGATTTACTGTTATTTATTGAACATGTTACTTACACAAGCTGAAAAGTGATTACACAAACCAAAACAATTTCTGTTCCAAAGAGCTTGTAAACCAGGCAAACACAGGGAAACACAGGCAAAAACGTCAAAGAACCAAGGGGCATTAGAGTACCCATATTTCAAGGAAGCTAAAGAACCAAAGTAATTTATACCTCTCAGTATCCTGAAAAACACTGTGGAAGTCAAAGCTGCCAAAACTTACTGTATGTGAGTTATATTAACAGACTATTCTGAGTAAATTCAGCTCTATCCCTGTATGTTAGTTATACCAGCAAACTATTCTGAATAAATGCAGCTCCATCCCTGTCACTGCTCCAAAGGATGGCTTTTTAGTTAAAGCATAAATGCTGAAGTCAAAAGGACTATATTCTGTTACCAGCTCCTCTGCAGAAGTTCAGACCTTTGGCCAAGACTGTTACGTATTTTCTTTACTTCATTCTGCCTGAAAAGTCCAAATGTCACTACTTACACAAATGCACTTTAACATCTACATAAACAAGCATTCCAGACATTTCCCATGAAACCACTTTTTTATGTAAGGCATAAACTATTTTGATGACAAAATCTGGCGTCCCGCAGACAAGCACATGATACTATGAATGCTTAAGATTTCTGATTCCACAGACTATGGCATTCATGAAAGAAATAACTGATAAATTAATGATGAAGGATGGGAAATACAGTAATTACAGGAAATTAAATCTCCTCTAAAATTAAGTATACATTGCCATTCTTTGTGCACTTATATTTAAAAGCTCAAATATTATTCAATATACAAATAAATTATCTGATTATATAAATATCTGATCTCAGGTGCATTAATGGAACGTAGAAGAATAGAGGCTGAGGTTGCCATTAGTGAAGAAATTTCAATATTAGTATTTCCTTATTGTACATTTACATACATTTTGATCCTTACATTTGTCTTAAGTTCACTCTTTGAATTGTCCTGATTTCTTTATTTTTAATTACAACATTCTTTCACCTTTTTCGCCTACTAATATAAAGTATTTTCAAAGGATGAAAAAGAAAAGCCATGTAAATATATGGTGGTTACTTTGACACTGATCCTAGGTAAAATCACAGAATGAAAAATAAAGACCTCAATCACTTTAGAATTAGAGATGCTACAATAACTGATGAGCATCAGAACAGCTTTAGGAGAACTAAGTCTTGCCAAACACCACTTTTTTCTGAATACAGGTTTATTTGATCAAAGTAACTCTATTGACATCAAATACCTTGCAGAAGCCTTTTTAATAAGCTTATATGACATCCTGAGACACAAAAAAAATCAGTACTATGAAAAAAAAGATCTGTATAGGGTTTGAAAGCAATTCTATCTACGTAAATTACAGGTACCCACAGGTAAATGTAAATGAGATGCTACTAACACAAGGGAGCATTCCCATGTAGCTCCTATGTGGCTGGTTTTGGCCAACAGTAACATAGGCATCTTTATCATAGACTGGAACATGATCCTGCATCACGTTCTGGCATACACACTTGAGAAGAAAAGAAAAAAGTTTACAAACTGAAAGTTATGAGAAAAAAGAGTCAAGGAACAATTTTTGACCTTAAATAATGATGAATGAAAACTGTACTTCACATACTAATTACTTTATCCAACTGAATACTGATGCAATGTGATTAGCATCTACATATTCTTAAAGAGATTCCTTTTACATGTTTAAGATGTAAGGTGTTACGAGATAATATGGTTTGCACACTATTCTCTTCAATATCGTAATCTAGTAACAGATGCAAAGCCTAATACAGAATCTCGGAATTCTTGTAAAATACTTGCATACAAAATGTTCCAGCTACAGCTCTGTAAAAATCACCTCTTTTCTTTAAGTATGATTTATATACCTTCTTTTACTCTCATAAGGAGGAGTTATTAGAATTAATACTAAAATACCGGAATCAAAACCCCTTCAAAAAATAGGAAAAAAACCCAAGAAATAGAAGTTAAAAAAAAGAAGTCATACAAACTTCCCCTTGGATTCACTGTATTATCATGCACTGCATACATTGGAATTCAAATTGCCCAAATGCAGTATAATTTTCACTATTAGTACAGCTTTATAGCTTAAAACATATTTCTTTAAACCACATACATCTTGCTATTGAAGAATTCTGGCTTAGTGTGACCTACGTTTGGATTTCTTCTTTCTACCATTCCCTCATTCCCTTAGGTAATTCATTTGCTTACAGTACCATCTGAGAAAAGATTACAGGTTAGCATCCTGGAACCTATTAGCCAGCAGACGGTTTCCCTTCTAGGACAGCACCTCTGGGCAGATGGCCTGGCAAGCCAGTTTGCTTCATCCTGATTCTCCCCAGACAGGGAGACAAGTGATTCATCCCTCCTGGCAGATAAGCTGCTGACATTTCCATCTCTGTTTACTGGGTTAGCTGACAGATTGTTGACATGATCCTTTTATTTTCTCCCTATTCTGTTTACATTAGAGCAGGTGAACACTCACTTTCTGTTACAGTCTGGAGACACCACATGGAGTCAACTTTACTAGTAGTTTCATTTTCAGAGTATAGAAGTTAAACATGGGTATTAAAAACCTACGTTGCAAAACTCAGTTTGCCAAAAAAATAGAAGGTCCTGAGAAAAAAAGGTATCACATTTCATATGATAATATATTAATTTCACATACAGATGTTATTTATCAAGGAAAGAAAAAAAACTTGCAAAGATTTCTTAAGGCACTGAAAAAAACGTTTATTAACAGATCATGCTCCATAAAAAAAGTTAAATCTGACCTCCTTTTTAACTTAAGTGACAAGCAGTTAAATTCTATAAGCTAAGGTATTTTAAACTCAGAATTTCCAAAAGGAAATACACCTTTTTAAAGTAACTTCAGGAGTGTAATAGTCAGATCAAAAAGTTCTATCTGGCTATTAAAAAGGGTGTATTACAAATTTTAATGATGCTTGGCACATCTATAAATTTTAAATTTTTGAGGCTGTTCAACTGTACAACACACAAAAAACTTACTTATATATAGCATTACACAAATAAATCTTCTTGGATTGGAATGTTACAAGTCCTACAGGATACGCAGAGAGGGAGGACAGGCTTAGATACAGGGTTAGCAGAATGAAAATAGACCACTAGCGCTCTAAGAAGTGGGGAAAGCAATCAGCAACCACTCTAAGACACGGGCCTATAAACTTCTGACGCCACCAGACTTCATGACATGGCCCACAAAAATGTGGAAAGCCATTTGTTTAGTCACTGTTTACTAAAAAGCTCACTAAATTGTGATTGTGATTTAATATTCAAGAAAAAACCCTAAGTTTTGCATCATTTTATAATGTGTCCTAATAATTTAGAAATAATACAAAGGTAAAAGCTGACAGGATATTTCACTCTGGATTCTTCCTTCTTTGCCCTCAGCCACCACCAGTTACACTTTTATCTTTGAGCTCTGCCCGCTGCTTTTTTTGCTGTTGCCTCTCTCTCAGAAACAACTCAGACTTTTTTTTTTTTTTTAATGTTGACGTGACATGCTGCTTTAAAAATGCTAAGCTGGAAAATTTACATGTAGAAATAAACACTAAGTACCTCTAAGGCTGAATAACTATTTGGTCACATTCCCCAGCCTCCAGGGTGCTTACTACTGTAACATTCTGAATAATTTCAACATTGCTGAATAATTTCAAAGTACACGGGAGCTAGTTCTAATGCCTGTATTTTGGATTTGACTGGTACCTGTAATCAACCTGATAAATACCCTAAGGAGCAGAAACAAAATATTCTTTCACTCGAGTCCAAATTGCCAAGTATATTATTTTTAGCATATAAATAAGAAATTAGACTATACAAATAATTCTGTATTGTATCAACATTGATCAAACATTTCCTGTCCTTTAAATGATACTTTAAACGCACTTTTTTGTTCCCTAACTCAAGAACCTGAAGTAGCAAAAGAAGCAATTCAAATATGACCCATTTCAAATACCCTTCTCCTATTCACTATTAATGATTTAAATCACCTACTAGCTTCTGAAATTTCTAAGAGACAAGAAAAAAAAAATCTCTTCAGATAATCATAACAGAACAGAAATAATTCTTATCAGTGTGTTTTCAGTGATAAGTGTGATGCTGAAAATTTGCATCTTTCACCCAGTTTCCTGGACAATAATGTAGAAATCACTAAATACATGGGTAACATTTAAAAGGGAACGTGATTAAGCATTTCTTTTCAAAGTCTGTAGGACAAGAATTATTCAAAATAGGAAATTTATAAACACAGAAATTAGTGTTAGGCAAAACAAGATAGGGGGACATCCCAGAAGACTGGAAGAAGGCTAATGTCACCCTCATCTACAAGAAGGGCTTAAAGGAGGATCCAGGCAATTATTGGCCCATCAGTCTTACTTCAGCCCCTGGGAAAGTTATAGAATGAATCTTCCTGGGGGCTATCGCAAGTCAGATGAAGCACATGACTGAGAAAAGCCAGCATGGATTCACCAAGGGCAAACCGTGTTTGACAAATCTGATTGTCTTCTATGACAAAGTAACCTGCTCAGTTGATGAGGGGCGAGCAGTGGACATTGGCTACCCGGATTTCTCCAAGGCTTTTGACATGGTTCCCCACAGCCTCCTCCTAGAGAAACTGATGTGTTAGTCTAAACATGTGGTCTGTGTGGTGGGTGGGGAACTGGCTGACAGGCTGCACTCAGAGGGTGGTGGTAAACAGCTCCTTCTCAAACTGGCAACCTGTCACAAGTGGGGTCCCCCAGGGATCAATACTGGGCCCAATGCTGTCTAACATCTTCATAAGTGATCTGGATGATGGGATCAAGTGTACCCTGACAAAGTCTGTGATGACACCAAACTGAGTGGGGAAGTGGACACTTCAGAAGGGAAACCCCACCCTGCAGGAAGACCTGGATAGGCTGGAAGAGTGGGTTAACAAGAACCTTACAAAGTTCAAGGACAACTGTAAGGTTTCGCACCTGGGAAAACATAATCCAGGAGTGTAGGACAGACCGAGATCCACACGCCTGGGGAGCAGCTCTGTGGAAAGGGCCCTGGGAGTCCTTGTGGACAGCACGCTCAATACGAGAGAACAGTGTGCTGCAGCGGCTAAGAAAGCCAACAGGATGCTGAGTTGCATCAACGAGGGCATCACTAGCACCAACAAAGAAGTTGTTATCCCACTCTACTCAGCGCCTGTGAAGCCACACCTGGAATACTGTACTCAGTTTTGGTCCCCACTATACAAAAAAGATGTGGACAGGCTGGAAAGGGTCCGGAGAAGGGTCACCAAGATGATCAAAGGACTGAGAAGCCTGCGATATGAGGAAAGGCTGAGAGAATTTGGTTTGTTCAGCCTTGAGAAAACAAGGCTTAGGGGAGACCTTATCACCATGTTCCAGTATTTAAAGGGTGGCTACAAAGATGGAGACTCCCTTTTTACAAAGTGTCACATGGAAAAGACAAGAACTAATGGGTACAAATTACTCCTAGAGAGATTCCAATTGGATGCAAGATGAAAATTTTGTACAATGACAATCTCCCCAGGGAAGTGGTGAATTCCCCATCACTGGACACTTTTTAAGGTTCAGCTGGACAGGGTGCTGGGCCATCTTGTTTAGACTGTGTTTTTGCCAAGAAAGGTTGGACCAGATGATCCTTGAGGTCCCTTCCAACCTGGTATTGTGTGATTCTATGAAAGCACACTGGGTACAGGGATTAAAAAGTAACAATAAAACAGAGTGCACAATATATACATATACAACCAGCATCAGAGCTGTAAAACATTAGGTACATATTTATGTTTAATGATTTAAAGAACATTTCTGAAAAGGTATCAACTACACAAACAGATGGAGGATATAGCTAAAAATTACCTCTACAGCTCCCAAAAGAGAGAAGTCTTGAAAGGAAGACTCATTTATTTGTCCAGGGCTTTCGTTCTTATCATTTATTGCTTTTCATTCAGCAGAAAAGAGTATTTCTTACAATTTTCCCTGGAAAACCACTTTAGATACACACATGATGAAATACATTTGGCCAGGTATGTCCTTGAGTCACACTGATTTATCTGAACCTGAGCTGAGTTAGACTCAGACTGTTGTAAATAAGGTGTATGGGAAAATGGACCTGTGGAAAAAAATCTACAAAAAGATTCAAGTTTTGCAAGATCTGAGTAAGAGTCCCTAAGTGAGGTGGAATAGTATTATAACCTTATTAGAAGTATATTCCCCTTTGCAGTCATGACGGAGATGGAATAAATAATATTTTACCCTGAAATGAAGAACTACGAAAGAAGTTTGAAGGATTTCTCCATCTTTTCATGCATGGTTTAGCATTACAGGGAAAATATGTGAAAAGTCTGACTGACTTGGTATTATAGAATCTTAGTATTAGAAAAAAAACTCTGAATCAACAAGACCTAAAAAAGCTATATTTCTTATTATTATTGCATCTCTAAATGATAAAGACAAAATAAAAATGAAGTTAATTAAGCAGTGAAGAAAGTTTTCATGGCTCTGTTAAATATTTCCTCCCAATATTCCTAAATAACACGGGGTGGGGGGGAAAAATCCCTTAATTTCCAGTTAGGTTAAATTACTTCATTGGAAGATGAGAAAACATCTAAAACCAAAACACAACTCAAAATCTATGTTGATACTCTGTGGCCTTAAAATACTTTGAATTAAGTTTGAATAATTTGAATACAGAAGTTCTACAGAGATTTCAAATCCAATTGTCTCATCCCCAACTTCAACACAAACAATGCACTTTTTGTAACATATAACATCTATATTATCATCACATACAACTTTATAGTACTTCTGATATTTTATAAAAGCTTTATATTGTTTGGCCACTATTCAAGATGCATTTTCAGAATTTTGTGCAAATAAATTCTAGTACTTTTAAAAAATATTTAAATTCTAGTTTGCTGTGGGGACATCTGCAAAAGTAAATATTCTGTTACATTCTTATTCGGCATTTTTATGTTCATGATTTTGTGAATCAAAAATGCTGCTCCCCTTTAACAAACAGATAATCCCTTTGGGAGAGTCAGCAAATTTAGTAATTTATAGCAAGAAAACATTTAGTTAAATTACTGAATTAAACAATAACCTGTCTGAAATGTTTTCATATGACATCATCTACAAAATAATTGAACTATCGAGGAAAGAAATGAATATAATTAAATGTTTAAAGTCCTTACAATTTCTGTTGTCCTGGTATGCCCTTAACTTCCTAGTTATTCTAGTGCAGCAAATAGAACAAAGCTGCACTGATACCAGTGTTCAGTTCCTGTTATATCTAAATTCTGTTTCCTGAAAAAAGGATGCTTACCCACTGTAAATAGGTTCATAAGATGTATTCACTCAATGTAATTAAAGGAACTCAATACTGAAAAGGGTGAACAGTTTCTTCACAAGATTTTCTGACTGCTTATATACTTGACCTCCTCCAGGGTAAGTGCCTTTTCCCTCCATTTTATTTACATGAATATACAGCCAACCATTTTAAGATTTTGCATACATATGTACCCACAGGAAGCATGCTCTGTCTGCTGACTTACTGAAAGGGCAGCTAGGTCATTTTACAGTGGAAAAACAAATCAATGCTCAAAAGAATGCATTGGTTTTTTTCCAAAGAATAAAGCATCATCAACAAAAAGCACCATTTCGCATACAGATTTGTCTGACAAGGATGGTTAAAAAAACCAAAACATTCTGCAGCATCCTAATACAAGACCAAAATTACTGCCTAAATTTTAACATACTACAGGAATTCACAGAATAGCAATGCGCCCACTTCCTCCTCTCTAGGATAACACTCCCTTTTTCTGTTTCTTAGACATGAACAAGTGATGCTTGCACACAGTTTTAAAAGTCTCTAAAAAAGTTATTAGCAATACCATCTGAAAATAAACCAAAATCGACTTACTCTGCTGAAGCACATCATGAGCTGCATCACTTCTACATACCCTTAAACTCTTCCTTTCTCAGTATATTTGTTCCTTGTCAGTTTTAATGGGAGAAGGTGGTGAATGGCACTCAGCACTGGACCCACCAGAACTTCACTATTCATGATGCAGCACCTAATAGGACAGTAGAACAGAGTTTGTTTGAATAACTCAATGTAAAAAAAAAAAAAAAAAGGGGGGGGGGGAGAAAATTATCTTGCAAAACAATGAACACAATTTGTGGTGAAATGGAAAGATTCATTCACTACACATTTCAGAACTAACTATACTGAAATGGGACACAGTTATTGAAGGGTAAACTAGATGAGTGAAATCTTACTAAGAACACAGAAGAGTTTAAAGATTTGAATCTAATTAAATTCCATATTAATCAAAATTATGAACATGAATTTATTGCTTGGCAGACCACTAAGTTTCTAGTTTCTGAAAGCCTTGCTAATCACTCCTGGCAAATTTAGAATCAACAGGAACATTGATCTCAGTAGACTAAAGACCAGGCTACACCAAGATACTCAAGGAATTTGATACATGTAGGTCCTTCCCTTTATGTCTGCAGAGGTGGACGTTCCATTGCGCTAGAAATTATTCTTTTCAGATGCTTGCATGAACAAAGTTGATTTCTTAGTTTTTACGGCATATCATGGTTTTCCACTTAAAAACAATTCTACAGCTCCCTTGCTGCTCCCCCTCCCCTCAGTATTCATCTCCCATATTTCACCTCATTTTTTGACGGGAAATCAAGAAGGATTTTTCAGATTCAAAATGCCTTTGAGCTTATCTTAAGAGAGCCTTTAAAACACAAAACTGAATTTGGCAGAAACTGAACATCTTTTTATATTTTATAAAATGGAGACCTGCAAGTAAATTCAATTTGTGGTCAAAAGAGACACAATGTTTCCTTCAAATGCATGGCAGGATAGCTCAAAGTGCCTGTAAAATGTGCTCACTGATGCAAATGCTTAAAACATTATCTACTGCCAGTAGCTGCACCACTGGCAGTAGATTACAACTGCAGAAAATTTCTGTCTACTATAGCAGAAAACTGACACTTTATGCATGCTTACAACTAGGCAGAAAAGCCTAGCAAAAATAATAAAAGCTTTTTTTCATAAATATAATGATAAAAATCAGGTTTTAGATAAAATTTTTCATGCACCATAAAACCTTATCTCACTGAGTTGGTGCTGATCAATAAAAACATTTAACAAAATTATGGTTACTATAGGCTTTTACCGCTCTGTAAAAATGGGCCTTTAAAATCTGAAAAAGAGACAACCTGAGATCTATAGGCTTGAAAGAAAAGGAAGCACGTTATAGTGGCCATCTAGCTGTTGTGACTAGTATAGTTCTCAGTTTTGAATTTCTCAATGCATTAAATATCTGATTGTCTGTAAATGTTTCCATCAAAGCTGCTTATATTAAATGAAAATTGTGTTGTGCAATCATTTTATTAGGCCATTCTTTCTTCTTACTGTCACACCTCAGTGCCAGATGAACATTTCCCAGTCTGCTGACAGACTGGACCTATGAAAGCTGAAACTGGAAAATTTCTGTCATGGGTCAGTACAGAGCAGTAAAGTCCTGGTGGGAAAGATATCACAATCCACTGGTCTAACCACAATTGAGTAAGTTTATGGGGAAGCACACAAGCACAGGATGCATTGCTGCTCCAACAATGGATTCCACCGCAGCTTCTTTCCACGTTTCGATCTCATTGAGCACAACCACCTGAGATTTATGTCCATACACAGCTACTGTGATAATTTTTTTTCACCATATTATCTGAAGGTAAGAGAAATCACAGAATCATTTAGGTTCAAAGGAACCTCTTGAGATCATCTAGTCCAACCCCCTTGCACACGCAAGGTCACCCACACCAGGTTGTGCAGGACCATGTCCAGACAGCTTTTGAATATCTCCACAGATGGGAGACTCCACAACCTCTCCAGGCAACCCATTCCAATATTTGACCATCCTCACAGTGAAAAAGGTTTTTCTTTTGTTCAGAGGGAATTTCAAGTGTTTTAATTTGTGCCCATTGCGTCCTGTCCTCTCAGCAGGCACTACTGAAAGAGTCCAGCTCCCTTCTTCTTCATTTTCTCTCAGCAGGTACTTATCAAGATCTCTGCTGAGCCTACTCTTCTCCAAACTGAAAGCCCCAGTTCTCTCCACCTCTCTTCATATGACAGGTGCTCCTTGATGATCTCTGCAGTCCTTCTATGGACTCACTCCAGGAAGTGCACATATTTCTCATGCTGGGGAGCTCAGAAGGGGACATAATACTCCAGATATGACCTCACCAATGCCTCACCAACAGAGGAAAAGGATCACCTGCCTCAACCTGCTGGCAGTGCTCTTCCTAATGCAGCCCAGGATTTCTTTGCTGTGAAGGTGCATGGCTGGCTCATGTTCAACTTGTCCACCAGGACCCCAAAGTCCCACTCCACAAAGCCGCTTCCCAGCCAGTTGGCTCCCAGTGTGTACTGGCAGGACTTGGCACTGCCTTTTGTTGAACATCAAGAGATTCCTCTCTGCCCAATTCTCCAGCCTATCCAGGTTCATCTAAATGGCAGCACAACCACTCAGTGTATAGTATTGTGTAGTAACTCCTCACCATTTTTGCATTATCTGCAAATTTGCTGAGGGTGCACTCTGTCCCATCACCAGATTATTAACAAAGAGGTTGAAAAGTACTAGCCCCAGTATCAATCCCTGGGGTACACACCAATTAGTGACTTGCCTCCAACTAAACTTTGTGCTATAATGTTATTCTTCAGGAATTAACATAAGAACTTTGGTTTGTTTGCTTCAAATTCATTGTTTGTATTTTTTCTTGGTTCAACAAATTTCATAAGTATTAATACACATGCTATCAGTTAAATAACTTGAGTACAGCTTTTCTATTTGACAATCTGCAGCCTAAAGAACTTTCTGCAGCAAAATGGACTGGAAATCTGAGTACTACAAAGCCTAAGAGCACATGGATTTAAAACAGAGACTATCTAAAGACAGGTTTAAGTCACTGTGTCCTCAATCTGTGGCACCAATTTCTAAAGATGTTTTTATACTGTGTTATCTTTGTAATATTAACAATACTATGCATTTTTTATCACCCTTTCCCTTTTGACAGAACTAGGTCTCCATAAACACATACAGATCTGGAAGCAGAGTAAGAGTGTTTGAAAACAAACATCTCAAATGTTGGGCAGCATATAAAAGCTAAAACATTATCATTGCTTTTGCCATTATTGGCCTCGTATTATATATGGAGGTTATGTTGGATTTTCTTTTTAGTATTACTATCACAGCAGGAACCCAAAATTGTAAGACCCTTTTCTTCTAAAAGCAAAGCTGCTGTTAAATTCCGTCACAAACCACTTTTTCCACTTAGAACTGCTACTAAAGCATGTGGAGAACATCCTTGAATTCAGACTCTGTAGGCTATGGGACCCTTGCCATGAGACCAAAGAGTCTTACTATTTATAATCCCACATTTTAGTTCATTTAGTTCATGCACAGTCACTGATTTAAGTCACTTATTTTTTAAGAACATTATCCAGAAGAATACTTGAAGTTTTTCGTATCACGTTTCTGGTATCAGGATTTTCAGCAGGTAAGTTCAGGTGCTCCAACACCATCAAGGTCTATGTCACTAGTTTTAACTCCATTGAGTGCCCTTTAGACCAAGCAGATCTAAAGGTAAGCTCAATTAAAAAAAAAACAAAACAAAACCAAAACCCCACACCACCACAAACAATCACCAACACCCCTCACTGGTCCTTCAGATTGGGGATGTGAGGTAGAAATTAAGTAACAAGCCAAGAAATATCCTTGTAAAAAAATATACTTTTTAAATCTTCCATGCCTTAAGTGCTGTTAGGCAGCTCAGGAAGGACCAAAATCAGAAAATGGATTATGCTAGGTCAGCTTCTACAATACTGCACAGAGTTTTTCTATCAAGGATTTATTATTCCAATACATCCTTCATCTAGCTCAAGACAGAGAATTTCATGTAGTTGAGCCCAATGTATGCAATCAGCAGGGTAAATGTCATGTGTGAGCCAAGGTTGCCCAATAACTAGATCCATATTGTATAAATTGATTCCTTGCTATATATAGATATTCAGTGATTTGATCAATACTGTACCATGCATTTTGCCCATGTATCTAGCTGGGTGTTATTCTCTGCCCACTCAGAGTATTTATATCTATGTATGTACTAGATGTGTTGCAGTACTTCAGTAAATGACTTAACACTTTAAAACACTGTACATACAAAAGGTGCTGCTATTTTAAAGGAAATAAAATTCTCAGAAGCAGCTATTCAAAACAAAGCTGACAAGAAAGTGTTTTTTAAATGTATCATGTCAGATATTTGCTTTGTAGATTATTCACTTATATTATTAAACATCAGTTAAAAAAATGTAGTGCAGTGGAATGTATTAAAACACCCAGATAGGTGCAAAATATCTATGGAAACTGTGACTGAAATATCTTACAATTTGAGAAGGAAAAAGGAATGAAGTAACTTATTTTTAAAAAAATGTATACAAATACATCTACAAAATACAAACTAGAGACAAGTAAAAAAACACTGAAAAGAACATTGCTCACATATAATACCTACTGAGATAGTTTTTAAGTCGGTTTCTCATTATTTGTAAAGAAACTGTTGAGGCTCTTGCACCTAAAATTAGACTTACTATATCAGTTATGTTTCAATTCTTGGCTGCGACATTCTTTCAGCCTGCCCCCACACTGCACTCTTGTGAGCTACTGTGGTAATGCAATAGCTCAACATGATTTGTTTCAACCTTATGCGGTTTCTTCAATAGAGATGCACAATGGGAAAGGAGTGATCTAGCAATTGCATGAATAGGAGAGAACTCCTTGGCCTTAATTTGCTGCTGTTGGAGGATTCAGCAAGAAAAACGGATTTAACACACCTGCAAGCCTTCTGTAGATTGCTGTAGGTACTGTAGATCATGACTACTAAATATTTATTCTGCAGATAAAACTGGCAGAAGAGAAAGCAGTCAGACAAGCTTTTAATATCATATTATGGTTCAAAAATAATTATTCACAGAATAACCATGAAAAAAAGTATTTTGATTTTAACTGGAAATAACTTGCTGTAACTCATTATAAAACTCCATTTCTTAACTGGAACAGGAATCAAGATATGCAACTCCTTCATAGCAATGTGCATGTCCTGGCTTTAAGCATACCTATGCTTATCCTGCTTATAATGACTGTGACCACACTAGTGCACTTCTAAACTAAATCTGGTAAACTGTACCAATAACCTGCTGGCCACTACCTGGATCATGCAGACCTTTCCAGTTTCGTAGTCAGTTGTGCTTATATTTTTGAGGTAGCATCAGTAATCTTAAAATCATCTTTAGAAATATTTAAATAATACAATTGACATCTCTACTGCTATGCCAGGAAATCAACAATTTGGAAATGCCTAGGAAAGCCTAGGCAAGGCAGTTCACCTAGTTTTCAGTTATACAAATTACATACTTATTTGCATATGTTATGTTAGTAAAAACATACACTGAGGAAAAGAGGAAAGGAATTGATGGAGGATCATCTTAAATAGCTAGAACTACAATAGCACTAATCCATAACTATAACAATGGAAACTCTAGCTGCGGTCCTTTCTGAAATGTCACTAATGGTTGCTGGGGAAATACCAATGTCATTAATCCAAAACTGAAAGCAGGGAGTGTCTGGAAACTCAAAGCCCAGCCTGCAGCATCTCCAGTGTTAAATTTCTAATGTTAAAATTTATTTACAGGATTGTATTTCTCACCCATAAATCATATTCTCTCAATCCTCTTTTCTGCCTCCCACCCAGCTGCACCTCCACCCACCCTTCTTCAAGGCTGTACTGTTTGTGCAAGGTAATGTTCATCACTGCATATAGTAAAATGATTCTACCTTCTGTTACCCAACAGCGCTTCTTTTTCACTCCACATCATTAATAGTTAGTCATAGAGCTATTATTCATTCTCTGAACTCCTAAAATGAGATATCGCTGATAGGTTTATATCCTTAGCAACCGCACATAATATGGAGAACTGTATTTTGCTCAGCTGTATCATCACAAGTTCCTATTCCTGCTTGCAAACAGACTCTTACCGTTGTTGAAGAATGTGTGTCAACAACAGGCCTCAACAAGATATTTCATAACTGTTAATATTTAAAACATGTCTTTATCTCCCCAGCAATGTCACTAGTTTGAGTTACTGCAGTCTTTCAGCCCAAAATTAGACCTCTCTGCCAGCTAGTACTAAGCCAGGTACATATTAAGCCTTGGTTCTAGTATAAAAATATACATATGCATATGTATCTATGTTTTTGCTTTAGATAATACTGCCTCTTTATATGTAAGAGCATGGCAGATATGTTAAATTGCACTAAGTTTTCACTAAAACAGTGCAAATTATTCCCATAAACATAAATGCTGCTTTTTATTTTAAGACTTCATATTTACTATATTTTACTCAAATCTCCCTCCACATACACAGTTAGGAGTGCCCCAAATAGAAGTAAAATTGTGAAATTCTTTATAGCAAATTAATTTGTTTCAATAGTCACAATCAAATTATATATTCACTAGGAAAAAAGTGCAGGATGTGCAAGGACTTTAAAAAATAATACACCTAACTTTAGATACATGTTTGCATTAGCATACTCTCATATAATAAAGGAAGGGGTGTTAGAAGACCACCTTTTGTTATGCTAAGCATGAACTGGATTCAGTGAAGCCAGCTGGTCTTTCAACATAAACTCAACCTGAATAGACCCTCTATCATCTATAATTTATCCCTTTCCTAAGACAGTAACAATGTTCAGAAATGAGGAAAGTCACAAGGTCAGAGAATACTACAGCAGCAGGAATACTTAAAAGCTGACTTCTCTAACTAAATTCTCCATTCAATAAGGAAAATATGCCTACTGTTCAAATCCCATGTCTTGTTTTTTGATGTTTTTTTTGGCCAGTATTAGCAGCAGACACTACAATTCTAAATTCCGTTTAGACTAACCATGCTTCAAAAGCACTTAAAGGAAGCCAAAAAACCCAAACTTAACACAACTAATATCTCAGTACACGAGGGGAACTTTTGTTCATGCAGTACTATAGCAACATCTTGTTCCACGCACAGACATAGCTGGTATGACCTGCTTTCCTTTTCCATATATACAACCTTTAAAAAAAAAAAAAAAAAACAAACAACACACCCCACAACACTTTAAAAATAATTTATGCAGTTATGCATTACAAAATACTACCATTTTGCTCTGTTTGGCCCTCTTTTTGTTATTCTTTTGCCAGAAGCTCACTTTCCTAAACCCTTCCAAAAGACATTGAGAGCCACTGCATTTTACAGTCTCAAATACTTTACACCCAAACTAGAAAGAATTATTTGAATTTTGAATAAGGGAGCTGAAAACTACAGGAACCACTGCTGTTCCCTTAGGCTCCAAACACAGCCAGACAAGCCCATTTCCCACTTTCCCCAAGGATATTATCAACTCAGACAGCACAAGGAGGTTTTCTGTTCCACTACAAAGTAACCTGTTCCTTCTGGGGTCCAACCATATTTCTTCTTACCTTGCTAAGGAAAAATAACTACTGTTCAACAATTTTGTACTCTATGTAATCTCATCATTCATTCAGAGAAAGGAAGGGCAGAAATGGGGGAGCAGGTAAGGCAGTGTTTCTTGAGGAGCAGAGTGTAAAGTCAGGCTTCTGAAGGGATAGCAATAATAGCAATATGGGACTAAAAGGTGTGAGGAAATACTTAACACTTAAACCAGAGTGTGTCTGTATGTACTTTTTTTTTTTAAACAAAGAAGATCAAATGACAGAGGATACAAATTAAATAAATACAACTGTCGTATTACATGCTACCTCTACTTCTATCACAGAGACGTTCTAAGGTAAATTATGCACCTTGTATGTCAAGCTCTTCAAAAAGATGCTGCTTTAATATCTCACTTAGAGAAAGTATGTTTTTGGCCTTGAGAGGGAGATGATATTTTGTAATACCTTCAGCTGAATTTGTCTGTTGTACATAGATATGTCTATATATATCATGCATACATTCACACAGTTGCAAACACACAGTTATCGACATTTCCTTTTCTTCCTCCCATTAAAAATGCTACTTTGAGTGTTAAATAAACCTTTTTTGTCAGTTATCTGTACTGAAAATAAAGATTGTTCTTTATTAGCAAATACTTTATTGCTATAATTGTATGCAGTTATCCATTCCTTTAGTTAGTTGTTATTGCCAATGGAGATGATTCTTAGTCTTTCCCCAGTGACGTTGTATTTGTCACTATTCCGGGCATTAATCCAAGTCCAAAGATAGGAATGAAAATTATAGGCTCTTCCTACATAGCTTTCCTTTTTAGCAACTTCATGCAGGCTCCACATTAGCAACTTCTAACTTCTCTCAGATTTCTTTCTACATAAGTCACTCTCCAAATGGATCAAAAGTGAAACAAATTCAGTTCACTGCTATATGGGAATTTATTCTTTAACCTCCTACTGAAAATACACATCTTTTTTTCAAATTCAAATAAACCTAGCGTTTTTTTGTGGTTGTTATTTTCTTGTAGCACTTTTTATAGTATCTACCACTTGAATATCCAAGGAAAAATATTAATGAAATTTTCTTCACACTAGTTCTATAGAGTGGAAAACATCATTATCCTCATTTTAGCAGTAGGGAAAGCATGCACAGAGAAAGTGTACTGCATACTCAACATCGTAAGAGAAGATTATGCTGAAATCAGGAATACCTTTCTAAAAATACAATCTTTCTCATTCCTAATTCTTTCAGTGTTTCGAAAAATATTTCTATATATTCTTACTGCTCTTCCACGATGCTAATTAAATGGAATGTTTTTTGATATGACCTTATTCATCATACTACCTTAATGAGTAGGAGCCCCAGTCATGGGTCAGGATTCATTATGCCAAAGTGTTAAACAAATGAATTGGAAATGCTAAAAACACTAAGTATTAACTAACCAAAATTAAAAAATAACAAAATTTAATTCACTCTTAGTCTGAATTAATTGACAGCAAGTCAGTTTTGAAGCAGGAGATAAAACTAAGGTGTCACCGATACCATCTGTCATTTATGCTTTGACACAGAAGACATTTGTAAGGCACATCCACATCCTACTGCTAGTGGAAAATCTCTATATTGGATTATATGCAGCCCTCACATAGCAGCAGGTGTGTATTTGGCTAAACATTGCTCGCTATATGTTTACCAAATCCCTTGGATCATATCACGTAGATACTTTTAAAGAGATTTACTGTTTCACTGAACTTTAAATGGACATATTGACAACACAACATTGGAAATCTGCTAGACTTTTTTTTTCTTTCCTCTTGAGACCATTCCTTTTCCTTGACTTCTCTTTATTTATAATAATAAAAAAATAAGGAAACCATATTTGCATGTAGCTCTTCAACCTCACTCTAAAATAAAATCAAGAACTGTTCCCAAAAACTTTTTGGCTGACTTTCACAATGGAATGTATTCATTTAGGGTTAAAATGAGCAATCAGATATTATTACAAATTGAATGGTGACTGGGAAGCACTTAATCACCTAAGATAAAACCTGTGGAGCGGCAAATCAGAAAATACTTCTGGAAGAAAAATCTGAAAGGCTGCAAACACAATCAAAAGAGAAACTAAATGGCAGGGAAGTCATTAGCAAAACAGCATTTGACAAGCCCAATCGTGTCCTACTTATTTTTGTCCTACCATTTTAAAATCATCACTTCCCACAGTCCATTCCTAGTTTTCTTCCTCTTTCCTCCTTCCCCTTGCTAGCTCTTTTGTCAAAAGAAAAACTACCTGTTCTTCTACTCCTTCTCAAAACACATCAGTCTTCCACTTACTAACCCCCTCCAAAACTGGATTGCTGTAGAACCTACTACAGGACTTCACACATACAAACAATTCTGTCAGATACACAAGTAACAAAAAATCACAAGAAGCGTAACAAAATAATCCATTACATCCTACAGGTGTATGTAATTGCGTAGCTCTTATGCTATATTCATACAATACTATAGAGCATTTAGGAGTTATACCACTCACTTCACTTCGTCCAAGTTTTCACATTAATACTCTATCCATAAATCAGATTTTAAAATAACAAATAAGCAAAAACTTATGGGCAGTTCACAGTTTCCAAAAGCATAGCAAAAATGCTCAGTCACTTGGTCCATCATAAGTAAACTATAATCTGTTTATTACCTGAACGTTTGACACTGTAAATATCTTAACGTATCTTGATTCAAACACCAACTTCCTTCATCAAATTTGCACACCTTATCTCCTCACCCTCTGCATAGAAACAAAGAGAAACATGCATTTGAAAACAATCAAGACCCATAAATGGACAAATATTTGTAAGGAATGCCAAGTTAACTAAGATTGTTATGAACAAGCCAACAAAAGACAGAAGGAGTTTGACTAATCTCTGACACAACCAGCACTTACTGTACTTAATTTTTTGTCATGTTTTTATAGTATGACACTCTCTTTTGAGAAAAAGAATTGGAACAGTATCACTTGATTCTGGTTTTATTTTCCATCCTGACAAATATTTCCAAGCGTGTCAAAATGCCCACAACGGATTCTGAAACAGGCACTGTTTTCACCATTTGTTTTCAATTGTCATTGTGTTTGTAGAAAACTTTCCCACTAGGGCCTGTATAAGCAGTAACTGAAGTAAATGAGAATCCTGACACAGGTTTCAGTGCGTACCACATACCACCTACGTTAAGCTACACGTCCACAGCTCTGTAAGGGTGCTCGTTAGCGCTTTGCAGTACGCAACTAAAAGAAGTCAAATATTGCCCCCTAGTGCTTGCAGGACAGCACATCGTTTACGAACAACTGACTTAACATTATGTCTTAAAAAGACCGAGATTTTCGATGGGAATCTGCAGCGGAAGCATGGAGGATTGCGATAATGCATAATTCAAAGGCCCAGCAAAAAGCTGCGCTCCTTAAGCCTTGCTGGGTGAGTTCATCACAATATAGCTCAGAAATTAGCTGTGTGAGTGTATACCTGAGTAAGAACCACCCAGTTCTGCAAAGAGGAATTAAACACATTAGCAAAGAACTTCAGGAAAGAATTAATGTTGTGTATTAGGGATTCAAGGGATACGCATATCAAAATATGAGGGAAAGGGGTCTTTCTATACTCAAAGTATATTGTGTTCTTAACTAGAAGAAAAATACTGAGTAAATAGACCTTAGTTTTCCAAACGAGCCCACAGCTGAGCATATTAAAGGCGGCATTTTTTAAGCTACTACAGGTATATATTCAGTTCACCACCCACCTCAGAAAACACAGAAGAGATATTCCCTAAAAACCAAGGGACTCATACCATTGATTAGCATTCATTCTGAAGACATTCAAGGATTAAAACACAGAAAAGCAGGGCCAAAACAGCAAGCACTAGTAATGGAAATTAATACAGTAACACCAATTTTATTCCTTTGAAAGCAAAAGGACGTAAGTAGTAATCAGAAAAACTTGTTTTATTGCTCTATAGGATCTGTTAAGGCACTGGAGAAATGATATAGTAAAAGCTCTAGGATTGCACATGGCTTCCTGTCATCACTGAATCACAAACATCCAGCAGAACACCAGCACTTGCAGTATCCTCAGCTTCTGCTACAGTTCAGAAAGAGAACTGAAGCAATTAAACGAACCAACTGGTAACCACAACGCCACTACTCTCAGCATAAATCAAGACTATGCATGTAGCAAAGAGATTTAGCACACTTCACAAAAACACCCTTTATACATAAATATATGCCCGCTAACCATGTCTCTGTACCCTTACCTTTCATTCTCTGAACAATGAATGCCTTCAGGCTGGCTGCTGGCTAGCATGTTATCCGTCATTTGCACCTTACTCTTGCCTCCAGGTCTCCTACTTGTCTTTATTATATCTATATTCTTTCATCTAAAATAATTCTATAGTATTATGTTTTTATGTCTACAATCATGTAGAAATGTAAATAAAAAGCCTGAAGATCCCACAGTTCAGCTCCTCGTGACAACACCCATTTATCTGCTATTGCACATTCAGTAAGTAACCTATGATATACACCGTACGTTATAATTCCCTTTAACGTTATCAGGACAGCAATCTCTACCATCTAGGAAAAAAAAAATCTCTGACATTAAGGGCTTACACTAACATAAACATGTATGAAAAAGAAAGATCCAGCATAAGAGGAAAAAGATTATTAATAGATACTAAAAGCCGAAGTCTCTAATGAAGAAGCAGGGTAAGCCAGCCTATTCAATAACCCCAGGCTCTAGCCAAATACCATTGTTTCCATTTAGTCAAAACTGAAGGGGCACAGAGTGACATAACTGAGTAAGCTGGTTTTATTATGGTGACAGCTTCAGGCAGCTACCTAAATCTGTTCTTATACGTCTTCATGAATTAAAATTGCTTTAATATTTTTTCCTGACAACTAGTCAACTTTCCCCACCAGATACAAGCATAAAAATTTATCTGCTGAGTATGAGGCAGTTTCTTTATACTTTTTATTGGACCTGGCTGAAAACACTGAAAAAAACTCTTACCTTGGCTTTTGAGACCAAAACCCTCGCAGAAGAAACCGTAAAACTCTTCCCAAAAACATTCCTCTTCTACAAAACTAGCTAGTTTGTGGAAACCAATACCTGTTACTGTTTACTTCCAGATCCAGATAAAACTGATAATTTTGGTGGGAAATAGCAAAGTAAAATGGGAGGAAAAAATTCTAATCTGATTGTCACTTTGCCTCACTAGTTTGTCATTGCAGAACATAACTCATCAAGCCCAGCACTCTTCCAAATGGTTCCCAACTTCATCCCAATTTATCAAGTCCTTGGGGATACAGACAGACTGTTTCTCTCTTATGCCTTGCTCACTGCTACCCAACTATACAGTTTGTTCTTCCACAATCTTGGCACCAGGCTCAGTGAAAGCTGGCACACTTACTCTGGGGGATAGGAGGAGAGGGGAAGATCTTTGCATACTTTCTCTTCCCCCAGATATTTTCTGCATTCCTGTAAGCAAAATGTGATTGGGTTTAGGCATCTGTTGAAAAGTTCTGTTTGTGAAAATTTCACAATCAGTTCACAGTTCAAAGTACCCTTTTTTAGGGTGGTTTTTTCCCCACTTGGAGATTTTATACTAAGTTCTATATTAGAACCATAGAAATATCAAACTTTTCTATAACTCAACAGCCCTACTAAATAAAATTTGTAAACTTCTTTGTACTGTTAAATCAGTGCCCTCAATGCCTTCCTTCATATGTTCAGGATCATAATGTAGCGGTATGGAAAACAAGTTTCTTGTAGACCAGGCACTATCTGTATTCTCTGTCACAATTTGCAGATATCTATGTATCAAACACTTGGAGGGGAATTAGCCAGGTGCAACAATCCCTGAGAAAGCTTTATACCTACATTAATAACATAACTTTGTACTACATTATATCTTTACATAGGTAACAAGTTTGAGATACATGGCATAACAACTTCATTACTATTGTTATGATTTGTAGGAAAGTCAGATCTGTTCAGACTGAGGATGAAAGATTTTTTTCAACTGGTGAAGGCTGACACTTGGCCTGCTTTCTCCTACCCTTTTAAGTCTGGTCAAACAGCACAAAAGGAGATATCCAGACCTGCTACAGCAATACTTCAAGCAAATCCCAAAATGTATAACCTCCTCCTCACTCAAATTCTAACTCATAACCAAGTAAACAATCAAGCAGACATAACTGGCTTCTGTGTTCAGCTTCTTTTTTTTTCCCCAAGCAGGTGGTCCAGCAGGTAAAAGTATGATACTACCTTCAAGCCTAAGCCCTTAGTAAGCACAAGCACAGTTAGCTGCACTGACATGCTGTTGACTTCGAGTCATCTGAATATGATTCACTTATTCTCTTACTTACTTTCTCAATTATAGTAAATAATCAACAGCAGAGCTACTAGGAGTCAAAAGTACACATTGAGAGAAAAAAAAAAAAATCTAAGTTCCAAGAAAGGTGAAAAACATCTAGGAGAGCTGATAAACAGTTATTTTTGGGCTCATACAGTTTTGCTGAAAAGCTATAGGGTGGAACACAGCAAGGCAGTTCCCAACTCACAGTCAAGAGTTCTTAGTACAGCTCTCCCACACCAGCATGCCTGCCCTCAGGACTTCATTAGGGCTATTTTGAACCAGAACAGATCCCATGAATTAATGAGTTGGAGAGAAATTATGAGTTTACATTTCAAACTTGCCATAAGAAAAAAATCATATGTAAAGCTTAAAATTCTTTTATTTAGCTGGGTTTCTGTGAGATTTAAATTAAATAAATAGTAAGGCAAATCCAGTTGCAGTTTTAGATTTCTTTCCCTCCAAATGCTTCTTTTGACTACAGCTTTGCAGATTGTTACACATGCAGCAGAAAATTTTTTGTTATCACAAAAGACTGAAGAACCGGGATCCACAATAAGAACCACCAACAGAAGGTTACCAACACTGCTTAGACAAGACTTATCACCTGTATGTTTAAAGACTCTATGTTTCTCCAAAACAGATTGATTATAGTAGCTACAACTCATAGGAGAGGAAAAGCTGTAATGGCAACTTATGTTAAATGGCAGCTTAGTTATTTATTATTTGTCCACTAACTTCACGAAGACTGCAGGTTCTTATGAAGGCCAGGTTAGAACTTTTAAGAGTGTATTTTCCTCAAACCGTAATTCTTTTAAGTAGTTTCTCTAATGCTCTATATACTCCTCATGGAGACCAGGTGCTTGGTGTTTATTAATCTTGTCAACTAAGCAACACAAGCAGACCGCTTACAGCTGTAACATCAGAAGGTTATATCCCCCTTGTAGCCCTGACCATTCTTGCAGGGGTGCCTGATTAAGCTGGGCAGTTTTCATTCCATCTTGCTCAGACACATCACAAAGGCATGTTTCTCAGTAAAATCTTTTTTTAAAGTGGCCCATAATCACTCTTACTGGCAGACTATTAGGTGTCTTACAGCTAAAGTAATTTACTGTTGAAAACAGTAGTTCTTTTCTAGTATGTTTGCCTCGTGGACAAAGACACTATTAAAAAGTAAAAGGTTATTGACCTTTTCAGGAAGGACTGCCATTAAAGTCTCATGTGATTATAATAATCACCCCCTACAAAAAATTGCTCATTTTTTTCTGTTTTATTCATTCATTTAAAGAAAGAGATAAAAGGAAATGAAATCTCTCTTATGTTTGTCAATTCGCATCCCATGGCTTTTCCTCTTCGAGGCCTGCTTTGTGTCTAATCTTTCTTACATCTTTTACCTCATATGTTTTCAGATGATCTAAACCACATCCTTGGAGTACACAAAGAGCTTATAGTATCGAGTTTTCTCTTTTTTTTAAATCCCTTGTTTGCTTTAGTATATTTAATGCTTGTGAAAGATGACAGTGGTTTTATTGGTATTTAGAAATTTAGTTCTCAAGCAGTAACACTAGCAAAGCAAAAACTCTAACAGTGCAGGCTTCTCCACAAAGCTCTGCCAACACAGCGCAGTGCCATCTCATCCTACTGCTTATCATAGTTTCTACTACCTTGCCCCGTCAGGAGATGCCAGGCATATTGGTATGCAGTTTCGTGGATCATTCATGGAGTCCTTTTAGGCAGTCATATTTATGTCACATTCACCATCTTCCAATAACACCTAGTACCACTGATATTAAGCAAAAACTCAGCACCCCCTTTCCACAGCTACAAATTAATTTAGGATTCCAAGATGAATACATTTGATCATCTCAAATCATTACTGCTTATCTTTTCCATTCACTCTATTGATAATTCAGTTTAAGGCATATTCTCTGTCTAATCCTCCATATGGAAAGAGTTCTGCTCTGGAATTCTTCCCAAGATACTCTCCAGTGAACAAAAAACCTCCTTACTTTGTCTGGTTTTTATCATGATTGCTCTTCCTGCCCAACCTTGATTCTCTGTGGATCCTCAGGATTCTCTTGCAAGATTTATTCTCATAAATATAAAAGTTACTAGTATAGATTCTCTTTTGCTGGTTGTTGCTGCAACTGATTTTAGCCTGCCTTAATGGGCTTCCACATTTCATGAAGATTTATGATCCTTTCGGTTTCCGTTTTTGGACACAACTTCCTTTGTGTCCTTCTTTTTGCAAGATGCCTTCTTTTTTGATAATTGCCCTACCCCTGTGGTCCAACTGTATTGGCATCCTTCAGAGCTTGGCCCTCTACCGCCACCACGGGAGTAAACAATTGTACAAACTGTCCTGCAGCAAACTCCCACAGAACATAATGCAAACACCTGACTATGGACTTTCAGCGCACCCTGTAATTTTAATTCAAAATGTACTACTAGTCTCATTGCCAAGATTAAAACCAGTATTAAGCTTTTCATACAATAACCACATCCCAAAGCACAGCAAGGAGCACAGAGCCATCCAAGTGATCAAAAACTACTTTCATAGTACAGGAAAAAGACCCTCTGCATAATCTTTCGGGAAGTGCCAATTCCTTTCCCTAATTCACTGCTAGTATACTGAGTTAAAGCTTTTAAGTTTACAAACACTGCTCAGAATCGTGCCAGTGTGACTGATACAAGTAAAATTCCAGGACTCTTAAATAAGTGGGTGCCACATTCAGGCACCAGCCCCCTCACATATTAAGAGCTGCTTAGTGGGAGCTTGACTTAATTTGTGTCAAATAAATGTCTGAAGAATGTATCTGATTAATAACAAGGACATACGTGAAAAAGCATTTGCACAAAACAGAAATTATTTTCTGAGGTAACAAATGCATAGTCCAAACTGGAATTAAAACAAAATCACAGAACTCAGTGGGACTATTGTTGAGCATGTGGGTGTAAGATAAAAAGGCTTTGTGAGGAAGTTGCTACAGTACTTAAACATAGAGTTTGGCAGAATTCTGCCATGAAAGCCTACTCTATGCTTTATTACACTCTGCTTTAAAACAGTTTAATTCCCTGCTTTTACACAGAATTCTTTGTGCAGGCCAAGAAAAAAAAAGTAATGTTACTACCAAATGACAGGAACTTTCTCTACACCTTAGGCCTCTAAAATTTTCTCTGCTGAGTCATGTCATCTGACTGGTCACACAAAAATACATGTCAGCTTGTAGCTTGTCACGCAGTTGATTAGAGATTTTTTTTGAAGGAGCTGAAGCTAATGTGCTTAAGCTATTGAACAAAAATGTCATATATGCTTTTTATGTGCACTTTGTTCTCCATATTAAATCATATGCATCATAGATCTTTAAGGACAAAATTACTGATGCACAGCATATGCACTCCTTTAACCACTGTAGTTCACCCTAGCAAAGCATTATCAAATGTACGAGTTCGGAAGGCTATAGAAAGGAAATTAGCATGCTCTATTTTCTTCTGCTATTTAGTTGTCATCTCTCAGGTTTTTTTTCCCCCATAATGATTTAATCTTGTTGAAGATTTTGGGTCTACATTCTATTGATGGGGCCCTCCAGTAATTGGAGCAAGTTCCCAAAGTTATTTTTCGGCTGCTGTAGGCCCTAAATTTTAAGTCTAGTAACACTTTACAGAATTAATGACTGTCTCCCAATTTTTTGTTAGTGCTCGCAACCTCCTGCATGTTTCTGTTTAAGATGCACACTTCTTTGTGTGGCTTGCTCTATGTTTACAAAGCATGTTTCTGCTGGAGGCTGCCTGGCCTCAGCTCAGGGTAACCTAGGTATCTACAGACTCCAAACTTTCAGCGGTGCAATTCTCCATCTTTTAATTACTTCGGCCTCTTCCAATCCTTTCACTGCAACCCCGGTACGTTCTTTCCTCTGATGTGCCCCTGTTTTGCTGACTTAGCACGCTTTACAGTAGCTTGCCCTCCCTGAGGAGAAACACACGAAGACTGCTGTAGCGAGGCCTCGTACATAACATCGATATTGAAAAGCAACAACAAATAAGCAAACTACGACACGGGAGACAGTTTTCCCTACACACCCGACAAACCTTTCCTCGTGCATTCAGGCTAAACCCGTATTTTGTAAACTCGGGCTCTGATAAACACACGGCAGAAGCGCTCACTCGCTGGGAAGTCTCACACGAAGGGGCCGCCCGGAGGCCGGGCCGCCGCCCCCCTCAGGCCGGGGCGCCCCAACCCGCCGCCTCACAGCCCCGAGGCAGCGCCCGCCCGCCCGCCCGCCGGCGGCCCCGGCACTCCTCCCAGCGCCTGACCCCGGCTCAACGCGCCTCTGCGCACACGCGGTGCCCGGCGGGGCGCGGGCCGGCCAGGCCCATAAGCTCCCGCCTTTCCAAAACCCGCCGAAGTGCCGCGGGACCCTTCCGAGCCCGCCTGAGAGGAGCCTGCGCCGCTGCCCGCCTACGGTCGCTGCCCGCCCGCCCGGGAGGAGCGGCAGAGCCTGCCCGCCGCGCCTCTCTGCGCCCTGCCCTGCCTCCCGCGGGGCTCAGGCAGCAGAGCTGGCCACCGGCAGCTCGGCGGCGCTGTGAGGGAAGCGCCGCGCCTCCCCCGCGGCAGGCGGCGATGGAGCGCGGCGGGCCGGAGCCGCCGCCGGCCGCTGCTCACCAGGTACCGAGGCTGCGCTCGGCGGCGGCAGGGAGGGGTGAGGTGGGAGGCTCTCCGCGGCTCGGCAAGCCCGCCGGCATTCCCCTGGTTTCCCGCTCTGCTTTCCTCGGCCCATCGTCGCGGGACGCCGGGCGGGGATAGGGGGGTTTGAGGGGCTCCGCGGCCGGTTTTGGCGGGCTTTATAGCCACCAGCTGCCTGAGGCGCCCGGGCGGGTCGGCGCTTCAGCCCGGCTCCGCTGGCGGCACCTACGGCTTCTGCATCTCTCTTCAGTTTCCCCCGAAGTCGTATGAGGAAGAAAGAGGCGTAGCTACCACGCAGGTTTAAAAAAGAAAAAAAAAAAAAACAAAACAATCTGAGGGGCCTTATTCGTGTGAGCTAGGGGCACTGTGGCTGCTTGGTGTGGCTAAAATTCAGTCTCGCTTGAGGACCAGAACTCGAGCGCCCGGTCTGCCGGCTATCGGTACGATAGTGGGTGGCCCTGGCTGTCTCATGGCCCGCGGCCGGTCCCTGGGAGAGGACCCTGTCAGGGGCAAACGCACCCCCTTCACCTCTCCCGCAGCCTTCCCAGTTGCGTGGCCGGCTGGGCTGCCTCCCCGCAGGCGTTCCCTCCGCGCGCCAAGCGCACCTGCGAGAGCGCTCGTCTTGACACAGGAGCCATATCACCTTTGTCGCCATTTCAGTTGCCCTTTCTTGTCCTTGTTGCCAGTTCAAATGTTTCTTTCAAGTGGAGAAGGCGCCAGGGTTCACGATAGTCTTCGAGCTGTGCAATGCACGTTGTGTTCATTTTCTTGTAACGACTGAAAAGAGGAAACTGGACTGTGCTAGTTCAGTGCAATTTCACGTGCACTGTGCTGTAAGTAGCAGAAAGTATTAAAATTTCAAGAGATGATGGCAATGATGCTCCCGCTGTTCAAATCAGTGGTGAAATAAAATGTAACATCTGTTAAGCCTAGATGGCAAACAGCTAAGGGAGCATATTACCTATAAAACTGCATGTGATATGAAGAAGATAAGTAGGAAGTGGTCTTTGGTTTGTCCGTGATTTTTGGGACACCGAGTGGAGCTGTTTAATAGCAGATTCAGATCAAAGAAGAGTACCTGTCTCTTCATATGATTCATAATTAAGATGTGGAACTCATTGCCACAGGACCTTGTAGATGCCAAAAATATATGTGGCGTCAAAAAAGGGGCAAATTCAAGGAGCAATCCATTAAGGGATGTGATGCACCAAGAACACATCTGCTTTGGGAAGTCTGGCATGTGCAAACTGATCAAAGCTGGGACAGGAAAATTATTTGCTAACTAGCTCTTCTTCGTGTTCTTACACTCTTCCCTAGGCATCTTTCATGGCCGCTCTCAGAAATGGGATACCAGGCTATACTGGCCTTTGATCTGAGCTAGTTTTACTATTCTTGTATTAGTACTGCTTAAGGATTAAAGGTTCAGTTTAAATATGTAGCTCTCCTTGAGGCACTCTTATGCTTGTCATCTTATACCACTATCTACAGATGACTTAGATTTATCAGTCATTTAATTTTTTTTCCAGGAGTATTAGTGACAAGCATCTGAGTTTATACTACCTGCTATATATGTTAAATAGGCTCCTGCATTCATGAAATCGTGGTTTTATTTTCACAGTAAGTACACAGTGTTTTGCTTTTGTAGAACACAGGCGGGCATTTGCTTCATTAAATGCATGTTCCTCTTTTGAATTACACAACTTCATTTAAAATACTGGGCTTCTAATGGATGATTCTAAAATGTTCTCTGACAGCAGAGTGGTGATCTAAGGATAGGACTACTGCATGCTTCGGAAGAAATGCTTTTTGAAGATAAGAACTTTCATTTTTGAAGCCGCTGGCTACAGATTGTGCTTTGAACTTGGTTTGTACCAGACCTTCCCACAGAAACTTTCTGGGACTAGCCAATTTTATAGTGTCATTAAGTATTCATAATGATCTAAACCATTGGATTACATAGAAATATTTAAAATGCTGGATAAAACCTTGAGTTAGAGCATCCTCAAATGTTGGCATACTTTTCTAATAACTCTTGAAATTGATTTCGTTCTTCTGGCCTATTTTTACTGACCAGTCATTTTAGCCAAAATGTTTTCAAAAATACTTGATTCACATTTCTGCCTTTGCAACATGACTAAAAAGCTGTTTGTTTAACAGCCTGCCTTTGAATTTATGCAGATTTCTGTCCTTCCACTTTTTTTTCAGAGAAGAATTAATTACAGAAGATTATGGGTCAGGCTTCTAAAGGAATTAGATGCCTAACACTCCTTTGATTTCTCACTGAAAAAAATAGGATTTAGTTATCAAAATACCTCTACAAATCTGAGTCTTTTTTTTTTTTAATCAAGTGGACTATATTAAATATGTGTAAAATCCTTGTTCTCACCTATTTTTCTCATGTATAATGTTACCATTGTCTTCCTTAAAAAGGTAGAAACAGATGACCAAACGGCCCTCGTTAGTAAGCCCAGGAATAAAGGAGGAAACAGTGATCTGGTATCAGCTGGATTTAATATTATCAACTCTATCATAGGATCAGGCATTATAGGTAAGCATAGTTTTCTTTAGTATCCTGTGTTCAGCCTTGTTAATACATGTGTGACTATCCAGTTTGGAGAATAACACTGTCTTCTTACTTTCTTCTGATGTTCCTAAAGATTTTTCTTTACTATGCTTACTATGTGAAAATGCAGAGGTGTCAGCTGAGATCACGTCTCAGTGATGAATACACTTCAGCATCTTTTGCCATAATGATCAGAGAGAACTGGTTGGGGAGGTGCAGAATGAGCTTTATACCTAGGCAACACTTTGTTCACTGAAAATGATCTTTCTTAGGTTATTAAGCATGCTGGTCCAATTTGGGAGATTGAGATTTTTTTTTAATCTGAATATTTCTTTATTTTGGTTGTCAACATGTAGGTATTTATGAAAAGTTGTTCTATAATCTCTCCTTTTATTTACAGGATTGCCATATTCAATGAAGGAAGCTGGTTTTCCACTAGGAGTACTGCTTTTACTTGGGGTTGCCTATATCACAGGTACTCAAAAAGCAGTTTCTATTGTAAAGTGAAACTTAGTCTTGCAAATGTTTTGCTGATCTTGAGCTTAATGATAACTTAAACATCTATGACAATAAAAATGATGATTTTTTTCCTTACCTCAATAATCCCTTGAGCAGATTAGTAAAAGTAGAGAATTACACTGAACAACATATAAAGCTGCTTTTTGTGTGCATTTTATTTTTGTAAGCCTAGTTTCTTAGACTAGGTCAAGGTGACATTTGGAAGAATAGCTCTTAATTGTGCCTTATAATCACCTGGTTTAGTCCACTGTTTCTACCCTAATTAAGAGACTGATCCTTGAGTGGGTTGCGTATCACTTTTTTTAAATATACCACAGAGCAAAAGCCTTTGGTTGTACTATGATTTTGAATATTTTATTTAATTATCATTCATCAAAAAAATAATGGATTTACCTTCAAAAAGAGACAAGTTTTAAAATCATGTAGTAAATAAACGTAAGTAAATCCATTGGCATCAAAGGAGAATTTTTGTAAAGACTTTGTGGATTCGAGTCTTAAAACGAGAAACTTAAGTCAACATGAATGGCACAAATTCTGTTACCCATATGCTGAGCAGCAGTTGATGCTTTTCATTGCTTAAAATATCATTTAAGGATCTACATAAATGATCAAGGTTTGACTGGAGAGCAATATAACATAAGGAATATGTTCCTTACGAGTAGACTTTTTTCTCTATAGCTGATGGCAAAATACACTAATGAAATCATATGATAAGCACAGCTCAGAAATGTCAGTTACTTTTCTGTAGGAAAACTAATTTTTCCTTTGCACTTATAAGTATTTTGAAAGACTTTATAGCCACAGGCCCAGAACTTGTGGATTAAACTCAGTATTTTATTATGTTAAAGATGTGATTCAATATATCTTGCATAAGCACATTATAACTATGGTTACAACTTTTTGACTTGTAGCATTTAAAGTACAGGCTAAGTATGTAATATTAGCATTTATTTTCTATAGTTTTTACCAAAAAATTGGCAAATAGCTGTTATATAGCATTTTTCACTGTATTTCATTTTGGGGGAAGTTTTTGAATTATACTGGGTGTAGTCCTAGATTGACAGAAGAATACAATTTTAGGTCATTTAGCTATAAATCTTTTTCAAGTTTTGTGGGTCTAAGATCCCTTGCTGCAAAGACTTAATGTTTCTTGTACAAGATCAGCTCAGTATGCAACCTAATTGATAATGAACAATGCTGTATTTCTGTTTTTGTCTGCTCCCAATTATTTTGTGAGAATTGCATATGCTCATGCAAATCTCTGGATTGGCTTTCACATTAACACACAGTGGAAATCTCCTTTCTAAAGACCATGAAAATGTCATAATTTTAGTCATCCCCAGAAGATAATAAACACTGATACCGTTCACAGAAAGGAACTGTTCCTATCACAGTATAGATTACAAGCTAAGTGAAAGCCAGATGAGGAATAGACGAGGTCTAGCTACTGTCTGTCAAGACATCTGCACTAAGGTAATAAATTCTGTGCTGTAACTAATCTGGACTGGAAAATCCCATGAATCAAATGAATATTAAAGCATAGCTTGACATAACAGCGACATTTTGGACTGTTCTTCATAAAAAGTTGAAGTTCAAGCTGGGAGTAATTCCGCCTGTGACATCAGCTCTGTCTAAAGCCACATTGCTTCATGGTTTTCCAGATAAATCATTTTGTGCGGGTTTTATTTTAAAAGTATCTAATAAAAATGTTTAAAATATTTTTATTGTAAACCATGGAGAAGATACGAAATACTAACCAGGCTTTATCTTTCACAAACTTAGCTAAACAGCAGAGTAAAGTGGTTGAGAGTTCTAGCACTGTGACACAGGCAGCCCTCACATTTTACCTGCTTTCAGGATATAATCAGATGCTCCATCCATTCAGGAGCCCCCTGTATTATTAATTGAATTTTCTTTTTTTTTGGTGCTCATGACAGTTCTTGTTCCCATACTGGAAACCAATGCAAATGAGTCTGTTTCTGCTGTCCCTAATTGGGAAAGCTGGAATTTCCTTCCAGTATGAGCCTATAACTCCTGGTTTTGGTGAATTGAGATCCTTTGTGAGATTTCTCGTCCTTGCTCTTCCCAGTGCCACTGTTTTCCTTCTTACAGCCTTTTTTTTAAGGAGTGAAAAAGATGAGCAGTAATGAACCACAAGTTGGTTCATACTGTCTTTAACAGAAATTTGATATTTTAACAGATTATTCCATTATATTACTGATCAAAGGAGGAAACCTCTCCAGTACCAACACCTATCAAGAGCTGGTCAGAAAAACATACGGTCTTGTAGGTTATCTAATTCTTTCAACTCTTCAATTTTTATATCCGTTTATTGGTAAGATCATATAAAATACAAATTTTTATGTTTTATAAATAACAAGCTTTTTCACATTGCCTTATTCTTTCACTGGTTAAATGTTAAGAACTCTGCAAAGAATATACTGTATATGCCTCTTTCCTAAAAAAACAAAGGAAAGAAAATTAAAAATTACTTGGTGTGTTGTAAAGAATAACTGAGGAAAAATTCAATGAGTGGAGGACCAGAATAATGGAAATGAACTGAAATGTAACAGCAGAGAAATTCATGATTGCACACTTAAAAATTAATGACAAAAGTTGCTATGAGAAATAACAAAGAAGAGATTCTGTTCTAGAATGAGTAACAGAGCCCAAATTTGGTGTGCCAGAAACAAAAGAAAAGTGTGACTTCAGGAGTATATTGAATTACTGTTTTTCCAGGTATGTAGTATTAGTGTCATTGGAGAAGCCATTGGTCAGATCTTTCCTGAATATTATGTGCTGTCATTGCTCTTCAAAAGCATTAATTCAGCCTCTACACAATGAGCTGAATTTATTACAGGTAGCTGAGATTTTTAAGGGACTCAAGGTACTGTTACTGTGGGCAACTGTTACACATGTTGACTTAAAAGGCTGTAATTACTACTTCATAGAGAACATGGAAAAGAATTGTAGAGATCTTGGTCCTTACCATGGAACTAGTTATGCGTATGTATGTGCTTGAATTTATTTCTGTAAGTAGTGTTAATGACTTACAATTTCACAGCAGTGAATATTTACGCATTAGTTAAAATCAATACCTATATGTATGCTGTCTAAATGGTGAAGACCACATGAGTTTATAAATATATTCTGCGTGCGCACACATATATACACTTGCGTAGAATAAGATAAGAATGAAATATGAATGTTAAGGCCGCAGTTCTTATTGAGAGGAAGGAATGGAAGTCCATAACTGATATCTTCAACTATTTTCTCCTCCTTTCTTCTGGTTTAAAGACTTTGTTAACTTTTTACATGGGCTAGCAAGTCCTGTGCATTTCATTGCAAGACTGATTATTAGACTAACACAGGAACTTTACTAAATAGAAACAAGAATTTGAAAATAAACTAACAAGGAATTAATGTTAGAAACAAACAATTTTAAAAAGCATTTTTTCCCTTTTCTGAAGTAAGTTTATATGGCGAGACCACACAATGGCCACACTTATCAGACTGGATTCTTGCTTAGATTGTACCTGTTAAAAAAAAAAAAAAAAGATAAAAAATAAAGGCAAGCATTAAAGACCTTTTTTTTATTTATTTGTTTTAAACGTGAAACTTAGAAGTTGATGGTGCTGGCCAGAATTCATACAAGAGGGATAGTGGCATATAATCCTGAAGTCTAGAAAATATGTGTATTAAATGTTTATAAAATATCTCATATTTGACATGTACTAACAAAAAATTTTATTTTTTTTAAGCTATGATTAGTTACAACATAATAACAGGAGACACTTTAACTAAAGTTTTTCAGAGAATTCCTGGAGGTAAGATGCATTTAAAAAATTCAGAACGGGGAAAATGTATTGGATAGGAATATAGCATAAGTATTTAGGGATTAGCATCCTGTGTCAGTCGGAAGTCCTACCTGTTACTTTGCTTCTGAATTACTCTTAAATATAGTACAAGTTAAGAACTTGAAGCATATTTGTATGAATGGTGCTTTGTGTTGTTTGTTTTTTTTTAATAAGTCTTTCTGAAATAAAAGCAATGAATCGGAGTCCTTGGTTATCATTCGACTCAGTGTCAGTGAAGAGACCACATGCTTCAATGAAATGCTAAGCAAATAGAAAGACTTTTTCACAGTAGTATATTTATAAGGTCATCATATTTTGTCATCTTTTTTAGATACTTGCTATAATAATCATTTGAATACTGAAACTGCACTTTAGTGAATAATTCTGGATGACTTGCAAATAATATAATGGATTTAATGCTTACTTAAGCATATCCATAATACTTGGTCATGAACTACATATGTAACTTTCAGTTCTCTTAGATATTCACTGCAAAATCAGATGTGGCATTTTGAGATTTTTAACTCATGTGCTTGTTACCCTTCCTCTGCTAAAAGTTTTTACAGCAGAGAATCAGTGGAACAATTTGTGTGCATGTTTGCCATTTGCTTTAGCACAAAGTCAGCTAATTTAAAACGTTCTTCACTGGCAAATTAAACTAAAAAGAACATGTCTGCAATTAAATAGAAATTAGTATTTGTATGAACTGTTTGATTTCCGTAGGAGGAATGTAATTTTCAGCAGGTGAAGCCTGCAAGATTTGGATGCAGTTTTAACTGCTACACTCTGTTGTTCCGTGAATACTTGGTCAGGTTGATAGTGACAGTGACTGTCTAATAATTTGTGTACAATATGACTTCTAATAGGAGGAAGCCCCAGCATGGCACATCTTTCACCTGGGTGGTAGAATGCCTGAGGAGAGGTGGGAAAGCGTTATAATCTCCCAAAGAACAGAGGGAACTGAACAGGGACTTTCCCTGTCAATTGCCAGTCACTTTCCAGCCATAATTATTCAGCAAGCTTTCATTCAAGCCCATGATTCATGGTAGCCTGACTGAAACTGAGATACGTTTTATTTTAACTTGTCATTGGCTTGGAAAAAAAACACCAGTTATACAAATAGATCCCACTGATTGCAGGGAATATGATAACGTTGTTGCCTTCACATGGTAATCTGTATTTTGCAAGTGGAGGACAGTTGACAGCAAGAAAGAAGGCGCTCAAAAACCCCCTCAAAATTAACTTACTTGAGGATTGTTCTTTAAGAATTTGCCTACCTTCAACAACACAGTAATCATTGTCAACACACAGTGTCAAAAAATCCTCTAGAGTAAATGGCAGAAAGAAGTAGTAGAATTTTTTAGTTGCAGTCTGCCAACATTGACCCAGGCATGATGAAAGAAATTAATGATAATTTATATGCAGAAATGCCAGACTTCCAACATTTGGTATAATATATTCCATATATTATGCATTTGGTTTAAATTTGCAGAATTCTTGTGACTATGCATATGCTGTGTATGATTTCCTCAAGGTTAGTTAACACCTAGCCTTTATTTCAGTGTTACTTAACTTGAATAAAGGGGATAAAAGCCTGGTCAACATCCAAGTTTGTTACTCCTAGCCTTTCAAATGTAACTAATCTGTTCCTCATGTCAGTCTCTTAGAGAAATAAATTATTTTCTTTTTTGCTTTAGTTGCACCAGATAACGTGCTTACTGACCGTCACTTCATAATTCTTCTTACCACCATCATCTTTACCTTGCCTATATCTTTGTATCGAGACATAGCAAAACTGGGAAAGGTAAATCAGAATAGCAGCTGACTTTTGGTTCAGTTTTCTATATGCCATTAGAAAATAAGTGCCAGTCATAACAATGTATTTGAACTCAATTATATCTGGCTAGAGCATGTTAAATATCTTAGAAGTTCATACTGTCTTCTGTCCCAAGAAATAGCAGAAGGCTTGGAATAGTTTAAGCAAAAATTTAATCTCCATATGAATCACTGGATTTTTTCCATCTGCTGCTAGTAGAACTCAAGTCTTGTAAAGTACTGGGTGATATAGGCCTGGTCTTGTAAATGCTGAGCGCCAGTGATTTAGAAATGTTTAAATGGGAGTATCACTTAAAATTAGACAAATAGTTGCAATTGGCTAGTGATTCAAAGAGTGACAAATTAAAAGGTGATGATATAGGACAAGATTTCTATTTATAGATATTTGGCATGCAATATTTAGCACTTCGTTTTTAATTATTCTTTAAAAAAAAAAAAACAAACCACATACTGCTAAGAGGACAACGTTTCAGCAGCTTACTGACTGAAGTGGTGTTTTTTCCCTTTACAGGTGTCTCTTATTTCTCTGATTTTAACCATTGTTATCCTGGTTATTGTGATGGTGAGAACAGTAACATTCAGTCCACAAGTGTAAGTATTCTTACACTTGCCACAAAGTGAATTTTTGATCATATGTAATCTGTTATTTCACTATTACATGTATCTGCATAGTTTTGGAACATGGCTGTTTTGGGAGAGACAGATAATTGAAAAAATAAATCTGTATTAATAGCCAGACAAAATGAACTGCTAAGACATACTGTATCTTTATTTTTTCTATTGCTCATAAGCAAAGTAAGAAAAAGTCTCCAAAACCTACAGATTAATTGGAAATTGCGGGTAATATGGCTAATAGCAGGTGGCTCCTGAATGGGCATGTGAGGTCGTCTGTCATTTGAGAAATCTTACTTTTTGTCCATTATAGTCAGATGGCCTATATATATGACCTTAAAATCGATAGTGCCTTAGGAATATTTATTTTTCTGTTAATATAATGATTTCATAATAAAAGTAGAATACAGACAATGAAAAGAAAAAAAGAGAACACAATAATAAAAACTTTATTCTCTCATTTGAGAAAGCAACAATGGAAGCATGCAAAACTATTTTCCAGCACTCAGACTGTGAAAGTACTATTTAACATTGACATCGGAGTGTTCTAGACAATTTAGTATGTCATGAATGTATGTTGTGGCAATATTTTTATAACTATATTCCAAGAAAGTGTTATAAATCTGTTATCTTTCCTTTATGGCCTAGAAGGTCTGCTTTATCCCTTTTTCCTTATCCTTTAAATGTGAAGAGATGTTAATAAAGATGACAAACTCAATTTCTGAATGTGCTTTTTTATTTATTAGAACAGTTTTATATAGTATTTCTAATGTTTCTGTAGGAATTGGATTCTTCCACCATGATTGTTTGAGCAGTGTTACACATAATTGTTCATTTGTCTTATTGCTGTGATACATGGGTTAATTACAGGGCATTCATGTTTAGTGCTGGGAAGGTTGCTAGAATAGCAGCTTCTGAAGTTGTACCAGATGATGTTGTCTATCATCCATAAAAATGATGCATTCAGAACAGTAGGGGACATCCCCCTCCGCTCTCCCCGCATCCTTTCTGAACCAGCATGTTTTTCATACTGTGTGTTAAAGGACTGTTTGAAAGGGTAATCTCAAAATCCCTTGTCAAAAAAGGAAGAAGCTATATAAAATGGTTACTGATGACCTTGTTACTATGGTAACATTTCTTCTCAACAGTTGTGAGGCACTGAAAAATACGGAATGCATGGCTTTATTTTTTTCTTATAATAAGTAATGTTGGGTATTGAGTAATTCTTGGGAGTTTTGCTTTTTAATTCTTTAAAAACTTCCATTTTTGCGTTTACACTTCTTGTTTTCAAAAATGCATCTAGCAAGTTGATAAACTGTTAATCAGATTTTTTTGCCTCACAAACATTCTATCAATGTCTATTTTTACTATTTGTATTTTACAGTTAGAAATAGAGATATACTTTAATTGTTAAAACTCTCTTCTAATATTTTGTTAATGGTATGATGGTATGCCATATCTTTTTTTTTTTTCTTCAGTAAGAATAGAGAACACTAATATATTTTAATATGATCCAATCATAGTATTATAACAAGTGAAATAAGTGAATAATGCGTTTACTGTGAATCCTTATTAAAGTAAAATAGAAGTTGGAGTTTTCAAAGAGATTTTTAAAAAATGATGATTATGAAACACAGTTCTCGGGTCTGTCATATAGGAAAAGAATTTGCACAATCCTAGATGAAGGCTTGATGGGGCCAAGAGAGAATATTTAATCCCTACTGTTGTTACATGGCAGAACTGATTGCATACCTGTCATTGATGACAGGTGATTGTCTAGTTTGTTCTTGGCAATTCCATGATTTCACATTCCAGGTCTTAACAAGACTTTTCTTACAAATTCTTCTTAAATGTGTATTGTATGTCTCTTACTGTATTTCATGTTGGTTGCTTCTTGGCCTAACCACAGTGGGCGTGGACAGCAAACTGTTCATTCTTTTTCAAATGCTTAAAAAACACCTGTAAAGAACTGTAACTTGTCCCGGCTTTGGTGATCCTTTCTATAGACTAAACAAACACAGTTCCTTTAGTGTTTCTCTTCTCCTCATTTCCTGTGATCGTTCTCAATGGCTGCGTTAAGTTCTCTGGGAACTAAAGCGCTGTAGTGGTGCCCCAGCTGCCTGTGGTATCCCCATTGAGGAGCAGAGAAGAGATTGATGTATCTTACATGCAAAGTGTCTTGAGATCCCTTTCAACTGTATCTCTTGGGGATTGCCATGCTCCTGTTTATGTAACCTAGTCTGATGTTTACCTCTTTGGAAAATACCATGACCTTGTGGACATGCCTTGAGTTTTCAGTGTAACAGAAGCACCAAGCCCTTCTCTGCAGAACTGTGAGCTGGTAGTTTTGCATTTCTTTGCTCCATTCTCATGAAGTTTGAGATTTTTTTGCTTGTTCCCCCCCCCCCCTTCTTGTGAAGCCTGTTTGCTCTTGCATAACTGTAGAATTTGTCATTACAGAATTGAATAATTCTTTATCAGATGATTTCTCCATTTACCAATATATTTATGATTTTTCTTTTTTTCACCCTGTTCTCTAGCGTGCTTGCATTAACAGCACATTTCATGCATTCTGTCAAGGCTGCTTCTTACGTTTTGTTCCATCATTCAAGTGACTGCTAGATACATTCAAAAGTGCTGGACTCAGGTTAGGTTCCACTGGAATCCTGTTCAGATATCTTCCCAATTCAATAATTACTCTCCAAGTAGTAATCAGTTTTCACTTACCTTTAGATTTTTCAAAGTGAAGATTGCTTCCCTTTGAGAGGTACGAGATTATCTGGGGATGATAAAACTGTTTATTTGCTTAAATGCAATCCATGTTCTGGTTGAAAATTATATCTATTATTTGGACAACAGAGAATATTATCTTTCCTAGAAACCACCTGCAATGTGTTAAACCATCAGCGAAACAACAACGTTATTACTGTGTTTAATGATTTGATGTGCTTGAAACTGTAGGCTGAGAAGCAGCAATTACAAGTCTTTGGAGCGTTGCATTTTTCTTTTATTTATTTATTTGTTTAGTTGCTTTGGGAGTGGAACAGGTTGTTCAGGGACATTATAGGAGTGTTACTTTCTTGTTCGTTCTCAGGAAAAAAAATAATGTATTTATCAAGAGGGATTATTTGGTTTAATTTATTTCCTTTTATGACAAATAGGAAAGTGAGGTACTTTTTTCTTTTGGGCTTTTTTTCAGTTTTGCTTTTGATTAATATAATCCGTATGGTTACTGTTGCCTGAAGAAAATGAATCTGCAGATAAAATCCAGTGTTCTGGACCCAGTGTTTACTCTCAATAGTTTAAGAGGTTGGGTAAAAATACATTTTGATGATCTGTTCTTTACTGTATTTCCACCTGCTTATAGCTGGGTATTTTTCTACTGTGATCAAAAACAATGGGTTAGAATTATCTCAGACTATAAATGTGCAGTATGTTAATACTGCATAAAATAACTTCATGCTTCAAAGCTGAAACTAACATTCGTTGCTGTAAAAAGCAATATTTTACGTAGCTTATAAAGATGGATCATTTTAATTTGGTGTTCTTTTGGAAAGAATGTCATGATATCAGTGTCTGCATAATACATAAATCTCTAGGAAAAACTTAAAGAGCATCTGCTACACATAAATAGGATGTGAGAATTACTCAACTGGCAGCTGATCACAGGGATGAAACACCAAGTGTTCAGGGAAACAACTTGAAAGTAGAAAGCTGATTCTTTCCTTTACATAAATAATCCAATAGTAAGCAAAGATAAACTTTAATGTGTGATGAAATTAACAAAGGAACACAAGCTACCCTATATTTACAGTGCTGCTAAGTAGTTCATTAAGGAAGAAAGGGGACTTACAGCAGCTGTAACTAAGTGGGGCTGACATACAGCTTTGCCTTGTCTGTGTTCTTTAACAACCAAGATTACTTTGATTAATACAAAATTCAAGGCTGATGCGAGCATTTCTCATTTTCTTTCCATTATATTGATTGAAATTATATTCAGCATCTATAAACTTTTTCAGTATCTTTAAACTTTTAAAGTTTAAACAAAAACTAAAAAGGTATTTTCCCTTAGAATAGAATTGAATTGAAATTTAACAATTTCCTAAATGTCTAAATCATTGCATTGAACCTGAATTAATCTGCCATGTGTTCCTGGATTATTTTGATAACTGCTGGTTTACATCTGAACTCGGTGGTTTGTCACTGATCTTCAATCCAAAACAATGGAAGTCTTTTCATTCCAACATGTAGCTACCCTGTCAAGCATATAACTTTGCTTCCTCTCCAGAAATTAACTTTTTTTTAAGCCAGTGTTTCATACCTGCAAGATGGGTTGAGGTCAGGGGCATATGTTTCTCTTGTCCTCCTTAAAGATACTGTGCTTCTGATGCACTCTGCTGCTGTATTATATTTGGCAGCATTTCTACATAAATGACAGAAAAGATTTTTGCATGGCATGGATCTTAAGATGGGGAATATTATACTGTAAAAGTTTTTTTAAAAAGTAGAAAATATGCTGTTTTACTCTGCCAAACAAATTTGCCCAACTCTTACTCATGATCTGGATATGAACTGCCTTTTACCCTGTTAGGAGGTCGTAACCTTTGCCTGGTTCATTTGTTCTTTTCGTTTTCCCCTGTTCTTATGTAGATAGATAAACACGAATATTTTCAAAACTTTTTTAAACTCACTAGCATGTTTATTATGCTATACTTTGCCTTAAATATACTGAAGATTGAGTAGAGTTTTATTTTCTTAACTTCTAGGCCTTTTTCATCGCTAGACTTCACTACCTTCCTACAGACAGTTCTTATTGTCATTCTGTCTTGCTGTTGTCTTACTTTCAGCTGAGACTTTTACCAGTCTAGGATCTCGCTTGGAATGTCTTTTTGTTCGATCTTTTATTATTTTTATTCCAAGAATCATGGTTATACTACCTCTCCACTTTTGCTTTGTGTTACAACTTCTACTATGTATGATAGACAGTACAGCTCTCAGCAAGTGCATTTAGCATCATAAATGTATTTCTTCTGTTAATTTTCATTGTGTTTCATCTAACTGCTTCTCCTTCTCCAGCATGAAAAAAACTTTGAGTTTATGCTGACATAGCCTGTGTTTTTATACACTGAGTGAGGAGCAGTAAGCTAGCTGGTTTTGTCATTCATGGATATTTGTAACTACTGCGATTCTTGTACGAGCAGCAGTTAATATCTTCCCCTAACAACTCCTAACAAGAATTAGGTTAAACTGGTCAGAGCAAAGGTCGTTCTCAAAAAAAAATCCATCTTGAACAGTAGCAATGGGATTGAAAAAGCAGAACAGGTTAGAGGTATAGTGTTACCTGGTATTCCTGTGATAGAATCTTTCAGCCTATGTATGTATCTGCCTACACAGATGCATGTATTTATATGAATGTATATGTTTACCTTGACACTTGATATTTCCACTAGGTGCCCTTTGCCTTGTGAGTCATTTTAACTGATTATTCATTGTATGGCTCTTCCATAAGTAACAGCTACTGTTCCCTGACACCATTTTCTCTTTCCCAGTCTGAAGTCTTATTTTATATGGATGCTTTCATGTCGTCTACACCCTTTTCCAGGATCTTTGCGTAAGTCTGCGTGTCCTGCAGACTGGACTTGGGGGTGGTTTGTTCTTGATATGGTCAGAACTCTGTTGACTCTTAGTTCTAAGTGCTCAGAAATGAAATTTCTTATGGTGTTGCTTTCATTTCTTAGTTTACATATCACATCTGTGCAAGATCCCTCTATTCCCAAGGTATGAAAAGGTTTTTCAGAGCACGTGCATCAGTATATGACTTACTGTAAGAAATAGTCATATACTGTTGCATATGTCATCTGTACCAATGTACATTGGATGACATTTCAATCTGCTGGTAGTGTTCAAATCATGGATCTGAAATTATTTGTCCATACCGCAACTAGAATGGAAGGAATTTGTCTTCTTACGCTGCTAAATAAGGAGGATTTTGTTCTTTTGGATTTTTTTCCCCCAAATAATACTCCTAATCTGATTTGCCATTCATCCATAAAGCAAAGCTATATTTTGTTCTGTTACATGTTTCTAGTGCATAAGCTAACACTGCTGGGGGAAAACTAGCAGCTGTGACTTACTTTTTTTTAATGGATTGTTTGGCCACTTTTTTCAAAATGAAATTATATTCAACTGAAATTCACATGCTTTCTACATTCCATTTTTTCTAATCCCTATTTATGGGAATTTATAATATAGTTACACTGTTGCACAGGATGTGCCATTTTCACAGAAATTAAATGTGAAAAAGCATTCTTTATTTCTATGCATTTAAAAAATATTTTGCTTTATAGGGTATTAGATAATGTAAGTGTTAATTATTAATAGAGAAGGGAGTAAGGAGACTTTCACAAATTCTGTTATTAAAGGATAACAAAAGAAATTCCGTATGTTTGATATCAAAGCTGACCTCTAGTGGTTATGGAATGGAACAGTTGTAATGTTAGCTTTCTATATTCTATTTTTATTGTGGAATATTAGTGGGGTTTTTTTTCAATGAGATGCGAATGTTCTCCTGAAAAATAATACCTTCAAAATTACAAATATGAATTGTCCACAGGCATCTCTAGTGATTTGAAATCAGTGGCATCAAGTTAAGGGAGGCTACTCTATATAAGGAACTACAGCAGCTATATCAGGTTGGAACTCCTGTGTCACAAGACAAATGCCAGATATCTCTATTTCATCCATAGTATTTATTACATTTACATTCTCAGCCTGAGAATGTTTTAGGAGGGCTGTATTCAGCTGCTTAAGACTAGAAGCAGTGTGTTGCAATAGTCAAGACAACATACTGCATCTGAGGACAAAACCTGTGCTTGGTTTTGATGGTCAGGTCCTGTTCACTTCAAAGCAAAATTTAGCAAGCACAGCTTAAGAGCTGAAAAGGTGCTGTAAATCTGAACTGAATGTGCATTAGGTACTGTAAATCTTTTTTTTTAATATGGAAAAGGAAGGATTGACTATTTGAGCCCTCAAGAAGTAGTAAGATACGAGTTCTGAAAGGGGAACCAGCAACATCTTTTTTTTGTCTTTTTTTTTTCTTTTTAGGGGGTGGGGATATGGTTTAAACATTTGAAAGCAATGAAACCTGGTATAGCATATGCCACTACGGCTGTCAAAACCAGGTAGTTATCACCAGACAGAGGGAGAGACAAAGTTCCCACGGACAAAGCTGCTTGTTACCTTCACAGAACTGGTGTGAGTGTCATGCTGCTTTCTAGGCCAGTAGGAAAATCGCAGCTAAGGCCTCAGGTGGCAGCAGCTTTCCCTCTAAATAAAAACGGAGCAAAGTTAGCAGCAGCCAACTTTTTAAGAGCAAGCTCTCTGTACTGTTGCTTTGTCTGTGCTTTAATATTACAAATATAATGTTCAACTGGCTTATGAATTTCATTTGGTATTTTTAGCAAATTGTAGTTGTGGAAAAGGATGTTCTGTGTCCTTCTGCTTGTCTTTGTTTTGGCTCTTTATTCAGAGAGGAAGTTCATGCATCAGTTGGATTTGTAACAAAGATCGCTGATGGTTTTATGTGGTCCTCCTTTAAGAATTACAATTACCACAGGTCCAAAACTGTGGGAATATATTAGAGGAGCAGATGTGGGGGATATTACATTCTTAGCTGATTATGAAAGTCTTCATATACTGTCTTATACTTTATTTTATCACTCCTTTGGGAACTAGATTAATCCCTTTACTATGAGGAATAGTTGGAACAGGTGTAAAGAAAGACAAACTGCCTCACTTGATTTGTAGACTAGGAAGAAAGTATCTCTAGACTGCATGGATTGCATGTGCAAACTCAAAGGAAGAAATTGCCTCTAAATAATCAGAAGAGATTTTGGGTTGAGATAACCTTAGTCAGAATCAGTAGCAGCTTTTACCTTCCCTGTTGCTGTTTCTTGGTATATGATGACTTGAAGAGTTTATTTACAAAACTGGTCACTGAAACAGGCTGACATTTTTGGCTGTAAGAACTGGTTACAGAAATACTTTATTCAAAACAGGGTGGTGAGAAGAGTATCTGCCTACTTTCAGCTTATTGTTGATGAACACTCTGGCCTACTTCAGAGAGTTTTGGAGATCTGACTAGCAGTCCTGTATTACAGCTTAATATTTTAAATTATTTTTAATAACTGAACATTGAAAAGAGGATAATCTATTAAAACAGATGTCTGTTTTAGACCCAAATCAGAAAACGCATGGATATTTGCAAAATCAAATGCAGTACAAGCTGTTGGGGTGATGTCATTTGGTAAGTAATTTTTTCTGCATTTTCAATATTCAGATCAACTGTAAGAAATTATTTAATATTTTGGACCCAGAAATTGCAATTTCTAACTGTATTGTTTTTTATATTCATGTTAAGCTGGTTTAGAGAAAAATGAAGTTGACTTTGAATCATCCGTAGGTGAATTTAATTGTTATAGTTTAAGACATTACCCCCATCCATTGCCCATCCAGCTGTAGAGGCTATTGCCGCTGTAGCAGAGACAGTGGTGTGTCATGTGAATCCAGCTCAGCTGTCCAGGTGATCTTAAAAAAACCTGCACCAATAGGGTTAGTCTAATTGATAAACTGAGTAGGCTGTGATTGTTCTGCCTTCTCTTGAATAACCTCTAACAATAAAATCTTAGGCTGCAATGCATACATTCACTGGACAGTGCCTGTTGCTTCCCGTTTCTCACAGTGAACCATTCAGGTGAGTTGAGACTCACCTCCATTATCCTCATTCTAAAATCTGTTCCTGCCTGGAGGATCTGGTATATTACCTCTTGTTAATGCTGTGATAATTTAAGGCCTCCCAGTGCTTGCTGCTGCCTAAAATGGATGTCATAGGAAGTCTGAAAGTAGCAAATGGCTCTGTGCACTTTAAAAAAAAAAAAAAAAAAGAATCTCAAAACTGCTGTTGGGTTCTTAAGCAAAGGAAGAGCAGGAAGACAAAACAGAGGTGGAGTGGAGGTGTGGAGGGTGGGAAGCAGTGTGACATTTTAGGGTAATGTAATCAGAATCATCTCGGGATGAACGTAAACCTTCATTAAATCAAAGAATTAAGTAAAAGTTCAAGCCATTTATCTTTGCCACTCATTGCAGGATTAATGTTTGTATTTAATAATGAGTGGATTCAAACTGTGCTGTGTCTCTTTTACCTTGGAATACACACTCTGAATTTATTTTATATACATATGAGCATGAGTTTATACATTTGCTTTAACTGTCATGTGTGTTTTCAGCATTCATCTGCAACCATAACAGCTTTTTAATTTATGGATCTTTGGAAGAACCCACATTAAAGAACTGGTCTCGAGTCACACATGTGTCTGTCTCGCTTGCTCTTGTTATCAGTGTAGTGTTTGCTGCATGTGGATATATGACTTTTACAGGATACACAGAAGGTAAACTCAGTTTTGGTGCTTGCTGTAATCCTTACCTTCCCACCTTTCTGTCTGACTTTTGCTGTTAATATCTTAGTGATTGTATAAATATCAAAACCATGCTATGTTTGGACAGAACTAGTTAGGACGTTCCTTGTAGTTACCCAACAACCAAAACAGGGTACAAAGCTGTCAGCTACCTGCCAACAGGTGTCAGATTCCCAAGTGTAAGCCTCACTGGTGAAAGTCTCCTTTGAATACTCCCATAATCAAAATACTTCTGAGGACTAAGCATCTATAATTTAGCCACATGTTCCACTAGCAGAGAGCAGTAAGAACAAAAATTGCCTTGATTTTTCTACAGGGTGCCTGACATATTTCTGTACATTCTCCTGTACCTTTTCCTATCTGTGCTAATACAGCATCCTAGCTCTGACTTAGAGATATTTCCTATCTTTACAACAGCCGTTCTGCTATAACTAATCCTACTGTTACCTCTACATATATGTATAAATGTATATAATCAATGTTACATCGTACTATTTAACATCATTTTGTTGAAGTGCAAAGGGTGCTTTCAGAAGAACAAGCATAAATTTGTTCAGTGCGTTGGCTTCTTCAGTAAAAATAACACATTTCATAAGCAAGCAGTTTTTCTGTTATTTAATAGTGCTGTTCCAAATTGTAGGAGAAGGCTTCCAAGCTTTTTCCTTTCCGGATGAGCCAGCAGCATGTAGTTGAGCAACAGAGGAATTGTAGGATGGGGGTTACTGGTTGATCTGTCCTTTTTTCCTGCCTCCAGTGCTGTTTATGCAGAACACCTTACTGTCCTAGATGTAGCTGTAGCTAGGCTAAGTGCAAATTGGCTGAGATGTTTCAAGTATAGGAAAGCTCTGACTGCAGCTATCCCTCAGCATATGACTTTACTGTAAGCAGGTTCCATCTTACCTTCTGTCTCCCCTGTCAAAATCTTTTGGCTGTTTTCTCTATACAGTACACCTTATTGCTTCTTCAGTGTCATTGTGATCCTAAAAAGTCGTAAATCATGAGACAGTATAGTAATCAGGTAGAAAAGACCTGATAGATCATCTGGTGATGACTGTCTTGCTGTGTCTCTTGTGCCTCAGAGATGATTATTCCAGAGTCTTTGTGGTAAATGCTAAGTGAGATGATGATTTGAATTCTCTAGCAATGCTTTTGTTGTTAGATACAAGATTTGCTAGGTCAAAATCCATACGTTTATAATGGGCTTTTGGGATCAGAATATTTGAAATTCTTCACAGCAGCTTACCAGCTATGACTAGATACTATCAGGGAAATGCAGTTCTCCAGAGGTAACTCCCGAGTCTTCCTTGTGTAGTTGTTGTTCTAGAAGTTACATTTTTAAAGGAAATGTATCTTTTATATACAAGCGTACTTTCTGAATCTGTCACATATTTATTCAAACACCAGCATCTTGTACAAAATCTGTGTTAAGGGGAAGATAACAGACAAAGATGACAAACTCTAATGTGTGTATGTTAAAATAATTATGAAAGATAAATGCTACCTGAAATAAAAACACTGCTACTAGTAGGATAAGGTGAAAGTTCCTCCTAGATGTCATTTGTGACTGTAACTAAAGATTCTTGATATGTGTCAGGAGAGGGGATCAGAAATTCTCAATTTCTACAGTAACTCCAGTAACTTACACTTCAATTTGCAAATAGGCAAATGACATGAAGTTCAAACTAATTGATGTTTTGCTGTGCCTCAGGAGATATATTTGAAAACTACTGTAGAGATGACAACCTTGCTACATTTGGAAGGTTTTGTTACGGAGTTACTGTAATTCTGACTTTCCCCCTGGAATGTTTTGTGACCAGAGAGGTAAGAATTTATTACATTCTCCCTTTAACAATGTTGATGTATATTAATAATATTCACACATTATTAATACATATTGTTGCTGAAGTCAATGGTTGATCTGTAATAAATCAGCATATCCTATCCTGCTGCATGCAATGAGTATGAGGTATTAGTTGTACTGTTAAGATTCTGGCAATATAATGCTGTATTACATTTATTATAATATTATCCAATATTATATTAGTAATTACTTAATAATATCAGGACTGCTTCAAATGCCAAGTTTGGCATAAATGCTACTGTTTTTATTATGCCGAGAATAGCAGAAAACAGCATATTTATCATGCTTACTATGTGAAAGTATCTCCATCTAGGAAATCCATCTGTTCAATAAATAATTGTAAGTAGTTTTTATTCTGTAGCAGGCAAATGAGAAGAAAGTAAATATACCTTAAATCCTGCAGGTATAACTTAGTCAGTCTTGCAACTGTTCCGCAATTTTAGTAATGCTTGTAACAAGTTATTTTGTGAAGCTGATGAAGTTTTGAAGCAAGATAGGTAAAGTTCTGTCAGTGTATTCTCACCCATTCTTTTGGTTTCCTAAGGTTAGAAGATTTGGAATAAGTTGTTGGCTAACATAACGAGCAAAATCAAGGTTTAAAATTGTGGTTCTGTTTCAGGTGATTGCCAATGTGTTTTTCCATGGGAACCTCTCAACAGTTTTCCATGTTGTTGTGACAGTAGTTATCATTGCTGTGGCGACTGGTGTATCGTTAGTGTATGACTGCCTTGGAATAGTTTTAGAGCTGAATGTAAGTGAACCTGTATATTCTTTTATTTAATAAATCACTTGTTTATAAAACAGAACTGTGAAAAATCCACAGCTCTACTGAAAATCTTACGTAATTTGACATAGTAGTCAGTAAAAATGTTAGTAGAAAAAAAAGGAATCATTCATTGCTTCAGAATTGGGTAATTAAAGGAGAAAGTAAGTTCAGGAAGTAAAGTTCATCTGGTTGGGGAGGGCTTTTAGAACGGTTCTGGACATATGGCAAGTGGCTATGCCTTATCAAATGTATTTAAACTGCAGTCGAAATCACTAAAATACTCATCCTAACTATTGCAGGACTGAATCTGGCATTTCTTTCTGTAATGCCTGCTTCTGATGAAGCTGGCGAATTACTAAACACTGGGGTAGATCTTAATGACTGCCTTGTGCCAAAGGGGCAAAAAACAAACTGGGGGGTTAAAAAAGAAAGAAAGAACTGAAAGAAGCGGTAGTAGTGAGACAGAGATAGTAACCGGAATTTTTCCCTGCTTTGGGCTTAACAAGGAGCAAAACTGAGTAATTTCATAACTTGAGTGTACAGTTTTTAGGAGAAAACTTCTTTGTTTGCCAGTAAATATTTCTGTATCTGGTATCGCCTCATAGGAGAGATGGAGCTTACCAGGCAGGCCACACAAGGCACCTATTGACTTGAACCAGTTCTAACACGTTTGTGTAACTTTTTTGCCTTGCTGGAACTGCACATAGTCGATTGGAATCCTAGACTACTAGTTACCAGATAAAGTCAGTCTGCTTTGGCACAGAATGTACATTTAGTGAAAAGAAACGTTAAAAAAAAAAAATAATCCAGTCTACATTTTTGATAAATATTGTTTGTCTTAGCAGTTTACTTTCAATTTCAGGCCAGCTATTTTTAATAAATAAAGCAGATGTGGAAATATCATACCCCAGGATATAAGAGTTAGAAGGTGGAGAAAACTTTTTAAGAGCAGCCTTTGCTTTTTTATAAACGTATTTTAGAATTACCTCCTTACTTCCATGGCCATGCATTCATTGACAATTTCAAGCCATATATTGCATGCTTACCTAAAACTGATGGAACAAAACGGAGGGAGTTGGGTTTTATGCTACATGATACATGTACTTGTATGTACATTATGATACATGTACACTGTTTTGATCCACAGTGCAGTTTATCTGCTGACCAAGCAGTAATGAATGATTTTGTAGCAGTGATTTAGCAGGTTGTGCTTGCAGTAATATAGAACAGGTCTGAATGTTCAGATAAGCTATCCAATTATCCTCCATTTGAAATAATTACCTACATAGTTTCTTCTCAGTTAATCCTTTCCAAATTATAACAAGCTCAAAATAAATAACATTCCTATTGGTTTGGTCAGGAAGCATTTTTCCATTAAATTAGGAAATTTCCATTAAAATTTCTCATTCACAGCATGAATACATACACACACCTATTCCATCCAAATATCTGAATACAGGTATAATGAACTTAATTAACAGTGTGTGCCCATGTATGTCTACATATGTGTATGTGGCTGACATTTATTATATGGTGTAATATGTTAAGAATAAATTTACACCAGAGAGCTGCCAGTGAGTCTTTCTAGCATGAATAAATATGTGTGATTCCTATTTGGAATGAAATTGTTTTAAAATAATCACTCAAAAGCAAACATTCCATCAATGCAGTATCTTTACACAGAGAGCCCTAAGCAATTACTTAATAGTCAAGCTGATAGCTTAGTTCAGTTACAAATAGAAGTTGATAGGCAGGCATTTGAGTCGGTAGCTCATATCTTGTGGGTTTTTTTAAGAGAGAATTTGACAATACAGCTGTACATATTTATTAGATGTAATTGCACTTAGAAAGATTGTTCAGTCTTGATATCCACCATTAGAGGGAAAGTGAATAAGCAGAATTTATACATGCGAAAGTAAGATGATCTGTCTTCTCAGCAGGCTTTCCGTCCAACAGAAGAGCTGTCTTTTGGCTCTTCACCACACATGGCATTTGCTGGTGTTTCTCCGACTCTGCTTACTTTTTCCCCTGCTTTCTGGCTTTAAAACAAAACACAAGCTGTTGTGTTTGCCCTGTGATAATTCCCCAGGGAAACTGTTCAGTCAGTCATACAGGAGTCAAGTGTCCATGGATTTTGCTGTGCTGTTCTTTCACTGGGATGCTGATTTGTGTTCCTTCACATACACAAGAATTTCAGTTTTTATGAAGAAGATACTTTGTGCGTGTACCTATTTTTGATGTCTGTACTGATCACTGTTAGCAGGTTCTACCATAAAGATGTACAAAAGTTTGTACAAACAATGATGCAAAGATACTCAGTAGGCTGCATTACTACTTCACCGTAATTAAGTTGGAACATAGTGTTTAAGTATGTGACAAAGTAAATGTTCCAAATTTCTGCATAAAAATGCTCTCTTTTGGCATGTAACTCATACATTAATCTTTACTATAAAAAGCATTTAAGCAGGTGCTTCCTATCTGTCCCCATCTAAGAGAGCATTTAAAGAGGAGCTGAATTTTTAATAAGAGGGGGCGTTCTACTCTCTCAAAGGGAGCTTTGCTTTCATAGGGAAATCAGTGTAAATCAGGTCATAAATGTAGAAATTGCTCAGAATTCTTTGAACTCCTACATGATGTTTCCAATTTTAATGCAGTATTATATCTAGACTCCTACATGGATTTAATAGTACTTGCAACATAAAATATTATTCTGTAACAGCAAAGCAAAAGCATTTAAATAAATCTGAATTATTTCAAATAGTTTTACAGATATTTTTGCAAGTTATTTGTGATTTTGAAAAGAAAGTTTTCCATGTAGCAATACTGGAAAAAGCCTGTTCTCTGGCTTTCCTGTTGCATCAATTTAATCACAACCATTTGAAAATCTAGTTTTTTGTCCTTCATATCTAAATATACATGCTTATGAGGGTTTTTTTCTGTTGTTGTTTCCCACACACAGGGAGTTCTGAGTGCTACCCCACTTGTTTTTATCATCCCAACAGCGTGTTATCTAAGGCTGTCCAAAGAGCGATGGAACCATTCAGATAACCTCATATCCTGCCTGATTCTTGTCATCGGTGTGCTAGTGATGACAGTTGGATTTGTTTTGACTATCTTGCATCCCCAGGAATGTAGCCATGGAAAAGAAATGTTCTACTGCTTCCCTAGTAATGTTTCTTTTCGCAACAGTACACTTCCACCATAGGTAGGTAGCACGCCGATCTCCAGACTAGATCAGGTACGTCTCACAACAAGCCATACAAGTCAGTTTAAAGGAGAGTGGAACAAAGAGCTTTTATGTTTTGATACGCACTAAGAATTTTAAACTGTATAACTGTATTTACATACTTGGTTTTATGCTGCCATCCTTTTCCAGATAAGACTTAAGTTTTAGCTGTTGAAACAGACATTCTCAGAGGTGCTTTTCAGTAGACATTACTTGAATAATTTGCAAACCTATCAAAAAAGGCTGCATTTTTTTAACTTCGTCTGCAATGCTGTTTAAAAGCTATAATGAAATGTTTAGGAATGTGAACATCTCCCATGTTTCATTGCTGTCATTTAGTTTTTATTAATTTTATAATCTTTTAATGTATATTTATTAGCATATTATAGCATGGAGGTTTTTTTTAAAGTCCTGAAGAAAAAAGTATGTCTGAGTCTCTGTGTATTAAAATTCTGCTGTTATTGATTCTGCAATAACTCTCCTTTTAGCACTGAAAGCATCCCTTGTACTGACTCTTGAGTCAAGGGCAATTTTGTATTCTGACTGAACTGTAACTGATATTATTTAACTGTAACTGTTACAATTTGTGGTCTTCTAATTAAAAGAATTTCATGAATTAATCTACACAGGTGAACTTAAAGATTCAAGTAAATGATCATTGTAAAAAAAGTCAAGATTAGCAGAGAAGAAAATGACGTGTAACAAACACAGCTTGATTCTTACATTTATAATCCCCTTTATTATTTCTGAAACGTGACTGAAACATAGCTATATGCCAGGCGTGTGCAGCTTGAGCAAATTTGGTAAGAAAACATTCTAAACTTGGTTATCATTCCAGTCCTCTGATTTTTTTCAATATATGGCTATTGATTTTGTCATGGTTTGTTAAATTTTGGTGATTTGTTATGTTCCCCAAAAGTCATTTAACATTAAGGATTCAGGTATGTATATGTACATATATACATATGTGTATAAAAAATACACACATATATGTCTGTAGAATATGAGTAATTTGAAGTTGAGAATGAATAATATGAGTATCCTTTATATCCATGCTGGGATTTTGAAAATGTTTTGTTATCAAATCAAACTGTGTACTTTGAGTTAGTTTTTGCATTATTGTGATCATTGTAGTTCCTTTCGCCAGCTATTCCTTGACAACTAGATATATAAAGCTACTCCATTTTTGTGCTAAATGAGGTGATGGGTTTTGTCTTCAGTTCATCCTGCATGACAAAGCTATTTTATTCAAGACTTCTAGCTAAATAGATCTTTAAGCAAGGATCACTAGATGGTAATAATACTCATAAGAGTAATAACACTTTTTAAAATCAGTGCTTTCATAATAAATATTTCAAGTATTGTTGGGGTTTTTTGGGGGTGGTGGGGTTTGTTTGTGTGTTTTGTTGTTTCTTTTTAAGTTGTAAAGCTATGAGCACTAGGAGCACTATTCTGCTTTAATTTCCCTACACAGAGTCAGCTGTGAGGGTGATAGTTTATCTGCTGTCCAGGTACCTGGTACTGTTGACAGAGTGTATTTTTCACCAGTTTAGATCCAGCAATAGCTGATTTTGTCTTAGCTGTGGGTGAGTAGCCACTGGATGGATTCCCCTTCTTCTATGCCAAATAGAGTTAAATAATATTTCCTCATGACAGCTAATAAGATCTTTCTGATGAATCGGAAATCTCTCATGAGCTTTTCTGTTCTTTTTTTCTGATTTTTTTTTTATTATTATTTCTTTTGTTGAAGTATGTTACCTGTTTCAAGTATTAATTATAAGGTATCCTTGCTTTAGAGGGTCAATGGAATAATTTATAGGATGCATTGTAGTACTGCTTGTTCAACTTAAAGATTCTACTGAGGCAGAGTCAATATTAAATCACGTTTACATGTCCTTTATGAAGGACAGGTCTTTCTATGCCTTTCTACTTTATAAATGTAAATTTAAAGAAAATTTGTTTCATGATGCTATGTACTTGGAAAAGTGTGAAATCTGAAATAGTAATAGTCAGTTAAAAGTTTTCATTGCTGATAAAGCTTCTTTTACTCTTAAAAGTTTCTTTTGCCAAAACTAATTGCATTCATGTAGTCATATGCTCAGTGGTTTTCATTCATGAATTTGCCAGGTGACAATGGGGCTCTCCTAATCTTAAGTATACTGAAAAAGGGAAGTCAGACGTCACTGATGCCAGAATTTAAAGTTAACTGCTATTTGGCTAATGGCTTTACAGAAGCTATGGTTCCTTCCTTTCCAGTATTACATAGTGTAACTTACCTTTATTGAAATGGCAAATAACAATAACCTGCTATATGCTCTCTTAGGATCTAGGAGGTCTGAATAAAGAAAGTACCTTTTTATTTCACAATAAAAATTGTGGTAGTCAGTGTTTTTTTGAAACAGTTAAGACTGCCAAAAATAGAGTTGTAGCTGTCTTCAGTAGCAATACAAAAAGCTTTTAAGGATATAAAATTAAAGCTGTTATAAATATGACAGTAGGTAAATCTTGATGCAACAAAAAAAGAAAGATATGTAAACTTAAAAGGAAACATTACAGAAAAGAAAGTACAACCTCACTAAAGAATTACTAGCAAATATACTTAATTTAAGGTTCAAACAGAAGTGTCTTTCTGTGACTAAAAATATAAGTCAAGAGCAACAATTTACAACCTGGTAGTTTTAATGGAGCTCACTGAGGATGAATGAAAATTCGTCACTACCTGTATTACACTATTGGACAGACTTTTGCGCTGAAGAGTATACTTTAGACTTGTAGTTATAAAGCAGGTTTGGTTGGTAAGCTAGAAGTGTTTAGCATTGCTTAACTGCTGAACAGATCACAACCTCTGGCTCTTTATGTTTCAGTATGATAAGTTTTTCTCTTTCATTTCAGCATCTTTTCAGATTTTTATCTTGTTTTTGCTTGTTAACATTGCAGACTGGGGTTTGTTCTAGCTTTGTAAAATCCATTGGGATGCTCTCACTGGCCTCCACATGTGCAGGATCTTACCACTCCCGTAGTACTTCAAGCAGAGGTATGCTGTGCACAAAAGTGGAAGGAGTGCTGGAAGCAGCAATATCCCCAAATCCAAATCCTCTGTGGTGACAGGACTTCACGGAGTCCAGGCGGAGGGAGAACAGCAATGTTCCACGAGCACTTGCTGGCAGGGTTTTCACATCAAAAGCTGGTAGTGTGACTCACTATTTCTTCCAAGTTCCTCTCTCCAGCTGAGAAGGCATTTCAGGACACCAGATGTACAGTTACCATTCTTAGGAGCTAAGCAGACAGTTTCTAACTTTCTAGAGCAATGTGCTTCTTAGCAATCACAGACTTCCACACATTCATAAAATATTTTCTCCTGAAAGTTTGTCAGATGAGCAAAACCCATGTACTACCATAGACTCCCTAGAGAATTTTCCTTCCTCCTTACGTTTCTCTACGGAAGGGGGGCAGAAGGGCTCAGGTTTGTTAAATGGACATAATTCTATATATTTATCACATACAAAATCTTTGCATCTCATATCACACACATCTGGATGTGATATGGGAAGGATCTTTATCTATTTAGTAGATAAACTATTTAGTATTTGTGACTCTAGCAAAAAAAAACCTTAAATGTAATGTGAGGATTTATTTGGACTCTGTCTGGTGTGAACACTGAATAGAAAGTAGCAGACTAAACAAATGTGTTCTGAGTGCAAAACATGAGATTGAACACATTCCCATAGCAGGAAGGAGGGCAAAATAAAAAAAAAAAAAAAAAATGCACAGAAGTTTTATGTTTTCTGTTCTGTTAAATGGAGATGTAATTTTAAAAAGCAGTTACTGAGTTTCAGCCTAGAAACTGCATTGCAACAGTTGTTGTTTGGATTTTTTTTTAGAATCAGCATGAATTCTACAAAGTAAAGAATTTTAATTCAGGCCAGTGAAGGAAATAAGTAGAAGCTTTCTAGTTTCTATCATTCAGTGCAGTTGGAGAAGATGAGATTCAGGTACATGCTTAGTACAAATTCAACATTTGACTCAAAACTTTTCATGGAGAGAAGTTAGAGTATTTCATTATTCCTCTTTCTGCTTATTTTTCTGTTCCCTCCTAGCTAAATGTTGATTCTAGGTGCTTAGTAAGACAATACTGTATTGAAAAGCTATAGTTGATGTAAAAGTCACATGCAGCAGGCATTCAAGACAACTTCAGGAAGGTCTGAATTTTCATGTGGTTTCCTAAAGGAGGCAATGGCCACTAAATGCTGGAAATTCCCAATAAAGTTAATGGACATACTGAATTCATACAAGTACTGAAGTAATGAGCTGAAGGCAAAAAGAAAGTTAGAAACTAAGTAAAGAGTGACTATTAGGTACTGTAGGCATAAATTACAGATGTCATTCTGTAAAACCTGCATTAGGTGGGATCATGCAGATCAGCTTTCAATGGGAGGCTTATGTCTGCCACAAGCAGTATACTTGGCAGGCTCAGCAGTAGCAAGTAGAAAGCTCTATACTGAAATAATTGCACACAGCCTGCTCCAGTTACCTCCTATTTTACTTTGACTTTTCAGCGGTGTTCTTTGTCTTGATGGCGGCACAAAAACTGACAGTGGTGATAGTGCTGTCTTGCCAAGACTTAGATTTTGTGGTGGTATCTTGTATGCGCCTCTCATGACTTTTGTTTCTAGAGGCAGGGGCTATCTTATTTTTTTTCTGTGTTCATATACTGCTTAGTACAGTGGCTTCTGATTGATGACAGTGGCCTCCTAGGTGCTGTAGTAGCATAAGGCTTAGAAGATGTCTCCATACTTGGTTCACTGCATTTGGTGACTTGGTTCAAATATTTTGGGGGAGTGTCATAGTTTAGGCCGAATCGGCTACTGGGGATGTGGGGGACCCCAGATGGGACCAACAGATGCTCCCCTCTACCCTTCTTCAAAGAGTGAGGCAGACGAGGGAAAAAGAGACTTATGAGTTTAGAAGGAACTAAACTACTTTAATGAAATATTAATAATAAAATAAAAGGAAATAATGAAATACATACAAAACCGCATCAAGCTCCCAGGATGACAGTCATGTCACCGGCTGGCACTGGGGCAGTCCCAGGCTGGACTCAGTGACGGACGGGAACTGGATTCCAGATCTGCAGTCAGGATCGGGATCAAAGGCAGACAAACAGAGTCCTTCTCAGATGTTGCACATTGAAAAAAGAGAGCAAGAGCTGACCCTTTGATCCCTCAGCTTTTATACTGAGCGTGAGGCAGATGGGAGGGAATACCCTGTTGGTCAGTTTTGGGTCACCTGTCCTGCCCGCTTCTCCCCGCAGGTGGGACCCCACTGCGCTTTTCCGCTTCCGACCCTCCAATGGGGCAAGTAACAAATTGGTTGGCCTTGGGTGTTATAGCAATAAGTATAAGCAAGAGCCTCTCTGCATACCTTGCCTGGGCATCTGCTATAAACATTGGTCTTACCACTCTGAGAGCAAACAGTGTCTGCACAATATGCTGTTAATTTCAGTAGTTAGAAGAGGCCCAGCTAAGAAGCAAAGCTGCTGAACAAAATTGGTCCTGTTTTACCTCAAACCAGGATGGGGGGGGGGAGGGGAGGCTTAGATGTCTCTGTACTTGAACGGCAATGGCATTTTGTGGCTCTTCTGAAAAAGACACAGGTGTGAAATACCTAATTTACCTAGCCAAAATGGTTAGTAGTTATTCTAGTTTTTGTAGTGCTGCATGAGAACTTCTGTGAAAAAGCAGTACCATGCCTATCATACAGAATGTGTTCAAATGCAGGGCAGTCCTGGACCTCTTGGAACACTAATTAGCTCATCAAAGGAGGCATGGCTGGGGTCACATGACATTTGATGAAGTGACAGCTGTCTAATTTTTGGCCTTCTTTCCTATCAATTAATTTTGAAATATAATTTTGAGGGCAAAAGAGAAGTAGTTTCTTTTAAAACCAAAACTGACTGCTTGGATAAAATGTAAATTATTAAGATAGACCCTACAGAGCAAAAAAGTTACATGATTACAGGGACTTATATTTAAAAACTCTTTCCTTTATACTGAGCAATAGCTTTTTCCTTTCATCCCACCTTTATAGGTCATAGAAAAGGAATGTTTCTAGTGAACATAAGCAAATAATTTTCAGGCTCTTTTCTATTGTATTGCAAGAGATATGTTAGCTGAGAAGAGGCAAATACAAATACCTTCCTATGCTGTTTGACTGAAAAAGCCACTCGACTAGGCAGTAACATATCAAAAAAAGTGGAAAAGAGATGATAAAATGTGAGCATATTTAAACAATGTTCAGGTCACATAAATTCACTTCTGCTCATTTGCTCCTTCTCTTTCCATCTTTACTCTGTTTTATTTTTTCGCAGAAAGGATTGTCTGTCTGTTGAATCAGGTCCATTTATATCCCAGCTCAGTGCTCTGATGTGTGAAGTGCAAAGTCTTTTCCATCTATTTTTCTTTACATTAAAATTCTTGGCATTGGCCTACTATAGAATAATAGTTGTCTTAAAATAACATGAGTTTTCACAGAAGGATTATTACCTTCACAGGACTATGTAGCTAGCTGTCTTCTAGAGAAGAGATAAATCCCTAAAATTAAACTTTGAAGGAGGTAAGATATAAGACAATACCATAACACAGTGTTTTGCAGCATTTTAAATTAGTGGCATGCTGTATGCTGACACCAAACATTTGTAACAGTGTTGGTCTGCCTGCAGTGTGAGACAAATGATGCTTTTAGACTCCATTCATATATTTAACAGCATATATTAAATCTGTTCCTGTCCAGTGACTGGGCAGCAGGATGAAGAAAAAGATTGTTTCTTCTAATAAGACAGTGATTTGTAAACTCTACAAAAAGATACACATATACAACAAGGGCAAGTGCAAAGCCCGGCATGTGGGCTGGGGCAATCCCAAGCACAAATACAGGCTTGGTGGAGAATGGATTGAGGACAGCCCTGAGAAGAAGGACTTGGGGGTGTTGGTCAATGAGAAGTTCAACATGAGCCAGCAACATGTGCTCGCAGCCCAGGCGGCCAACCGTATCACAGAATGGTCGGGGTTGGAAGGGACCTCTGGAGATCATCTAAGTCCAACCCCCCTGCCACAGCAGGGTCACCTACAGCACATTGCACAGGACGGCGTCCAGGCGGGTTTTGAATGCCTCCCGTGTGGGAGACTCCACAACCTCTCTGGGCAGCCTGTGCCAGTGCTCTGCCACCCTCAGAGTAAAGAAGTTCCTCCTCATGTTAAGATGGAACTGCCTGTGCTCAAGTTTGTGCCTGTTACCTCTAGTCCTATCACTGGGCACCACTGAAAAAGATTCTTCTCATCTACCTGGCACCCTCCCTTTAAGTATTTGTAAGTATTGATAAGATCCCCCCTCAGTCTTCTTCTTTAAGACCCAAGTCCCTCAGCCTTTACTCGTAAGAAAGATGCTCCAGTCCCCTAATCATCTTAGCATCCCTTTGCTGGACCTTCTCCAGCAGTTCCCTGTCCTTCTTGAACCGGGGAGCCCGGAACTGGACACAATACTCCAGATGTGGCCTCACCAGGGCAGAGTAGAGGGGGAGGATGACCTCCCTCGACCTGCTGGCCACACTCTTCTTGATGCACCCCAGGATGCCATTGGCCTTCTTGGCCACCAGGGCACATTGCTGGCTCATGGGCATCTTGTTATCCACCAGGACTCCCAGGTCCCTTTCCTTGCAAAAGAAGCGTGGCCAGCAGGTTGAGGGAGGTGATTCTGCCCCTCTGCTTCACTCTCGTGAGGCCCCACCTGGAATATTGTGTCCAGCTCTGGAGCCCTCAATGTAAGAAGGACATGGACCTTGGAGCAAGTCCAGAGGAGGGCCATGAAGCTGATTAGAGGGCTGGAGCACCTCTCTATGAGGACAGGCTGAGAGAGCTGGCGTTGTTCAGCCTGGAGAAGAGAAGGCTCCAGGGAGACCTTATAGCGGCCTGCCAGTATCTGAAGGGGGCCTACAAGAAAGTTGGAGAGGGACTTTTTGCAAGGGCGTGTAGTCACAGGACAAGGAGGAATGGCTTCAAACTGGAAGAGGGGAGATTTAGAATAGATATTAGGAAGAAAGTCTTCACTATGAGGGTGGTGAGGCACTGGAACAAATTGCCCAGGGGAGTTGTGGATGCCCCATCCCTGGAGGTGTTTAAGGCCGGGCTGGATGGGGCTTTGAGCAACCTGGTCTAGTGGGAGGTGACCCTGCCCAGGGCATGGAGGCTGGAACTAGATGATCTTCAGGGTCCCTTCCAACCTAAACCGTTGTATGATTCTATGATTTTGTGCAGAAATCTGATTATCAAAGAACAGTTTATAGCACGCTGGTCCTTCCGGAGACTTCATACACCATCATGAAGCCTGCCTGGATAGGTGGGACAAGTGTGAAGTTACCCAGTTATCGCAGACTAATTGACATTTTCAGTCTGATTCAGAAATCAGATGTAATTTAATCCAGGTTTTATAAAAGAAGGGTAGTCCTTAATGCTGAAATGCAAACATATAATTGGTGGCATATCAAGTCATTGCTGGTAGACTCTGTTGGGCTTGTCTCAACTGTGCAAAAACCATGTGGATGCAGCAATCTTGAACGAGCACATTGGAGAGAGGAAGTGGAGCTCAACCCTAGAGGTGTGAAGCACCGCCAGTTTTCTTAATTTACATTTAGCTACCAAAGCAGTGGGAATCAACGGCATAATACACATTTCTTCCTCGTAATTCCTCTCTTCAGCGCTGTGTTCCCAGTCTGTTGCATTAAGTGGTTTACAGGGCACTGTGATAAGAAAAGACCATGAGAGTGAGTGAGCCGGATCAGTATTCTAACTTTGTAGGTAGAGAGACAAGAGCGTAGGAAGCTTTAACAGAGGGAATAGCGTAGCTGTCCATCCTGTGGATCTGCAGGTGGACTGAAGACCCATGCCATTGTACTTCAAGAAGTTACTCACTGTGAAACTGGATAAGAGACACTATTTTATTTCTTGCACGTGCAAAATACAGATAACATGGCACAGGAAGCTTGTTATTTTAAAATAAGGACTGATACTTTCATCTGCTTTCTGCAAATATCCAATCTTGTATTGCCTAAGAATACCTACAGTAAAAATACTAACAATTCTGCTTGCTGTAAACAAATTCAAGCTTTTGGAATTGATTTAGTCACCTCTGTCTACTCTAAAGTCCACTGCAACTATTGACTAAAAAGTCAGGGAAATGCAGAAAGATGCAAGGAAACTTGAAACTAGTCTTTCACTTTGTCAGCATCTGCTGTTATTAAATGTAAGCTAAACCAAGAAATCAATATAAGCATTTAAAATGCAAGTCTTCTTTAACAGATAGGAATACTGTTTCCTCTAATACACACATAACTCAATCTGTAACGGTAAAGAACCATGGACTTCTTAGAGCAGAATCAGCGCTAAAAGGTTCTCCCAAGTTCTGTTGCATGCTAATTTGTATTATTAATTGCAGGTAGTCTGTTCCTACCTTCTTTTATTAGGATGCAGCTCTTCCTTAGATGGATGTTCTATTGTAATTTTTTTCCTTGGAAGACTGTGAAACTTGTAGGGGGCTTCCAAGAGGGCTTATATCTTGGAACTAAGGCAGGATGCAACAAGAAAAACATCCTGAGACTTTAGTGGGGCATCAAAAGAGGAGCCTCCTGGAACTGAGGAAGGAACTTTGTTGAAAATTGCAAATACTCCCCACTGATGGTTCATGCTTCCAAAACTAGAGCCAAAAAACCCTCAACATTGTGCTTGTTGTGCTATAGTTAGATATAAGCTGGGAACTCACTTGGAACTCGTTCATAACATCAGTATTTTAACAATGTAGACTGCATTTTATTGGACTGTATTTTTAAATTGTTGAGATAAGAATGTTTTACAAGCAATTATTGCTTACGATGAGATTTAGTAACTTGTACAACAACTTTTAGCCATTTCCTATAAGTGGGATGGTGCCAATGTAGAATTATAAAATAACAAATCCCAAGCACCAGGATGTCACTCGGTGCTGGACAGAGTATCATGGGACTGGTACACGTTTATGAAGAATATCACTGCGACCCAAGAGAAAGAAGTTGTTAGTGTGAAAAGATGAAAAGAAGTAGATACAACCAGGCAACTAGATAAACTGTTGTGTTAAAATTTTTAGTTAATTTTCCTTCTCTGTAGAACAATGATAAATAAGTTGTTTATATATTTTCATCGTAGTATACCTACTCCTCTTAGAAAAAAAAGAAAAGAGCACAAAACAAACCTTTAAACTGCTGTTTTGCAAATGCAAAAATAATGTCTTAATTGGAATATTAAAGGAATTTCAGAAACATTTCTATTTATGTTATTCCAGAATCTTCACTTTTGGACTAACTCTACTGTCAGTATTCTTGTAAATGAAACTCTGTATCAATGCCTGTGGGATTCTTGCAAATTACTAATGGGTATTATGAATTAACTGCATTTTCTCTTTTTAGAACCATCTTGATCCAGACTAACAACTTGAATTTTTTTCTCCTGTATGAAATGTTAGTGTTCCTTGAAGTATTAAGCATATTTCAATTCTGAAAACACCCCATTCGTGAACAGTGGCCTTCTGCATGCTCTTTTACTTGGATGTAAATTTTTGTGAGCCTCCACAGGGCTCCAGAGTCTCAATCCTGAACATATATGGATAACTAAAAATGCAGAAGCAGTCCTACCTACTTCAACATGAAAAAAGGAAAAAGGTTTAAGTGTTTGTTGGAATATTGTAGGAATCAAGATTTTACTCTGACAACAGTCTACTGTGAAACATTGACCGCTACACAGAATATACCCAGATTGACTACAATATTCTGGGCAGTAGACAAAGCAAATGTGGAATATGAATAAGTTAGTAATTCAACGGATAATTGTTAGTGACTATTCAATAATTCAATACTCTAAATAACTGTTCAGCATAGAAAAGGACCAGCATTTTCTATCCAGGCCTTGAGGGTTGTACCTTCAGTTTGATACTGAAATTAATTTTTATTTAAATGATTTTATATTAAAAAATACTTTACTTCATTACATGTGTTTGTGGTACTTAAGTATATTTGTCGGAAGTGTGGAAACTGGCAAGATTCAAACACTCTTCTAAACCGGGCATTACAAGGTTATTCAAACTGGAAATAAATTAACAGAAAGCAAATACAGATTTCTTACATTACAAAATATTTTCGTAAAATGCAAATTAAGCAAATATTTATTTAGTGTTCTAGGGAGAAGGAGAATAGAATAAAGCTCCAGATTTGCTCATAGTTAACTCCATTAGAATCCAGGCTCCCAACACGGGATGTTGTCATCTTGTCCTAGAGGAAATGTTAGGTCTTTCTCTTTCTGGAACGGAGTAAGGAGAAAGACAGGAAAAGCAGATGGCACTGTATTGCCAGGAGCAAGAGGCGAGCAAGAAGTAATCGTGATGATATATTTGAGAGTAAGGTTCTGTCCTGGTAGATTTCTCTACAGCTCTTTCCAGTATTATCTGAGAATCTGCAAGAAATAAAGATGGCAGTGATAGCTCTTCTTTCCTTGCTGACAAGAGTTGTGGTAGGGGTGACATATGGTACGTTAAGACAAAAACAGTGGCCAAGTTGCTTTCATTTTCAGTGTACTTTAGAAACCTTTTCAGCTTATAAACATCACTGTGACAGGCTTATCTCAACCTGTGTTAACCACAGAGCAGCTATTTTAACCTTTCCAACACATCTCCTCTATAGCCATCCATTATTACATGAATTCTGTTATTTCCTCTAGTAGTATGATAGTGCATGACTCGTGGGAACTTCTAATAAATATGTGACAAAATAAGTGATAAGTCAATACAGACCTGATATGTATCTAGATGTTAACAGCATTAGAGAAATTTGGTTGTTGTTTTGGAAGCAGACCAGCAGATGGTGCTCAAAAATTAATCGCAGCATAACTGAGTGGTGATGGTACATTTTCAATTCGTTTATTTTTCTTTTTTGTTCTTTATAGAATGGTTATTGCATACATTTCTTCATTAAATGGAAATGTGAATAAGGATGGAAGACCAGAATACCCAACACTCTCAGAAATCAATCTCTGAATGTCTGCTGTTTTTCTTCTAGCAATAAATGTTGGTTTTAATTTCATAATTTATCTTATTACATTACTTAATTTCAGTTCAAATGTTAACAGTTTTATCTTAAAACTCTAGCTTTCCTCCTAATCAGACTGAGATGGTTTGCCTTGCAGATTTAAGAATAATTATAATGATATTTGGAGGGGTGATGGAAGCTGCAGATGATAGTTGTTAAATTAATAAAAACCAAAAAGTCCCTGCCTGAACTGAAGTTAAGCTGCAAAAATATGCCACTAATCTTAAGAGCCTTGGGAATTTTATACACAATATATTAACCATAAAACCTTCTGCAAATCAGAAAACTCAATGCTAATTTCATATTCATAAGGCAAGCATTGGCCTGTGTTAAAATGCAGTTAACTTAACATGCTCTGCCATCCTGTTAAGTCTCAGTCTACGGCTGTGACAACCTGTTGACATGCTATATTCTAGATGCTGCGAATGATATGCCCAGGTACTTTGAAAGCTGGCAGCGTTACAGTCCCCTGCTTTCTAGATATTGCACTTGCAGACACCTTGGTAAATACCCACTTCAGTTCATGCAACAGAGTGTGAAAAGGAACCTGGCCTGGGAGCTTTGGTAAACCCCACCCAAGGGGTATAGTCTGTTTTTAATTAAATGCATTGGCAAGTTAATGAAGCTGGTTTGTTTGAACAGTAAAAGCTTAACATTGGCAGTAACTGCCTTGAGGTAGCTATGCTGGAAAGAAGAGAGGGATTTGACAAAGAATCAAAAATGTGATGAATGGTATACTGGTGGGGGCATTTTGTGAAGGAAGAGTGAATTAGAGTGGTCTTTGGCAGGACAGGGATGTATACAGTGCTAGCTTGCATATCAGTGGAGACAGACCGGAGAACTCACAATTAATGTTAGAAGTATATGGCAAGTAACAAATTTGGGCTTACATAAATTCCAGGAAAATACAAGTAGAGTACACTCTACAGTGGAGTTTAGGAAGTAGAAATTATATGTGTGCACACGCACACACACACCAAAAACAAAACCACACATACGTTCTTTGGAAAGGAGAAAATGGAATTTAGAAACAGGAAAAACTTGCAAAACAGATAATTTACACAGCATGCAAATAAATCAAGGTACTGGTCTTTGTCCCTGGCTGCTAAGCCCATTATTATAGACTTAGTCTTAAAGGGAAACTTTCCATTAGTGTTTCAATAGATGCATCAGGGAAAAAAAGTAAATATTTATCTGTTCTCTCTTAAGTTCCATATAAAAGGAGAGGCATTAATATAGGACCTTCAAAAAAGCATTTTCAAATAATCACAGCTTTTATAGTTGCTCTGTATAATCCTTAGTGCTTGGCACACCTGCAGCATCCATAGGAAGTGTGTTTCTGTGTTAGGTTGTTTGCTGTAACCTACTGAGATTGTTGCATTTCCAGCAGAAAAAAAATTAAATTACTAAAATGTAAATTAGGTTTCAATTCAAAACTGTGTAAGCATACATACAATGTGATTTTCATGGACCTTAAATATGACTTAAGATCTTTGATAGACTGGGAATGAGTCAGAATACCCAGCAAATCCAAAGCCATGTATATGGAGACTGACTGACTTTCAAGTATGCTGTAGGCATGAATGGAAAAAGAAAGGTATTTTTGTAACTGCCAGTGTCACAATAATCCAGTTTGGAAGTTACGTATGCTGTGACATGTCTTTGAACTCAAAGCTGATCAAACAGTTTTCTGCTCCTCAGTTCTTATTCTGCTGGCAGCTTAGGCTCCTGTATGTAGAACACCTCTCTGTGCATTCTCAAATATAGGAATGAAGTCATTTGTTGTTTTTAGTGAGCAGACAAGCATTGTAATGGTGTATATTGATTTTGTCGACTGTATGCATTACCTGAACTTCCATGGCAGAGTTCGGGACAAGTACCAGCAAGTCATTTATCTATACAGCTAGAGTCTTTGAATGCAGCTATTACTTTGTACTGCATATGAAGTTAGAACTGCAGCTCCTGTGCAGCTTGAAATCAAGGCCATTCAGTAGAGTGAATCTACCCCAAAGCAAAATGGTTTGGACATGTTCTCATGGAAGTGGTCAGGCCCTCCTTTGGAAATAACAGGGGTGGTGATGACTGTTAAAATTAAGCATGGCCATAGATTTTTCTTTGTCACACTGCCATCCTTCCTTGGTTTTGATTTTTAGTACTTTTGTTGCTTTGTTACACTTGTTGCATATGACATTTACTGTGCTTCACGTGGTGCCCATCGGTCCTCTTATTCCAGTAAAGACTGTGTTTAAAAGCCTTGTTTCCTGCTTTAAATTCATAATAGTCTTCAAACAGTTTTATTCACATTCATCTTTGGCTGGGGGATGAGATCATTCCTCTCTTAAACTGAGTGCATATATTTATATTTTTGTTGATCTCATCCACAGTAGACTTGGCCAATCAGAAAACCAGCATGGGTATGCTGAGATGGAGGTCATGGGGCTGAATGTCACAGAGTTCAGGCATGCAATACTTGCTGACTGCTGTTTTTCTGTGGAGAATAGAAGATCGCTGTGACAGAGGCTCTGAAACCTCTGGCAACGTGTAGCGGGCAGAGACAACAGTAGGTTCAGACCAGGCCTATGTAAGCCTGATGGTTTAGCATCTGTTTTGATAACAGCTTCAACAGGAAGCTATTTTCAGCTGATGTTTGTGGGTTACCCAACATATGGTGTCCCCCACACTAAATTGGCCCTTCAGGAAAATGCAGTATTGATTACCTCAAAACCTGACCCTTGGTGTAAGTTATTGAGGCTTTAGAGAGAGGGGACTGGTCTCCAGATCAGAGGCCAAATGGCACAGAACTGGGTATGTCCATGATACATACCAGTTGGCCTTTGATGTCCCCTGGAGAAAATAGAGTACTGCTCTGGCTCTAAGCATGATTTGTGTGTGCATGCACATGTGTGTGTGAGAGAAAGAGAGAGAGAGAGAGATTTGTTTTCAGCTCAAAATATTTAAAATGATGTGAAGGGTGTGCAGCAGCTCATGGGACTGGTAAACACTCACAGATAGCGTTACACAGAGGGTATGGGAAAGGATGCTAGCTGGTACAGTCAAACCACACCAGGAGCGTTGTAACAGTTAAGCAGCATTGATGAACAAAGGCGCGGGGTTCAGTCTTGCTCCATGTTCCTATATAATTCAGCAGTATAGACACAGCCCGGTTTTATGACTGTTGAAAAATCTGCAGTAGATTATCAACTGTCTATCAACGTTATCAGGAGATACCACTGTACCATTTACAATTTTCAGACAATGTCAGTACAGGCTAATAAGGACTCATATAGACTTGTTTATTTAGTACCTACTTGATAAAGAGACAAACGGGAATCAATCCCAGAATTATCGCGGTTTCTTGTTCTACCTGCAGAGGGCATTCATACTTTTGAGTGCACCATTCCTCTCCAGTTGACAGTGAATTCAAGGGATTATTTATGGTTATCTCAGTTAAGCGTGCATGAATCAGGAGCTTTGTGATACTTGGTTTACTGAGCGTACCTGCCTTCTGTAAAGACTCTGAGAATCTATAGCTCGGGATATATGAAACAGCTGAAAAATGTGGTTGTGAGAAGAGTTACAAGAGATGGTCAGAAATTTTTGTAATCAAAAATACCATTTTGCTTGCTGAATTACTTTTTCATTTTAGTTATAAAGTTTTTAAAATTATTATTGCCAATTTCTAAGACTTTGCATGTTAATATTTTTTTTACATTTAGTTTGTGCACAGTGCTAAATGCTTAAACTCCTTTTCAAGAAAGCTACTCAACAGAGCTGGCACTGAACTTGCAAAGAGTTGCAAATACAAAAATTTTGGTGTAGAAAGATAGTGTTTTATTTTCTTGGAACCAAGAAGCATAAGAGGAAAGAGATAATTATATCAGAGCTAGTAAACGAAATATTTTTCAACACGTTTGTATCAGTTTTAAATTTATTATGAAAGAGATTATTGTTGTTTTCTTGAGGAGGGAGCATGCCCCTTTGGGAAGAAGTATCTTCATAAAGGATCTCCCCATCCTGGAAGTGGTGAGGGCAAGGAATGTAGACTAGCTGGAAGAACAGGTCTGATAAATGGTAACCCAGGCCCATTGTATCAGACAATGGCAACTGCTGAACAAACACTGGCAGGGCAGTATTAGTCTGCACAAGAGAGGAGCTGAAGCACAGAGCACTTGAGATCCTATTCATGAGATAGTTGTTGATCCTTAGATGCCTCTGGAAGAGAAGATGAGTGTTAGAAAGTTAGCAGTCTATAATAGTTGAGAATAGAGCTTTAAGAAACAGAGGAGGAGAGGAACAGGAGGAGTTTCTGCCTCTTTTTGAGACTAGTCATTCTACTTTTGGGCATTCATTCTTATTGCAAGCCATAAGACAATATTCTGAGGAAGTCTGTATTCATTATGTCAAAGTGACTGTGAAGTATATCACTGAGAATCCAGGGCACTGAGATGAGGATAAGGTGCTTGTCAGGAAGGTCATCCTTGGCAGCAGACGCACCTGTATTGGCAGAACAGAGTGTCGCTAGAACTGCCGTTTCCTTTCATGTAATAATCCAGCGCGTATTCCTGAAACTGAGAGTGACTGAATGCTATATGCCAACTTCTAAGTGCCTGACAGCTCTCCCCTTGGATGCATATATTTCTGTAGTCTCTTTATACTGTCACAAGCTGCTTGACACACAGCTTTCTCCTCTGAACTTTCATCAGTTCTCTGACAAAGCTTATTGATTATTCCTTAGTGGAACTTACATAATAAATATTTGAGTGCAATCACTGCAGATGGTGTGCTAAGACTTGCTGCTCTCAATCATATTTTTAATACAGAGGCCTTTCTGCTTATTCACACTTCCAGTAAAATAGTTTATGAGCCTTAACAATTTGAAAAGTGACTAGGGTTACAGTGATTGCCAGGTGGAAGAAATTCAGGAAAGCTTTTTTCGCTGGCTGACACAGAGATCTCTTTCTGTAGAATGCCCCTACTCTTACAATGGGCTCTATAATATTCTAGTAAATTAGGTTTATGACGACTAGTACATGTTTCTAGGTATGGGGATACAAAAAATACGCTTGGGCCTGCTGGGTCAGATGTTGCTAAGGAGATTAATTTGCAACAGTTACCTGACTTTTGTATGCCTCTGGGTAGTGAAAGGGAGGATGGGAGGAGTTGTTGGAACTTGCCGTTTCTTCTAAGTTTGGCAGGGGATTCTACCCATCTTATTATTCCTCTTTTCTGTCTCATGTACTGCAGATTAAACACAAGTACTATTCAAGCAAGATCTGCTGGTGAAGTAGATGCTGAAGCAGATAAGGAGCCAGATTTCTAGCAGGAGTGGGAAAAGGCATTACCACCCCATTCCTTTACCACCCATGGTGGCAATCATAAAAAGTTTGATAGACTAGATTATAATTCCACTGTTCCAAGTAGGTCCCATTTTTTGTCATGCCTACTATATAAATTTGAGGCCTAACTTAAGAGGTGTTGAGCTGACTTCTACAAATCAGTAAAATCACTGTGTTTTTTCTTTGGACAAGGGGAAACCATTAATAATCTCTGGAAAGTATATTTGGTCTTGATGAGAGTTGTCACATAAAAATGATAAACTGTACGCAAAAGCTAAAATATATGTTACAATCAGGACCTGAGGTTTTCCTGTAATTTCCAGTATGACTTTTTCCATAGCTTGCTTTTACCAGCTACTAATTTTCTCCTTCAATAAATTAAATCCTTTCTGTTAATCTGTAACTGAAGTAGACTGTTTGCAAACGAAATGCTACAGTTCTAATCAGATTGCTGTCTACTATGGCATTTTGCAACGTGTGGTACTTGCTGGTATCTGGAGCAACCTGGAGAGATCTCTGGAAAGGCAGGTTTGCTGGATAAACACAAGGACTAAGCTGTGTTGCATGGAAGGATTTAAGAAATATTATTTCACTTTATTCTTCCCAGCATCAGGTTAAAGTTGTCACGATTTAAGCACATTACAGATTCCTGGTGTTCTCTGTCATATCATACTGAACTTGGATACCTTTTCTGTGCTGTACTCTTGTTTTTTACCTGGATGATATTTGATTTGCACAGTCATCAGATAAAGTTTCCAGATTTTAGTCTTTTTTTAAGGAACTCTGTACAACTTAGATTCCTGTTTGTAAGAGTTAGCTACATGGTAATTGCTACAGCTCTCAAGAGGAGATTCTCTCCACAGTGGCTGCAATAATGAATTCTGAATGCTGCCCTCACTATCTCCCCCATTTTCTATTTTGCTGAAGATTGTAAAGTGCTTCTTATCGTAGGCCCCATATTTCTAGGATTCTTTCACAGAAGTAACTTTCAGAACATATCTTGTGATTTAATTTGGAGTTAAGAGAGAGACTGAGTTAAAACTTGAAAAATGGGCATGTGTAAGGATAGAGCTTCAATATATTACAAAATTGTTACTCTGAGATCTGCCCCCTGGCTTTTTTTCTCCTTCAGCACTGTGGTTCAGATCTTCCTCTGCGCTTAGGGAAAACTGTGGAATGTGTTCCAAAATGAGACTGAAAGAGCCATCAGTTAGTTGTGATGATCAGTAATTGTTACTGGTACCCTTCCAGGCACATATATAGCACAGATGGGAATCCTGGTACAAATTCGCTCAGAAGATAGGACAGCCGTTTCCAGCTGTCTGCCTCGTGCAGGTGAACAGGCTTCTGATTAAAGTCTCAGTCATAAACTATGCATGAAAAAACTGCTGTAAGTAGCATCAGGACTAGAAGTCTTAATAAAAGAAAAGGTATACAAGACAGTATTACGTCACGTATAAAGCAAGGTACATGTCCACAATAATAAAATCTATTAGGAAAAAGAAAGAAAAAAATGAAAAAGCTTCCACCTACATTTGAAGTAGTTTAAGATAATTCCCCCTTCCTCATTAGTCCTCATCTAAGTGATCCCTGTCTAAGTCCTGTCTTTTACCTGGTTTTGTGAACTAATTTAAAGATAAATGGGGCCTTAAATATCTGTGGCCTTTGAAAAATTAGACCTCTTAGCCTGAATGGCAGGAAGAAGGAAAACCTTGAAAACGTCTGTGCTTGAACCTTGAAACATCAGGTAAATTTGCACCCCTAAGAATCACAAAGGATCTTGCCTTTGAAGTAAGTTGGAGTTCATCCATGGTGTCTGACTGTTCTGCATTGGTGAATCAGTAGAATAGGTTCTCTTCTTTGAAGAGAGTAATTTCTGTTATGTTTTACTGGAGAAACATTACATGGTTTTGTGACTCCTTGACTCTCAGAATGCAACAGATTCACTTTTATTGTTTGCTTTGTTTTCAACAGAACATATATTTAGTCTGATTTGCAATTCATAAGCATCATATTAACTGAATGAAGATATTATTCACGTTAACAGTGGTGTAAATCTTTATGAACTAGAGTTTACTTTTTGTCAGTAAACTTTTATTCTTTAACAGATATAATTTTTATCATAAGAAGGATTAAAAATCTGTTATTTTATTGAAAAACATGGGCAAAAATAATTTCATTTATATTCCATAATTCCAACCAAAAACTGCAGTAGTCTAGATAATGAGAAATTTAGTTGTCTCTGCCATTTCAGTTCGAAAGACCTAAATTCAGACTCACATTTACTGCCTTTTGGGTTTACATAGGAATGATAGCTTCTTGATGAAGCTGCATCACCTTGCTTCTGTTCTTTTCATACATTAAGACAGTAACAAATCTGATTTCCTGACTCAGACAGTTAATCAAAGTCATCGGAGCGCAAACCTTGAAGAGTACCGGCATAGTATTAAACTCTCTCACTCTTGGATGACATTTCACTAAGGATGAAATCATCACAAAATTCATACTGCACTTTTCTTTATGCACTCTGCATTTTTTTTCATCAGTGGCATGTGAAGTGGAAAAAAGGTGGCTTGAAAAAGTAAAAAAAAAAAAAGAATAGTTTATTTGCTAGAAATTATGACAAAACAGTTATACAGTCTAGCCTAATAGTCACTCTGATCTAAAGAAGACAGGTTGACTTGGATATTAAAGCTCAGTATGCAAGGTTAACCATCTGTCCAGCCCAAGAACATTATTTTAACTTGTGCCATGAATCTGTTCCTGTACCTTCATGTTACTTAACTATGTAGTGTGGCCTTGCCAGACATTTTTACGTCTTGGTTCTCTTCCTCTCATCTCAGTCTTCATACTTTATGCTGAAAAATTTCATGTTTCCTTTTAACATTGGTAATCACAGTCTATGTTTTAAAACAATTTCCTTCTGCCCTCACAGGAATCTATCTCTAGAGCCACCATGCAGCTCTAACTCATTGTTCTTTTTTGTTCACTTCAAATGTTTTAAAATTTTTCTGCCCTTGGGCCAAGGATTTTCTAAGGTGTCTGTTGAATTACTTAAAACGAGTTATGCAGCAGGGTTCCGTCTGTAATATCAAGACACAAGAGTTAGTTCATTTGAAAAATGGGTGTGTGACTCAATCCAAATTGATGTCATGTTGATCAGGGTCTACAGCTGCTTATTTCTCAAATGCAGTTTCATAATCAGTAAAATAAAAAGGAGTACAAACCATTTAGGGTGACTCTTTATTTCCCCTTTTTTCCTCCTGCTTCTGCATCTGGGCAGCTCAACCTGTTTCAATCTTTTCTCTTTAACTGTTTGGCCTAAATAGACTCTGATGCATTTAATTAGCATAGACATGTTTATCTTTGTGAATCTTAGCCTGGAATGAAGCCCAAGAACTTGTATCTGACTATAATGGGCTGACTTTTAAGGTTCAACCAGGTCAATAAGCGTTTCATACACTGCTAGGGAGAGATAAAACATCTCCTTGTCCCAGTGCTGTCACTTTCACACACAGTGGCCTCAGAATTGTTAATAAGGCCATTCAGTATCGCCACTTTACATAGAGCTTCTAAAGTCAATACCCAAGCAAGCCATTCAGCAGAGCTGTAATTTACCTTCTAACACCACCAGACTGCCTTTACCAGCTCTTTGAATGCCTAATGCTTGAAAGGTGTGGTGCATCACCATGTAAAAAATAGGACTGAAGGCAAAATCTTGAAATAATAATTACAGTAGGTTCAAAGAAACCACAGACATCTATAGCGCTCCTTTACCTTTATTAAAAAATGAGGCCTTTCTGTTTTAAAGTCAGACCTCCGAATATATCTACAGAACCTCAGAACGGCCTCTCTACGTCAGACCAAATGTCTTATCTGGCCTGGTATCCTGTCTCAGACAATGTCCAAAATGAATGTTGATGGAACACTATAAATGTAGGGAAAGCATATATACTTCCACAAATGTTCCTATCATCCAGCAATCTGTGGTTCAGGAACTTCCTGAGCCAGCGATGGTGCTTTGTATTTAATAACTCTTGATGGATTTCTTTTTCATTAACTTGCCTAGTCTTCTCCAGGAAGAGATAGGGGAGATAAAACTGTTGCCCTTTTCATTTTCTAACCTTTATTTCTGGGAAAAACATTGGCCCCATTCCACAAAGTCAGAAATAGCTGTAGTGCTGTTATAGGAGCTGAGTGGCCTATGGCTCCAGTGTAGAATGACGATGGCAACTTCACATCTGGCATAAATATGTGACACTGGAACTACTCGTTGGTCACAGAGTGGGACTGACTGATGCATTCAAATCTTTTTGCTGTTTTTAGTTGGGTTTTTCTTTTCAAAGGAAAAGGTTAAAACTACCTTTAATGAGCTACTTAAAAGTTGAATCTTCACATCTTTTAATTGTGCAATTGTACTCCTATGCATAAAACATTCTACGGTCTTCTAAATCTGGTCTAATGCCCAAGTCAAGTGGGTTGAGCCAAGGGCTTTTCTGTTTGCTGGTTCCATATGGAGCATTTAAAGCTCTAGCCTACCTTGTTTATTTTATAATTTTATTTTTAATGAAAATATCTGGATAATTTCATGCAACATTTGTCTCTGATTAGTACACAGTACTTAACTAGAGTGAATTAATAGATGTTAATATACAGTAAAAAGCAATGTAAACTGCTGCATGTATACATAGTAATTAGCATGTGAGAACTCTAAGCGTCATTATATTTGTTTTTATGCCACAGTAAACAGAACAAAACCGAACTAGATTGGTAAGCCTTTTTTTCCCTCCTGACTGTGTCAAGATAAGAATGAAACTTTCCAAGCTGTGCCACACTCAGTGGATAGTAAGCAGTGACTTTAGCGTAGCAGTTTGGAGGTAAGGAAGAATGAAATAACAGCAGCTCTATTGCCAGGAAGAGTGCTTCCCATGGTGTACAGACACGATCTCTCATTTTAAAAAAAAGGGAACACTAATGCTAGAAAATGCTTCATACATGTCTTAAATAAAATTAAACTTAGCTAAAACAACTGCTTAAATTAGAAGCATTTCATGATGCAGTGGTTTGGTAAATCAATAGCAAATAGGTATGCACACAAGTTGTGTTTTTATACAACACACACAAAGGCTAGACAGCTTTCTCAGTCCATGTTGCCATGGGCTTATTATTATTTGTAAGACTACTTTGCTGCTTAATTACCATTTTTTGTTTACAGGGCAGATACAGTGATATATATAGTGGTGCATACATACTAGAGAATACTTGTGCTACCCTTGAGCTATCCTGTCCTGTGTACTGCTGCTAAGCATAGCCAAAGAGATAAAGAATTTCGCTTCTACGTTCTCCAGGAAACCTGTCTCTGAAGATGAGTTGTTAGCCCATGCTGAGCTTCACGCAGCTGCTAGTTTCAAACTGTCTTTGACACGTCTGCACAAGCTGTGTTGACTACACATAGATGCTCACTAACGAGGTAATTCTGTAAGGAGACACTGGCAAACTGCAGAGTCAAAGCTGGGCTTTGAAATGACTTGAAATTATTTATGCAAACTCTCAAACTCAGATCAGTAATAATTTTCAGCTGAAGACCTCAAAGAATTTCTGCAACTGATGTTTCATCTCCCCCCATGAGGCAAATACTAGACATAAAGCCATATTCAGCTGTAATACACAGCCTTGGGCTCCCGTCCCGTGTTCATTCTTGCTCCTTAGAATCATAGCGATAAGCGATATACTTGGAAAATGTGTTTGAAAAAGTTGTGGGAATTATCACAGTTGGTAAACTCTGCCAGGAACTCTGACTGAAACCTTTATGTAAGTATATGTTCATGACTTTTATTCAAACGTTTATTGGAAAAACAATTGCAGCTTTGTAAAAGCTTAGAGCGCTAATAATTTGTGGATCTATGAAGCGGCATATGTGCCTACAGTATGACTTAAAATAGAACTTGGTGCAGTGTTGTATTCTTGACCTTGCCACCATTTGAAGGTGGGATGAGGCTTTTTTTTTTTGACAAATACATTCCTCCAGGTCTCTCGAATTCACTGCATGCACATATGTGACCAGAATTATCTTGGATCTGTCTGTGCTGAACATCTCAGTACCATCTTGTGTTTAAAACAGACGTGATAGATACTTTGGAGCTCTGTTGGGGGGTCCATTCCAGCGGTAGGTCCCTAAAGCATACCTGAATAAGCGAACCGCTCACAGAGCAGCGTCTCTTCTCTTGGTAGTGTTCCAGAGGAGGAGCACCTCTTCCCTTTCTCCTCCCCATTTATTCAGTTGTCTAATCAGAGCACGCAGTTCATAACATCCGAGTTAAGTATTTAACTCCCTCTCCATGCTTCAAAAGCATCCTAACATATGGCACTAGATTCCACCTAAATGTATGTGTGTAGGGGATGTCCAGAAAGCCTGAGCCTTATAAAGTTACCCAGGCTAGCTCTGAGCAAGCTAGCTAAAGTACCAAGAGATACGAATTTGTGCAGCAAAAAGCTTCTCCTGGGCTAATATATCTTTCTTTCATGATACAGTACAAGCAGAGCGATATAGCTTCCAGGACCTAAGATAATTCCTCTACTGGTAGCTTATTTATTGCCACATTTTCTGTATCTCTGTTGAAGAAATTCTCAAATCTCTTTCAGAACAAAGTGTATTTTTCTAATAGGAAAAGGAGATTATGTTTCTTGTAGTGTTATTTTATGATTCAATGAGACATAAGCTAATGCATTACTAATCACTTGAACAAATATTATGAATGTAATTTTTTCCAAAGGTGTTTTTCTTCATAAATATTTTTTAGTGTTTAGACTTTACAGACTTCAGTGTTGAGGATTTTTGCACAGCATACGTTCCTAGTTATGTATGAACATTCCTAATTTGTAAATTTAGAGATTTAGTGAACTTGTAGTTTCTTCTAAACCCTACATAAGATTAACATTTAAATTCACTCTTATCTATCCTTCATTGCAACTATTGTGGTTAACATGATTTGAAAGCATTAGATAAAGCTGTTTTAAAAAGTAATTAACATTGCAACAGGATACTTCAGGGCATATGTGATTCTGTATCTTAAATCACTCACTACTCCGCATCATCTGAAGCTTTCTGATATTACTCAAGTGCAAAGTTATTCCACATGAATACCTCACTAATTGTTATTTAATGCATTCCCAAAAATACTGTTCAACAAGCAAAATAACTTACAAATCATGGCATGTAATGTGGTAAAACATTCACCTTGATGATCCAAAGGCAAAAATTGAACACTAGCAGAGTAAAAACATAATGGTAGCAATGGGAATGCACCACAGGATCACGCTAATCTTAAGTATGACCTAAAAGAACAATGTATCTCTAAGAAAGTAAATGCCCATAAGGTACACATTAGAAGCAAAATATATTTGGGACAATATTAATGAAAGAAGAAAATATTTTGGATCTGACCCTGCATTTTCTATTATACGTAGTAGCAACTATTGGGAAAACCCTCTATAAAAGGAAAAAATTACTTAGTCCTGTATTTGGCAGTATATGGGGTATCTCTTTGTAGTCTTGTTTGTAGTTCATCTGTCAGGCCAAAACGTTAAACAGATAACTGCATTGCTTACAATTTAGAATAACGTGATCCATCTCCTTCTCAGGGTGAAACCTGTCTTCGTGTAGATGGCCAGCATAGATATGACCTACATATAAATTATTAAAATATAACATTAGACAGACAGACTAAATGGTACTACCTGTGTAATCCTGTTTAGGTTAGCAGAGCCTGTGATGCTTTAGTTACTGTAATTGGACTCCATTGCAAAGCTGTACACCAGTACAAACCCAGCTGTAGGGTAATTTTAATATGACTTTGGGTCACATAGATAGGCCAGTACTGACTTGAACTATTTTCTACTTTTTTGCTTGTGTAAGAAGAGATAAATCATTCTTTTATATATTCCATTGCACTTCAACTATCATCTAGTCCAAGTGGTCAGGCAGTTGGACTAGATGATCATTGTAGGTCCCTCCCAACTGAACTGTTCTATCCTATCCTAATTAAAAAAAAATCATTAGCCCTAACATAAACTGAATATAAATCCATCAACATATTGCATGTCTTTATGCTCAGATGTTTACCAAATCATGTATCAGTGCCCTACTTCGTAAATCTCTGATGCAAATTTTAAGCCTACTCATTTTAAAACCAATTTTATAATTTTCCATGTATTTAAATATATAGGATCCACCCAGGCAGATGCCTTTTATTGTTGTCATCCAATTTTCTTTAAGATCATCTGCTGATGAGAGTAGAGGATACAACTAGTTGTGATATAAAGTTGCGCTGTCCCAGTTGTGCTGTTAACTAGCTGTCATTTTAGCAAATTGCATAATCTCCAGGCACCAAGGTTATTTAACATGAGAAACAGAAATAATAATTTTAACTTCTTTATGGTGGTAACATTTTACTATTTAGAAATGCTCCCCGAGCTCCTTAGAAAGAAGGTTTTAACAAAATGCTTACTATTCCTCTTGTGTATTTATAGATGAGATGTGTTCTTCAATTAAGCGCACAGTTTAGATGGATGCAAAAACCTGTCCCTGTGCCTACAGCAATACTTTCAGTGGCTGTATGCATGTGTGTGCATGCTTCCCAAAACCTCACCCACATGCTGGAATGCAAACACAGAAAAGGCGACTGTTCAACAGGATGCGATGAAAGCTGATTGCCTGCTCTGTAGAAAAAAAAAAATTACATACAGATTTAGTTTTCATTTGAAGAAAAGCAAGAGTGATGCAATAATTCCTCGTTTTATGTTTATGCTATAAGGGTAAAAACTGATTTTTATCATGTTTGCTATGCTGGCAGAATAAAACAGCTCAGCTTTCTAACATATTTTAATTATGCATCATAAAATTAATTTAACAATGAAAACACCCTTCAATTCCATATTCTATTTCACACCTACATTGCACAGTATTACTCAAAACAACTACTGTGTGATACAGTATGATTTTCTATGTACAAAACTACATTAAGAGAGCATTCGGGTTACATCCTTAAATCACAAAATGCCACTAATACGCTGTTACATACGAATAAATTTAAAAAGAAAGACCTTGTAAACAGACCGTTACAAGAGTCAAAAATATCGTAAGACTTCTGTGGTCTGTTTAACACTTCTAATAGCTTTCACCACAGGCAATAATAGGCATACCTGTTTGAAAATCATATGGTCTATTACATTTCTACAATCATCTTTCATCCCAAAATATTTGTATTCCACACTTCTGGCACCCTCTTGAACAGAGGAGAGCAACCACCAGCACTATCCTACCGTGTGGGTGGAGGCATGGAGATTTTCCCAATGCCATCTAGGACAACTCCTGACTGTTACGAGAAATGCCATGGGGTATTACTGCTTTTTCAGAACAGGCAGGAATTTGGTTTTAGTAATTTAACTTGTATGAAAACCCCATACTTAGTAAGCTGCCTGGAACTCCACGTCTCTACCTAAGACAGAGGTTCTGCTTCAAGTAGCAGTTGGAGTTAACAGTTCTCACTACAAGCATAACTTGAAGGTTATGTTAACAGTAATCAGAACTGGGTATTACTGCAAACATTTATACTGGATATACAATGGCACCAAGTACCTTCACCGAGTGCAGCGGGTGGCAGCTTGTCACATGGAATAATGCCTCCAGCTAAATGATTGTTTTACCTCAAACCATAGACAAAGGATGACATTATTGCAACTGTGCAATTAATAACCTGCCACTTTGTTAACTACTACAATGATATCTTCACGGATCAGCTTGAAAAAGCCAGGGAACTTTTCTTTAAAAGTTCTTTCTTTCGACTATTCAATTGGAGAGCCATGAATGGTGTATTAATAGCCCATTTACTTGGTGTTCCCTCTTGCAGCGTTGTTTATTGCGTATGGGAGTTACATTTGCTTTACATGAGCAACATTTTGAGTTCAGGACAAGTTGTGAACTTTTTAAAAATAGAAAAATAACAAAAAGAGTTTGACTCTGTCAACATCTTATGAAACTCTAACACAGAACTGATTTTCTACTGTTAAAAAACAAAGTACCATAGAAATCTAGAATTTGTTTTTAAAAACAGATATCCGTAGGACAAATGGTGTCTCCAGTATCTTATAAAACCCACTATTTTAGGTCTAGTCAGCATAAAACTGCCAATACCAAACATGGCCTGCAGGCACTCAGGTTTAGAGCCTACGGTGTTTCTATTGATCAGCATTTCAGAAGTGTTTAGTTAACAACCGAGATTTGAATAAGAGGAGTAGTAGTGTCAGAAGATAAGCATAACCTCTCCCCTCTTAAGTGAAATTGGTACTATTCAGTCAACTGCTTTTTTAGATAATTCCCCAGTCTCTATTGGAAATTGCCACCACTATCAATATTTTTTAGGTTATTTGCCTCATGTCACTTTTCTCCCTGGCATTGCTGAGTTTCTATTATTATCCCATGTGAGCTATTCAATAGATTGCAATCTTCATGGCACTAGTACTTGCCAAAACAATTAGACTATAGCATATAGTGGTTTTCAAATGAGATTTTAAAGCGAATGGTACCACAGTTCCTTATCCAGCAAAGTTTATTAGAAGGGATGACAACATCACAACAACGTGTGTAATTATTCTGACTAATACACAATCGGCTATGATGGTCTTCAGTTCAATTGAAACAGCACTATGGCGTTGAATCAGCTCACACCTTTGCAACATGTGAGTTTCATTACCATTTAGAAGATGTAGTCACTTAGTGGTTTTGCCCAAGAAGTAGCTGGTTGGAAACAGGAACAGTCAACATACAAAGGAATTATTTGTTAGCCTTCATCCTAACCTCGGCAGCGGCCAAACAATTTGAGGAGCACGAGAAAAGAAAATGGACTGTGGAAAGAGAAAAAGGGTCAGAGGCTTACATAAGGCCTTCAGTGGGTTTGTTGTTGAGTTTCTTCTTATTGATCAATTTGTTGAACACTCTCTTTTTGAAAACTGGACCGTGGAAAATCCATCTGACTCATCAGTGATTAATTTTTTGGTTTAAGAAACGTACCCAGATTAATGGGGCGTGCCTGATAATGGCATGTGGTTATTCAGGGTGTGAACAACCTCTAGGGTCTGTCCAAACAGGCAGCTTCGGGGTTATCTAATCTCTATTGAAGAAGCAGAAGAAAATCTTTCTTCAAGAAGCACAGTGCAAATGAGAAGGGCATACAGGGAGAAGCAAAATGTTATTAAAGTACAATTTCTATATTAAGCTATATACAGTACTATACTAGACAATGCCCATATTATAATATTAAAATGGAATGGTCAATTACAATACTCTTCCAGCTATGTTACCTTAGAACAAGTCAGAAACCAGGACATTTATACTAGAATGCAATGTTCTGCTTTCCCCCCCCCCCCTAAGAAGTACGAATGCTTCGTCGCCGGCTGTTTTTCAACTCGTGTGAAGCACAAAGCGGTGGGTTTGAGCTGTGCCGCGGGAGCTGCGGGCGGCGCGGCGGGGGGAGCAGGCCGGCACACGGACCGGGCTGCGCTGCCATCGCGCTTCAAGCGCAAACCGCAGATCCCGCTGGAAGCGCTCTTAATCCCGGGAGCGAGTTACCCGCGACGGGGGTAGGTCAGGCTGCGCTTCAGCCGCTGCTGCCAACTCGCCGGTCCCGGGGGACAAACTGCCAGGAAACTTCGGGGACAACAGCAAGGAAACTCCAAGCCGCACACGCGGGACGAGTCCCAGCGGGCACAGGGCGACCCAGCTTCCATGGCTGAGCAGAATAGTTTGCCTGAGGGCGCCGGGTCCCACCGCGGGGCCTCCCCCCCCCCCCCCCACCCTCCGGGGCTCTCCCCACCTGTAGGGGTTTCGCCCCGCGCCCTGGTGGCTGGAATGGGGAAGGGCTGAGCCCGAGGCGGCCGCCGGGACGCTTTGCTCGGGGAGAGGAAAATTCCAGCCGAGCGGAGCGGAGCGGCCCTGCCCCCGCCGGCCGCTGACAGCCCGCGGCCGGGGCCGAGCCGGGTCCCCGCACCGGGCGGGCGCTGGGCCGCCGCTGGCGGGAGAGCCGGGTGTGTGGAGGCGGGCGGCGAGGGAGGAGCTGGGACGGGAACAGGGAGCCTCTGTTTCTCCGCGGAGTGCCGGAGCCGGGAAGGTTCCGCGTTTCAAGTTTCTCGCCGCGAAGTTATTTTTTCGCTTTTGTGTTTGGGTGGTTCTTTTTTTTTTTTTTTTGGTTGTTTTTTTTCCTCTCCGCCCAAGGTGTGGTTCAGCGAGCGGCCGCCCCGGCGCAGGCAGCCCGGCGGAGCCCTGTGCGTGGCCGCGGCCGCCGCCCCGGCAAGGCGCCCCATGGCCGCGCTGTAAACAGCGGGCAATGCCCGGGCTCGGGGGCAAGGCGGCGCTGGGGGCGGCGGAGCGGGGCCGTCTTCCTCAGCCCGCCCCGAGCAGGTGAGGCGGGGAGCCGAGGCGCTGTGCGGGCGGATCCCAGCGGCTGCGCCCGCCCTGCCCCCGAGAGCCGACCTGCGCTCACCCAGCCGCCGGCATGGACGGCCGCGCTCGGCAGGCGGCCGCCCCGCCGCCCTCGGGGTAAGCACAGCTCACCGCACGGAGGGGGGGAGGCCCGGCCGCCCCCCGGCCCCAGAGGGGGAGCCGCGGTCATGCCGGGCCGTGCGTGAGGCCGGGTGAGGCGAGGTGCGAGGGGGCAGCTCGGGGCGGGGAAGCCGGTGCTGCGCGCCTCCGGCCGATGAGGTGCGTGCGGCGGCTGGGAGGCAGCCGAGGGCGAGGGGCTGCTCCCCAGCGCCGGGGGGGCGAGTGCGTGTGCGCGCCCCTTCCCCTGGCTTCGGCGGCGGAGGGAGCGGGACCGCAGCGCCTCGGCCGAGCGGGGAGGCGGAGGCAGATGGAGCAGCGCGACCGTTAAACGGCTGCCGGCGCGGCGGGAACGGGCGGGAAGAGCGCCGTCCCTCGCCCCTCGACGGTATCTCGGCCGGTTCCCCTGGCCGGGAAGCGGGCTCTACGGCGGGATGGGGCTGCGGGGCAAGTCCCTCTGGCCCTCGGGTGGCCGGCGGCCTCCTCGGCGGTGCCTGGCTGAGCAGCGGCGTGGGCGTGCGGGCTGCAGCGCCGGCCCTCGCCCCTCGCCGCGGGCATTCCCCTCAGGGGCGAGCCGCGACCTGCCTGGCGGCGTCCGGGTGCCTCGGCCGGGCTGCAGTATTGCCAGAAACCGCTAGTGCGGTGCCTTGTCGGGGAGCAGCGCTTCGTTGTCGGGCTGGGCTCCTCTGTGAGGTCTCCGAAACGCCAAGTTTCGCAGCCTGACCGTCTGTAAGGTGTGTGTGTGTGTGAACCTTCAGTTCTGTGTGTAAAAGCGGTGGTAGCGGTGTGGGAGAGCTGGGCGCTTCTCAGTGCTTTGGTAACTGCCCACACTGGAAGAGGGGAAAAAAATCATAAACAAGCAGCATCTGTTGAAAGAAGTAAAAGGGTTTGTTTGTTTTTAAATGTTAGGCTTCTCAAACAAATTGCTTATACTCTGTCAGGAAATGACGGAAAAAATGACAGAAAAAAACTTTTAAAGAATGCAGTTTTAAATCTTGGTGAAACTACCCCAGTTACCGATCAGGAGGAGGAGGCCTTCCCTTTGGGTGTAAAGTAGTCAGGTGTGTTTGAAGAAAATTAATTCATTCAATAACTTCAGTAGGAACTTGAGGGATTCAAAATACTTAGGAGACTGTTGGAGTTATCTTTAAATAGAAGGGACAAAATACGTGGTGAGTGTATTTTTTAACACCAAGACTTTCTTGAAAGTTCCATATCCTATGTAAAAATAGATTAATGGGATTTCTGACCAAGTGAATACAGGATTAAGAGGTGCAATTGATGGTAATTTACTGTTGTATTTGCAGTAGCAATCAGAACAGTTTGAAGTTGTGGCTGTAGTGTACATGGAAGACTCATAGAGGAGGGGTATTCACTTAGGGCCTTGCAGCAATTCCACGTTTATGTATGGCCATTGAGAAACAAAGTTCATGTTCTTAATCAGTGTAGAAGGTATAATTACAGTATAGATAATTACTGCATGTTTAAGACTCTGGGTATGTAAGCTCAGTTGAAAGGACTGAGCGTATGATAATAGGGCATGATACCAGGTTAGGAAGTGACGACAACAGTGTCTTGAAGGTCCTCAGTTTGACTTGTGGGCAGGAACGTGAAAACAAGCCAAAACACACAATTAAAATTTTGGTGGTTCTGACAGCTTCTCTGGGCCTGTCACCTGCCATAAAGCTGTTGATTATACTGAATTTTGGCTGCTGCTTGACTTCCCTAAGTCAGGAAGAGTAGTCTGTTCCCTTAATGTGACTTCAAGCATCTGTCAGCATCCACATCTCAGGTTTGAAAAACATGTAGCTAACAGCAGTGCTCATCTGTGTCAGCCCTGCAGATATATTTTCAGGCCTTTTATCAGCTGTTCTCATATAATTTGGTACTTAGGAAATCAATTTACCATTCCTTTCTTGTTACAACAAGAGTTTTTTATTGGCAGTTGTAATTATTTCCTGAAGATGGTCTCATTTGCTCATCAGAGTACTGGATTTGGGGAAAAAAATCTGGATATACCAGCAAAAACAGCAACTCCCAGTTTACTGAAAATGATCCACAGATATGTTTTTGAACAGTAAGCAGTACTGTGGTTCTCTCTCTGAGGTGATAGGAAAAATTGTGCAATCTGGGAAGAATTTCTGTTGAAATAGCAACTTTCTTTAAATGAATTACCAAGTGATATGATACTGCATTATATCCCTTCTTAACTTGCCTAGCCAGATGGAGAATGTTGTTAATCCACAGCTGAAAACTGTTTACCACTAGACGTGTTCTTAAATCACTGTTTGAAGTTATGGGGTGTAATTTCTGATAACTCTTCACAGCTTAGAAAGTCTATTTATGCTAACTGCCAAGAAAGCTAGAGGTGTTGAAGGTGTTTTGTGAGTTTTCCAACTTTGATGTTTATTTAGCCTTGAAACTTTGATATAACTTAATCATTGGTGGCTCTTCAATATGGAATTTTGTTATCAGTTCTATGGCGACAAGCTTTGGGAAAGGACCCTGTAATTATATCCTGGAAGACAATGTTTTTGCATGGAGGATTATGTTTTCCTGTTGAAAAAATGTTTATTAAAACAGGTTGTGGATAAAAATGTTTGCTTGAACTTGGGGAAAAAATGCAGGGGTGTAATTCTCACCATACAATCAAAGTAAATCAGTAAAGATTTTTAAAAACACCCTGCTGGATTTTCTTTTTTAATATGGTGAATAGAAGGTGTGCCCAGTAACTAGCTGGAATTTTTTGGAATATGGTGAATAGAAGGTGTGCCCAGTAACTGGCTGGACATGACACATAGTTTCTTCTGGTAGCAGAAGAAACTTGGCTGGACCTACTTTAAGGCATTTTATAACTCATCTATCTTGCCTTGAGTCTGAGCAGCCCTCATGACAGCGTACTCTTGCCAGGCTAGTTGACACAGTCTGCTCCTGTTCATCACAGAGCTGAATTGGCTTTATGTATTGGCTGTGTTATGGGATGATAGGAAAATGTGTGTTTTAATACTTTAAAAAAAAAAAAGTGGCCGTGGTTGGTATCCTGCCTCTTGAACATAGTTTTCCAGCTGTTGCTGGATAGCAAACCTGTACCCTGGATTAAATACATTTTTACGTTACCAAGTAGACTTAAGTGGATTTCACTAGCTGACACAGGTTGTTACCATGAAGAACTGTGTTGTAAGTTAATATGCTGTTAAAATATTGGAGCAAATTTGGATTTCGGTAAATGGAAGATTGATTTCCTTAGAATGCACATTGAGGGTCCACCTTTAATTCAATTCTAGTCAGTTTCTGATAATTTTACATTATTTCACTTGTTCCCTTAAATCATGTGTAAAGCTATATGCTTACTTTCAAGATAACAGCTTCTGACCTGCTTTACCAAAGCAAAGCCCCTTTGTTTTGTCATTTTCTTTTTGTGTGTCTAATGAAAACATGCTTAGGAGATACAGCTGCTCTCCAGGGCCTGGAGATAGAGAGGGTTGTATTGGGGGTGGAGGGGAAGGAGAGCCAAACTGATCTTTGGTTAGCTTACTGCCAGAAATACTCCTCGCATGTGTCCTTGTCTGTGGTTGCTTGGCCTAGTGAATATATTTGAAAAGTTTAATAAGAAGAACAGGAGGGAAGTCTTTTTCCCATGGTTAGGGCTATCTAAAGAACTAAGAGATGTTTTCAGAAAGAACAAGAAACTTAGCTTTTCTCTTGTGTGTAACCGTTGAGCTTTTATCAAATCATTTCAATCAGATTACCAATCTCTGGAGACATCAGCTGTGGCTCAGTGTTGAGAAGTGTATGGCATCAAGCTTAGAATACTGATTTGACCTCTCTTTAATGTTGCCAGTTGAGTCGGTTCACAACATAGCCACAGGTTTGTTCGAGTATAAATGAAAGCCCTCCCTGTTGTGGGATGGGACAGAAAGTGTAGCAGTAGCTTCAAACCAAATATTCTATTGCCAGTCCACAGCAGCACACTGGTGTGTGTGTGTGCTTGTCTGTGTCTGAATTTACTGTTTGGTGAAATTTAGGTCAGGGCCAAAACTACATTTTTATCTTGCAATGTTGCTATTGCTTTGTATACTACACTATTGTATACTCTTACTTATGAATAAGACCTTTTATTCTTGTGCTACTAAATGGTAGCACTATCTAGGATCAGAAGTTAGGCTGGCACGGGTCTAACAAGCAGTCCAATCTTAGATGTGCTTATCTCTTAGGCCGAAGACTTCAAGATAAATAGTTAGGTCATTTTTTTCTCACCCCCATGACCCTGATGAAGATCAAATAATTGAGCAATAACGAAATGGAAAGAACTTTGAGAATTTGTGACTGTAGAGTTTGCTGGATGTTTGAAACGGGGAGTTATCTACTTTGTGGGTGGATCCCCATCAGGAGCCACTTGAATGCTAATCATTCCAGGGGGTAATTTGCCGACTGAGTTCTGAACATGCACGTAATACTTCTTGAGGTGATTGTGTTGTTCTTTTTAATGTATCTGCCCTAACCAAGGCAATGTCAAATAGTTGCAAGACACAGTGGTGCCATGAACTGAACATTGCATTTAAAAGCTGGTTTGATTACTCAAACTTCGTCAAGTCTGAAGTCATAGCTGGGTGCTTATGGAGTAGTCACTAGTAATGTTCACTGTTGGAGTGTGTTGCTGTGGGAATGAGATCAAGGAAACATTAGGGGTGGAGGAATGTGGATACTAGGGTGAAAAAATGTGTGGGAGGGTAATACACAAATAGAGAAATCAGCAGAGTTATTTCAAAGCTTTGTCCAAGTGTGATGGTATCCTGCGAAAAGGAAAAGTGAGAGCTAGTCAAAAGGACAATTAAGAGCTAGTTGTTAGTGAGGTATCAAAAGCACGTGAGGGGGAAAAAGTGCTTGAGACTGGAAGGTGGGTTTCAGTGTTATCTTAGGTTCTTTTCTTTCTATAGTTACTGGATTTTTTTTTTTTGTGAACTTTAAACGAGATTACAGTGTTTATGTAAACCTGCAGATCACTGTTTATGTTGAGTAGGCGCATCTGTGTTGGGCAGAAGAAAAGAGCCCATTGTAGGGGACCAACAGCCTAGATTTCAGAGGAAACTGAAGATATTTACAGGATTGCTGTCACATGACAAACAAATTAACTCACTAGGAATATTTTATAAGTCAGAAATAAATGGTTTCTCCTGTAATCTGGCAACATCTAAATAGGCCTCCCTTCATGAAGTAGAGTACTGTGTCTGATGTTCTTGACTGTAGCTTGGAAGAAAGTTGCTAAGTGTGCAAGTTTTTCTAGCTTGACTGCTATTGTTTCTAGCTGCCACAGTTTTACGTGTGCTGGGGAGCAGCAGATGCCAAATATTCTAGCCAGCCATTGGAGTTGCAAGTAACAATGTTAGTGTCTGCTCAATTGAATATTTTTTTTTTTTCTAGAAATTAACGAGTCAATATGATGAGTTGCTCTGTTAATGTAGTGGATACAAGGAATGCCGGGTGTTCTCTGTCACGGCTGTGTGCAAGTTAAAACAGATCTGACTTTCTTTCCCTTTCACCTGGCTCTCACTTGCTTCCCAACAGCTGGCCTGCTGCTCTGACTTGAATTCACGTAGATGCCTGCTGTTTGAGAAAGAGTTGCTTTTTACTGTGAGCATTTGCTGTCGCTATGTCCTGCTCTAAAACTCAGACAGTTGACGTCAGGGCATTAGAGGATGACAAGAAGCCGAGATGTTGGCTCCTAGACTCCTGTAGAGTTCTGTGGCCATGCCCAGCATTAGCACAATGAAGAGGAAACTCTGACTGTGCAGCGTGCGACAATGGAGAGTTCAAGGGGGAAAACCACCCCTTGCTGTTTTGAGCTGTAACAAGCAATTAAAAACTTGAGGTTTCACCTGAATTCTCTCCTAAGGTAAGGTCCCACAATTAAAAATGTAACTCTTCACATGAAAATAAACCTAAACATTCACTATCTGGAGTTCCAATAGATGCGTTCTGACTTAAAATCTGCATGGTGATGGACTAGTGCATTTTTTTTTATAGTTTAACAAACATTTTTTATGCATTAGAAGTGGAATACCATGGGAATCTTCACAGAATTGAGAGTTCTTGGATTTGTTTTTATTTGTTAGGACGTTAGTTCAGAAGTTCAGAAGGGGTATGTACACTTACATGGAGCTTCTGGTGGTTGTAAATGATCAAAGTGCTGTAGGTGGTTAAAGGATGGATCCCTATCCATGAAGTGTCTCCCTGGGGAGCTTGCATATATGTTGACTGTGCTGCGAGACTGGGGTTGTCAGGATTGCTATTTTCAGTTAAAGAAAATAGAACACATGAATATTTTTAGCTAGGCATAAGCTTTCTTCTGTGAGAAAGCACTCGTTTTGTTGGAAGCTTCAGTTCTACAGCAGTTTTCATTGAAGAAATAGCTTCCAAACTGTACTTTCTTCACGATATTTTAAAAATCCTTTGTGTACATCTCTTTGAATTTTATTTCAGTTCTAGAAATGTAGCTACTTGGTTCGCAAAACATAGATGGATCTTATTTAAAAACAGGCAAACAAACCTTTTCTCCTTCCCAAGCAATGTAAATGGTTACTCTATGCGAAACAAGAAACGTGTGCTTGAATTTTTCTCAAATACCAACATTGGTACAGTTTTTGTTCTTTGCCCTACATCTCTTCTACAAAGTGATACTGTCTTAATTTAAAAAACCCTCACACCACGATCTCAAATTAACATTAGAAGCGTAGGCATTTTTCTTTAAAATCAAATCCCTTTTCAATTTAATATTCCTGAATATTGATTCATTGTTTTAAAAATCTTGTTCTTTTCATGGGCCTTGGTTTCCTGTTGGGAATTAATTTTCCCTTGTGGTATTTTACCTGGCTTTCATGTCAGACCTTCAGATGTGTTTCCTTCCAAAACCATGGGTTTTTAGCAGGTAACTTTTAAGTGTTTTGCTATGGGAAGGGCACAAGGATCTCTTTCAATTGTCTCTATAATACAAACATTATTGACAAAGTTGCCTGGAGGGACTGCTTTTTCTATTTTTTCATTATATGTTGCATTCAATTTGACACACGCACCCCCCCCCCCCCCCCCCCCGAGTTTGACATACTGGGAGCTTTGCTAAATGAAGTGGGTTAAATAAGAATGTTCCAGGATATGGGACCATCAGTAGGGGGTAGCAGTGGAAACTTTGTGTAATTATTGCCCAGATGCTTTTAATGTGTAGGTATCAAGGTTATTAGAAGGGCAGTAGGGAAGAATATAGTGTGTCAAGTTTGGTTTTTGTCATTTACCACATGTTTAAGAATCACTGGATTGCTCTTGACCTTTGTAAAACCTAGTACAGTCCTTGTGTACTCTCAAACTAGACTGACAAAAGAACTGTATGTAATGCTGTAGGTAGAAGATAATCTACTGAGGTATCTATTGTTTAACTCTCCTTGTCACAGCAATGTTGAAAGCATTTTTTACTTGGGAGGAACATTGTTTTGTCTCTGGATCTAGTAAAAAAAAAAAAAAAAAGGAGCCAAAATGTCTGTTAGTAACAAAGTTGAGAAAACAAATGTTTACAACTTATCATGCTGGGTTGTAGCCCCTTCAGGCAAAAATGAAGTACATCTTTCTTCATGAGTAGCTGAGGAGAACCTTTTGTTCTTTTCATTAAAGTTGCGTGTTGTGCAGAATTAAATATGAAACCATTCTGGCTTTGAGAGCATAGAAACTATTTGCATGAATGGATTTTTTTTTTTTAATTTCTTTAGTTGGTAAGAAAAACAAGATATTAGTTGATGATGATTGTTTAGTAGGTGGAATTTGTGATGATTTTCAGGAGTTTGTGTAAAATCAGAAGTTCAAGGCCTGACAGAAATATGACAAATTTTTTATTTTATTTTTAATTCAGAAACTAATTCCTTAAAAGTCAGGTACTGCTATGTGTTGGAAGTTGTCTCTATGTTTCCAAACTTTCATTTCTTAAGAGCTGTTGCTTTCTCCACCTACTCTATGAAGTCTCCAGGCATAAACTTTTCTGTATCCTCTGCTGGTCTCTGATTCATGGTCTCTCACTTCCCCTTGCCTGCAATTTTGATCCTCTCCTTCCACCCGCATTACAAAGCAGCCTCACTAATTCCATCCTTGGCACCCTCCTTAGAGCTATTTTTACCACATTCAGCCTTTAAAGTACTCACTTCTTGGAGAAAGTCCTGTTTTGCTGAATCTTAAACTTCAATGTGCTATTGCTTCTTTTCTAAAAGCCTTTCTCATAGATCATCCTTAGGAACTTTGAAGATTTGTAACAATTCCTAAGGCACCTTAACCATTGCGGTTTTTAACATTTGGAAGCCAAAGTGGTCTTTCCCCGTCAGCTTTTATTGGTGGCAGATGCTCTTGAAGACATTTGGGTTTTGGGTGGTTTGGGTTTTTTTATTTCCTTTATAGGGAGGAGATTCCTTCCTCCTATTACCTTAAGCTGTTTTGCAATGTATGATCCTGTCCTTAAACTCCTTCACAGATGACTCCTGCTTTTAGCTTTTTGGATTCTGTTTTTGTGTGTTCTTTTAAATTTTGAGATTTAGAAAGAACCTGGGCCTTCAGCTTGGTCCTTCCATCTGTTTTTTTTTTTTTTTTCCTGTGTCCCATTCTGCCTGTATCTGATTTCTCTTCCCCTGACTTCTCCCTGAAATTATAGATTCTTCTTTATCTAAATGTGGCTTTGTTTAAATATTATGCATGACGTTACCCAGGTTAATGCGTCTTATTCCCTTGTACTTACATGGGCTCTGAGACTATTTTCGTTTCACTACAGTGTTGAAGGAGAGAAGGGCTTCCCAGGCCCTTTCGTATGGCACTTTAAGGAGGTCATTGGCTGTCTTTGCTGTTCTTGTCTGCTCACTTATCTACAGTTGAGTAATGCCTTAGACATCGCAGAACTTGGAGCTGAGATCTTAAGGCAGCAGTGATAGCTAGAGACATGAAATAGGATTTTTTTTTATTCTTTTTCTCCTTTCAACTAAGTCAGAGTTTACATACGACTTTGTTGGGCCAGTAGTAGTAATTTTCTTCATGTATTATAGCTGTCCTTCTTCAGAATTAGATATATTTAATTTGATGTCTGCATGACAGGTTATCAGGACATTTGTCGTAGAAATGAACTGATGGAACTGGGTCAGATGTGTTTCTCTTCCTTCAGCTCCTTAATGCTTGTCTCTTGTTTCTTGTTGGTTGGTTGAGTTTGTTGGGGAGTGGGTAGAGGGATCTGTTTTTCTTCCAAGTGATATGTAGTGGGATCAGAGGATTTTTGAAATCTGGGTAACTTGTGGGTTTTGTTTTGATTTCTTCTACCGTTTAGGGCATATGCTTGCCTTTTTTTTTTTTTTTTAATAGAAAAGCAAACTGAAAATCTAGAAGGTATAGAAAACCAAAGCAGTTTTATAAGCATTCCTTCAGAGCTGATTGTCAATAGTAAGGGGGGGTAGGAGAGAATCTGAAGCAGCTTATTTTGGAAAAGTAATAAGGATCTGACATCATTGTCTGAACTGTTGGAATCTTTGATGCTTTCTAAGCATCTATCTTTGACTGTTCTCATATTTCTACTGCCCAAACATTCTTACAAACTTTCCAGTCTTCCTCCCAAATTATGCTGCTGTAATGCTTCTTTATCTGTAAATCTCACATAAGTAAAGGAGAAGGAGGGAAATGCAATGAATTGTAAATGTTAAATGAAATCTTAAAAGTATGCCATGATTTATTTTAGAAAGAAAATGGGATTTGGTGCAATGATAATTTTAGAAATACATAAACAAATTGATCGGTTCTTATGTTTTGTTTCTGATGGTGTTCTTTAAGATACTGCCTTCCATCGTCGTCTTTTTCTTTTTTTTTTTTCTTTTTTTCCCCGTTCCTGCTTTTACTTAGCAAAAAAATTTCCTGGATTCTGTAGCTCCAGTATATAAAGCCTGCCAGCTAACGGGTTTATGGGATTTTTTTTTTTTTTTTAAAGACTGCTTGCCAGCACTTAATCCAGAATAAGTTTTTATGGTAGAATTGAGAATGTTTGGAAATAATGACACATAACATAAAAGCTGAAATTTCATCCTATATAATGCCAGACAGTATTTTATATGTTGACTGTAGATGGAGATTTTAAAATTACTTGGTACCCTGACTGAGTGGTCTCACGGAAAGATCTATATGGTGTCAGTCAAAGCTCTACCCCTCTATAGAAGAGACCGATGTCCTGCATGCTGTCTCCACTATAGAAGAACTTCTGGATTTTCCTTCACATTTCCTGAATGAAATCTGCCTATGCGCCGAAAAGCTGATGCTGCCTCTTCCTGTTTGTGGTGCAGAGATCTGTAGTAGGAAATGAAGTGCCCAGCGAGTTGTTTATTTTGTAAGCAGATGTTTGTCAGAGCTACTTGGAAGAGCTTTAGCAACTTAAAACAGAAATACCCTTGCAAAATCCTGCCCTGGTTAATTGAGAATTGTTCAGTTCATTTGCCAACAACATAATCTCAGAAAGGAAAATGGTTGAGTATGTAAAGAATTCTTCTGTTACATTTTGTTGGACAAAAGGTCCAAGATCAGAAGTAATCATTTCACGAGTTTTTAACTTTCATTTAAAAATAAAATAAAAGAACTATGAGATCTGTAAAATATCTACGTTTGTTGGCCTCTCCCACATCCCATCTCATCATGTGTCGTCTTGTTTCACATCTCAGTCATACACTGAGAGTGTTTCCTTGAGTCAGTTTGTGGTATCATGTGAACAAATGCTCAACGTGGTAGAAAGATCTCCAGTATGTGTGTAAAAGAGCATGTGATACTTTATCAAAGTTAGGAAGTGATAGCTAAACATGGTGTACAACATGTTGAAATTGTAAAAATTCAGTCGGTAAGATCAACTTATTAAAAAACTTTTGGCTTCTTATAGTAAAATGAGATCCGTCAGAAAATGTGAATCACATCCTCAAACTGACGTAGTTTTACCAGTATTATGTGAGGAAGAAGTGGTTTGGTGACTCTTTATGAGAAAGACTGATTAATTCAGGGATCTGGTTCTGGATATAGAGATTTACTCTTCTCTCCCCTCCTTATTCCCAATTTTTTTTTTTATAGTAGTCAAATCATTAACAGAGGTTACATACCTATCTCCCTCCCTTATGGACAGGCTAGGTGGAAGGAAGTTTCAGTGTCTTCTGAACTGAGTAGGTTTGCTGCTGCTGTTGTGCTGGTGGAGTAAGTTTGTTGCAGCTTCTTTATGCCCTCTTCTTCAGTTAGAAGTCTGTGAGAAGCTGTTTGTAATTACAAAAGTCTGAGATAATTCCTTTTTCTCTTTTTAAGGTTAGGAAAGGCTTTTGTGGCTTTAGACCCTCTTTACTTCCCTGTATTCACCTTAGGATCCTCTTTTAGTTTGGGGATGTTTTTGAAGTGTCAGCTTTGAATTTCTGGATCCAAAGACAACTTTAAAGCTTTCTGCTTTAAGCTTGCAACACCATGGTAGTGACTTCACATCCGTGTAATAAAAATTCCAAAAATTCTGGTTGTTGTTGTTTTATGTGTGTCAAAGGAACAGATGGATGGCCATTAGCCACAACTTGAATCTCTTCTCCATTATGAAGCCAGGGTTCTTTCTATGGATTTTCTCCTTTGGGCAGCATTTGAAACCCAACACTTACTTACTGGGAGAGAGAAAATGTGGCACTTAGATGTTTATGGTATTGGCACTTACAGTTTGACTTGGTAGAGTGAGGGTGAACTTTCAATTTCACAGAGTTTGCAGCTGAATTTTAGCACTCTCTTGGTCATGTCTCTTCTACTCTTATCATCTGTGTAGATAGCTGCCCATTAACTTTTTTTTTCCAGCTTGATAGACTGCTCTGTTTTTCAGCATGTTGACTTCAGTTTTATAACAACATTCTGCATTGCACTCATCTACTGCAGTTAAATTTGGGGAAATCGGGACAAATTTTGGAGCGATTAGCAAATGAACTATCTGCAGCTTGTCTCTGACCTAGCTCCTACCACTAAGCACAAGAGTAGAAGCTCTGGTCTAGGTGATGTTCTGATTTACGCATGTTGTCACTGAAGCTTCTATCGCTGTAGCTGCGGTGGTGGTAATTTTGCCTATCCTTCCCTCTTCACCCCCAGTGCCCACCCCACCCCAGGCTTTTTTTGGCCACTGTAGGCAAATTCAAGGTTCTCTAGTGCTCTTTAAGTTGGGGTCATTAGATTCTAATGAAGAAGTTTGCCCTATATTGGTATTAGTAATCCTTTTGTTTCCACTGACATTCTGCTGGCATGCTGCTTACCACTTACTTGAAAAGAAATTGGTAAAAAATGTGGATGCCATGTAGATATAACTAGCAGTACATTCCTTATAAGTTTTTAGTGATTTAATGTATTCAACAAGCAACAATTTCTTCTAAAACTGTTTTGAACAAATGCAGTGGTTAACAGTTAAGCACTCTTGGTCTTTCTATTTCTAAAGCGTGACAACATGTGAATGGCATGTTCATGAGTTACTGCATGGTTACAGAGTATAAGCATGTAAATCATTTGAAATGCTATTTGGCTGGTTACTTTCATGGGTAGGAATGTGGAAAATACTGGATTTCTGACAGGATTCTGACTGTTGCGATAACATAGGATACAGAATTACTAAATAATAATCTGAGAGGTGTCTAATAAAAATTTTTATACATCTAATCTTTTAGGCATTTTACAGAGATTCTCTGTTGTATTCAGGGGAAATCTCTAAATCCAGGGAGAACTTACAGAGACTGCTTCAGATATCAGGAGTTTGTGTGTGTTTTAAAGGCTTCATGAGATCTTACAGCTTAGATCATTCAAGCAGTATTTCTGTCCTTTCCTCTGAAAGCCATAAAGTAAGAAAATCCTTTTTCTCCGAATTTTCTTGGGTGTTTTTACATGACTTTGTGGGTAGGAGTGTGTTAAATACTTCTTAGTTAATATTTATAAACTTAAGTCACATTGTTTCAAAACACTTAGTTTACATCTATATACTCTGTATTAGAATTTTCAGAAGGAAAGAACAAGAAACATAAAATGCTGCTGCACTGGAGGGTGCTGTTTCTCATAATGAGAAGGCACTCGGTTATAGGAACTCTGATAAATAAAGGCCGTAGACAAACTGCCCAGCTGTACTTTAAGATGAAAACAGGATGTTGGTTGTATTGCTGGAGGACTACTGTATAAATCAAAGGATATGCTATTATTGCTGTGTAAGGAAGCTGTACTCCCTTAGAGTAGTTCTGTATAAAAAAGAATGGTAATTGCCATGCTTATCAAGGACTGGCAGTTCTCCTTTTCCAATTGTGACCTGGTGAATCCACGTCTAGTTCATGACTTGAAACAAAACGTTGCCAGTTATTTTCATCCCCTATTCAATAGGACAAACAGAATGTGGTTATTTTTATCTCTTTATGGTTCCTTAGATAATACAAATAGAAAGCTCCTTTCCTATATTCAAGCAAAAGGGAGAACCTTTTCTGGGGCCAGAAACTAACTTATTTGAAAACATATTTGTCAGTTATCAGATGTCTTAGTGTTTGTAGCAGTGGTCCATCAAGTAAGGGTAGGTAATGATATAGGGTAGACCAGTGATTTTGGAAAATGCATATAACTTTTAAGTAGTCATGCCCTATGGGCATTAAAGATGGATTTTAAATTCTAGCTGTTCATACAAACACATGGTGTTCTTTAACAGGCCAGAAGCACAGTTATCAGGAGACATGGCGTGGAATTACCCTGATGTGACCTTGTAACTGGTGGATTTGAAAAGCCTTATGCATTACTTGAACTGGTACAGTACTCTGAAGGCCTCTTAATTATACTGCCAGTATTATTTTTTCTTAAAACTTCTAATGGAGGGGAATGTATTCTGGAGTTCTTGTCTCAGTTACGCACTCACACAGGCAGTCCTCATTGTCTAGGTTGTATTTGTTCCTTAAAATGACTGTGATTTTTTTTGTTCGTTTGTTTTTTAAATTTTTGAGCAAGAATCACAACTTTTCATCCACAAAGCAAATAGCTGTTGCTTTTGATTAGTAACTTAAAGCTTGGCAGGTATGTAAATTCCTCAGCAGGGTACTGGTTTTGAAGAGCTACTTATGTTCCAGTGAGAAATCTCTTGAACAGATTGTTTTAGAACATGTGATTTTTTTTTTTTAAACTTTTTTTCCCTGCTTCTGTACTACATTATCTGCACTCATTTACTCCTTTCCTCCAGGAAACACATTTGCATTAAAGTTCCGGTCTTCTGTTTATTTAGTTCCTGCTACTTATTGCTTCCATGGGGTACTCTTTGACTTTAAAATTAATGGAAGAATAACTGATATCCTGGGAATTAAATCAAGAAGAAATTAAGTACAAGGACCTGATAAATTCTGATGAATTCTTTCACTAATCAAGCTTCTGTTTTGACATGGAAAGATCCTCAGTAATAGTAATAAAAATAAATACAAGGATTAAAAAAGCTATAAAGAGCATGTTTTTCATAGCATCTCTGGTGTTTCATGGAAGGCTTCTTGTATCCCTACAAGAGTCAGGGATACCACTGGTTCTTACTGTTAAATGTTGGCTTTGTCATCAGAAAAAGTTCAAGTGTATTTGCTGGAAGGTACTCTAAGCTGGCCTGAGCCAATTTTATGTGATCTGTTTTAGCTAATTGCCTTTTAGGTAGAATATTTGCATTGTACCACAGCATTTCATAGTCCCAGCTGATATACCCCAACTTCTATTTTAAATTGGTGTGCTGGTGTAAGGATTCTTGCTGCAATGAGTGCAATACTGAAATAGTAAGTATAAGAGATCACTCAACTTGCTTTTAAACTTAATCACATACAGCCAATCTAATGAAATAACAGCAGTGGTTCCAAGATCTCCTTTGTTTCTTTATATTGTATTATATTACAGTCTTGTTGGAAATAAAGACGACTGGTGAGAGATAAAACTGGCATATCAAAGAATTGAAAGGGTTGATTGCAGTGTTGTCTGCTTAATGTCACTTTAAATATCTTGACTTGCTAATTTGGTCTGATTTGAACATAGCAATGTCACGTTTGAAGGCAGAGGATGCCAAGAAAGGAAGGAGATGATTTAGATCCCTTGAGCTTCCATAAGTATGAGTTTCAGATTGGAAATTGGCTATAAAATATTCAGATTTTTCAGAAACAGCTACATGATAAAACAGGATGGGATACCAAGGCCTGTAACTGAATCCATAGCTTGTATGTACCTTTTCCAAAATGTAGCAAAGTGTCTGCTCTGTCTTGGCAAACAGCCAGCTTGTTTCAGTTTCTACTGTCTTGAGTTTTACAATGTAAAATTACTTACATGTTTAAAAAAGCCAGAAAACTTCAGGCTGGTATCATAAACAAGTTCTACTGTACATCCTGAGATGTACAGAGATCCAGGGTTCTCCTGCTACTAGCTTGGACTAATCTTAAATCCTGGTTAGAAGACGGGACATAACAATACCAAGCCTCTAGTATTGGTGACTATATGGAATTGTGTTTCATTGTGCTGATGAAATTAAGCTGTCTGTTCATCCATCCATATTTGTTTGTGGGATATAAGCAAGACTATGTTTTGCAGGTGAAAGGATCTAACTCTAAATACTACTAGAATCGCTGTTTAGTCATTTGCCTCATTCTGTTGATTTACATATGCTTACACATACTTATATATGTATACTCACAATGTTTGAGTTCAAGCATTTCGTTTTCCTTTGTTTTCTAGAGCTTAATCTTACAAGTTCTGCATGTTTTCAGATAACAATGTTGTGTATGTTGTCACTGTCGGTAGTTGCCAACAGTAGACATAATCTGCCAAACGTTAAATTAATTCTGATTACACACTTTCCTTAACACAGCTTCTAAAGAAAGCTAAGTGTCTCAAATTCCAAGTACACAAACCAGTACATTCAATACATATATTCTTCTTCAGGAATCTGTGGTGACAGTTGTCACTGACCGCAGTGTGGAGCTTCACATAAGCTCAAGAAGAGCAGGAAGATTGTTCTTTCTAGTTTCAGTTTGCCTTCTTGTTCACTTCCAGCCCCCTCACATAAGAAGCGTGGAAGGCTGGGACTTGTAGCCAGTGTTATCCAGTGGGATGTTGCGGGTTTGCCCACTGTGAGCAAGTGGGGATGATTTCCTTTCTTCTTTTTTGTATTTAAAAAAAAATAAAAAAATAAAGGAATATGAACAGGAGTGGACAATCTGAAGAGGTGGTTTCACTCCTCCAGTGAAGAAGGTGAGGAGTTGGCACTCTTAGATTTACAGGTGGACTCGATGATCTTGAGGGTCTTTTCCAATCTAAATGATTCTATGATTCCATCTTTTCCTTCACCAGCCACTTAGCTGCATCACTTGGCATCGGTTGGGATAAAGTTATGCAGCTATGTAATTGGGGCTAAAAAAGGCCAGTAAAAAGATAGAGAAATGATACCTTGGCCTAGTGGTAAAATTTGTCTTGCAATTTTCTCAGAAGCTTATGTCATTGTTATGATTCTTTGCTTTTGATGGCCACCTGTTATCCTTATTAGCCACCTTTGACCCCAGAAAGCTAATAGTATAGAATATTTTTAAAGGCTGCTGGATCATACTTAAACTTACAGTCTAATAAAATGTTTCACCTCACTGTAACTGTGACAGATGCATTTCCCGTTCAACGCTGCTGTTTCACATCAGCAAGTATGCAGAAAATAGAATTATGAGACTAAAAATGATGGTGAGCTTGAGGAAACCATGTGACGGCACACACTGGTGCGAAATGTTTTATGAACAACCATTATTTAGCCATATTAATTTTCTTTTTTGATTAGAAAATGGATTCAGCCAGTCTGTTAGTGAGTAGTTAGAAGGGGTATGGTCTAGTAATTAATGCGTGATTAGCAGTGGGATTCAGTGAGATGGCTGGTCCTTAGATACAGAAGATGGTTAAAGGTTGGTGGACCTTACGAGGAGGAGGAGGGTGAAGGCATCCAGAATCACACAGTCTGTTTCCTCTGTCTTTACCTACTGTAATCCCTAATTTGACAGGTGAATTCTGGTATCTCCTAGCAGCTTGTTTGGTCCTGTGTACATATCTGAAGTGACAAATAAAGCTGTAGCCTGTTTTTCTGATCCCTATCTGTATGTCTGAGTCAATACTAGACCAACTTTGTCTGACAAACTTAATTTGTGGCTGTCCCAACACTTTCAACACAAACCCACTTAGGTATTTTGGTGGCTGCAGTTACACGATTACATCTGTTTTAAATACACATTCATTCTGCAGTTCTACTGACATTGCTAAAGAAGTCTTCATATATGCAGGCTATGTTTTAAAACCGAGTAGAAATCCAGGACTGGAAATGCCTTTTTGATCCATTAGATAATCTTGATAGCTGTTATTAATCTCTCTTTTAAGTAGATGATAAAAAAAATTTATTTCCCCTAGAAAAACGCAGTAAGCTAGCATAAGTTTTAGTTATATGTCAGCAAGAGACAGAGACAAGACTGTCATAGTGTGTTGGGTCTTCTGCAACATGGTTTTTGGACTCCTCCTGGGCGTGATCTGATGATAATAGTCACCTGTCTAAACTGTTAAGCTTTTAATTTGGCAGAATTTGTACTCATAAGATACTCTTTTACTGTTCAGTGAAGCGGGAGCTTTGCTTTGTTTTTAGCTTACGCTGTCAAGCATACCATACTAGCAATACAGACATCTTTCTTTTCTGGATTTTTTTTTTTTTTTTAATCTCGCAGTCATAGGTTGTTCATTTAAAGGAAGACATTTGTGTTCTAAAAACAAATGACACACACACAGCTGTGTAGCCAAGTGACCCAGAGAAAATGAGTTCCCATGATCTATGTGTATGTGTAAGTGATGGGGACCAGAACTTGTTCTTTGTCGAATAGTTCAGTTGTGCATGGCCTCGAGGGAACATGCGGCCATGCTCCTTGTACTGTTAACTTTCCATGGGAATGTAAGACTGTGTCTCAGTGCTGGCTAGGAATAGTTGGGGGTGTGTGTTTTGCTTTTTAAAATTTGTTTTCTTATATCTGAATTCCTGTGGGTTGTATAGAAATTCGGGCTACATACTGGTTGCACTTTTAAGGAAGAGTGTAAAATTGTTTGATACTGCAGTTGTTAAGAATTGGACACAAATTTTTTGTGTTGCAGTGGCAAAAGATACGCAGCCATTTAATTTCTGCTCTTTGAGTTCTTGAACAAATACTTCTGTTCTGGAATATTTGAAAAATGAAGGGAACTTCTTAGTCATCTGCATAAATAAATAGATACAAAGTTCTCAGATATCTGAGATGTGAAAACATAGTTTGGGGTTTTTTTCATTATTATTTTTGTTGTTGTTGTTCTACAGTGGGTGAGACAGGACTAGGATTGGCAGAAACCTTTTTTTGGTATTTGATTTTGTGAGTTAAAATTTTAGTGTTTGAATTTATTTTTTTCTTGGGGGATATGTGTGTAACCTCTCAATCAGAATGGAAAAGTTCTGTAATGCCGTATCATAGACCAAGTGCTGTTCAAGTTACTAATGATGAACTATGAAAGCTTAATGCATTGGCTGGTTTTGAAATGATGATTAGCAATTTTATTATTAGAAATGTGATTAACAAAAGTAGCAATTTAATTGCATAGGGTTCCTAGTGCCATCCTGAGGTGTTATGCCAAACCCGTGCAAAATATGTGAAAACTAACTATGAACACTTCTCTGCCTTAAGTAAGGAAATTAAAAAGCAGAAGAAAACAGAACTCAAATAGAAGACATGCTAGTTACTTCCTCCATATATCCCGTATATCGTATCTCATATCCTCATATATCAGCTTTCTCCGAGTCCATACTTTTAAGAGTATGGCTTTGATGAGTAAAGTACCTACTTCCCACATTTGTACAGTTTCGTTTAGCTTTCTATTAATAATGGTATAGGTGGCAATAGAAATGGACAGAAAACCTATTTGAAGCACTATTACATTGCATCTACCGTGTCTATTTTTAACTCAGTTTATTGTATTTAGAATCAGTGAAGCTTACTTCCATTAGTTGCATCAGCACATGACCTTGCTGTGTTATATGTAAACAATATTATAATTTACATAATTGATGAAGTGGGAAGTCATTGTATGAAGTATTGTAAGTATAGTTACTCAGTGTCTAACGGCAAACACTTCAGCAGAAGCCCTTGCTCTCCAAACCCAAGCAGAGGAGATAATAATAGCTAAATCATTTCAGTAATAAGTATTTTCCTTTGTGTTTTGCTTTTGGTGGGTGGTGGTTTTTTTGGGGTCTTAAATACTTTTCTATTAAGTAATGATTTTTAAGAAATACTGATTCTAGGCACTGAAGTTTTGGTACCAAAATCAATTTATTTTACCAGGTCACTAACTTGTTAATTTAGTATTTGTCAGGCATGTGTTCTGAAACCGTTTATTAGAATGTAGAGTGCTTTAGCTTAAGAGTCAGCAAAATAGGTAAATAATATGCTTAAATCAAACTTGTATAGCTTCGGAAATCAATACTGTTACATAATCATCTGCCTTACCCAATGTTAAAGTCGCTGCTATATTGGCGTCTTTCTTTGCCAATGTGTTAATGTCATGCTATCTAATAGGAAAATAATCTCCATCTACAAACAGTTTAAGGTATACAAGGAGTAACCAAGTAGCAGAAAGAACAGTTTATAGTTACTTGGCAGTTTAAACAATTACCAATCCACTCTTGAACTTCTGTCTGAGGGAATAAAACTTTCTATTTTTTAGAATTTTTGCCCTCTGGGGTAAGACAAATGACAGCAGATGAATCGGTGTTCTAGTTTATAGTATGATGCAACTGAACTAAAATACAACTTTTTGCTTATTTTCATTTATTACTAGAAACATTGACAAGGAAGACTGTTGCTGATCATACTTTTGAACTGAAAATTTAAAATGGTCTAGGACTTCAGGTGACTACAATGGTTGTGCGTAATCATATATTATCTGTTAGTTTAGAATATACTGAAATATCAAGTTTATACCTTGAAGGAACCTTTTGTTTTATAGAGTGGAAAGCAACTGTTGCAATCCTGGATGACCTCCAAATCTCCTTTGAAAATCAGTTTCTTCACTGAATGAGCGGGAATAGCTTTTATTGCAAATGTTTTGGCTTTTAACTCAAGTGTCAGGGATTTGAAATTTGGGGAAGAAGAAGCCAACAAAGCAGATTAAATAGACTCCTAAGTCTAGCTTTGAAATATTGCTGTACTAAGTCTTCTATTTTGGATGAAATGATGTATGATTCTTTTATACATGAGAAGGGCAATGTTTTAAAGGGATGTGGTAGTGTTGAATGCAGTGTTAAGACTTTTTCAGACTTTCATTCACTTTCTCAGAAGTTAGCACTGTCCTTTATTTAGGAGGAAGAGAGAACTATTTAGAGATTTTGCCATTTCAATATTGATAAAGTCATGGTACGAAGAAAATTCTATAGCTTTTTGTATGAGAATGCACATGCTTTATGAAGATTTTGTCTTAAATATTTTCAAAATGAACTGACAAACCCCAAATACGTATCAATTCTTAAGAGTATCTTTACAATAGCATTCTCGTGTTATGCTCTTAATTGCCATTTAATGAATTTATAAAACACCCTGATATTAACGGAGGTACTCTACTGCAGACATATGTAATTTATATTCTAGGAATATTTGTTGCTGGACAATAACAATGCTTGAAGAAAAACTAATGAACCAGTCACTTGTTCTATACAGATGGGATTAGATACGCTCTGATTTGCCTGGAAAAGAGTAAGAAGCCAAGTAGCTTTAAAATATAGCCTACCTGCAGTGCCACCCTGTGGCTTTTCTTTTCATGGCTTCTCGTAAACTAACCAGTTCCTGTTCCCTCATCCCCAGCGGGAGGATTATTTGTGAACTTCTAAAATGTCTGTGTTCCTGGCTGCAGACCTGGTCTAACCAGGATAGTACAACACGTTTCTGTGCTGAACTTCTCTGAGGCAGCGTTATTTGTCCCTGCTGAAATCTGCTTAGATGGAGAACCAGAAAGAGGATTTCTGAGCAACACCAGTTCATTCATCTACCACATCAAATCACTAAGCAATGGCTGGCTTTGCCATTGAAAAGGAAAGATCACATTGAAGCTGGAGAGCAAAAAATGTGTCAATTCACAGTAGTAACATGAAGGAGCATGTTAAGTGGTCTCCTATGGTCCAGCAGTGCTATGCATGCGTATAGTTTATTTCCAGGTAGTCAGTTTTCTGGAAGATGGCTTCATTTTGAAATTAGATTGTCTAGGTAGACACAGCATTTGTTGTGGAGATAGTTGATATTATTTTGCATTCAAGACATCTGCATTTTTGTTGACTTTAATTGAAGGATGTCAGAGAGACTTTGTTCTTAAAAGCAGCGTTATGCTTTGAGGGATATGTTGTGCTTTGCCTTGCACCATTTTAAAAAGTCACTCAAATCTTTGTGGGATAAGTACCTGCAGATTTAAGAGTGGTTTTCACAGATAGGAAGTAATACAATGTTGAGGATATTTCACCCCAAGCAAGCATTTAGGAAAGAGCTTTTCAGCACTTTGTCTGCCTGGTCTGCCTTGGAGAGCAGAACCATTTTTCTTCTTCGCAGCCAGCTTAGTCTTACTAACATCTCTGGTGAAAGGCAGAGTTTTACTTACCTGTATTTTCTTCCTGCAAGGAAGCAACAGAACAGACTCTTTTGCCCCTTCTGCCTAGGTGGCGGCACGAACATCATCGTTCAGTGCAGGAGCTTCAGTAGCGGTTCCCTAGGCTTCCACCACAGCCCGCCATCTGTCCACACTATACCACAAGCTGACCTGCCACTCTCCAGTCCAAGGAGAGTGGCTACATTTTTGAGTGTTTAAAATTGGTGTCTTTAATGTTATAAGAGTTTTTATTGTAATGCTTTGAGCATGCTTTCAGTATTTTCTTGCTACAAAAGTAGTGACTTATTTTAATAAAATGAACTTGCCACGCTTGCATTGCTCTGCTGTTGGCGTGATGGTGCTGCCTGGGTTTCCTCGCTTTCACAGGGCACTTGCTGCCTGCCCCAGAGCTACTTGCGCTGTGCGGAGGCAGGACGAGTGACTAAGGGGACAAATCAAGTCTGGACTAGCAAAGCCTCAGTATGTGTTATTCAGACACCTCTGGGGTTTGCCGTCTTCATTGAGGGCTTTGTATTTTTCTGTCATAGGAAAGTAAAATGTGAGAGCGTGGTAAGTATCAAGCTGTATATTTAATGTGTATAGGCTTTTCCTGATAAGCAGGGGCTTACATCAACGTTTGGTCCTAATTATAGAAATTGTACTTGGGCTTCTCTAGAAAGCAAATGTTTCTTTTTCTGAATTCACATATCTTGCTCATAAACTGTAAGTAGAAGCATGTGAATGAGTCCTTGCAGAATCTTAAAGCCAGCAGTGGAAATATCTGAAACTACAGTCTGTACCTGTAGGTTGTAGTTTGTTATGTGGAGCTGGAAAGTCTTAAATAGTGAGAGTTAAAAATGCAGTTTTCTTGTTCCAGTGTTGGTAGAAGGATTTCCAATCTTTGACAAGAAGGGCAGCATTTTTTTTCTAATTATGTTTAATATAAAAGCAGTGTGTATCTAAGCAAATGATGAACAAAAGGCTTAAAAAGAAACAGTTAAAAGACTGTACTTTATTTTCATAAAACTGTTTTGAATTGTTTAATGCTTGCAGTTAAATACATCCTTTTGGAAGCCTGGATTTCCAGGTAGTAGCAACCAAAGGTAGAAGAAGTGGATGTGAAGGAAAGTAAGGGAGAAGTGTTTGATTACGCGTCCTTATTTAGGAAGCTCATTTGCTCTTTCTACCACACGTCAGCCTTCTGCAATATTGGGGATGTGTAAACTAAGGAGTCTATGATTTAAGGTACTTATTGCAGAATCTCTTCAGGCTGCTATAAATTGCAACATAAAGAACGACTTCATTGTACTTTAGATCTTGTTTTTTTGTTCAGTGGATGATTTTCAAATGACTCAATTGTAAGTCATGGACAAATCTGATTATTCTTTCTTAAAACACAATATTGAAATGTACACATGCTTGTACATTTTTGTGTATCACAGGTCCTGGCTTGAGTCCTTCCTGTATTAGAAATTTTGTCTAGCAAAATGTCTTTCTTCATACCATAAATCACAAAAAGGCTGCAGTTTTAATTTAAGAAAATGCATTTAAAAACTTGTATGCTGTATGATTCAAGTTGTGGTAAACATTCAGCATTATAAATAAAAGCCTGCTGGTATCTGTGATGGCACTTCATTTCATTGGGAAAGAAAATCTGTGCTCACTGTTCTGAAAGTGAAATTTGTGACTGAACTGTAGGCCCTTCCATATCTTTTTTAATAGGTACTTTTGTTTATATCTTTCATTAAAATAAAATTTAAAAAACTGTCAGATGAGCTCACCTATAAAACATTCTATCTTTAGGAACCTTGGTTAAAAGATACTGTTTGGTTTTTACAAACAGTCCACAAGAGGAGGAGAAAACAAAACAAAACAAAAACCCAAAGAAAAACCCCTAGTGTTGATACATGCTGTTCCTTCAGTTCTGTGATATGCTGTGTCTAACTTGGACTGTCTCATGTTTGATAGAAAAAAAAAAAAATTGGCCCGAAATAGCCACCTACCATAAATGTCTGCCTTTCTGTTGAAGGCTTGCAAAGTTACGGGGCTAAAGTAAAACACTGAATCTCAAAACCTTGGTGTGTTGTATGCCTAAGTTTTAAAAGTAGATAATATCAGGTAAGCAGACCAAATGTCCTCTGACTGGTATATCACTCTACAATAATGTAATGGGTTTTTTTTAGCAGCACATGAAGACAAGACACCCAGACACATTTGTGAACTTGCAATGGCATAAGAGGCCTGTTACTACCTGAAAAAATATTTTCCTGTTTTCCTCTTTTCCTTTTTCAGCCCCTTTTTTTTTTCTTTTGGTCCAGTAGTACTCATCTTCATCAAACTGTGCTGTTGGCACTACTTCTTTCCTCCTGCTTCCATTCATTTTGTTCTTCGTAAGCTTTTAATTTGATAGGATTTCAGTATTTGTACTCCATGCAAATAGAAGTGTTTGAATACTTACATCATGTCTTTTTAAATTTTTTTCTGAGTAGGTAGAAGATCAAGCTGACAGTCCTGCTCTGTGAAGAACTTACAAGAACTTGGGACGTTTTAACATAGAAAATTTTGTAAAGCATCTGTTTTGTACTATAGCACAGAGGAGACAGGCTGCACAAGTGGTGTAGCACTGTGTGATGAGCTGTACACCCGTGCAGTAAAGGGTGTTGTACCTAGTTTCTAGAATATCTGGTTTATCTAGTAGCAATTTGAAGGAGCCTATGAGCCACGGTTGAGGTAGCGCAAGGAGGGTTTCTACATTCAAGTGGGCGTTCTAGCAAAATATTAGAATGGTGGAAAATGAGCTCTGTCAATTTCTGCTGATGTACAATGCGTCGGGTTTTTTCCCCCCCACATAATAGCTCATGGCAGGAGCATTGTTCTAAGATTATACTGTAGATTTTCTAAAAATAAAATTAAAAAATTCCCCAATACTATAACATGTAATAGATATTGAGTATGACTGGAGCACTTGCACTTCTGAATATTACTCTAGAATTATGGTTTGAAGCAGACAAAACCAAACTAAAGCCTTTTTTTTTTTATTGTTATTTTAAATCATAATGGTGCAAATAGCACTTTCAGGGTGCTAACCTGTTAACGTTTGATCTTCTTGAAGATATTTTAAACTATTTTGTTAATGGTGCCATACTGTCTCTGCTATATCTGGAATGAAGTCTGTATTTTGGAAGGCATATTGTCTTCTCTTTTTTCCAACTTTGTTGATTAGAGCTTTCTTCTTTTGAATGCTAGAAAGAATCTCCAAGCATGACTAGCTGCCCCTTCCAGAAGTTGGTACGGTACACTCCCAGTTTAGTTGTCCGTGATACTGATTTCAAAGATATGTGCTTATCTGAATTAAGGAGCTTGTTTGTGTGCATATTAAGTAAGAAAGAACACTGTATTTTTCTTCCTCATTCCTGTCTTATGGGTGGCAGGGAACCTGAAGCATGGTCCTTTCCATGTGCCATCTTTGCAACAATGGGCTTTTGCTCCCCAGATGGCTTCTTACCCCTTTGGAATGAATGTCCTCCCGTAAATCGGTTTCAGCTCCTGTAAAAGAAACTCTGATCAGAATTATTTGATATCATCATTAAAGAGGGGAGGCCTTTTCATTACAAATTTTAGTAATGATCCCAGTGTGATTAACTGTAGAATTTTTCCATTGCCTCATGTTTTCTTTGCTTTGAGGAAGTACCTGAAACTTGCATGACAAAGTTTGTGACTTTAGTATAGAGTTCACTTTTGTTCTTTTTGGGTTTTTTTTGTGTTTTTTTTGGGGGGGGAGAGGGTTGTGTGTGTGTTTGGGTTTGATATCTGATAAGCACAGGAACTCAAAAGACTGAGAGAACACCACCAGATGTGCAGTTCTGAAGAACTGAGTGAGTGCTGGATGAAGCAAACACAAGGTGTCCTTGCTTCACAAACTGTTTAGCATTGAAACATTGCAATTATTTTTAACTTTTTGTTTTGGGAGGAGAAAAGTGAGTGTTACTAAACCTGACCAGAGGTACAGGTTTTTGAAACCAGCATTATACTACGTGTAGACATTCACAAGAAACTTGTTCAACTTCTTATTAAAGCTACATCTAAATTCCTTACAGCAACAGTGCCATAAAAAGATCTGTCAAAGTACAGACTATTCTGTCAGGGAATGGATATGATTATGAAAACTTGTATGTGAAACTGGATCTGAAAGTTTCTGAATTAAAGCATGGGATTTTCCAGAAGGAAATCGCTGTGGGAACTTTATTTTGTCTGTTATTTTTTGATTAACTTTCTAGGCCTCTGAGAGTGATTTAAGGAAGCACAGTTAACTCTGTTTGGAGCTGTAATTCTCAGATCTCCAAAAACACTGCAGGCTTTTTTCAGTTGTTTGTTTTTGGGTACATTTGATTGTTGAATCCCATAGTGACATTTAGTGTTCCAGAAAGTCTTTGTTGTGCGTGGCTCCTGCTTCCGCTGGTTAAGGAAGATAATACTGTTTCAGTTCTCCTTAATGTTGTCTGAATAAATTGTGGTGAAATGAGAGGGCTCCAGAATCTTGCAGAATAGTCATAATAATAATGTGTTTGTTAAATAATAAGGTGTTTGTTAGAAAATGCAAATTCTCTTTCTCTGTGGTTCTCTGTCATGAGAGAGTTTGGGGACTTAGAAGATATTTTTAGCGTTGCAACTTTTAAATAGTTGGATGCTGTCTCTTTTTAACTATGTAACTTCAGTAACAAGTCAAGTTTTCCACATTATGTTCCTTTCATGATGGCTTGGCAGTAGCTATCCTCTTTGGAACCTCTAGCACTTCAAAAAAGCAGTACGGTTGTTTCCATTGGTCTTTGCTGGTAACTCAGGATGTTACTGCTTGTAGAAGAGTGCTGCACTTTTCTCAGTGTAGATTTTTGGTGATGGCAGCTAAAAAAAGAAAAAAAACGACAATAACATTCAATAATATTTTGTGAGCTGGTTCTGCCAAGCCACCAGTTTTCTCGTGCCATAGCACCAGCGCAGGTATCAGTTATCTAGGATACGCCTGTACCACCCAGTGACGGCGTGACTGGGGCGTGGGTATCACTCTTCACTGCAACTTTAATCTTTTAGCATAAGTAACACAGTAATGAAGGTGCAATGTCATCAGTTAGTAACTGGTGTGTGGGTTACTAAACCCCAGAGGGCTTTTAGCTGTGAATACCACATCTTTTACTACTATTTTAATCATACTGTTTAAGTTAAAGCTAGCGTTATGCCTGTTTGAGTTACAGCAGCAGCTTCATTTATGGAAATAACCTGAGTACAAGATTTGTGGTGAGTCTTTTTTTTTTTTTTTCTTGATCCAAGATTTAGTGATATCTTGGTGTGCTGCTAAGCATATATCATGTTTTGAACTTTTGTGGAGGGCTGTAAACTGGTATTAAAAAAAAGGAATTATTTAAACACTAATCAATGATTTTATGGGAATATTGTAGCAATAGACCAAGAGCTGTTGATCCTAGCTTTTCTGTGGAGTGTTTGGTGTAATGTGTATTTGAAGAATTCTGTAAGTGTAAGTTGGTATCTCTAAAATAAAAACAAGCTGAAACTTCTGAGAGGCAGCTGAATTAGGCCTGTTCATGGCTTTCCTGCCTACACACTCTGCTAAATAAAATAATACACTTGCTTCACAAACAGAGGGAGGGTTATAAAGGTAGCTTTACTATGACATTAAATCTGTCTTGAGAGCTTTTCCAGAAATATGAATATAGTAATTATATGATCAAACAATAAGGAAACTTTTTGGGTTGTGCACTTCCTCAGGCTATTAACCTAACCACTAATTAACCAACAGGAAATTCCAGACCTGAAAGTTTCATTATTGCTATACTAAAATGTGAAAATATAAGTGTGTTAATGAGGATTTCATTATAGCCATCTGTAGCTTGTTTTTAAATTGTGTCAAAGCAGGAAAAACATAATATACCATCTGTTACCTAGCCATACCAAGTTGACATGAAAAATATTAAAAAAAAATTACCCCAATTTACAACTCTAGTTGTGTCTTATTTCTTGTATTTTATTTGTGGCAACGACTAGTGCCATGGCACTACTAGTACTACTGGAGTAATGTGTCATTTATCCCTTAAATGATGTATTTTGTTTAGTTTACAGTTTTTATATTATAACTTCAGTACTTGGGGAGGAAGAGGTGCTGACTTTCCAAAATAGTAATTTCTGGGCAATTAATGACCCCTTAATTTCAGTGTCATATTCTCTCAAACATGTCTGAATCACCCAAACTCAGAAGCTGGGGTTTGTCTTGCAATTTACAGTTCTTTTGGTTTTAAGTAAATAAAAATTTCTGAATAACATCTATTAGTATTCTCTTTTTCTTTGAATAGTGAACATGAATTGAAGCATTTTGTTCTCATCAGACACTGGGGTTTTTGCTGCTCCTTTTACCCTAACGCTTGTATGCTCTTGTTTTATGGGTTCTTTTTCTCCAGTATTTCCTTGTGCTCCTCTGTAGAGCTTCATCCATACAAACTTTTTCGAGTCCCTTGACTTGTGATTCCCTTTGACCTTAAAAAGGAGGGAAGTTGTAATGTATTACCACGCACTTACCAAGAAATATTGTGGATTCTTAAATGTGAGGTGTTTGTAGGTGTAATACAGGTAGAATATTAGGCGAGAAGAAAGTGGTGGTCCCATGGAAAAAGTTAAAGAAATTGCTCTAGGGAAGAGAATTGGCACAGAAGAAAATACTAAAACAACTGTGGGATAGTGAGACAGATCCTTAGCTAGCAGCTGAGATGAAATATGACTTGGTAAGGCCATAAAATGTGCTCATGTTTGCATATTACCTTTTGTGCTGAGTAGAGAGGAGTGATCTATGATGCGAAAATGAGGATAAAAGGTTGTATTTGAGGCAGAGAGGTGAAGGGGTCATGCAGCTGTTTAAGGGAAGTCACGCTGTGGACAGGCAGCCCAAAATATGGGCTTGTCCTTTTGTGCCTACTCAGAAGTTTTCTGAGTAGGCACTCTCTTTGTGTCCTGAATTTGCACAGCAACTAGCACAGCTTCGATGAGGGCTCTTAAGCACTACCGTAGTATTCAAGGCAAACTATAAATTTTGTGGCTGAACATACAGTTTTTCTGTAGACTGTGATGCAACAAGTACAGCTAGAGTAAAATGAGGAACTCTTTGATACAGCAGTATATGTACAATGTAAGTGTTTTAGTGCTATAAAAATATAAAAAGAATCTAAGTGTGCTGTGCTGAACAAATGGATGAAGAAAAGCCAGCTGATGCAGTCTTTCAAAGGCTTCTGCTATTCTCTAACCTAAAGCCTTTTAGGAAAACTAAACAAACATGGCATAAGACAATAGACCTTGCATGGCTAAATAATTTGTCCCAAAATAAGAACAGAGGTATGGGAAATGGTCTACTGTGAAGGTGAAGGACTTGGACTTCCACAGTGATACATGCTGGAACTCTTAGTTCAACATGTTCATAATCTGGAAAAGCAGCTGAATAGTGAGGTGGCAGTTTGCTGACAGTAAAAAGTTGTTACTCACAGTAATGAGAGGAGACATGACTCTGAAGATTTGCAGAAGGATTTTACAAAAAAAAGAAAAGGATAATAAAATGAGATTAAATTCAGTTTAGATAAATTTACTGTGAATCACTTTGCCATGTGTATTAGTAAAGGAATAGAGAAGAAAAGAGAAAACATGATTATGCCACTGTATAAATCTGTAATGACAATACAGTGCACAGTTCTGGTCTCTGTCATCTACAAAAGGATATAGAACTGGAGAATGTTCAGAGAGGATCATCAGGGATGGTCAAAGGTGTGATACGGTTTTTGTATCAGGGACATAATGTTCTTACATTTACCATGAGTACATGTACCAATTTGTTGCATTCTGACTGTTCCAAGTAAGTGAAAAGAGAACATGCAATAGAATTGTCTAATGATGCTGCATAAAATCCTTAAACCAAATGTTAATAATGGAAAAATAATTAAGTCCCCCTTAACGTTGAGTTATTATACGATCTATAATCAACTTCCCTTGGTGATGTGTGACTTGCATAAGAAAAAACAAGTTCTTGGTCTGCTTCCAAGCCATTTGGAAGCCTCTGTCTGTGCTCTCTTCTCCAGTTCTTTTTGATAGAACAAAACTATTTGCCTTTCCCTGGAGACCTGACTGTGTTGATCCATCACAGATGATATGTCATCTCAGTAGGTACAAAGCAACTGAAGAAATAGAGTATTTAATAAAGCAGGAATTTAATCTGGAAGAATGCCTATTCTTGGCCTAGTAATCCAGGTTTCCTGCTATTCTTGCTGCTTTCAGACTTTAGTTTGTTGTGGATATTATTTAAAAAAAAAAATCATTACTATTTCAGGGTTAGATGAAATATCAGATAGTTTTTAAAAAGTCTTTTGTTTATAACAATAGAGACAATAGGTTCAAAGAGCTCCCAGCTTCACAGATATGTCCCTGTAGGGGATTTTTTTTTTTTTAAATAATAATTCTGACCAGCTTTTCCATATGCAGATAACTGATACACATCCATTGAGTTCTAACAGCCTATTGGGCTTTTGGAGGCTTTTGGTTTTTTGTTGTGTGTCCCCCTGTGCAGAAATGCTCGATGCTCTGGATAATCACGGACAAGTGAATCTGACAGTATTAAAGATCTAAAAATGAATATTACGAGGCTTTTGTTTTGCTGCCCTCACTAGTATATGCAAATCTTCGTATCCTTTTGGTCTTGGAAACAACTCTGTAGATTAAAGAGCATGAAACATCTGTACTAAAAATGTGATGATTACAGGAACCTCTTTAGAAAGTGTTTTGTATTTAGCACTATAGTGTCATTGTATTCAGCAAAATTAGATTGTTTACTTCTTGTAAAGCATACACGCAAGAAATAAAATAAATTCCATGTTTATGATCTGTTCGTGTGCATTCCCTTTTGGTGCTGAGACCAGTCAGTTGATGTTTCCTTTTTAGGGAATGTTTGCTAATACAGCAATGCCAAGATGAGTAGTTTAAGTACATGCTTTATAGAAAAATGAGAAGCGTTTTAAAATTCTAATCCTAAAAAAATTCTAACAAAACAATTTAGTTCCATTCCCTTAGATTTTTTTTTTTTTCCCTAATACCCTGTCTAAGCTCTCCTCCCACCGCATCTTTTAAAATTATCAACATTTCACCTTTCACGAGTGTTCTAGGAACTTAGAACAAAAAAAAAACCAAAAACCAAAACCCAACTAGTAGCATATTCTGAGTGATATCAGTGGGGGAAAAAGTAAAAGTAACCTTATGTGATGCAGGGGAAATAGGGAAGTAGCCAGGCACATACTTGCAGAAATGGAAAACCTTTCCTTTCTTCTCTTTCAAGTTATCTGAAATGTTGGGCACTTTCTTATCATGGTCAATAGTAATAAATTCCATTGGTGGCTCTCTGAATGAAAACCACATGATTTTTCAACAGTGGTAAATTTACTGCTTAATATGTGAAAGCCATAAGAAGGGAATTGCTAAGTAGATAAACAGTATGTAAAATCTAGTACCACAAGATACCAGTAGGACTAAAAAAAAAATCAGATATTTTATTATTGTAAATATTAATTGAATATTTGTAGCTACAGCCCTTAGATGCGGATAGTAATTAATGCCTCCAAGTAGAATTCCCAAATGTTTTGTCCTGTGTGGGACACACTAGCCATAGGGAATGTGTTGGTATTTTAGACAACATTGATAACCCTGTCTGCACTGAAACTTTTACTACTGGCAGTCTAGTCATGCAAGTCTGGCTGTCTGCATTATCGCTGTCCCCAGCTTTTCAAGCAATTAAAGTTGCTTCAAGGATTTCTGTTCTTTGTATTATTAACTCTTGAAGTTTGGTTGCAGAGTGCAGTTGACTTGGAACACAACCAGTGTTTGATCTTACTGTTTCATTCAACCTTGCACACATTAGGTAAAACTGACTTAGATTTCTGTTTTGTGTGACATAATGGGGGATGGACACTGGTGACAGGACTTCTCAGGTAAGAGAGGCTAGATAAGGAATTCTCACTAATGTCGCTCACTCAGCACACAGGCACTCACCACAGATGTTATCCTCTCAGTGAAGTGGTACACAAGCCACTTCAAAACACTGTGTGGCCTGATATGGAACTGGAAGACACATTTACCAATGACAGGAACCTGCAGGATGTTGCTGTTGGTGATAGCGCTTGCCCAAAAGAGTTTGTTGACTGCGTTCCTTCCCATTCCCTAGGCAGACTTAATTGTATGCAGTCCTCATATGGCTGTATTCATTAGGTTTGACTTTAGGAAGAGGTAACTGAATCGAGAATTGCTTTTAAGCAGCTTCTGTTTTTAATTGACAATGAAGTAAAGCTTCTGTAATTTATCCTACTTCAAACACTGCAAAGTTGTTTTTTGTTTTCCTGATAGCATAAATATTGTATTTTTGTTTGTGCAATTGATTCATCAAGATCCTAAGCTTCAATAATTTTGTAGGTAATACTGATGATCAAATTCACTGGAGGTAAACGGGTATTTGCCTCTGCTGCCTAAGTATTCCACTGATCACTAAAATTTGCTCACTTGAACTGTTTAGTCAGGTAGCCTTCCCTGTTTCTCTGTCTGTAAGATAAAAAGCACAGAGGAAAGGAAGTGTCCTAATTCTAAAACTCCCCATTAAACTTGTCTTGCAAAAATATAAATGGCACAGAAAACAGGATTGGATTCTTTTTATGGTATAAAGCCACAGAAGACATAACAAAGCTACTTAATACTCTCTTTTGAATTGGCTGAAGTAGATATGACAGGATTAATGGCTATACAAATCTCTAGATGTACTCTGTAGGCTGTTTGGTCAGGTGGTGGGATTATAAATAGGTAGGCTTACTGATGTCACCAGTAGTGAAGGGAACAACAGTGAGCTTGCCATGCACACACACACTCCGTCCCTTCTACCTACGTATGCTATTGAAAGAAATTCACTTGATTTTGATGGAGAAGAAAAACCTGTGTTATCTTGGAGGTAAGCAGAAAAGGAGTTTAATCAATTTTAGCTCTTCTTCCCTCTCGTCGTTTAGCTGATCAGCAGAATAGCTTCAAACTAACACTTGTATTATCTTACTGGGGAGTGTCATACTAACAATAATTTTGTGTGCTATGCATGGATAAATCTTTGACCTACAGAACTGTTCTGGTTGGTGTAAATGGGAATTCTGGAATTGTTTGTAAAGTGACACATATTTTGCAAGACTTGAGGATGCAAACGTTGGTATTTACACAACATTTCCTTGCTTGTTTGGTTGAACTTGTCCTAACACCTGCTGTGAGGAAAAATATTTACCAACAATTATATATCTGCAGCAGCATTTAAGTCATTGCGCTTTGAGGGAAAGCAGAATTTGGGTGTAGGGCAGTACATAAATTGCCGGAACTCAAACAAAGGCCTGTAAAAGAGAGAATTATCAATGTTTTTTGCCTTGTTTTCAGAGGAAGTATTTAATTCTTCCAGTCCAAGGTGCAAAAGCTGTTTTTTTTAATCTCATTTCTGGCTCAAAGATGAAAGCACATAAAGACCTGTAAATTTATCAATGTGGATGGACTGCTGAAACTTCAGTGGTGCATTTCTGGGTATAGAAGCTGTTCCATATTTTACTTTAAGTTGATAATTGGGGCCTAGAAGCTCAAATGAGGTTATTGAGATGATTTTCAATGAGGAATGTTGTTATTTCACGCAGGCTGTAGGACTTTTCTGACTTTGATTGTCTTTCATCTGATCTAAAATTTTGTTTGGAAGAAAAACACTTGTTGTTTGTAATAACTTGTAAAAGTCAGTGCCTTTAGTGTTTACTATAGTAGAGTCCTCGCTGTGTATTCCTTGAATATTATATATCACTTTCATTTATCGTGGAAAGCATTAAAACAGACGAAATAGACTAAATACCTAAATAAGTGCACAATGCCAAGATGGACTTTGCTTTCAGCCACAAAGAAAGAATTTAAGAAATCTTGTTCAGCTGAACTTCTTGTAAAAGTCAGGAGGCTTCTGGCACTGAGTCATATGTTAAAAACTCAGCAGTGAAAAATACTGGGTGTAAACTTGTGATACTGAAAGGTGAAAAGGTTGAGAGGTGAATACAGGAGTGAAGTATAGCAGTTACAGCAAATTATTCATCAGCATAATTGTATAGGAAAGTTTCTCTGCATTCCTCGGAGCAGACTGCTGCCGATGATTGTAATTGTTATACAGGTTAGTAAGAAGTATGCTTTTCCCTTTCCTAAAGAATTTTTTCCTGCTTTATAGTTAATGCTGAAGCCCTGTACCCTTTTTCAGAAAGAGCAGAGGCTGTCTAACAGAAGTAATGGGTCATCCAAACCAGCTTTGGCGTTACCACCATTATGCAGGGAGCCAGCTTTCCTTGAAGAAATGTCTTCTTCCTGCCTTGCCTGTTGCAAGAATCCAGTAAGAATTGGAGCTGGGGGATTGTGAATGTGCAGAAGAAAGAGGAGAAGGGGCCTAATGACAGCTCTTGCGTGTAGATAGGGATGAGTTTTGGGACAGAAATAATAGCATTCGTTTGGGCCCCTGAATTGCCAACCAATGAGGGAGTTGAAGTTAAAGTAGGACAAAGGGGAGGGAGCTTCCGCTGTGAGCAGCAGCAAAGGTGGCTATGCAAACTGCTGGTCGGGCTTATGCTATGAAGAGAGCTGGGATAGGAGTTCTGGCTGTGCTTCATACCACCCGTCTTCCCTTGCACAGTGAATAAGAGAGCAGGCTTGGGCTCCAGCAGCAGCACTGACGTTTGAGGAGATAGTAAATGCGACCCTGTTCCTGAAGGTAAGAGGGTGTCCCACTTTGCTTTCTGAGGAGGGTGCAGGGAGGGGAGGGAGTGTTGAGGAAGAAGCTGTGAAAGATGAGAAGGAGAATTTGGTGGCATGTAGGCAGGTACTGGAAGCATTTCTTCTTAGTTTTGCAAGGAGTGTTAGGCCGAGATGCTTGGTGCTCCTGTTTGGGGAACTAAAGCTACGTTGTTCATACTTTGGGAGAAACCTCTGTATTACATCCTAGTTTTCAGCATATTAACTGCCAAGATGCTTCTTTTGTGATCTAGTAAAGAAAATGCTTGTTTTGATACAATTTCTTAGCCTGAGCTTAACTCTTCTTCTCTTTTTTTTTTTTTTTTTTTTTTTTTTCTCCTCCTGTAATGAACTAGGATGCCTTGTTTGCTGACATGGTTGTCTGCATAGGAACTCTCTGTCCATTCTTCATGTGTCACATAGCATCTCTGTGTGTGTGTGTATATATATACACGTTGGGTTTTTTTCAAGCTTCTTGTTCAGGATAAGAAACTCTCCCTGCTTCCCATTCTCCTCCAATGCTTAATATCATGTCTGTTCTCCAGTTAACTAAACCCTCTTATCTCTCGGTTGTGCAAATGTACAAAACATTTTGAAGTTTTACCGAAGTAGCTAAAGGACATAACTGCTAAGAGAAAGCTCCTGGTGGCTGAAGAGCTTTTTACAAGGGAGAAAGCTTGTTCTATTCCAAACACCTGCATAAAGCCCAGAAATTAGCTGCAGCGCTTTCCAAAGTCTCATCGCTGTGCTTGGCTCAATTATTCTTCCTGTATCAGAACCTTCAGCTGGGAAATGGGACTGTCGCAGTTGAACCCAACCTTTTGTAGCAGCTAAAAGGAAACTGGAGTTAAGTTTGTCTTCCCTGTTGTTACTGCAGAGCTTCCTAGCTGCTGTCCTGCATTATTTTATCTATTGCCCACCCACACTTACACCCACATAGCTGTATTTGAGGGATGTGTGTATGTGAGGGAAAAAGGGAAGGGTCTGTATTAGTCTCTTTCCTGGCCACTGTGATGATGCTTTTCTTTTCCTTACTTTTCCCAACCTCTAAATCCAGCCAGTGCCTGCCTCCAGTGTTACTTCTGAAACATGATCTTGAACAGGAGAGAAAAGCAGCAGCAGAAGAGCTCAGATAAATTGACGATTCTTACCTCTATTGATGTTCAGAATAGCAGCTGAAAAAGCCATGAGCAGAGCTAGGTGTTTCATCTGCAGGCTTTGAAAAGACAGTGGCGTTACATCTGCTTTCATGACTAGGAGATAACGGCCAGAAGGGCAGATTCAGGTTTTGCTCTGTTTGAGAGCCCTTAATTGAACTTTTACTGGTCATGGGAGAAAAACATCTGTATGAACATCCTTTTATAGCGGTTCTTGAAAAAAGATTTGAGGGTTTGTTCCTAGTGGAGGTAACATATGTTTGCTTGAGTTTTAAGCATTTGTTAGATTTATTAGTGTATCAAAGGTTAAGCTCCCCCTTTCAGTTCAAGCTGCTCTTTGTTTTCTTTTCCTGTTTATTCAGTCAGTTATATATTACTCAATTACTGTTACAGATTTACTGCCTGCTCTTCCCTGCTCCTTCCTTTCTGTCAGTCTGTTTTCATAACTGTAAATATAATAAAGGCTAAGTGAGTCATATGAAGTTTTAATAGTTTTGAATGTCATTCAAGTTTTTTTGTACTTTCTTTTGGTAGTAAATATGGGTTATTTTTTGCATTCGATACTTTGTGAAAAGGTTGCAAATAGATACAAGTATCTGCTTACTGCAGAGGTGTGTTGCACCTGGACATGCCAAGTTTGTATTTGTACTTTGTTTTAACCCTACTTACTTCACAAGTCTTAAGTTCTTAACCTCCTTAGAAGTAACATTGGAACTAATTTTCCACTACACTTCTTCTTTTTTTATTTTTTTTTTTTTTAAATTTGTTTTTATTTTATGCTTCTTTTGGCACAACAGAATGTGCTGTAGAGGAACTTTTGTATCAGAACACATTTCTATAATTCCTCAGTAATAATAATAAACTTTATGCTAATTTAGAGCATAAAGTATTTTTTATCCTCTGTTGCCTGCTAGGATTCTGAGCTCTTGGCTGTCTTCCTAACAGTGAGGCAATTCTTATGCCTAGAGAGGAGCTAACTGTTTTGTTGGACAGTGTAAGACAACACTAAGTCAGTGGCTATCTGTGCTCAGCAGTTGGGTAAGCTTTTATATGTTTTAAGTGGGCTTGAAAAGGTCATTGTAATAATAGTTATGATTTGGCTTTGAAAGGCAATGAGTGAATCATTTTTCTAGAAAAGTTTTAAATATGTACTTGACTTAATTACGTTTCATAAGCTTATATTGGAGTTGGTGCCCCTTTAATGCTGAGGGGCACAATTAAAAACATGCCCGTACCATAGAGATTTTTGTTTACATTGCCTCTGAATCTCCCCTTTTTCCTTGTAATAAGAGAAAACTTTGCATGAATTATGGTTCGAATACAGTCTCTTTTGTTTTCAAGACTGCCACTGCCATGGGGACAGACAATCAGACGGGCAAGTGTCTGTTCCAAATGGTCTGAAGGGAACTGGAGGATTCATTTGCTGCTTTCTTGCTTTTAGTGTGAACCAGACGTCCGAAGATTCCATTAAGCTTTCACCTTACTGTCATGGTTACTGTCCCAGTCCTGTGATTTATTTCTCTCTAGGATAAGACTTTTTTTAAAAAAATCTTTTCTTCAGAGCTATGAGGCTAGTTAGGGGGGAACTCCATGCATCCCGTTGACTAGGAAAAACGTTTCTCTAGCAGGAGCTTTGAAAACATGTCTTGATTCCAGGGTTGCCTTGTTTTCTTGATCCAATTTATTGGGGAAAGAGAGTGGAAGCATAGGTATTTTACATAATTTGCTTTTGTTGTAGCAGTAATCTGAATATAGGCATAAGTAAGAGAACACTTACAGATGATTTGTTTTTTGCTGGAACCTCACTGAGTAAACTCGGAGATAATCTTCAAAGATCAGTTTATTAATAATCTTGTCACCCGTAGCATTACTACTGGCATGTCAGTTGGTGTATCAGTTGCACAACACATTTTTGTGTTGAGAGCTATTTACCCAGTGCCTCATCTTATTCTTATGTAATATTTTTAAAATACCAGTATTATTTGCAATATTGGTCTCCTTTCAGCCTTGGGAATCTGTATAGAGAAATGCACTGTGAAATACTGCATTATCACAAAAGATTTACAAATTGTTCATGTTTGTTCCTCTGCCTGGAAATTGAACTTGAAATGTGTTTCTGAACTTTGGGTTTTTTGGTATCTATTGAGCCACCTGCTAGACACAATATCCATACAATATAACCTCAGAACCTTCCCCAAATAACTAAGCAAATGAGTTTAGAACCTGAAAGCTCATGTTTCTCTATGGAGTAGGTACAGCAAATATTTTTCTTTTATTTTGTCCTACGTGTCTCATAAGCCTGGCTTGAAGGGATAACCTAGGAATGGACAGTTCTTGACTCTCATTGATCTTAACATCCAGCTGGTGCTTTTATAGTAGAAATAAAGAGATAGACTATGTATCAAACAGTGATATTGATCTAGAGATGAAAGCCTAGTATCAAGGCTGATAGGCATGTTACATAGATGCTGTGAGGCTGGTGCAGCAAATACTTGAGCTGCTTAATGTTAAGGAAAAATATTAGAATACAACAGTATGTTAAAACTAACTTAAAAGTCACCTTTTTTGCAGCACTTCTGGCAATCCAAATTTTGTGTAGAAACCTGTGTGCCTGCTAATAACTTAGTCAAGATGAATAGAATGTGACATTTCAACTAGCCAAACTCCAGTTAAAAATTATTATTTTAAGTTCTGCCAAAAGGAAGTGCTTTTCATGAGCAACAGCAAGCTGTCCTTGGAGTGTGATTTTTAAACATTACATTGTCATATATTCAATTAGTTCTAAAATTAAAAACTTAGTAATTTTCAGGAGTTGTAGGGAAATAAATTCCATCTAAATTCTCCTTTATTGAACTGGTATGGAAAATGAGTAGTCCTACTAAACCTTAAAAACCTTAGGTAGAAGTAGAGGTGATGGCTATTTAGAGACTCTGTGGAAGTCCTCAGATAAGTGTTTTCTGGTTAATCTTAGTGTGAGAATGCTAGACGTGGTGAAAAAGCTCCATTAGGAATAAAATGAGAATAATTCTTAGATGAATTTTATGTTTACAGTCCCATTGGGTCTCTATTCTTACTCTTTCCCTGCTCCAGTGTGGGGTCCCTCCCATGGGAGACAGCTGTCCACAAACTTCTCCAGCGTGAACATGGGCCGCAGTTCTTCACGAACTGGTCCAATGTGGGTCCCTTCCACAGGGTGCAGTCCTTCAGGAACAGACTGCTCCAACGTGGGTCCCCCACGTTGGACTCGGGTCACTCCAGCAGACCTACTCTAGCGTGGACTCTTTTCTCCATGGGTGCGCAGGTCCTGCCAGGAGCCTGCTGCAGCGCAGGCTTCCCATGGGGTCACAGACTCCTTCAGGTGCATCCACCTGCTCTGGTGTAGGGTCCTCCACAGGCTGCAGGTGGATATCTGCTCCACCATTAACCTCCATAGGCTGCAAGGGGACAGCCTGCCTCACCATGGTCTTCACCATGGGCTGTAGGGGAATCTCTGCTCCGGTGCTTGAAGCACCTCCTCCCCCTCCTTCTTCACTGACCTCCATGTCTGCAGAGTTGTTTCTGTCACGTACTCTCACTCCTGTCTTCCAGCTGCTGTTGAGCCACATTTTTTTTCTCCTTCTTAAATATGTTATCACAGAGGTGCTACCACTGTTGCTGATGGGCTTGGCCTTGGCCAGCGGCAGGTCTGTCTTGGAGCTGGCTGGCATTGGCTCTGTCAGGCATAGAAGAAGCTTCTATCAGGTTCTCACAGAAGCCACCCCAGTAGCTGCACCACCCCACCACCCCCTACCAAAACCTTGCCATGCAAATCCAATTACAGTCATGGTACGAATTCTGTTTCATAGCAGCTCTATGGCAAACCGGCACTGAACATCTGGAGCTGACAGAGTGACTCTGAAGAAAATAGAAGGAAGAGTTGAGATGTTATAGTAGTCTCTGAATGGTGTATTTGACATTCTTTATCTCACAGGTTTTCTTTCATCTGGAGGTCTTCCTAAAAGCATACTCTTTTCTGCAATCATTGTTCCTCATTAGATTTGACTGATGGCTTCCTGTCTTATTTGGAGGAGTATTAGAGCTAAAATTGGGACAAGGCAACTTTAAAGGTGGCAGAAAGTAAGTAAATTTAAGCCCTGATCAGAGAATCTAAGCAGTGAACTGTAATTTGCCAATGAATGTGCCATAACATAAAATGTGTTGTATAGAAGCAACTCTACTTTCCCTGGAGGAGGATCTTGTGAGTCCTTGTTCTTACTGAATGTTATAAATGCATAGACTTTTGCTACTAGGTAGTATTAAATTCAGTTGCTGAATTACAAGAACAATACAGTTGTACAGGGTGTTTTGATACAACTATAGTATAACTTTTGACTTCATGATCTGAAACTTTAAGTGATTGAAAAAATTCTAGAATTTCTTTCAAGCAACTTGTTTGAAATGTGTGTGTATGGAGGAGGTAGGATGCAGCAAACAGCAGTGAAAGGCGGTTAAGGTGTAGTGTAGATAGTTCCAGGTAATATTTTCACTTCAATTTTCTAAGCGTAGCAGTCATTAATGGGGAGAATATCTAGAAGCTTATAAATAAAATAGCCTTTTCTGCTTTTGGAAAAAGCCAGAAGTGTTTTGGGGTTTTTTTGTGCCCATTATCATTGGGCAGTGTAAAGCAAAGGACTTCCAGTTGGTTCTTTTTCTGTCAGCTTCAGACTTGAGCTGGAAGAAGCCAAGATGGGAATGGGTGAAGCCAAGATGTGAAGGAGAAGTCTCTCTGAAAATGAGAAATCCAGATAATTGTGTTGTGGTATGAAATAAATACCATTTCAGATGTGCTAGCAAGTGGACTCATCATCAAGAATTGCAAAATGTTAAGATACATGCTTGCAGTAACCATGCACATTTGCTGTTGTAGCTATATATAACATGACACCGTTGGCTTTAACTGATTTCATGCAATGTTTCCACATAATGATGAACAGATAATTTAGGGACTTGGGAATTTTCTGCTCTTTGTAATAGCACACAGGAAAACAGAAATGCATATATTGTAGCTGTTGAAGTAAGGTTTTAGTTTTAAATACAGATTTTTTTTAAACGAAATCTCTAATGAAAATATATACCTTATTACACGTTGGTCATTGTTAAATTCCATGTTTTCACTGATCTCTGGAAGAAGGTTTTTTTTGCTTTAAGAGACTAGATGCCAAGTATGAGCTCACAGATGGGGGGAAAAAGCGTCATGTGCATAGAAAAATCCTGTGCTCATATATAGGCTACTTGGCTGTACTGGTGAGGGTAGGGGTGGGAAGAGTAATGGTCCTATTTCTTGAGTATTTTCATTTCAGTCTATCACAACATTATGCAGAGTGGCTTTACAAAATCTCTGTAAGAAGAAAAGCCATGTATTCCTGTTTTCAGGCTAAAAGAAAAATATTCCACGTGGAACAGCTATATCAGCGTGATTTTTAGTATTCAGATTAAGAATAATAAAAACTAAAATTGAGCTGCATTTCGCTAAAGGAAAGAAAACAAAAATATCATCCATAATTACACTGCAGATGAAATCGGCCTTTCAGACTGGCTCGTAGACAATAGACAGTGTTGTAAAATACTCCATTTTTCATGTGTTTGATTATGTAATTATCAAGTCCTAATTTGGGAGCTCCAACTTGGAAACTAACTGAATGTGGATTACTGAACACTTATGTCTTATGAAATAATTCCCCTCTCCCTTTTTTTTTTTCTTTTTTAAAAAAAAGTGGCTATCTATACATATGCCTGAAACACGTAGCAGTGATTTTTTTGAGTGACTTACATTGATAACTTCAGTCTTTTGCTGGACTATGACAAGCAGATCAGGTAGTAATGCTGCAGTTGTCTCCAAGCTTTTTCCTAGCAAGTAGTGTTTGATCTTGAAGATGTGTGGTGGTGATGCTGTGAAACCATAATACCCCAAGAGGCAACTGAATAAACAGGAGGAAAGTGGAAAGTTGGTACTTCCAAGATCTTTGCTTAGTGTAGAACACAAATTTGTTGTGTATTAAAGATAAGTATTGGGCTGGAATACTTATAGATGAAATTAGGGGTTTAAATATTTTGTATACCTGTTGGCCAAAACTGATGTGTCATTGTAAACAAAACAAATAAATGTACTAAATGTAGGCCTGAACTCTTGTTCAACTGTTCCTTGGTTGAGCAGAGATGCGCAAAGTTTTGGCTGTCTGCTACTATGGCGTAGCAGTGGAGCGGCATTATTGTAATAATCAAGAAAGCTTTATAATAATTGCTTGGGGTGAGAGGTCAAAGACAAGTAAAGGTCTAGGAGAAGCTTTATTGCAGTGGTCTTTTTCCTCTTGTGATGTGGTCTTAGTAAAGCTGTGTCCTCCTCTGACTTTGAGGGAAAATAAAATGAAGTGCTGCTTGTACTTTTGGCATATATAACTTTGTAAAGTTTGATATTAAAAAAATTGTGTAGTTGCTCTTTGTATAAAGCAGTGTTCTTCTTGGTGCCATTAGTCAAATTAACAAACTTAAGCCTATCTGTTGTGCAGTAGAAAATTTTTATTGTACTATGTTGAATGAACTGTTGCACTACCCGAGAGATCACTGAATTGTAGGTGAGGTCCCTTATGACCTTCCCTGTCTTAAGTGATTGCTATAGAAAACTTGAGGGATGGTTCTGATGCTGGAGGTTAGACCCAAAATAATTTCAGCGAGAGGGCTATCCAGCTGTCTTTGTGTCTCACGTAACGGCGTCCAAGATGGGGACATGCTGTAAACATTAATATTGCTTGATATCAAGTATTGAAGAGGTGGGTTGTTTGTGCTGTAGCTTTTGGTTGCGCGCAAATCTAGCAGATAGATTTCTTCTTTTTTTCTCTATTTTTTGGGGGGAAAGTGATCCTTATCAAGAGGAAGTGCTGGTGGGAACTGTAATATCCAGGTCACTGTAAGTTCAAGTATTTCTCATTATTTTAAGCGCCATTCTCTAGTTACTGATAGTTAAAAATACACTGCTCATACCTTTCTAGCAGGAACTGAAAGCTTGTTGGCTTTAAAAAAGGTTACATCAAATAAATAGATGCTTTATTTATTTACTTTAATTACTAATTTATTTTTGAAAAGGGCTTCCTCATGTTCAGCTCATTGACACTGTTATTTTTTTTGGCAAGTAGGAAATACATTGAGATACAGCCATGATACTTAATTTTGTAGAAGAGGGATCTGAAACACATAAAATGTTGACTTTATGGCCTTGCATTGGATTTTAAAAGATGTATTGTTTTTCTTAGCAAAATGGTGAAATTTTCCATCTGCATTTGGCTGAAAGAATTCTTTAATGTCTTTACAGGAGCTGTATTCTGTCACAAAGACTGGTGGGAATTGCAGGTGGGACTTCAGAAATTTAAATTTCTAAGAGATAAGAATTCGGTTGGGAACAATATACTCTCACAAGATGAGGGCTAGCTGAAAGACTTGGCATAAGGAGTGGGCTCCAGGTGCACTGGAAACAAGGGAAATACAGACTGCCCAGGCTGCACCACTTTGTGTTTGTGGGATCCTGTGAGAGTGTTGTGGGTGTCCTTCCAGCTGCCTTTTCCAGGGCTTGGAAGAATCAGAGAAGAAATTTTTTTTTTTTCCTTTTTCTCTTTTGTGGTGTTTTTTTTGTTTGTTTCCTACTTTATCTTAAGCAATTGATTAAACAGAAGATGACATTCAAGCTGTTGCAGCGTAATAGGCAGCTGGAATTGTTTACCTGGTGATAAACAGTGGGGAGCACATCCCTTCAGAGGGGTTGAGATTGGCAGTTTTAATGTCTGGTGTAGGGAAGGTCAGTCAGTCAATGGGGCTGGGACCTATGGAGACAAGGAAGGAGTGAGGACCTGTGTTGTGTAGGATACTGCAGCTCAATTTCCAGAGGAGTTCTTATTATGACTTGTAGCCTTATTTGGTTAAAATTTCTTTTAACTCCTTCTATGTCATAGGTAAATAAGCTGTACTTTGATTCTTCCCTCAGCTTTCCTTTAGTTCTGTAGTGGCCATGAAAATAGAGTATGGTTTTGGTTGTTCTAACTCCTTCTAATATTTACTTTGAAATTAGACTAGGTCTGCGTAGCTCCTTGCGCCTCTGGAAGCTATCTGAACATGAAAGGTGATGTGAGTGAGACTGTTTACTGAACACCTTTCTTCTGACCCCTAAAGTGTTATTTTTATGATTGGGAATTTATTTCCTTTGTTATGGTTGTATTTTGTCTTACTAAAACTCAAGAGTTTTCTTTTCAGGAGAAGAAACTACCTTAACCACTCTTTTTAGCAAATTCATTAAAAACCAGCAACTCTCCTGGTTTGCTGAGTACCTGGTAGATGTGTGAAGAGGCAAGAGAGAACTGGGCTTTTGCTTGTTTGTTCTTTACGAAGGTTAAGTGTTTGAAATTATGGTGTAGACTTGGAGTTCCTTGGATAATGCTGGTTTTACTTTTTTGTGTTTGAATAAAATGGTGTGTGGAAGATGACTTATGAGAAAATCACCTGTGTCAGCTTCTTGGAGGCTCCATAGTAGAAAAGAGGAGGCTTGTAGGTTAAAATTACCCCTACAAGTTTATTTCCACTGTCCTGTCACTTGCTGCTCTTGATTTGCACCTGTAGATGTACTTGTGGTAACTTGAATTGTTCTTACTGCCCAATACCAACTATGGGGCACTGGGAATGCAGGGCTTCTGTTCCCTGGCAGGCAGCCTCTCCTGCCACAAGAGACAGGCACAAACTCAAGAAAAGAAAAAGCTGTAAAAACAAATGTAAATACTTAGGGCTAAGAATGAGAGATGAGAGAATTGGTGAAAAATGAAGAAAAAAGAGACATGGCATCTGGAAACAGAAAATGAAAGTATTGGGATCCCTGTTGTCTAATAAGAAGTTGCCAAAACCTCAGCATAACTTCTGAGAAAGTATACTTGGAGATTTTTCCTCCTTTGTGTGGGGCGGGAAATGTAAGCATAACTAACCGTAAAGAAGGTGCAGATGTGCTGGAGATGTGTAGGTTACATAGCTCTGCAGCGGTGTAAGTGGAGAGTCAGCCAGCCTTGTTAGTCTGCCTGACCCTGTGTGTGTGTGTGCTCTTTATAAATCCATGGAACTTCAGCTAACTAGCTGTTGTACACAAGTTTTGACAAGAGTATTTTATCAGTTCTAGCTCTCTATAGTGTAAGTTAGACATGGTATAAAAAAACCCGCATTTTATTGATGTGGACTGTGCATTTATTGCTGTGTGTGATTAAGCACTCTCTCTTGTGATAGTAGAGTTCCAGCATTGAAATTGCATTTGTCTACTTAATGGAAAATACAGTCCACAAGCATTTGCAAACAAATCTTTCTGTGGCATGTAGTCTTCAAAGATTAAATTCTGAGCTCAGTTGCGATAAATATAATTTAACAGTCCTTTGAAGGCACTTAAAGATGTAAGAATGAGTATAGAAGGGGAAAAGCAGTACTGCTTCACTTTAGGTTTGGATTTTTTTGGTACTAATGTCATAGGGTGAGTTTTTAGTTTTGGGGTTTTTTATTTTAATAGTTGTATTGATGGTCTGTAGTGGCTAATAATTTTGGCAGTTATGAAAGCTAAAAATCATGGGAAAAAAAAAAGTGGGGGAGGAGTAAAAAGAAATTTGATTCATACATTTTGCAATGTTCACATGACCCAGAAAAAACCCAGGCGAGTTGCTGTAGAGACCAAAGTTAAATTTGCAGCTAACTCCACATGTATTGAATTGTACACAGAGTGCACCAAAACAAATTTAAAACATTAACGGAGAGGAGGTATATGTTTTGATGGCGAATCCTCATTCAGTGTGTTTGGAGGTCTGTGAGTACTCCCGATTAGCTCTGAGAGGCTGTGAATAGTTAATTATTCAGCACGGAGTTCTGAAGTTCAAAACTCTAAGCACTTTCAGCAACAGATCGGTCATGTGAAGTCTCATTACACAGTCGTCTTTTGCAATGCTGCTCTGGACCTTGTTTGCTCTTCACTGTGAGTGACTTTAAACTTTGTTTTCCCAAGAAAGATGTGTGTTTCTAATTGTTGTATGCTAGATCTTTTGTTTTAATTCTGTAGGACAATTATAGAAGTTAATTTCTTTGGTTATATTTAAAGTAAACAAGCTTTGGTACAGCTCCAGAATCTAAGTTGCAAGCATATTTTTAGAACCTTTGTGCATTATGTTTTAAATGTATTTTAACTTTCTGTGAATGTCACTCCATTCAAACTTTTTAAAAGAATGGTTATAATAAATTAAAAAGTTCTCATGAGGTAATGTGTCTCCACAGTGTGTTTTGGTTTTGTTTCTAATGGTGAAATTCTTAATAATACTGTCTTTTCCTGTGACAATATTGGTGAATTGTGGAAAGTTATTTGAATAAAAGGGGATGCTAGTCTACATGTTGTAGAACATGAGTCCTGCCCTCAGAATCTACTGTAATGTAAATGTTTTAAGAGATGTAAAGAGTTTTCCTTTTATACCGTTTTGGATTTTTTTTTTTTTTAGTGAAATAAGTGAAACCTATTTAGTGAATCACTCTTTGAGTTCAAGATTACACTGGCTTGTCACTAAGATGGGAAAGGATAATGAGAAAATTAAAATAGGAACTCATCATAGGTGAGGGGAAAATATGAAAGCATAATGTGACTGAAATGTCAAGAAATATTACAACACAGTAGTATTGGTTATACTGCTATTTTATTACTGTATAGAAGTAAATAAACTAGAGCTGGTAAGATTTGTTTGAATGATTTTGAAAATCAAAAGAAAAGTTTGGGGAGGAAAGGAAAAGTGTGATTATTCCTCACCTATCTATCCTATATATTAAACATACTGTCAGTGCAATTTGGCTTCTTACTGTGTTAGTACAGTATTTCTGTTTATACTAATCCTGTAAATCTCTTTGGAGAACGTAGAGTTCTTTGCATAATCCAAAGGAGGAAAAAAAGTAATTAATTTACTTTTCTCATTTTATATGAAAAAAACCCTTTTTGTTTTGGGCTTGATGTTTATTGGGTTTGTTTTTTGGGTTTTTTGTTTGTTTGTTTGTTTGTTTGTTTTTAATATGGTAGATACCTTAGCCTGTTGTATCTTCTGTTCACCACTGATCATATGTTTAAAATATTCTCTCATCCCTTACTTGCACGTATCACTTACACAGTCTGAGTGAAAAGAATTGTGTGGTTCATTCCTGTTCCGAGACTTGTTAGCTTGCCAGTGTGGAATCATATGTATAAATACATACTTGACTTTTCATTTGTATCCATTTATTTCAGAAGAAAATCTAAAGCACCACCTCCTCCTCCTGAAACAAAACCCATTGCTGTTTCTCCATTTGATGACACAGGATCAGCCAACCTCATCATGGAACAGAAAGAGAACGTAATTGATAAAGACATCGAACTGTCAGTGGTCCTGCCAGGAGATGTGATCAAGTACACTACAGTTAATGGGAGGTGAGTTACACGAAATGACATTTTGTGTTTTCTTTTCTTGTTCTAGTTTACTTCAGCCTTCATTCAGGTTTTAATCACTCAATAAAATACATGAGTTGTATAAGCCTGAACATTTTTGGGTAGGTGTGGAAACGTATACTTCATACATTTTCCTACCTTTTGGGAAGACCTTTTTTTGAGATTCAGAAATTCTGTGTGGCACTTGTGAGGAAGTGTAGCCATACCTGTTGTTCTTTCTAGTCACTGTGAATCTCTGGAGAAATACTGGTTTGTATGAGTCACTGAATTTTCCCACATAAGTTTTCCTTGTTAGACCTAAAGATGAGTTCCTGCATTCTGTTTGGGCACGAAGTCATGTGTTCAGCACCTGCTCAGCATTACTACCTATAGACTACTAGCAGTCCTAAAAAAAAGTGTCATCGCTTCAGACAAAATCTATAATGCTTCAAAGTAATAATTTCTAGCTACAGCTTTGGAAGACTTTTTTTTTTTATTTATTTACATCAAATGTATTTTGCTTAAGATGGTTTTAATTTGAAATACATATTTCAGTCTGCTAATTGGTAGTATAGATTATGCGTATAACTCTCAAGTCACCTTTAGTTCAGAAAGACCTGGACATTGACTGGTGAGTTGAAATCATAAATCCTGGAACTTAAAATGTTATGTTAATTATCATAGCAGGTCTACTAAGGCGGCTTCTATGCAAGGCCTTGTATAGATCAGAGCTGTTAGGATGCCAGTTTGTTGCTTTCCTAAGCTCAAATAGAGAAACTATTTGTATATTGTATTGGTTAGTGTATTGCCAGTGTCTTTGCTACTGAAAGCAAGCAGTCTGATTGATTTATTTATTTAAATCAGGTAATGTAAATGTGTAGTTACATCTACTCCACTTCTTATTGAAAGATGAAGACTTTTGAGACTTGTGTCTGCATGCTTTTGTCATTTGCCGGAGTTCATGAGGTCTTTGCTTAGACATCAAATACCAGCTTGTTTACCAGAGCTGCAATGGATGAACTTTTGTCGATTCCTCTCTCCCTGGACTCCATGTGATTTTCAGGATAATCTGAGGTTATATTTCTCAGAAGAAATTTTCTGAAATAATTGGTGACTACTACGATGCTTTAAGGTGGTCTTGCTAGTGTGTTTACAGCAAGGAATATTGCTGTCTGTAAATACGGCGCCGTCTTCTGTTTTTAAAATTTCTTAAAGGTGAGACTTCCTGTGTAAACTGTCAGGCACTTCTCTTTCTTCTTTTCACTCCCTTTGCCCACACTTATGAGTACTGTGTGCCCTCTGTCTTGCTTTGTTCAGAACGAAGTGCCAGAAAGGAATGTTGCTTGTATCTTCCTTCGCTTGGTCAAATTACACTGTGTATAATTACTCAGTGTTCAAGACAAGCCTCACGGGCTTGTCAGGAAGCGCACACATTTCACAGTCAGTTTTATTATTCTTTGGTTACTGTTTTTTTTTTCGATAAAGATACTGTATGTGATTGATTTCATAAATGACTCTCTTGCAAATAAGAACCTATATTAGCACTGCTAGGCTCACTCAGAGTGAGGGGAGATACTGTACAGGACCTGCAGCCCGCTGTGAAACAAACTCTCTTTTCTCCTAGTTTTCCTCTGTCTTGTTAGTCATATTTTGTGGACAAAGAGGCAAGATCCCTCTAGAAATGACATAAACAGATAAATTGCTAATTTGTCTTTTTCCTGTTCATAATCAGAGATGAGGCGCTTCAAAACTCCTGAGCAGAGAACACCTTTTTAAATCTCATACTAGGAAAAGCAAAACTGTGAGTTTGTACAGTCACATGTGCAAATGCCCTAGTCCACTAGAAGGAACTTCTTGGCTGTTCTCAGATGAAGTTGGGTTGGTTTGCTCTCTGCTTTGGCATAGTGGATAGCAAGAGCTGTGTAGAACAAAGCAAGGTATTACATAGATAAACATCCCAAGTGAAGTAGAATCAGGCAGAAGAGGATCAGAATGAAATCCAAAAGGGGTTTTAGAGGAAAAGGTTACAAGAGAGAATAATTTTTGATCCTTGAGTTTTTCTGTGGGCAACTAAAGCAAAAAACTGGGAGACTGAGAATAGGGAGGACTGAAATAGCTCATTCCTCATTCGGAAACTTTAGGCATAGGTGGATTCTCTTATTTAAGCCTAGACACCAAGTTGTGTTTTGTAGTAGTTGGTGATAGTGATTCAGCTCATCTGTTCATAATCTGACAGTGGCATTCACGCTCTCCTATCACCAGGATTCCTGCAGGGTGATCCAGGCAAACAGTTATTTAAAAACAAACCAACCCTCTTATGGTAAGAGCAGTGAGTGGTAAGAGGTAAAGGTACACTGTTCAGAGGGAGGAATGAGTGAGGGTTGGGGTTTTTTTCCCCTTATTGGAATGATTTTTAGAGTGAAGTTTCTGAATCTTCTCCATGGCTTCTAAATACAGCATAGGACTGAAGAATTTTTGGCAGCCAAAGAAGGAAAAAAAAATAACTTGAATTATTTTATTTAGCAGCCTGATCATTTTAAGTTAGATTTTTGTCCACAAGGAAGAAATGCAGAGTTTGAGAAAGTTTTCGCAGAATTGAATAATTAGTTTCGGTTGTATGCATCAGTAAATTAACTTAGAGGTTTCAAGGGCCAATATGATAGTGACATGAATTTGATTTGGAAATGGTCTGTCAAACAAATAGTTTTGCAGGGTAGCGTGCTTAGGGCTTCAGTTTCACATGCCTTTCAGAGAGACCTTAGCTTTGCTGAATTTGTTTTCTTAAGAGTCCTTTGTGAGTTTCCATTTGATCCATTCTTGAGTATTTTCAGTCATTAGAGTATTCTTACTAAACTGTTGGTTTACTCTGTATAGCTAGCTAGTGAATAACAAGCTTTGTGGTGTTGCCCTACTTTTCAAAACCTATTGTACCTGCATTTGTTAGTAGCAAATTCGGGGGGGGGGTTGGTGGTTTTTTTTTTTTTGTTCTCCATGAAAACAAATGACTTTTTTTCTTTAGAGAATAGGTTTAGTAAATATTTTTGCAAGGAAGGCCATGAAGACATAGGCTTAAGTAATCAGAGATCTACAGAAAGCCAAACTGTGGGGTTTTTTTTCTTTTCCATTTTCTCTTTTTTTTATTTTACCTAGGAATACTTTTGGTGGTTACTGACAGAGTTTTGTTTGTTCAGTGAGTCTCATGATGGGATGGGAAGACCTTGTTCCTAAAGTTTGATCGTGTAAGAATCTCAACTTTTTTTTTTTTTTAAAGTAGCAAGTTTTTAGCCCTTGGTTTTGGAGAGGAGTGTAGAAATTTGCATTTTTTTTCTTTTCAACACCTGAACCAGTATTTGAAGTGACACCTTTCACTGTTGGTTACAAACATAACATGGTTTGATACATTCTAGGTGAAGGTTCATCATTTAACTAGGAGTTATGCTTGTAATGAGAGGCTGCTATTAGCCACTTCTTTACTGTTATTTAGCCAGGTAGAAACAACCAGAGGAAAATAGATGAGAGATGAAGGGGTGCAGGAGTATGTAAATAAATTTATGATCAGAGATTTCCAGAAAAACAAGTAATGTAATGAAGTTAAAGAAGTTGCAAATATTTTACTGAAATTGGATAAAGGAGGACAAGCAGATGTACTCTGAGACAGCTGATGGCCACTTCTTGGAGTTTTACTAAATATTAATTATGGAAGCTGTTAAATTTACTGTGATATATGTATTTCTCTATCTGCAATCCTTGAAGGCTTCAGCAAAAAATAGTTTTACAAGTTTTGGAGGATGTGATTACAAAAAAAGATTGCTTTTTGTATCACTGTAGGAATATCTTGTCTAAAGCAGTTGTTGAAAGTGTCTTGGCCTCCAGTGGAGGGGGGGACTTAAAGTCTAACATCCTCCAGTCAAGCAGGTCATTTCTGGAAGTACCAATGGAAAGCAAATTTGCACTGAATCACTGTTTTCATGTACTAATTTGCATGTACCTGTCTGTTGTGTTTGAGCAGCTATGTTTCTCACTTATCATTCTGTCACTTCTTGTGACTCTTGTTAACGTGAGGGCTTGCCCCTGTCACTGTGGTGCATTTCCATAGGATGGCTTTCTGCAATCTTTGCTTCTGATTTCTCATCCTGGTCATCTTCGGTGTTCTTACCCTTTTCCAATAACTGAAGGCCAGCGGAAGGGCAGCTTTTAAAGAGAGGCAGTGTATAAAAATGCACCAGAAAAAAGTAATGGGTAACTCATTGGATGGACTGATAACCGGAAAGGTCACTACAGAAGTAGTGTCTGCTGCTGCTTCTGGCTTTCCCTTCCCCTGCCCTGCCCTGCCTCCAGTGAAATGGGGGGATGACATGATTTGCATCTGCAGCTCTTTTCTTCTTAGGGTGTGATGAATGTACTTGTTCCATTATGGGTTTAGAAGTACAGGAAATAGAGTAGCTCCTTCTTTCTTCTAATCGAAGCAGGTTGTGATATATATGAGAGAACTGAAAAAAACCTCTCTGGTTTAGCTATGTGGAAAGGGAGGAATAGGGTTTTTTTCTGCAGTGCTCAGTGTATTTCTCATGGTATTCCTCAGGCTGATATATATCATCTAGATAAAGGCATGGGAGTATATTACGTTCTTCTATACCTCTTCAGACGATCTGATAGCTGCTTTTTGACACCTTGGAGCATCATTTCTGTATGTTTTTTGGTTTTATTGTTCCTCCTGCCTTTGTCTCCTGAGGCAAGTATTCTCCTGCCACTTCAGCAGGCAGAAACTTTCCTCTGGGGGGAAAAAAAAAAGCAACAGGTCTGCAGTAAATGTATCTGTCAGCTTTCAAACTGTTTTCATCTTCTGGAAATGCAGCACGTGCACCAGAGTGTGCAGCCTTGCTTCTGCAAATCAGAAGACAGTTTGCTTAAGGAACACTTGTTCTTTAAGACTAAATGAAAACAGGAATAATATCCTAGGGTTAATTAAAGGGAGGTAAAAAAAAAAACAGTGTTCACAGTAATTTCTAAAATTGAGTCATTCTTAATACTTTTTACAGAACCAGATCATATTAAAAGTTTGGTTTAACTTCCTACTTAACTGTGTTCACAATCTTTATATTATCTAGAGTTCTGCTTAGCTTCATGGCTCTTTGTACAAGCTATCTATTTCCACATTTGGCTATGCTACCAGAATACTTCCATCTGTTATGAGATTACATCTAGAATTTAAGATTTCTGATAAAGCTCTACCAGTCAAACCCTGTATTAATGTTCTCTTAGACACTTCATTGTTCTTTTCAACATAGCATTTGAGTGCTTCACAGACTTTTTAAATTATTTTCATAATATCCTTGTGAGACAGAGCAGGTGATAGGTTTCCCTGTTTGTAGCTGTAACAGGGATGCAGAGGGTATCAAAATGAAATGCTCCTTACAAATGATTACCCAACTCTAAAAATTACTGAGGAATGATCAGTTTCAGTGACCTGATAGGACTATAACCTTATTCAGTGTCTGTAACGTGCAAAGTTAGGATACTCCCCTTACCTTTGGTCTACTTAAACTTCTATGACACTTCTGTTTGAAGTACAGCTTTAATAAATTTATTCCAGTAGCAACTGGGAATGTTCACCCTATCTTAATACGCTGTTCTGTATGTTCTTCATCGAGCACTGAGAGAACAAGGGAATGGAGTTAGTGACTACTTACGAGAAATTTGGTTTACCATACTTCATTGTGAAAAGGACATCTGTTGGATCACACAGAGCTTCTCAGGAAATTGCATTCAACTGCTATATTGTTGTTCAGCTTCTTTCCCTCTGTCTCTATTAAACACCTGGCTATCATATTGGGATCCCTAATGCAAAACCTCCTTAAAACTTCATTTCTTCTGCTTCCTCCAAATGGTTCATGCTCAGAATTTCTGAAAATAAAGTCCCTTTTAACCTCAGAATGGATATAAAAATTTCAAGCTTTGGAAGGAAACTGTTCTTAATGAATAGCAGGGCATTTATCACCACTGCTACAGTTCCGATCAAATGTCAAATGAGGTGGCTAATACACATCTCCCTGCTGACCTCAGGAAAAGCATCACTTCATACAAGCAAAAATTTCTGCCTTTGCTCAAGCACTTGGCATACTTCTGTGCAAACTGGTTTCATTTGCTTTTTAGTGTTTTTTGGAGGGGTTTGGTGCTTTTCTTTTTTTTATGTTGAAGATATTTAAAGTTGGTGCCAGGCAGTAATGATTTAGTCACGGAAGGGAAAGGATGACTTGGGTTAAATGTTTAGCAGCACGTTTTGTTAGAGCCTGCTTAATTGTCATCTGTTGTGACAGTTCCATTTGTCTTTTACAGGAAGCCCATGATGGACTTGCTGATCTTTCTCTGTGCACAGTATCATTTAAATCCATCCAGTTATACTATAGAGTTGGTATCAGCAGAAAATAGCCAGATTAAATTCAAACCCAACACACCAGTGGGAATGCTTGAAGTGGAAAAGGTGATTGTAAAGCCAAAACAAATGGATAAGAAGAAACCTCCTCCAGTTATACCAGAGGTGAGAACTAAAATTAAAATGTATTGAGAAATTAGAATCACTGTTGTATTCAACAAGGTGAGCTGGTAGCTCAGCCTCTTGTTTCAGCTTTTCCTGTTGTCTGTCATCCTCTCACCATGCTCCCCTGTGAAATGCTTGGCTCCATGTTATTGATAACCTCCTCTTAGGTAAAATATATCTCAATTTGTTGCAGCAAACATCTTTGCTGCCGAAAGAAGGAAACATTACAATATCATTTGAAATCCCACGCCTTACTGTCCTTTTGACAAATTCTGCAGATGAAGTGTGGCTGAATACAGCCTTCCACAAACTGAAAATCAACAACTTGTACCATCTGTCATGCTGTGATATATATGCCCTTCTGATTGTATGTTCATTTTCCTTTAATACATACTGTACTTTTTTGCTGTTACTTGTTTGTGGTTTTTTTATATACCCTTAAGAAGGCAGGAGCTTTCAGAAGTACTAAAGCAACTCCTGGGTGTTGCCTAAATCTTTCTGTCCACCTTTGTCTTCCTGCTGTATAGAAGAATACTGTTTTTTAATTTATCTAATGCACTTAGAGAGGGCCAGGGGAGCTCTTCTGCTGCCCTTTTACCTTTGTCCTATACATGTGCATACATAGACACACACACAGACGTGCCTCACTGACTGACTTCTACAGCTACCTAATGTAACCCAGTAGGGCGTCTCGCTCCAGGCATGTACCCTGCTGGACAGGCAAATGACAGATGCCAGCGGAGGAGCAGACAGTTTCATGTGTCCTTTTCTTCAGTGGAAGGGAATCACAGAATACTTCGTAGTTTCTCTTGTAATGTTACTGAATCTATAACATTGGTGAAGTTGACCATAACAGGAATTGCTGTGATCACTGTAAGGCTGTTATAAAAATGCCAGTTCTTTAAGAATTTGTGCTGGTATTTATTGGAACTTTCTTCTCTTTAGCAAACAGTAAGGGTAGTGATAAACTACAAGAAGACACAGAAGACAGTAATAAGAGTTAGTCCACATTCACCCCTTCAAGAACTTGTACCAATTATCTGTAGTAAATGTGAGTTTGATCCTTCACACACTCTGCTGTTGAAGAATTACCAATCTCAAGAACCCCTTGATGTGACAAAATCTCTGAATGACCTTGGACTAAGAGAATTATATGCCATGGATATCAGTCGAGGTAAGATAACTTTTGTAAATTGAAGTTATAGAAAAGATAATGACTTAGTAATTCAATAATGTATATGTTTTGTTGCGGTTTTTTACTTAGAAAGAAATTAATTTCTAGCAATTTAGTATATATATACATTTCAATAGTCTTCTGCAAAATTGAAACTGGAACAAGTTTACCTGTACTTATGTTTGAGAAGTGCTATATAAATGTTTTATTTTCTAACAAAGTGTTAGGTACCATAAAGATGGCTAAGTACAAATCATCACTTAAAAGCAACCCCTTCCTTTCCTTCCCCTAGCCCTTCCCCAAAAAGATCAACACCACTGTATTTCCCTTAGCTCATAGAAAGACATAGAGGCATGATGAGCTGAAAAGAGCAGAAACATAAGAGCAATTGTTTTGTTTTAAAAATATTTAAAATTTAAAAAGCATTAGAATATTCTGATGGTGTTTATGTACATTTCTGAGTGCTGTTTGCTAATTTTATAAATTGTGAAGGAATAATAATTCTCTTTTTAATCATGGTCCAACAGGGGCACTATGAGCTAACTTCCTTATATTTGTACAGATACTCCTATGCCTGGTTTTAACTTCAGCTGTAAGCTTGTCTTTTTCATGAAGGGTTTATTGTACTGTGATTAAAAATTCCATGCAGTGCGATTTGTTCTCTTTCAGACATTTCTCACAGAAAATTTTACTTCAATATAGAATGCAGTAATATTGGCTCATTCCTGTTCTTGACCTCTGTTCTATTTGCTTGTTTTGCGTCTTGCTCTAAAACTTGGGGGTTTTTGTTGTTTGTTGTTTTTTGTTTGTTTGTGTCTTTTCCCCCTTCTACCGAAATACAGTAACCTTGTAATTTGGTGGTTACAGTTTCAAGAGTTCTTTCAATTACTTCCCAAAGGCCAGTTACCTTGAAGAACAGGAGAATGACAGATTTGGAAAATACGTCCTTTTCCCATGGAGAAAACAAAAATGAAATATCTTTTTCTTCACTGGAAAACAATGTAGTTTTACTTGCATAAACATGTTACTTGGACTACATGTGCCCATAGTGCATTGTCTTGTTTGTTGTCTGGCTACTGCTCTCATCTACAGAGTGGTAGAGCTGCCTTTTGCACAGTATGACGTGTGCTTCATTTGAATCAACAGCCAAAAATCCTTTGGAGAGAATACAAGGGTATATGTACTTTCTACAAGGCAGTGCCCCGCTAGGAAATTTAGATATACTTCAGTTCTCTTGGCACAAAGTAGTTAAGCGTTTCAGTTTTGCAGACAACTTCTAAGCTCTGAATTTTCAGCTTTCTTTATGAAGGTAAATGGTGAGGTCCACCTTTACTTAATAGAATTGAAATCCAAATCTTATTTTATTCAGATTATATTTTCGTTATATATTCCTCTGTTTTCCAAGTGCAGACTGTCTGACAATCCAAAGTTTACAGTGAAAACTGTTCTATATACTAATTTTCCTCTTTCCTTCTGAAATATAAGTGGACCCTCTCCCCTTATTTACAAGATTACAGTCTGTATTGCATGTCTTCAGGCTCAAGTTCTTAAATGGGTAGTAAAGATGCACGTCTTTTTACTTCAGGAAGGTACCCAGTTACTTTCTGCTAATGTTGAAGATTCAGCTTGGCTTTCTGTGTTTGTAACTTATAACTGCATCCTTGATTCAGATTCACATTTTCTGTCTTTCTTTTTGTCTTTCTGTAGCCACGTCACCAGTTGATTTAAATTTACCGTCTTTGCAAGGTATGATTTGCTGAAATAGGCGGTGAAACTGTAGCACTTACGTGACATTACCATCCGCTCTTATTATAACATCTGCTTAATGGTGACATGAGTCATTATTTCTGTCCTATCATAAATGCATATTTGAAAAGATAATACAGAAGTGGGTATATGCAGTTATATAGGAAGTATTTCTGTATTGTTTTACCCTAGATCGATTGATTAAATTTAGTCATGTTTATACTGATACTTGTACCAGGAGCCCACGGTGGCCTTGCTGATTTCTGTTGCTCATTACATTTGCATTCAATGGGATTTCTTTAAGAAAGTTAAATCTAGTAAAAATTGTAAAGTGACATCCTTTAGATTTACAGATTGTCTGCACAAATAAGATAATGTAAGGAGGATAAATTCTGCAAGGTACCAGAATGGACTTGACTATCTTTACTATGACAGTTATGTGTGCAGCGCCTGTCAGGGGTTTCATTGGTCTTTCTCCATAGTCATACCATGTGCAAGCTTGTGCCTGACTTGTCCCGCATCACACTTTGCCATGAATTTAAGTTGTTAGGAATTGAGAGCTGGAGAGGCTGATGCTCTTTTTCCCTTTTACAGCCTCTGTGATATGAACCATAACATATGACAAGTGGGATGGGCTGGATAAAGTGCTGGGGTTATTAATAACAGCTGAAACTCATCTATTCCAAGTTCTGAGAAAGACAGGAAGAACATGGATGGTAGGAAACCTGTTCATTTTGCAGTGTTTAGAAGAACTATTAATATAGGTGATTTACGATGTGTTTTGTATATCCTTCCAGGAGGCTTATGACAGACAGTGAAATAGTAAGAAAGCCGGAGAAATAATCTGTGCAATAAATAACATCTAGAACTACTGTTTTCTATTTTAGACTCCTACCAATCTGAAAACTTAGACGTTCTGAAAGAGAAAGAAAACAAAGGATTTTTCAGCTTTTTTCAACGAAGCAAGAAGAAAAGAGAACAAGTAAGATGTAACTTTGTATAAGCAAAACTTCTAGAAACATATTCCTGTTGAGCAATCAATGCTGTTGGTTGTTTTCCAGAAAGTATAAGTAACTTGGATATTTTTTTTTCTTCTCTCGTACCCCAAGGCTGCCAGTGCCCCAGCAACTCCATTGATGAGCAAGCCAAGGCCAACATTTATCACGAGATCTAACACTGTTAGCAAGCAGTATGATTCGAACACTCTGCCATCTGAAATGCCGAAGAAACGGAGAGCTCCTTTACCACCTATGCCAAATTCTCAGAGTGCTCCCCAGGAACTTGCACAAACCCAAGTCAGACCAGCGTCTGATATTGTGAAATCTAACAGCCTTCATAGGAATGAACAGGTTAGTTACATTTGCTTCACTTCTGTTAAATCAAGAAGTTTAGACATAATAAGCCTGATAACCCTGTTAATATCTGCTGGGGCTTCAAATAAATGGGACAGAAAAGCGTAGTACTTGCTTTTAAAAAGTTTAGTTTGAAAATAACTACAGAAATTGGAAGATACATTCTTTTTAAACTTTATATCCTGTATCCAAAGTAGCTGCTGTATTTTGAAAAGACAAAACCAACTTCTCATATAAGTTGGTATTCTGAGCACCTTTTTGTTCTTCCAATGAACAGTTTATATATTTAAATGTGAGAACATTGTCTCACTTTATCATATCTAGTAATTGATGTTTTGATCTTTCCAGTCAATTTTAATGTTTTAGTTAAATGTGCTAGAGTAGTTTGTTCTTCACCTTACATTACTAGAAAAAGGTGTAAATCTTAGGACGTAGTCTTAACATTCTTGTGCTCCCAGCAAGTTAAAGTAAGGTTTTATTTCAATCAAATAGGGATGTATTTAATTGAAACTGAGATGTGGGCTACATATTTAAGTAACCTATATATCCCATGCAGTGCAGAAAGTCTGCCAACAGAACTTCAGAGAATAGATGGATTAAGTATTATCATGGTATTGCACATCCCGTCAATTGTGAATTCCAATTAAAAATCAAGGCTAAAATTGTCATTATATTTTTTTTTATTATTATTTCATACTTTGCTTTGAATGCAGGATCTAAAGGTGGTCCTTAAAAATAAGGTTATTGGCATGCTAGAAAAATAAAATGCAGAACTAAATGAAATACAAGTCTGAGGCATTAATCTTGTGTTAGACTCAGAGGCAAGAAATTTCAAACCGTGACTTCCTTTATCTGTATACAATGATTTACTCTTTCATTGATGCACAGAACCACAAGAGAGCACTGTTTAACAGAAGTTCTGAATTTGTGTATTGTGTCCTGCTGAAAGGCTTTATCATTTGAAGAAGACAAAGGTTTCTTTCTGTATTTTAATAAAAGGAACTTTGGAGGGGGAAAAAATCATGATCTTTTTTTGCCTCATCATGTTTGTCTTTTAATTGAATTCAAATTTTTTGAAAATAATTTATTAATGTCAACATGCTTTAAATGATTAATATCCTATTATGTCTAACAGTAATGTATGACTGCTGGGCTGGGATCTGTCACTCAACAAAATTGCTTAGATTTATTATTTTGTACTGACATTTCTTATTCATCTAAAATGATTTGACTGAAGTTGAAGAGCTCATGAAGGAAGGACAGAAGTCCAGATTACGTTGTATTTTTGTCTGTATTTTCTATTCTGTACTACTTTGTGCAGCTCTCTTAGAACTTAGAAGCCTTTGGGAATGTGTTTTTTAAGATGACTTCTGTTTCATTCTGATTTGATTGCACAGTGATTTATCTGATAATACAGAGCTTGGAGCTTAAATGTGGCCAAATACTTGCTCTGTGGTTTGAATTTTATTAATTAATGTAAAATATTTTGTCTTTTTAATATCTACTTTCCAATAAATACCATCTACTGAATGAATTTGGACTGCATAGTACATATTGCTCAACTTGATCAGGGAACTCTTAGGAGGGGTCCTATGACAGACTTGCTTGGAGGATAAAGCTGCTCCTTGGAAGAGTGCTGAGATATTTTCAGAGGCAGCCTTCCTGCAGCGCAAGAGCGGTCCATTCCCCTAAGTGGGAAAAGGAGTAGGCATAAAAATAACCAGTCCCATTTAAATGTGCTACTGAGAGAGCTCAAGTGCAAAAATAAGCATGTGAGGGATGGAGCAATTCCCCAAAAGAAATGCAGAGATACTTCTTAGACATGCAGACATGCAGTTAGGAATGCAAAGGCAAGCCTGGAGCTCAAAGCGGCAGGAGATGTCAAGAATAACAAGAAAGGCTTTTGTAAGTTGGGGGCAAGCAGAAGTCCAAGGATGAAGCATGAGGTCGCCTACCTTTATTTTAGCAAGGTGTTTGTTACGGTCTGCCACAACATTTTTTTGTTGAAAAGCTAGTAAGGTGTGGACCAGACAGATGAACCACAAGGTAGCACAAAAACTGGCTAAACAGCTCAAATGGTGGTGGTTGATGGCTCAAAGTCAGGCTGGTTGTCAGGTATAATTCCTGAGGAGTTGGCAGTGTGACCTCTGGCCGATGCTGTTAAACTTCTTTATGAACAACCTAGATGATGTAATTGAATGCACCCTCAACAAACTTGAAATTGACACCAAACTGAGTGGAGAGGTAGGTACACCAGAAGAGCCACCGTTCAGGGAGACAGTGATGGGCTGGAACTGCATGAGATTTATAAAAGATGCATGTGAAATTCTCTATATAGAACAGAATAATCCCAAGCACCAGTACAGGCTGGGGTCTGGCTATGTGATCCACCTTGAATGCACTGCACTCAATACTTTTTAGGCCACACTATACTACTATGTCCAGATTTGGTTCCTGCAATTCAAGATAGAGATTAAAACCAGGCAAGAGTCCAGTGGAGGGCCACCATGATGTTTAAAGATTGGAGAATGTGAATGTTCTAGAAAAAAGAAGGCTCAGGTGGAATATAAACTAATTCTTCTGAGATGTAGAAGGTGTTACAGGCGAAGTAGAGGTATACTTTCCACAAGGATGCATGGTGACAGGATAAGGACCAATGGGCACTAGTTGCTTTGGAGGAAATCCCATTCACATACAAAAAGAAAACTAATCACTGTGAGAACAGTTGGATATTGGAATATGTCGCTCAAGAGAAGTGGTAGAAACTCCCTCACAAGAAATAAGCCAGCTGTGTCTTGACAGGCTCCTGCAACAACCTAATCTAAGACCTTGTGTTCAACTGAAGGTTGGACCAAATGATCTCCAAAGGTCCCTTCCAACTTAAACTTTTCTGTTTCACATAGGTGAATCAGACTCTTGATTTTCAAAACTATATGCACATAATTAGGAGAAAAGAAAAAATATAATAGGGCTCCATCACTAACAGAAACCAACAAATACTTGGTTTTGATGTGAGATCAAGCACTGCTTGAGTAACGCTGGCAAGGGGAAGATTTGGAACCTTGTTTCTTGGAGCTTCCACTCTAAAGTAAATGAAAAGGTATCTCCAGCTATTGAGACTTCTGGTTTCACCTCATTGTAAAATAAAGGACAGTTCCTTTAAAAACATAAGGTGTTAGGCAAGGGACAATGTAAAATAATTTTATTTAAATTAAAATGTCATTTACGTGATTTGCAACTTTATAAGTGAAACTGGGCACTTTTTAAATACATAGTAAGAATCAGTCTATATTCCAAGAATTGACATCCTAAATACAGAATTTGAAATGAAACATAGAAGTATTGTAGAATAAAGTCAGTTTTGATGTTTGCACAGCATTTCATCATCTGTATTGCATGCATTCATGTTTTCTCAACCCAGAGTGACCAATTTACACTCATTTAATCCAAGTTCTCAGTAGTGCATCAAGCACAATGGTCACACTAAACCACAATTATTTCATTGTAATCAATATAAAAATTTGATCTCATATTCTCCACTATTGAAAATGTGCATCCTGCTGGTAGGACTTAAGGTCTTTTTTGGGTTGCTCACCAGGAGGATTGGTGTGTTTGCTGGGCTATTTAGCGTGTCTGGGAGTTTCACTGTTACTGCAGTGTCCCATTAAGCTAATTTACAAAACTTAGGATATACTTTTTTCTTTCTTAAGGGTTACTTTTTATCTGCTTTTGCCTTAGAAGAAGCATTTCCTTGCAAATTATATTGATTTTAAGAATGCATAAGTTCTGAAGCCTGCCCTTCAGTTTATTTGGCAGATTGGATACATACTTTATTTTTTCTATGGACCAGGATGACCTTCTGCATGTGCCTTATTATGGACAAATCTCTTTTGTAACATCCACAAGGAAGACAAAGTGAAATGTCAGTTTTGCCTGGATAAACTGTTTGCCTGGTTTTGATAGAAACATGCCAAAGTAGTAACATCAGACAACAGTGAAACGAGCCAACTTTAAGGGAACAGTGTTCTCACTGTTGTCTTTCTTCAAATTCACAGTGTATTGTAGTCCAATTTCTCACAGTATGAAAAAGGGTTTTAATGTTTACCTCCTACAGCTTCTCCACTTCTTTTTCCTTAAAAAAGAAACTGCTTTCTCTTTATATGAGCAGTTACATTCTGGTATGAGGGTTGGAATTTTTTCTGCCTCAATTTCAGAGTTGTTATAGAAGTAGTTTTGGAAATATTTTCCTTTTTTTTAGGGGAGAAATTAGTACAACGGATGTAAGGGTAGTTTTTACAGGTCACTACGTAGTATGATTTTTACGTGAGACTCAGAAGATGACTAGTAAGCTTAAATAGTTAATGTTTATCCAGCAAATTTCTATGTGAAATCAGATTGGAAATGAGCATGTTGGTCTCTAATATTGAAATCCCTCACTTATTTGTCAGTTCTAATTTTGGGCAAGATGGCTTTTGCCAGAAGTATGTTTAGAACTAACAAGTTTAAATACAGCTGAAAATAGAGAGGAGTCTCAAGGGTTTTTGCAAAGTGCTGTTGTATAATGCAGGATGTGTATCTTCACAGTTTTCACAAAAGTGTATGCAATTTTCTAGTAATAATACTTCTTTAAAAGAAAATTTATTTTAAAAGAAAAGCATTTGATTATGTCCAAAATGCCATTGCTGATTTTCTTCCTAATGCTTTATTTATAACAAGTAGACTCTGATATCTTAGTTTTATCCCATGGATGTTTGTCTCCTTACACTGTTTTTAGTTATTGTAAAGGAGCACATGTAAACTATGCTTGGGTAGGAACAATTAAGTGGAGTTTTTTAGTCAAAACGTTTACCATTTTAAATGATGGATAGAACTTCTCAACTGTAGAAATATAGCTTGCTTTTATTTACACAACCTTAACTCCTAAAGAAATTGGAATGTCCACCCTACCCCTTAGAAAAGAAAGGGAAGGACAAGATGGCAGAGTGGGGGAAGGGTGGGAAGCAACTAAAGCATAAAGTATTTCTGAAAAGATTTATTAGCTGCTGTCATGCAACAACTTAGTTAAGATTTCTGGGAGGGATGAGTTCCATGCTTAAGAAGTTACACCAGAGGCTCAATTGCCTGAAACTTGGTCAGCCCTTTAAAGGAGAATTTGGGCAGTGATGCAGCGAGCACTGTGAACATCAAGGGCGTCTTGAATAAAGCCAGTGTTACCTGGGAGAAGACAATGCTCAGGACTACCTGTTTGCTCTTGCTGAAGTTTGCATGAAGATCATTTGATATGATTCTGATATCATTCAGAATTGGTGGTGAACACTGTATGCATCTATTTTTCAGTATACCCAATGCATAACCTTGTCCCCTTACTGTATTTACTTCTGTACTGGCAAGTATGTAGATAAATCGTAGAAGAAAGCAGTTAATATCGGGTGTTTGGGCAGAATAACACCATCTGAGTTTCTCCAAATATATTCTATATGTCCTTTCACTCCAATAGGTCAGAGGTATATTACTTCTTCTGTAGTAGTTTCGCTAAGTTTAAGGTTTTTTGGGAAGCTTACATCATATACTATAAATCGAGTGCATATAAGAGCAAATGCAACCTTTTTTCCTGTTACTTCTTGGACATACATTTGTCTGCATACTTGTACAAAGGGAAGAAAAAAATACTAGCAATATGGCTAGTGGTGTGCTTTGATATCCCAGTCACATGTATATCTTCTGTTAAACCTAGTTATCTATGGAGCAAAAGAGGTAGGTACTGATGGTATGAAAATGTGTATATAGTGACCCTTGGTGTGAAGTATGCTTTCCAGCACACTGAAATGCTCCACTACCACTATGTTCTTTCCCAAGTACTTTTTTTTTTTGCCTTCCATTGCAGCTGCAAAATTACTGTGGCTTAATTACCTTTCCTTTGCTCTTTGAAATGGTAAGAAGGGCCAGGCACTATGTCTGCCATTGCTTACAGAGGCTGGAATTTGGGAAGCACTGGCCTCTACAAGTCTCTGCTTGTGGTGGTGTGGGCTTTGGTCCTAAATTTGTACACATTTGAGGCTAAAAAGCTTCATCTCCATCCTTGTTTGTTCCAAGATGAGGAGGGTGTACAGTGTAAAAGTGGAACTCCTGCGTATGTTGTGGAAATTATGACAGAGTTCACTGGTGTTTCTGCACAAGCACGGTTAATTACGTTAGTGATTCTTACATGATTTTTAATTTAAGTATAACTGAGAGAGCACTGGTTATCATTGGCAGTTGGTATGACACATGAACACCCAGATGTATATTCCAAAACTTTGTCAGATACGTCTTAATAACGTTATTTTTTTTTCCATCTGTTTAAAGTACTATTTTCACATTACAGCCTTTGTTAGCTCTTTGAAAGCTCTTAATATTCATATGTTGAATAATTCCTGAGAAAATCTGTTCAACACTTGAACCTTAACTGGAACATTTAGTACTTTCTCAAAATCTCTCTTTGCAAATCGTTTGTTTCTTTGGATGCAAAGGGCAGTAGAAAGGCTTATAAAAATCTTCTAGTAGCATTTGTGCTCTTATGCTGAGAACATTATTTCCCCCCTACACACATACTCTTTCTGTGCAGGAGGGAACTCTGGTGACATCTGTTTAGCTGAGCGAGTATGCGCAGAACTCTGTGCCAGCCAAGTCAGCTGAGGGAGCCTGTGTGAAGCAGATGAGGGTGCGGACCTTTGAACAGAGAGAGAGTGTCTGTGCGCAGAGCAGAGGGGCTACAGCCTGGAGAGCAGCTACCAAAGAGGAGAAAAATAGAACTGCCCAACACCAAGGATGAAAATGATTTAATAATTAAAACAAGCCTCCTTTGGGGAAATAACGTTACATTTGATATCCCCTCCTGCATGCATTCAGATGCTGAATACTATTTTTTTTTTGTTTTGTTTTGTAGAACTATTTGGGAACTGTGAATGTGAAACTATAATGGTGTAAAGTGTTTTTTGTTGTGTGATGTTTTAATCTCGAAACTGACTTGTTTGAAAACTAATCAAGCATGCAAGTCTTTTTAATTGGGAGTGCTGTGTCCATATACTCTGCTGTTCTTAAAAGAACGTTTCACCTTGTGCTTTGTTTTTTCTCCTTAAAATCTTGAGTCCTGCTTTGCTATAAAAGATTTTAGTTGCTTCCTTTGGCATTAAAGTGATAGGTAGAATTTTGTGAACGTTTTGGACAGTGTTGCTCCTTACAGTGCAGTACAGTCTCTAAGGGATCCGTCATACCCGACATCGAGATGGGACAAAACAGATGACTGAGTATGCCCAGGGTAGCTCAGAGGATGGTTTTCACCATCCCAGTTCATTCATTCAGGTGTTCTGTTGAGATCTAACAGGAGCTGCCAAACACTGTTTCACAGCCATCTTGTGCCAGTATCTTTTCTCTTGTGAATAACTTTCTTTATAGTTTTGATTGCATACAACCAAATACTCTAGCTTTTGCTCTTTAATATCCCCCTTACTGTAGGATTTGTACTTGTCCAGTGGTAACTTTCTAAATGATAAGCATCTTATTCTATGGATATTGACACAGTCAACAATTCTCTTGTCAGTGATGTTTTTTGAAAGGGTTGTCAGTGAAACAAAAATTTTTAGGTGTATTTATGCCATCTCTGTTCCTCAATATTCTGCTTTGTGAAGTGGGCTGGTTATTTGAAGCACAGAGAAGTTATCTGAAGATGACCCCACATCCAGTTGCTGTGTGGATCCTTCTAGCAAGAAATGGATGTCACTGCTGGATTTTATTATATTGGCGAGTAGACAAGTGATAGGAATCAGAATTACTACAGAAATAGGCAGCTGTGTCTAATGCCAAAATACACGTCTTTATTGCTGGGATCCTGAGCATTATCATTATAATAGATGTGGAAATAGAAGTTTTCTTCAGCATAAGGCAAACTGCAGTTAAGAGTGGCAGGCAAATTTACAGCCACCGCCTTATTGAGACACAGAATGTATTTTAAAAACAATTTAAAATGTAATTGGACTGCTGTATCATAAAACTATGAAGTCTTTGGTAAGTAGCCTTTGTCCGTTTTTTAAATGGTTTTGATTATTTATGAATTAAGAAATATTTTTTTGTCTCTGGCTACAATAACGAGGACATTATTACAATTTAACATCAGTAGCTATTATAATTATTGCTATTACAACTTAATACAATTTAACTTCGGTAAGTATTATGATTATAAGACACTTGTTCTTTCCAAGATAAGTTTTGAAAGCTGGCATTCAAAAAATTTCTGTAACAGTTCAGGTATTTCAAGTAGAGAAACAAAATCCTAATAATTATGCATACAGCCCAATTAGGACTGCTGTTCAAGGAATGGAGGAGGAAGCATTGTGTCATGTCATTGCAGTGGGGTATAGTTGAAGCTTCTTTCCACAATGATTTTTAGCTACTTTTAGAAAAGAATTATTTGGAGTTTGTAGAATAGCCTTTGGGCATAGAAGAATTCATATTCTCTTTTATAGTATATGTAACCACTGATTTTCTTTTACTACTGTATCTTGTACATCTCTGAATATATTCAATTACTCTAGAAAATCTTTTTTTTTTTTGAAAACTACTCCTTAGAGGCATTAAGATGAGAAACATAATACATTTGGTAATAGGTATATACTCTCTCTTTCCCAAATGCCTACTATAAATACTTTTGGAGGATAATTACTAGAGCAATTTTGCTGTTTTTCTTTGATTGTTAATAATCTTCTTCCTTCCCTGTCTCCCTTCTTAGGCCCCTCTGGGATTAGTACGGAAAGGTTCTCTGCCGCTCAGTGACACCGCTTCTGTGAACTCCTCTATACGGAGGATGAAGCGCAAAGCACCCTCACCACCCTCTAAAGCACCAGAAGATCAAAGTGGAAGCAGTAATGAGACTGGTAATCTTTTTGTGCTGCTTAATTGGGAAGCAACAGAAAGTATGGCAATTTGGCTAAACTTTAAAGAAATACCACCTTATGAGATAAGAACCTCAAGTAAAACGAGTGCCAAACATCTTCAGATTGTACGGAGCAGTAATACTGGTTTATGAGATTGGCTCATGTGGTGTGAGAAAGCAGGCAGGTTTTAGGACACGCAGTTCAGAAAAAAGCAGAAAATACCAAATTTTAGTTAGGTTAACTATAGCAATTATGTTTGTGTTAATCAGATGGACAGCTTGGGGTGGGGAGAAAAGATTAGCTTCTCTGGATCAGAGAGGGCTTAATAGGAAATGGATTGAGAAGAAGAATTTTAGAGGAAGTTTTGTATTGTTCTTTTGTAATTCTTCTGTTTGAACAAAAAATCAGTTCTCCTTGCTTCAAAAATACCTGAGAGTTGAGATTAAAACATCTGGGAAATGTGACAATGAGCACTGGTGGCTTAAGAGAAGGTGCATTTCTTGAAGAACTCGCCAGTCTGTAAGATCACAATTTAACATTTTATATAGAACTCTTGTTGTGCAGAAATTGAGAGGCAATAAAAAACCTTGACTTTTTGCAGTAACAGAGTCAACAGAATCAGCCCCTACTAAAGTGGAAGAAAGAGCCGCCGAAATGCAGTCTGAAACAGGTTGGTTCTTTTTCCAAATGCATTGATAAAATCTACTTCATAGCAAGCTATTCATAGTAATAAATTACTATACTATAGATGTGTCCTATGTATAGAACTAATTTTAATGCTTCAGATCAATTAACTTTTCCTTTGAAGTACAAATATGGCTTTCTAACATGAAGATGTTTTACCTTTACTGTCTACAGAAATACATATGATATATTTTGTATTGGTCTCTGTGCTTTACATTTAATAAACTAAACGATATCCCTGTTTTCCCTTCTCCCTTGCAAGCTGTAGGCAAGAATGAACCAGAACTTCTGTGATTTTTGTATACCTCATAGCAAGCCTTTCAAAAGCTAAAGCCCAGTCTCGTTTGCAGAACCCCACCTTGTGCTGCCCTTGACCCGCATAACTTAGGGGTAGGAGCAAACCTGTGCCTGTCTTTTGGGTTGCATCTGAACAGCCTTTGAAAACATAAGTTGTAAATATAAACTGTATGCATAAATAGTTGTTTATACATTAAATTAAATCATTTGTTGGGTGCTATGGAAAAAATGTGATACATAAAAGTATAGATGTTTAAAATACAATTCTGTAGCTGCTGCACCTAATACTTTTAATTTATGCAGTTTGTCCTATTAAGTACTGTTGTTTGTAAGCATCAGGCTGTAGGGTTCAGATACAAGATACAACATCCTAGGAGTCTTCTAAAATCTGTAAAAGTTTTTAGAATAATCAGCGCAGTCTGGAAAAATCACTCTTCAATGTATTTCACTAAGAATGAAATATATAAACACTAAGCATCCCACTGGCCTTATATGAGGCTAAACAGTTTCTGTGCTAGTTGACAGGAACCCTTCAGTAGTTTTTGGGCTGTACTACATGGGATGCCAATCAAATTGGTTGGAGTGGTAAAAACACAAATGTACCACAGCAAGAGTTGAAAAAGTCACCTGCCATCCTAGGTCTCTGGCAAAGGCGGGGGGGGAAGATTATTAATCAGTAAATTTGGGCTTGGTTTGTGTTTAGGGCAATTTATGTAAATTGTCAGAAAAGACCTTTAATAGAAATAATATGTAACTTAACAAATGGGAAGTATGAACCTGTACTGTGCAGTCTGAAGCCGAAGAAGTAATGAAGTTGTAACCTTTCAGTTTCCTAGTTGTTGCAGCAGATGAAGGAGGGTAGTCACTTCTAAGTGAATGGCTCTTAATGATGTTTATTAGTACTTAATTTTCTGTGTTGAAAACTGTGTTTATCTACATGCGATGGGTCTAAGATGATGAGCAAAGTTATCATACTATGATTTAAAATCAAGCTTTTTGTTTATTGAGCTTGTTTCTATCTTAAGATTGTAGATCGATATTAGAATTTCTGCATTTCCCGTCACTGTAACGTCCGAGTCCTGCGTAGATAAACAGCCCTGAACTTGATCGAAATGGCTTGTTTGCTTTTCCATAGATTTAGGAACCTCTGCTTGAGGTGTTTGAGTTTTGTAATTAAGTATTTCAATTTAAGCTGTAATGGAAGAAACAGAAAAATTTCATCATCTTCACTGGGTTTAGAACAGTCTGTGTTGAGCCCTGGTATTTACCTCTGTAGTTAGTGACGGTCTTCGTTCTCTAGTTCTGCTGCTGACGTCTTCATGCAGTGTCCTTTGCTGAAGACTTAATGCAATGCGTTTTTTTTAAAATCTAGAGATAAGTCACACGGCACAGCTTCATTGCCTTTTTTTCTTTTTCTCATGGAATACTACTGCTCTTTGGTGAAATCTTGGAACTGTCCCAAGTATTATGTATAAAGGGTCCTTTTAGCAAAGCCCATCATGCTGTGAGAACCAATGTTCACCTGCAGCAAAACCAATTGCAGTACACTTGTCCTATTCCTAGTTGGAAAATTATGTACGTTTGGGTATTTTTTTTTTTTTTAAATGGATAAAATAGTTCAATATCTCTTTAATTGCTACATTGGACATAATTTTAACTTTGCATACACTCGGTCGTTCCTTCCATTTGGATGAATACTACTTTGATTTTCAGGCTTCTGGAAGCATTGTGAGTTTTTGCTCAGGTGTGACGGGCCTTCCCAAAGTAGTTCTGTTATACATTGCTACAAGCTGCAAATACAGCATTACCTTCTGCCCTATAATGAACCATTACAAATGTTCAATTTGGTTCCTAAGTAGTGCATAGCTAATAGACACGTGTACATTAAGTGGAACTATGCTATATAATTTGGAATAGGCAACATTTCTGTTGTGAAATAACAGTTTTCCCATGGTGTAAAAACAGCCTGTACCTTGACAAAAGTAGTTTGAATGCATACATCTACTAGAATAAACATTGTCAGAGAATTAATTTGAACATTTGGGATTATAAACAACAGGGTTTTTTCTCAATTACGATTTTTGTTCCGCTTCCCAAAGTTTAATTAATGCTCATTCTTTTTGCTAGGGAAGAGGGTGAAATGGTGTTTAAAAACTAATTTAAAAATTACAGATTTTCAAATAATTTCCCATCAAACAAATCCCTTGATATAGTCTTGTTGGTTACAGTATCTCGTAAGAAACTTGTTACGGACTACAGAGTCAAGAGCAAAAACACTGCAGATTTGCATGATGTAGTCGGGCTTTCTGGCTTTGGTGCTTACAAGCATAACGGCTCAGAGCAGTGTCTGCCTGTTCTCTGCTGTGCAAAGGGTATTCTTACTGACTCAAAGGAGACTTGCAGTTGCTATGTCAGTCATCTTATCAGGTATGTCTTCACGTCACCCTGTAGGCTTCAACAATGTTCTTTTAGGGTTAATTAAAACTCAGTGACTAAAGTTCATAGAGAATAAATTATGCACAGACAAAAATGCAATTTATATTATATATGGACTTACATATAGAGCATATAAGCAATAAAGCAACATTATGTAGCCAGTATTGCAATAAGTACTTCCTAGTGATATGTTGCATATAAAAACTCTAAACTGAGGGTTTGGAAACAAGTCATAAAATCTGAACTGTTGCTCTGGGGAGTTAACTGCATGATGTAAGTGAAAGATGGCTGTTAAATGTTGTTTATGTCTCGAGTGCATTCAGACTTTATTCTGCTGCAGCAGTGGTGGCCCAGGTCTGGAATGAGAACCAGTAACAGATGAAAAACCATAAGTTGAAATTAGCTTCAAGCAAGGCTTATATTATGCTGACAAATGAAGTGGAGCACTTTGGAAAAAGTGTGAGGGGGTTTTTGTGTTTGGTATTCTACATCTGTACGTCAGGTTAGTCCACTCCAAAGCTTGGAAGTATTCCTAGCACAGCAAAGGACGGACTTTCATGTACCAGGAATGTCAGCAGTGTCTCTTACCAACCCAAGCTAAGTTTCCATCCCATCAGTCTAGATACAACTCAGCCTTTGTTATGCTTCTCTCCAGAGGAAAGGCAACAGAGATGACAGCAGTGCCTGGGCACAAAGCCATAGCAACTCCAGAATGCTTCCATTTGTCTTGTCAGAAGCCCTGGCTGTGCTTTGTTGTATAATTCAGGTTTCCACGGAGTATTTAGACTGAAGGTCTTAGTCTTTGTTCCTGTGGATGGTGATGGCTCAGGCCCATGGTGTAATAGTTCTCATCGGTGAAGGAGACTGTGTTCTTGGGAGCTGGTTCTGGGCTGTGGAATAGTCTCAGCAGATTTGATGTTTGCCCACATTGTTATGCTTTGTTTGTGCCTTGTGATGTATATATTTATCTTTGCACACATAAAATCGTACTAATCACTAAAATCATCTCCCGAAGTATGACGCTGCTGGCATGACTTTTCCTAGATGGAGATGAAAGGGTTTGGCAGGGGAGAAGGAAGAGAAGGCCCTTACTAATAGTAAATTCTTAAGGAGTCCCTTTAATACCCGTGTGGCATATTGGTATGTACCTGTGCTTCAATCACATGGAAGGAGCTGTCCCGCACCACTTTGCAGTCTTTCCCTTCTTTCCCTGGGGACATAAATCACCTCTGCATTCAGCCTATGACACATGCTGATCACATTACTTAATATAGAACTACAAAGCATTATTACAAGAGCTCAATCCAAAAAACTAGAATTAAATAGTAAAATGTTTGGCTTTTGTAGTTGTTCTGTAACTGTGAATGAGTAACTTTGGTATTACTGAACTCTTAACTAATGACCCTATTGGAAAAATCAAAGTTTCTGTTCTGTACTGAGACTTTCTCCAATATATACAGCCCTCTATTATGTTTCGATAACAGTGTACTTCTCTAGAAGTACTGGAAGCATTGTAGGATATCAGTCTGTACAAAAAAAGTGAATCTAAGATTTTTGGTACTCTGGGATCCATTACTTTCCAGCATTGCTTGCTTTAAGCCAGTATTTTCTTTTCATTGTTAGCCTTGGTTTACACTTGGAAATTTACTGATACAACTTAAAAAGTCTGAAAGCCAACTGCCCAAGGGCACGGGCTGTACCTAAGAGGTATTGGTGCATGCAAAGCTGCCAGGTATACCCTGGTCACGTCAGGCAGAGGGCACTGCTTATACGGCTCAGTTGTTGCCAGTAGCCTTTCATGGCACCATATTGCACTATATAGATGGAATTACTATTTTCTTTGTGTTATAGAATGCAAGTTGCAAAGCCAAGAGGTTAATTGTATGGTCTACTTACTAATATTTGAAAAATGTGAATCATCATCTTGTCGTAGGAAGATTCCTGGCAGGGAAGTGAAGCTAGAGATGGTTAGTTCCTCTGGAAATCAATATAGGTGGATTTATCAGTTTAACTTCAGGTACACTGAATTATGTGTGTCCTAATCCAGTAACTAAACCTTTTGCTTGAACTGTGCTCTAGCTGAAAACTTTATTATTTTTATAGATTAATGCTTTCCTATGTACTTTATTTTTGTGCACTTCTACTGTGACACAGGGCACTGCACAAGACGCTTCTAACTATGTTCTAATACACTTAGGATAATTATGGGAAATCTTTTATAGTGGTGAGCAAATGTGTTCAAACCAGGGGCAAAATTGAGATTTGGTTTACTCTTTAGTTCTCTAACATACCTATATTTGATATCCTTTATATCTCTACCATACCTATATCTGATATAAAGGAACTGTGTATTTTAAACCTCATTGGAGGCCTAATGGGAGTATTAAGAAATCCGGGTAAAATAAACTGCCTCCATGAAATTTCAGATTGTGCTACTGTTAAATATATTTTGATCTATCCTAATCCAGTACTGGGGTTGAACAAGGAAAATGTTACACAGTAGTTACAGATGCAGAAACGGACAGTAGTGTGGTGATGAGTGTATTTTTACATGTAAAAGAGAGAATTGGAAAGAACTAGAAAATGCTGTGAAGTTAAAACTGTGAATTAGTCTCCCCCCCCCCAAATTATGAAGAGAAATCTCCTCAGTTTTCCTTCTTCAAACTACTTAAGCTGACTTCACAGTCCCTTTGTATCTACATGCTGCATTGAGATTTGTGGGTTGTTTCATTTTGGTTTTGGGTTTTTTTCTTTCCTCTTTCTTTCTGTGAGTGTAGGTGTAAGGAGCTCAGAATATAACCTGGAAGAAATTGATGAAAGGGAAGAGATGAGCGTGCAACAGAGAGAGGACAGTGAAAGTACAAATACCTCTCTCAGGACAGGAGAGGTTACTGCAGCCTTGAGCTCTGCTGAGGTACCACTGGAAACTGAAAAAAATAATCCTGCTTCATCAGTTGCAGTTCCTGGCAGTGTTTCTGTAGACAACTCACAAAGCTTCAAGGAAGAAAAACAAGAAAATATGAGCACAGATGGCAAGTAAGTACGTTTTGTGACAAAGAAAGGAGCATTGGGGAGGGAATGGGGGAGGCAAATAAAACGTAGAGTGCTGTTTCATTGTGGAGCACAGAATAGAGAATTGTGAGAGAGGAATGAGCTTAATATGCTTAGCTTTCATTGTAGAACTCTTCTGTGCACAGTAATTCATGAAGCTTTTCAACAAAAATGACAAAGAAGTGCTCTGCAGGCTATTCTGTTTCAGCCTCCCTTTCCTTACTACTCAAACCGCCGGACCCCAGAAAAGCTGAACCCATCTCTAAAATACCCAGCATATTTACTAGAGCAGTGTGCTGCAAAAAAAAAATTGGAATTGATTAGTTAAATGAGAATTTACAAATTCATTCTTACAGTTGGGGAAAAACAGGTAGATCGGCCTCTTCTGGGCACAGTTATCTATTGCTTGCATATTTGTTTTCATTCTAATTTTTCTTTTGTCTTTTCCTTATATGCTAGCCAGTTGTCTTGACCTGTCTCGATCCATCTGCTCTCAGGAAAACAAGTTAATTCTTCCTTTTTAAAGAATAAACACATTAGGTTTCTTAACTGCTCTTTTTCCCTTCTGGTGATGCTGTACCTCTGCCCTTCAGCATGTTTGTTAAACTACCTGACTCAGCAGGTTCCCAACATGAGTTAGTGCCTGCTTGAAATAAATGTTGATTGTCCAGAGAAGTCCCATTGTGTTAATGTAATTCACTATTTCTCTGTTCCCTGGGGCAACTAAACTGGCTACTGTTCCCAATTTAAATTGAAAGAACTATTTCAATTATTGTACTGAAGCCAAAATGCTCTAGTAGCCAAGAACTTTCAAGGTAGTATGGAGAGCTTTGACTTGTTTCTCAAGGGTCTTTTTTGTCAGTCCAAGGCCAAACGGGGCTTTGCAAGAATCTTTGGTGCTCTGTCCTAACAAATACTGTGCCAGTTGCTTGGCTGTGTCTGCTCTATGGCAATCTACGAGGAGGAGGATCAGCCAAATGTTATTTTTAAGTTGTCTTGAACTTGCAAATTATCAGAGCTGTGTTATTGGGCCAGTTTGGCCAATTGTCCTGAAATGTTCCTTTTTTCACCCGCTAACTTCTAATAGCCTTTCATGGCCTATAATCCTGGTGAGTATCATCTAGTATGCACTGGACTCTAACTTTAGAGTTTGGCAATCCTTTCTTTCCTGAAATATCACAGGGATTCCAGAATGAGCACTAGGGTTTCTCTGACATTCTATTTCTGGAAACCTTTGGATAATTCAGATCTTGCATAAAAGATCTAGTTACTTTGAAGAAGTGCTTTTTAATCAAACCAGGGATATGTGTAATATTCCAGTCAAAACTGCTGATTTCTATAATGATATTCTGTGGTCTGTGGCTCTTGGGTTTTGTTTTTTCCAAACTATTCAGCCTGTTGTGAGCACTTGTAGTTCAGTCAGCTGTGTTCAAGGGGATGGAGATAAGAAAGAGTACAGAGTGAGTGCAGGACTGAGCTTTAACTTTCTTCCAACAATAACTTTGAGAGCATATGCTCCTGTTTAGTCGTTTATTGGACACTTACGGTATATTTTGGACTGTACAAGCAACATGAGGGTGGATGGTTATTGAGGAATGTATAATTTTAAATTATTCAAAGCAGATGTTTCCACTCAAGGCACTGACTCCTGACAACTAATACATTTGATGTGGCAAATGAATTGGAATCTTCATAATGCCAGTATTCGTAACTACAGAAAATAAAAGTACCTTAAGCAGAGATGTTAATTTGAAGTGCTAATAATTATTAAGTATTTTGGCATTTTTCATTTACCTTTTAAAGTCAAGTACTTACTATGTCCCCCCAAAAGATGAGGGTTTTTTTCCAGCATTTGTGCAGTTCTCTTGTCCACAGTGATCTGTGGGCAGAAATTGTATGCATTTGCTAAATGTTTAGTATGCAAGTAACATGTTTGATGCCTATTTCTTTGTTGTTCTGAAGGTATTTCTTGAAAGGGACAGGAAATTTTTCATTCCTGTTTTGAAAAGTCTGTACTGCACGGTTCATATGCAGTCAGTGTCTCATGCAGCTTTCTGTCTATCGTGTTGGGGACAAAAATCAAGGACACGTTTTTAATGTTGGGGGTGTCAGAACACTTCACATTAACACCACTGTTATATGAATGATAAACCATCGCCTTTGTGGTTGTACTGAATCTGAGTTGTTACTGGAAAGGGGCTTGTGCAAGCTGCACGAGTAAACAAAAGGAAGGGGAAGAAAGGAAAGGAAAACTGATCATCTGCTTACACAGAAGAGAGTGAAGCTGCATGTCATTCTGATAAAATATCATAGCAGCATTTCCTCCTGTTTTTAAAAAAATAAAATAATCTATTCTGTTGAGTACTCCAGTGTTTGGCAGAGTGATTCTATTTTGTCCATCTGTGTTTGGAGAATATTGCCAGTTCTCTTGCATCGTTTCTTGTGTTTACTGAAATGAATGATACCAGCATATTTAATGTACTGTTGTGCTTTGCAGAGGACTACAGTCTAAGATAAGCAGTGAGCAAGCTGCATTTGAAAAAGACAGGAAGCTTAGAATTTTGGATCAAAATAAAAATGATGGTGAGTAGTTCCCACTCATTTTTAATACTTCAAAACAAGGTTGAAGAGAACTTTTCTATTCCTTTGGAAAAAAAAATGACAATACAGTCAACTCTTGAATTGCTATCATCAAATTATTTTCTTTATACTTTCTCTAGCTCTGGTGTATCCTCTTTGAGATGAGGTGACAAGAATTGACTGCAGTTTTGGTTTTTGGTTTTTATTTTTAATTTTTTTTTTTATTACTTCCTATAGCAGTAGTCAAAGCTGTGTCACACTGTTGTAGGGCAGTACAGGTGGAAAGGCCATCAGTTTTTCTTTGCTTATGAAATTAGCATGAGTTTTCTGCATGAAAATGCAAATATTTTTAAACACAAATAGAAAGAAATGATAGGCTGATTTGAAAAGAAATGACGACATCCTGTGCATCTAATGGATCATAAATTTTTCCGTGGATTTAGTGACCTGGCTGATTTATTTTAGCCTTTTATCACACTGATTTTCAGATTTATATATTAAGCCTTCCATAGTCTTTTATATACAGTATACCTCTGTTTATAAATCATAACAACATACTGCATGAGTACTGTTTATATGTGACGTAAGTTTTAACTGCCATTTTATAACATACTTGAAATGAGGAGATACTTGTTGTCTTTTTTCTTCAAAATACCACCCCAAATTATTATTCCTAAAGAATTTAATTTTCCCCCATACTGTATTTAAAACAATTTGACCAAAATAGTCCTGTGTTTTGGACAGATCTACATGTGTTTAGTCCAGGGGTAGAAAACTGAATTATCAGACCTGCTAAACAGTTGGAAGAATAGAGTTGGAAAATTGCTTTTGTCCATATGTTTTCCAATTGTTCTCTTGTACAAATACATAAGGTGTAGTTTACAAATAACATTTGTAATGTTAAAACTAAAGAACAGAAGCCACAAAAGTGTGGAACTAAATTAAAATTGCATCTAACAATATTGAATAGTCCTTGAGCTCTTGAGTCACTGATGCCTACATAATCAACTGAAATTCATTAGCACTTCTTAAATGATTCTAGAATAGATTTTTCTATTAAGTTGATGCATGGCACCAGTAGCCTGTTAATTAAGGAAGAATACCTGAGTTAGAATACTATTATTTGGTAATGTTAGTCAAATAGAAATATATCTTTAAATAGCCTTTAAAAATAAGTGTTAAGGAAAATTTCAGTATCAGTGAGGAACCAGTTCCTGTAGTGAAATACATTGGATATGGGGCTTCATGATGTAGCGGGTAAGGTTGAATCTTTTTGGCATTTGTATTAATTTTGGAATCTCTCTCTAAGTTAAAGATCACAGTGATACAAAACTCCTTCCAACAACAGAAGAAGGGAAAGAACTTCAGACAGCCGAAACTATAACAGTAGATTTTAGAGAAAATAACAAGCTTGAAGGTGACAGACTATCAAACTGCCAGGCATGCAAAAATGACATCTCTGTAAGTCACAGGAATTATCCTCAACTGATTCCAGAAAAGCAAGATCAGAAAACAAATCAAACCAGCTTGGACACAGTAAAAACTCAGGATGTTGCGATCCAGACAGGTCCATCGGATAGCAATTTGGGAAGGACTACACAGAAAGAAATTATTATTCCTCAAGGCTGTGAATCATCCACATTCAGAGGACTGGTCCCTCAGCACAATACAGACACAAACAACCCCCTTCTTCAAGTGATGCACGGAATACAAGAGGATGAAGGTACTTCAACAGAACAAAATCTTGAGAGACAAGAAGTTACCCATGAAAAAGTAATTCCCATAAAAGATCAGAGTCACAATTGTATAAATGGCAGTAATTTTGCTTCATCAGAAACAACTGCAAAAACTCCAGATGGCTCTCCTGTAAAAGGCTACCCTCTTTATAGACAGGACACCAAACCTAAACCCAAGCCAGCTAATGAAATTACAAGAGATTACATACCAAAAATTGGAATGACTACTTATAAAATAGTGCCTCCCAAATCCTTAGAAATAATGAAGAGCTGGGAAGCAGAAATTCCATCAGATTATAAGGATCAAGAGGTATCTACTTTGGAAAACTCTCTGAAGCATGAAGACCCCAAAGAATTCATAGTGCAAGCTGAAATTCCTCATCCTCCAAAAAGTGTGGGTCATCTACAGATTGGTTCACAAAATGAACCACCAGCAGCAAATGATCTGCTGCACAGAGTGAACAGCACTTCTGAACATGTTGTGATGTCTGGAGCTGAGATTACTACTGAGAGCAATCGGATGGAAACAGAGTCTTCCAAGCAGCGTGTCCCTCTGATGCTAAGCTTGGATAATACAAATGCTTCTTCTGAGACTCAGGACAAGCCAAATGCATTAAGTCCTACAACAAAGCCTAGTTCTTTTTATCTGCAGATGCAACGAAGAGCTTCAGGTCATTATGTGACATCTGCAATTGCCAGAAGTACCGTTTGTGCTCCTAATTCCATTCAAAATGAAGCTAAAAATACAGAGATGGGAAAAAAAATCTCATCACCTGATTCAACTGCTTTATCTTCACATAAAACAAGTGCTTCCTGTCTTCCAGTAGATGACGAAAAAGTTGATGATGGAAAAAAAATTGAATCCTCTACTTCTGTTAAAAGTGATAAACCTTCAAATTTTCCCTCCTGTCCCCCAGCACCATTGAACCTAAGAACTCTAAGAACTTTTGCTGTTCCAAAGCCGTACTCCAGTTCGAGACCATCCCCTTTTGCTCTTGCTGTCTCATCCGCAGTCAAAAGGTCACAATCATTCAATAAGACGCGTACAATCACTAGCCAGGCACCGAGAGAGGAATTTCCTGTTGAACTCTCCTCTGCCTCTTCAGCAGCTGAATTCTCCTCAGCTACCTCCGTGCCTCAAGTGAAAAGCCCTTCCTTACAGACCATAACAGGGGGATCACAAAATAGTCTAATGGATAAGGTAAACTTTATTTCTAATATTGGTTGACTGATGATCCACCATCATCTAGTGTGATTAGTCTAGAGGCTAGTCTCTGAACTTGTCCCTGATCAGAAAGCGCTGTATTCATACAGTGTAAACACCTTGTGGTGTCCAGGAGTGGCACAGCATCATAATGAAATACAGGAATACAGGGAATGTTAAAGTGAAAAAACCTCATTCAGATTATTAGAAATAATTATTTCTTGCCATAATTAGCATCCCCTACTGTGAAGAACAGTAAATTCATAAATCATTGAATACCAGGTTGGAAGGCACCTCAACAATCCTCTGGTCCAGCCTTTCTTGGCAAAAGTATGGTCTAGACATGATGGCCCAGCACCCTGTCCAGCCGAATCTTAGAAGTGTCCAATGTTGGGGAATCCACCACTTCCCTGGGGAGATTTTCACAATGAGATCAGCTATTGGAGTAAATTTTCCTCTTGTGTCTAATAGGAATCTCCCCAGGAGTAACATGTACCCATCACCTGTCATCTTTTTCATGTGACACCTTGTAAAAAGGGAGTCTCCCCCTTTTTTGTAACCACCCTTTAAATACTGGAACATGGTGATAAGGTCTCCCCTAAGCCTTCATTTTCTCATGGCTGAACAAACCCAATTCTCTCAGCCTTCCCCCATATGACAGGCTTCCCAGTCCTTTGATCATCTTGGTGACCCTTCTCTGGACCCTCTCCAGCCTGTCCACATCTTTTTTGCACAGCGAAGACCAAAACTGAACACAAATTAAATAGAATCATTTATACTGTGTATACCTATCTTTATGTTTGGAGTACTTATGATTTGTCCTTTGTGGTTCTCTGTGTTGATTTCTTAAATTTAATTCTGAGTAGTGTGATCAGTTTGGCTTCAAGTGATCATGGCACAAACACACTTGAACTTTTTGTACAAAAAAATGTAAAATTTTGCTGGCATAATTGTCTGAGGGAGAAACTATGTGCTATAGTGGAAATGTGGCCAATCTTTGACATATTGACTGAATCAAACACTAGAACAGTGGCAGTTTGATGTGCAACCTTCTGCCAGGTTGACTTAGTTTTCCATTTATGACTAATTCATATTAAAAGGTTTTGTCTTGGTTTTCCTCCCACTTCCTCCCTTTATAGAAAGGCAGCAATGTGAATAGTGAGCAGAAGAGTCAGGCGCAGTCAGGTGCTTCCACTGACCACCCACCCCCTGTCACTAAGAAACAAACCGCGATGACATTCCAGCATTCTGACCTAGAACAGATCCACCAGAGCTTGCTGGCTGCAATCCGCTCTGGAGAAGCTGCTGCCAAATTGAAAAGGGTGAGTTTTCATCATTGTGTCCGTAACAATGAACTCATGGTACTTCCTTCAAAATTACTGTATTAACGCCTGCCTCTAAAAGCAATTAGCTTTGGCACAAAGTGCTGCTGGGAGGTCTCTTCACAATGGGAAGGGAGGTGGGGAAGAGTTCAGTTTTGCAGAATAAACCGGGGAATGCACACGCAGCTTCCTATGTCCATATTTTCAAGCAGTGCAAATCCAATCAGAAATCTTCCTGAAATGAATTAGAAATCTCTATATTATCAATTAAGTATTGCTTTCATAAAATCAGGAACATATTCAATTATTTGTGTTTATATGGTTTGAAGTGGTATGGTTTTAGACACATGCTACGCAGCTTCACCCTAGACCTGAAGCAGCTGCAGTGTTTTGCAGGCAGGTAACACACAGAAGTTCTGAAGATTGTATTTTTTTTTATTTATTAGACTCTGCCAGGTCCTTAATTCTTCATAAATGTACTTTAAGCTTCCTGCTGCTGTTTGGTATCATTAGTAAGATATTTCTCACTGTTTAGTCAGCAGTCGTGGTAGGAACATCTTCACCCACCATCTCGGGGTAAAACTGTGGCTTAATTTTTCCTTTCTCTCCCCTAAAATTCACCTGTACTTCTCTCTTTGGGTAAAAACATTGCACACTTTAAAAATTTGTATTGTTTTAAATCTGTAACCAGACAATTTAATGATAGTCTCGCACAAAGCTTTCTTGACCCAGCACTAGTATTTTGTGTTCTGTAGAGAGGAATAATTTCTCATTGCAGAAGGATAAAAAAATTCACTAGTTTTTGTTTCTTTTCCCTTTCCCACTTGAAAGAAAGAAATTATGTTTGGTGGGTGGATGTGAGGAGTTTTTTTGTTTGTTTGTTTTATGGAAGTCTGTTTCCCCAGGGTCAAAATCTGTCAGTGGATGGTCAGATATTAGAACATTCCATTTCATATGTAAGGTTTTGTTTCAGTGTAGCACTGCAACAGCCTCTCTGAGACTTGTAGACCTCCCATCATTTCTATGGAAAGGTCACAAGCGCGCTCAAGTAGTTTTTTGACCTCTAGTCAGTAAAAGTGGTACATAATACACCGTAGTATTACTTCTAAGTCACTAACCACAGCCACTTTAAAAACAGGATAAGATTAAGCAAATGCTGTATTGTTTAGAGTCACTTAGAAATCAAATCTATCTGTTCTATCAGAAATATTGTTTGGATTTTGTTGGCATATATTTTTACTAAGGGTGGGGTTTTTTTTCCCTCCAATGCATAATTACATTTTGAATAATACTGAACTTTATTTATTTTGCATAGTGTGTGAACTTTGTTTTATGATTCTATGGGAAATATGCATAGGCATGGCTGTTGGCACAGGAGCTTATAACTTTGTCCTGGTTTGAGATAAAACCACTCAAACCACAACACTGTTTTTTAAAAAAAAAAAAGTTCATAATGTGTTTTTCAAAATTCGAGAAGTCTATTTTTACTAGAAAGAAAACAAGGACAAACTTCATTATGTGGTTATTCATTCTTTTCTAATAGAAATGTTCTTAGGGTAGGTTTGGCCCATATAGTCTTTCTCAGTCTAGGTGCAAGAATGGCATGGGGGAAAAAGAGAGGGATGATGACTGAAGTCCCTTTTCCCCTCCCTTTCTCTTCTGTGGGTGGGAGATGTTCTTTCTCAGTATAGTATCTGTTGAGGCTGGGGGTGAGGAGAGGGCTATACTTTTTAAGGAGAAATTATAACAATGAAGATGCTGTAAGCATAAAGAAAAGCATCCTGCAACACAGAAACCTGAAACAGGCTTCAAAAAAACCCAAACCAACCTGAAACGCACACAAAAAAATGCAATGAAGAACCCACTGAAATTTTGCCAAACGTGAAATTGTACGTGCTGTTCTTTTCGCTCTTACCCAGAGCACATATGCTGTGGTACAGGTATGTCTGACAGCAGAAAGAGAGATTTTTTTTGGCCTATGGCAAATTTAATAAAAACATGGTCTCATTTTATGTTTCACATGGAGAACTGGCAGGACAAACTGTAGGACAGAGAAAGGAAGCATTTCGTATCAATAACCTATTAGCGCCCAAAAGTGATTTCCAGTATTGAAAGGACTTTTTAAACACATTCACCTCATAGCTTCCACTATCGTGCTGCACTCAGTAAAAGGAGTAATAACCTGATCCATTTGGATTGTGAAAGAGGTCTGTCAGGTGCTTGCTTCTCTTTTTACCACTTACCATACTCTCCCTTCTTTCAGCTCTGTGAGGGAATAATTAAAATGCTGGCACCACTAGCCAAATTCTTTATTTTTTTTCCCCCATTTTACTTACTATGTTGCGAGTATGCAGTGCCGAGATCTGTGGCCTTTTGTATTGCTGGCCTTTTCTGTTCAATAGGGCCCTCAGTAATTACTAACCTAAAACGGGTCAAGCGAGGTTTCCTTTTAACCATTTTTCTCTTCAGAATGTTTTCATTATGTTTAGTAAACTGTGTGCTGTGGTATGTGGTTCGCATGGCTGTGGAGCATCCACAGCTCCCATTAACTCCAGTTGGAGTTGTTGGTTTATGCAGCTCCCCTGAAAATCAGTTCTTTGCTATCTATCCTAGAAGTTACAGTTTGCTCCTGATTGAAGAAACATTACCATGGTATAAAGGAGCGTGAGAAGATTTATTTTTTTTTTAGAAGTCAGCCCTATTCAATATTTAAGAAAAAGTGTTTGGTTTAGTCGTGTTTTTTTTCAAGTATTTCTTTGCAACCAGGTCTGGAGAGGGACTAAAAATTATGTGTGTTTTGAATAGTTATACATGGAAATTTTAGATAGGATAAAATATATTTTTAAGTAATTTCTTACATTTCCACTTCTGTAGCATATGTGCTTTGTTCAGAAATCATATAGGGGGTCTTTCCTTGTGATGAAAAAGATGCTAACTGAAGTAACAGTATTTTTGTTTCCTTGAAGTAACACTGTGTAATGTACTACAGAGAGAAGAATTTGAAAAGTTAGGTTAATATTTCTTTTTTCTCTTTTTTTTCCTTTTTTTTTTTCTCCCTGCCTCCAGGTTGGTCCTCCATCAAACACCATATCTGTCAATGGAAGAGCCAGGCTTACTCATTTGTATTCCACAGAAGCAAAAGCTAATCACTAGATATTATACCAAATATTTTGCACTTTACTACTGCTTAATACTAACTACAAATTTTTGAAAGTGTAAATGCAAGTATATGTTAATATATTTTTGTCAATTGCTATAGGAATTTCAAGCTGGGTCCTTTGATGCCTTGGAAAGATTATTAGAATATGTAAATTATGGTAATATTTTGCCTTTTTCTCTTTATAAAGCTGACTATGCTGCTAAAAAGGTTTAAGAGAAGGTGCAGAAGAGCTTTGCTTATGTTAGAATGAAATTCAAAAATTCTTGATTTTAGCCTTCAAGACTGAACAATATGTAGCACTATGCTGAAATTAGATTTAAAACACTAAGAATTTTAGATCATTAATTTTCAATTGTGTATTACTTTAACAGATTGTATGAATTTAAATCTACCACATGCTGCCTCCATATTACTGTTAAATTAAATTTGTAATTAGTAGATAATCTTAATTATATGCAATACTTTGTTTCTCTTTAAAAAATGGATGGTTTTGTTCCTTCAGCTGAGAATAGTTGGAATAAGGATTTTGATTATTTTTTTTAATTCTCCTTTAATCTTTTCCTGGTAGCACACCTCAAAAAAAATTGGGACATAAATTATTGGAAATTTTTTTACTACTTAAAAACTTTTATTAACAGTAGCTCTATATGATGTTTCTCATCTACTCTTTGACTACCTGTATAAAGTATTTACCTAGCACTCAGATAAGAAATACTTTTTGTGAACTAGATATATTTTAAAGTAGTTGTCAGCATATAGTCACTTACTGATAAAATGCAAATTCCAGTTTTGATACTTAATGAAATAGAAGAATTTTTTTCCACTGGAAGTATGACTAAAGAACGAACTGCTTTGGACTTATTCATGTAAAATATTTTAGTCTTAGAACAGCATGATAACACACTTAAAAAGCATTCTTGTGACTGAGAGCGTCTATTTATAGATTAAGCGTTAAATACCAAAATGGGAATATATATTAAAAGACAATGCTTCATGTTATATTTTATCTATTTTCCATTTCTTGTCAAGGTTATACGTTTTGGGGAGAGGGGTAGAAATATGATCACACATGATGAAATAGATTATGGATGCATGCAGCAAGTGCTGGGGTATTTGCCATATTAAAATATTTTCTTGCTGGACTTGATTTAAATAAAAGTAATTGTACTTAGTTTCTATTCTTTAACAATATATTTATTTTGTACTTTAGAAACATTCTGTAACTCAGTTTCAGAAACTGATCTATATGTGCATTTCAAAGGGTTATTAATGGTTTGCTGCCAGGTTTTTGTGCAATAATCTCAAAGAGGTCTCATTACTTTTCTAGTACAGAGTCGATTATTGATTACAAATAACAGTGTTAACTTAATGCTGAAACCCTTCAAGGAACGTTTTAGTAAATAAAAATTCATAAAGAAAGCTGATGAACATTTGTTCATTGCTGTTCTCATGTTTTCTCTCTGATATCTTAGTCCCCTGTCAATGTGTATTACCGCTTTCTTCTCCACCTTGTTCTTGCCTCCAGTCGAGGGCTAATTCCAAGGGCGGGGGGAATTCCATGGTGGTTCAAAAGAGCTGTTTCAGCATCTCATTGCAAAACAATGCTTCATCTTTCACTTGAAACTGGGGAGATAGAAGAGGTAGGGGTGTTTCTTTTAGCTCCGAACTGGGGTGTACGTTCTAGATTTCACTGTGTCTTGAGGGACGGACTTGAAAATTGTAACTCTCCCGGCATTCTGGTGTGCGTGTTCATTGTGATATTTGAAGTCCATGTTTTAAGCATTCCTGTACAAGGTGCTGATCTGTAACTGCCACAGAGAGGTTGCACTGCAAAAGGAATCTTCCTGGTTGTACTTTGGGTGGGAGTTACATGTTTTGTCTCAAACCTTTGTATTCTCTGCCAAGGCGACTAAAGTTATTTCATAGGACTAATTTGATATCTCCAGCTGTGGTAATACAAGTGTATATGACATTTCACTATTTCAGCCAAATCAGCCAAATAAATTCTGCCATTTATTCTGTTTTGGCGGAAAGATCAAATAACCTTGCTTTGTTGTTTTTTTTTTTCTTAGGTTTTGACTACAGAACTATACTACTGTATGTTCCTTAGTCCCATATGTTAAAAGTACATTGCCCTTTCATGTGAACACTTGAAGACAAACAGCTTATGTAACAGAGATTAAAACTAAACCTTGCTTGGATTTTAGGGTTTCTTTTCTTGGTAACTGAAATTGCTCGATAATGAACTGAAATTTCTACACACAATAGTACTGTGAAACTCTTCAATGAGATTTTCTGTTACTAGCTGGCAATATTGTTTAGCAAAACTTTCTCTTTTCCCCTTCTGACATATATATTTAAGACACTTAAGTCTTGCTATTGTACAGTTAGAGACTCATTTTTTCGTATATTCTTGTATTAAATTCTACCAGAAAAACCCTTGTTGATGAACTTGATGTGTTTATTCATTGTTCAAACAAGAAAACATTTCTGCTTGAGCAAGGAGTAAGTGTTTCTAGCAACTGCAAGAACAAGTTAGCAGTAAATTTTTGATGTGGATACTTTACAGGAGGGAAAACAGACTGGGTTTTGGCCCAAAAATCCTTACAGTTTGGGTAACCTGTACTACAGATGTCTTCCAACAGAAGGCAACTAGTTATGCCATACCACTGACAATCCCCTTGCTTCTTTTGAATGGTAGTCAAAATGTTTAGGGAAGGAAAGTCAGGACATTGCTGCTTAGAATCCTATTTTAATACACAGTTGCAGAGAAGGTTGAAAAAATTGCGTTAAATAGAAATAAGGAAATGATGCTGTTGAGCAGTAGGGTGTACATCCTTGAATGTAATGCTCGGTCAGAGTGCATCTATCAGGTGTTGGACAACTACAAGATTGAAGAGTAACTGTAAATGACTAAGTTGATGGGTTGGTAGCCAAGCAAATAGAGCTCTTTGCAGAAGGGAAAATGTGTCTTAATTTAATTGCCTACGTCCATGTTAACAGAATGTGAGGCTGAAGTCAAAATAGTGTGTTTGGACCAGAGCTGCCATCTTCACAGGCACAACAACCGTTTCTGGGTGCTGTGAATGGTCTGAGGTTCTGAAGCTGCATTCTCTTCAGCTTGGCTGCTGACTGGATAGCTGAATCTGAAACATCAGTTGTTACGGACAGATTTCTTACAAAGTCTATTTTGATGATTAAGCAATGCTGTAGCAATATCAATGAAAATGCTTCACAAATTTTAATTGAAAAGGATGCTTTCTATGTGGATTATTTTATACGATCCAATTGAAAATCACAGGTAAGGTGTTTTGTTTTTTTCTTTAAAATTTCTGACTGGGTAGCTTTGTGAGAAGGAAGGTGTCCTTGTTAAAATGACATGAAATTTGCAAGTAATGGGATACTACAGTTTTGAAAAATACTTCATTTTGGTTTGTCTTCCTTGCAAGAACTGTGTGACATGGTAACTAACACAGAAACTGTGTGTCAGTCTATCGCAATGTATTATACATAAAGTTACATTATTCTTTGTCAGCTCTTCCTGCTCATTCATACCAGCACCTAACACCTTAACATTTTTGGTGTGTATGTGTCTTCAAGGAGCAGATTTGAAAGAGATGTATAGTTTCCTTTTTTTAGCTGTATTAAACCTCGCATTCACATAACAGTACAACAGTTACCATCTAAGTGAAGAGGGATAGATGAACACTTCCTTCCCGCCTCCCTCCATCACCCTGGAAAGATCGCTAAAACTGTTAATGGGCTTAGTTATTCCTAAATTATTCAAGACACTTAAGAGAATAAAATTAATGGGAGAGGAAAGGAGAGGGAATGAGGTAGAGAAAAAGCGGAGGAGTTCCACTTTTCTTGATCTAGAGAATCACCACTTTTGTGAGGACAGGCAGAAGGATATTTCTACTCCTCCCCTGTTTAACGCACAAAGTGACCTTCTACAGGCAAATTATCAGTTGAGGAATGACTTCCCGTGCTTCCCAGTGGAAGATGTTGCATGAATTTAGTACTCTTCATCAGTGTCTTACAGTAAGTGCTGCTTCTCCCGCCAACTTTCTTATTTTTTGTTTTCTGTTTTGGCTTCAGGGTTCTACAAATACACCATTTTGGAATGTGTAGGTACAAGCCAGAAACTAAAAGCTTAACTCTGAAAGCCTGATAACTTGTGATCCCCATTCATGTAATCAGCACAATGATGAAAATGCAATCCTGTGCAGGACAGGTAATGTTCCACATTTGCTAATTCGCAATGAAAGAAAATATCTTATATTGGAAAAAGGAGAAAAGGACACTAAAACTATTAGGGAATTTTAACTACATCTATTGGTAATCATTATTTCAGAGTGACTGCATGTGTAACTTAGGGCCTGGAAATAACAAGGGGTGTGTCATCTCCAGCAGAAATAGATACAACTCCAGTGCCAAAAAGAATCCAAAAGAGTTGGATTTGGATGTAAATTGCTAATTCCTCTGTGAACTTCTCAAACTTCGAGAATGGTCTTGTGCCAATAACATACTACAGCCAATGTGATGATACACAAATGCCAGTGACATTTACTAGTTACCAGTTTGTGATTGTATAATGAGTGTATTTTTAGTAGCTGTTTTGTTGATATCAGCTGCTGCATGTGAAGAACAACTGTCTTCTGTTTCAACAAATGATCTGCTTGGCGGTTTCTAAAGCATTAGTTTCCATGAGTGCATGGGCATTCCCAAACAATGCTTTAAGCATGAATTTAGGGGTAGGGTGGGAAGCTAATTCTTAGGTTCCTCCTTAGTCATTTGAATACTCCGCAGAGCAACTGGTAAAATAGATGAGGAGGCTGAAGAAAACTTACTCAATCAGAGTGAAAGACTAAGCATTTCTGAAGAACACACTGTAGTCCTCTTATATGAAATGTAAGGCGGCATTGTTTTGTTATTAATAATGACCCAACTCTCTCTCAGTAAAAAGTGGGCATCAAGAGGTGGGGGAGGTTGGGGTGAGGGAGGGGAAGCTTCAAGTTCAATGTAGTTTAACTCCTGCAGAAAAAAACCCACAACTTGCTGATGGACCGTTCCTTCCACTGTAAAGAATAAACTGAAATACCTAAAATTCAAAGCCTTAATCTTTGATTTCATTGGATTGGCATGATTCTTCATAGTATACCTATGTGCCATGTATGAATTAAGTATCATATTCTCTTAGCTATTTGCTGGCAAAAAATGGAGATAGATCATCATGTGGTATATTCAAAAGTATTTACATAGCTACCAAACACTCACAGATTTAATCTTATGATTCGTCTGCATTTTTACGCAGCTGTGGTATCTTAAGTAACTGCAGCATCATGTTATGTGAACTGTAAATCTGTAAAAGTCTCCTATATCTCATGTTACTGTGAAGATAAAAATTTGCATTGTGCCAAGAAATGCTCCCTAAATATTCCATCCATCAGTCTTCAAAGTTTCAAGTTAAACTTTAAAAATAGAGCAATTGTCAGTATAGGGCATTCTGCTTCTGCTGTTGCCATGCTTAGAGAATGTCAAAGCAATGGGGCATCACCTTTTTATAGTTTTAAGTCTCTATTTGGATTTTTTTTTAATTAGAATTTTATATTGAACTTAAATGTTGAACAAAAGTGCAATTGTTAAAATGTTTTAACATCTTTCAGTGTGAAGGATTCCCAGATGTTTAACAGTATATAATTAGGTGGACCTAATCACTTTACTCATTAATAAATGGCAAAATACTGTCACTTAAAGTATACAGTGGCTTTGATTAGAAGCATTCCCTTATTAAATGGACTAGAACAGCACCTGAGGATGTCTATACTGTGTCAGTGATTCTTGACATACTAAGCTGTCCCTGTTTTAGTAGTCGTGGCTCCTTTACAACTGTCTCTGGTCATTTTTAAGATGTAAATTTAAGCCTGCTCTGATTTATGAATGAGAACAGTCTATGCTGCTGACACAAATGCGAGAGTAAATGCTGCTCTGTAACTTGTGTAAGGAAGTCAACATTACTAATATGAAAGAAATTAATTAATCATTAAAGCAACTTCCCACAGAAATTAGGTTTAGTCATTATTTACATTCTGCATGTGAATTGAGATTTAACTTGATTACAAATTATAGGCGTGATGCAGAGATTACTGCATGAGGTTATATAGTATTACCACTGCATAGGGTTAGATGGTCACAGTGGTACCTTATTTTCATGTGGGTATCAGATACCTGAATTCCTACAGGTAACAATGGAAAAAAAGTGTGTACTCCATCAATATACGTATCAGAAAATTTTGTTAATTTTGAAGTAAGCTGATAGAGAAACCGGGAGGAGAAAACATAGAACATTTTGATGCATTATAAATAGTGAGGTTTAACTGGAAAGACAAAACATCAGATTACGTAAGTACTTTAAAGAAGTCTACCAGCTGACAGTTTTTTATTCAAGTAAGGATTGGAATGATTTGAAATACTGAAACTCAAGTTCATGGATGATTGTTTTGTACTTACCAGTCAGGAGTAGACTGTAGCATTAAAATACTGTAGAACAGTCTTTTGCAGCTGTCAAAGGAGTTTGGTATGGAGAATATAGTTACTTGGAATACAGTATGGCTGGAGAGCTGATGTTTCCACCTCTACAGAATTGACTTTATGTCTAGTGACTGAAAAGAGCTCTTAGTCTGCCTTTTGTGTCCTCTTTTTTATAAATAAACAAATTTTAATGCAGGAGGGTTTTCTAGTAGTGTTTACCAATCTGTAAAAATCCAAAAAGCAAAATACCAGCTACAAATAATGCAGCACCCTCTCCTCTACCACACAGAGGGTAATGACACTTGTTTGAAGTCTTCCCTCTGAGCACTAAGCGGGGCTGACCTTGCTTAGCCTGTGATATTTGATGTCACCATAGCCAGAGCAACAAGAACACACTAAAGTACAGTACATACAAGGAAATTTTCACAAGTGACAGACTAGTTAAAAGAATGGGAATGTTAAAAAATGGGCTTGCATATGTGATAGTGAACATCCAAAGGAGTAAAAGAGTTGAAGCGTACAATCAGCTCAGGGCCAGGAGGGAATTAAGTCCACAGAACCAGCAGTTGCAACAGCTGTTAAAGAATAAATCTGGCCAACAGTGGGTATTTGCGAGTACTAGTGTACTTAGTGTACTAGTACTGGTGTACATTAACCACTAGGGTACTTACTAATGGTTACTGTATTTCTAGCTGAAAAAATAATTAATAAACTATTGTTGGAGTCAGAATTTCATAATTTCACCCCAGCTATATGTGTATGTCTGCCTGTCTTTTTTTTTTTCCCCACCCTATTTGATTCTGAGCGAGAACTAAGACATGATGGCTACAGTCACACTTAATCTGAAGTGGTAAAGCAAGGACAAACAAATTTATTTCACAGTTGCTTAAGGCTTTATATATCTCTGATTTATCAAAAATACAGTGAAAATAACTTTTAAAATTGTTAAGCTGATTGCAATTTTCTAAATGAAACACTCAAACTAAACAGGGAGGCAGGGGAACGAATGTGGAGAGCGCTGCAATTGGTCACCTTGGTTAAACAGCATGATTGATCCCATCAGCAGACACTATTCCATTTCTTCAAATGCTGAAAGCTAATTAAACACTGGCGCTCTGCAAACTGAAGTGTATTTTGCCATACAAATGTGGATCACATCGGGAGACACCTGCAGCTACAAAGTGCATGTACCAAGCAAGTAACTCTCTATGGGTTGTATGCAAAGCTGCTGCAGTTCTAAACTCCAGCACCAAAGCGATACAAAGAGGTGAAGCAATGGCTGAAGAAGTGGATTGCAGATGACTTCCTTTTTAAATTTTGGAGGACTGTGAGAAAGATGGGCACCCAGGCAGCTGCACGGCTAGATGCCTCACTTTCAAGGACTGGCATACTGTTAACCCTTATTAAAAGCTGCAGTACTGCTAGGGTTAATTCTTGAATGGTCAGAAGGTCTGTTGGGAGACAGCCAAAAGGCAGTTGAGTTTTAACTGTCTCGAGTGCTGAGGACAGAAAGCTCTCTGATAGAGACACTGTTCACCTGAGTCTCTCTTTACCAAGACGTCCGAGGGATGGGAAAATGAGAGCATTACTGTTTGTGTTGCCGCCGGTAACTGTACGGTAGCTGTCTTACACATAGCTGTGTCTCTACCAGAGAAGTTATCGTGAGACACGGGCATGAGCTGTATGCACGGAGCTGACCTGGGCTGGCCCAGGAGGACGAGAGACCCTGAGAGAGGGAGGTTTGGGGAAAGTGGGCTTCAGGGCTCTACCTGGAAATGGTGGGTTTCATTTTTTTTGTTTTATTCAAATGGTGTCTGCTATTAATGCTTTTTTTAAAAAATGAGAAATTTTCAAGGTGAAAAAAAAAATGAAATATTCTAGGCTGTCAGGTGTGTTTGGAAGTTCAGTAAATGTAAAAGGCTTATTTTTTGGTGCCCACTAAAGATAAAAGGCTGAAAAAACAGGTAAGGAAGGGTTTGCTAGACCATACTGTCAGGAAAAGGAAGTAGGTGAGCCTTTTCTTGTGTAACCATTACATTAATTTAAAAACATACATTTCACATCACCACCAAATTCAGTGGCCTAATCATAGTGGGGAAAACAACATAGCAGAAATCAAGCTGCAACCCAGCAGGAACAATTTTGTCTCAGAAAGTAGGGGAAGAAAAAGCGGTTAAAAGCAGCAGATATTTTAGATTGAATTCTGACTCCTTAGATTGATAATCTAAAGGTGGAAGGCAATTTGGGTGAGAGAGAGAATAAAACAAGAGTTATAAGACCTTTAGAAAACATGTCAAGAAAGATTAAAGGAATAAGGTTGGTTTAGTGTAAAAAAAAAAAAAAAAAAAAGAAAAGGAAGACTGATTAGGATGACATAACCATGTTTCAACACAAAAAAGTTGCTACATCAAGGCAAGTGATTAATCACTGTATCTTCAAGCAATAGTCTGTTCCAGCTTTAGAGCATAATGGAAGAATGGCTGTACTGGGTCAAACCGAAGGTTCATTTAGGCTGTTACCTGGCTTTTGACAATGATCAAAAATTCATGCCTAGGGAAAGACATAAGATTATAAAACACACAAAGTAAGACTTACCCCAGGTATGCTCAATCTTCAGCAATTTTTAGCTCTGAGAATGCCTAAGTGAAGATGACTTCTTTGTATTTAATAGTCTTAAATAATAGTCTTGTTCAAAAACTCAGCTACTCATTCTTTCAACTCCTGTAAACTTTGAGCTGTGACAGACATTACTGTGTGACAAGGAGTTCTTTGACAATGACGCACTGTCTGAAGAACCATCTTTTTTTTGTTTGTTGTGAACTTCCATTTGCTAGCTTCATTTTACCCTCTCCAATTCTTTTTCTGAAAGACACATTAACTCATCGATCCCCATTCATGCTCTCTGTGCCACTCATATCTTTACATAACATAAGGGTTTGTACGATAGGCATTTATTTGAGAATTGTACACTTTTACCATTTTATCTGTTAGATGTCATCGACGTTAGTCAAAACAAAGATGTAGTGAGCATGCCTTATGATTCTCTTCTCTCAATATCTTGGGAAGAGGGTATTTTCTCTTAGCCACGTTTATTTATCAAATCTGTCTCCTTTTGCAGCTATTTGCCATAGCGAGTCCCATGCAGGATACATGTCTTCTGTACAAGATCAAGAGTTTGAGAGAAGTTTGTGTGTCACACTTCTGAGTGCTAAATATCCAGCTGAATAGAACCTTGCTAAGCACTATTTACTCATGGATGTGATCATCTGATTCACAGATGATCTCTTCAGTTCTCTGGTCAGTTAACAAAAAGAGTTCAAAAACTTGAGGATATGATCCATAGGTTGCTCATAGTTGTTCATTAGTTTCAACTTAAAATAATGAGATTGCTTTGGCAGCTACAATATGCCACCTTTACATGTGAAATTTCAATCCATTTTTCTGGTAGGAATTTCTATTGAAATCCACTTCCAGCATACTATGTTTGAATAAAATAGCTTTATCTAATCTTTCTGATTCATCCATTAGCAATTTTCCCAGGTAGTTATCAAGGCATTAAATATGTAAGATTTCCAACAGTAAGATGAGAAATGAAGCAGCTTACTAGCAACAACAAAAAAAAGCCCTAGCCAAGCAAACATTGATGCTACCTCCCACCTGAGCACCAAGAGCTGTTGCTCCTGAAGGGATGGCAAGTCAGAACCCAGTGTGGTAACACAGGGACCCTGCTAGGCAGGGCCCCATCCCACCATCCGCGAGTGAGGGAGCAAGGCAGGCCTGGAGACAGCAGCCAGGGTCAGCCAAGAGTCCAGATTATCAGACAAGTCCATAGTGAGAACGAAAAGTCTGGCTGTGGGTGCAGACCAGCAGGTCCATGGTCAGACACAGGCATGGATGCAGCAGGAACTGTAGCTCAAGTGGGGACAAAGCACTAGAGCCTCAGATCAAGAGCAGCTCCCCAGGAAGGGGGACAGCCCTGACTACAGCCTCCCCACCGAGCTCTCTGAAGAGCTCTTTCCAAGGTCACCAGCTGCAATGGCCTGGCCTTCAGCTCAGGGAGCCAAACTCACAAGACAAGGAAGGATGTGCTTAGGGCCTCCATACCTAGCTCTGATGGAAAGTATGCCCTTGAGTGGAAGGAGCTACAGCAATATAATACTTGAGATACGCTAAGAGTTCACCCCTGGAAAAACATTTTGCTAGCAGACGCACACCAGGCCTAGCAGGAAAAGCAAGAGCTGTGGGCAAGTTACTAATCCTGATGTGGTTTTCTCGACCTCCTTCAATCCCCATCCACTAAACAGAATGCAGTACGCAATCTGGCCGTAATTTGTACTCCCTGTCCCCTTTTTAAAAATCATCTTTTCACTACAGTCAATCACTATGCTGAAGGTTACTGTAACGCATCAGTTGAATGAAGACCATGTACCTGAGCACTTTTGCCTACAAATACAGGCAGCTGTCCAGAAATCTAGAACAGGGACAATGTATTGCCTTTAGTTCAAATATTCTTACTAGTCTGGCTTGTCATTGGCCACAGGGTTTTCTCCTGAACTATTTCTGCTGATTCATTAACTTACTTTGTACTGTAATGTTAAAGTGAAACGTGTTTCTTTACCTCTCTTTAAATGAACTACCTTTGTGGCAGTATTTTTAGATGGGTCTTTTGATGCCTTTTTAATGGTACATTAAAACTTAATGAATGCTGAGTAACAGTAGAATCCCTATGGAAGCACATATGGTATCTACATTAATACTGAATGACTGCATAATGATCAGTAAAATTTCTGTGATTTCCACATGAATCAACAGTGATGAGCCACTTAGTGTTACACTCAATTACATCATGTTTAATTTATGTAGCATTGTTTGGACATTATGTTTAAAATGTCTTTAGTAAATCATTGAGACTCTAATTGAGCCTCCATTTCGGTGACAAATTGCACTGTAAACATTAAATTCATTTTTTTACACAACAATTAATTTATGTTGAAGTCTGCTTGCGAAGGGTCAACAATTTGATATATTCTCACTATTACTCCCTGAAAAATGGAATCCTAGTATGAAAACAAATTGCAGTACCTGTTAAATTATTTCTGTTCCCTTAGTTATGCAGCAGCCGGACACTGGAAAAGCATTAATTGCCTGAACTCTGGAAACAATGCCAATACCTCAACTGCTCTGTATGACTGCTGCCAAGCAGTTCAGAAGACCTTTTCAGGTCAGAGTACATTGTCCACATCTGTGCAGCAGACTCAGAAGAGTTCTCCACAATGCCTGCCTCACCGCGGTGTCATGTCACCTCTTGTGTATTTGGAAGGCCCTTCTAGCACACCCATGACTCACTCACAGTGCTTATATAGCACAGCAAGGTGGACCAAGAGCTTTTGAAGAGTGACCATGCCACTGGTCTGCCAGAGGTAGCAAAAGAGGTGGTGAGGGAACCTACACCAAATGCAGGTGCTGTCTTTCAGCTGTTCTCCCATCCCGTGTGGGACAAAGAAGCAAACACTTACTCCCATGGTGTTGATTACCTAAAAGCCTGTGTAGACGAATATAATCTTGCCTCACTTCCAAAGCATTACCAACGTGTGAGAACCTACTGCTTCACTTCATCTCTCCTGTTCTACCTCACAACACACTGAACATGGGCAGTTGCTTGCATAGGCCCTGGGGTGAAGGCTGCCAGTGGCAAGAGGACTGGCTGTAATTGTAGCCAGACCCAGTCCTCCACTGAGGTCTTCTACGGTAACTGCTGCAGCAACAGAATTGGGAGTGAAACTGGGCAGAGACTTATCAGAGGATGGTATGCGAGACTCCATCTTTCCAGACTGTCTCCATGTGAAGACTAGCAACGTGCACATATCTGATCACAGTAAAAACTAATACAAATAGTAAATACACTTTGTAAGGGAAAACGAAATAAAATACACATACTTCAAACCTCTCTAGGAACAGCAAACTACTGCTTGGCTTTCACTTCTTCCTGTCAGATAAGCTCCTGACACGCTGTTTCAGTGGGTGTCTGCTTGAGTTGGCTTTGGAGATATTCCAAGGCAGGTCTGTAAAGATTAATTCATAGAATAAGGCTAGGGTTGCCTGTTTTACTCAATCAGCTCACTTTTACCTAAAAAGCCATCTGAACTTGTCTGACTTTTGGCAGAGAAGATACCCTCTTCCACTACTCCAGAAGGGATCTTGCACTGTCTGTTCTCTCAACTTGGTCCTTCTCACTGGTAGTTCAGGCCAGCAAGGTCTTATCAAGATTCTTCTTGTCTTTAACGTTTTTCCTCAAATAGCTGTTCAAAATACAGTGAGCTTGAGAGGTCTTGGCTTATGGGAGTTTTTAGTTCTGAGAGGTTGTCTAGTTCAGCTGTCTCAACAAGAAGGACTGGGGAGAAAGAGAACTGGGTTTGGAGACAAAATCCTATCAGCTATTTACAAACAAATCCATCAGTATAATTTTAGCTTCTGCAAATTTCCTGCTTTAGCTTCTAGCACTAGGCACTGCATCCAGATGCTTTAGTTTATAGAAGATTTACCATCTGTGAGTCTACAGAGGTATCATCTTAATTTGCTGTTCTTTTTGATCTACTATGAGATTATCTGATAACTGGCAAGGCATCTAACAAACAGCTGACCAACAACCTTGTTAGAAGATCTATAGACAAAGAACTTTATAATGATAATGATCATAACAATAGCTGCTCTCGTTTCTCTGGATTGCTGGAAAATGCAAATTCAGACCTTTAATAATTGCAGCTGAAGCTTTCATTTCTGACAGCAAAGTGAGAGAGAAAAAAATCTTTCCATTCTAAGAAGCTGTAAAAGGGGCTATGAGCTTCTTTTTTTCAATTATAATTCACTTCATTCTTGTTAGAAGAATTTAATAAACGAAGTATAAGAGAGAAAAGATACTTATGGAGAACCTTTTCATTTTGCTTTAAAAAGTCCTTTTTTGGTTTATGTTGATCATTTTTAAAGATTCTGTTCTCATGATTCAAAAATTCTATGCTGCGTTAATTTAATTCAGCTTTAATTTGAATTGGATAAAATATTGGCTAGCTTGCTGGATATGATGACAAAATGCATGTACTGCTTAAACAGAGACTGTTTGAAATATATAAAATAATCTGAAATGGACCTGTTGGAGCAAGTCCAGAGAAGAGCCACAAAGATGATCAGAAGGCTGGGGCACCTCTCCTATGAGGACAGGCTGAGAGAGTTGGGGTTCTTCAGCCTGGAGAAGAGAAGGCTCCGGGGAGACCTTATAGTAGCCTCACAGTAGTTAAAGGGGGCCTACAGGAGAGCTGGGGAGGGACTCTTTATCGGTGAGTGTAGCAATAGGATGAGGGGTAACGGTTTTAAACTGAAAGAGGGTAGATTTAGATTAGATCATAGGAAGAAATTCTTTACACTGAGGGTGGTGAGGCACTGGAACAGGTTGCCCAGAGAAGTTGTGGATGCCCCATCCATGGAAGAGTTCAAGGCCAGGCTGGATGGGGCTTTGAGCAACCTGGTCCAGTGGGAGGTGTCCCTGCCCAGGGCAGCGGGGTGGAAGTAGATGATCTTTAAGGTCCCCTCCAACTCTAGCCATTCTATGATTCTATGAAATACACTTCTCAGTATATGTCTAGTAGATTTTAGTGATGTAATTATTTCTAATTTGTTATGTAGCTATATATTTTTAGAGTGTGCCATGTAAGAGTATTTTTTAAAATGAGACGTAATGAGGTTATGAAACCACTATAGCCTTTGGAATAACACCAATATAAGAAACAGTACAAGAAAATAATCGAATGTATGCCTTAAGCTACATGATGACTGCACAAACAGACTTCACGGCAAATTAGATTTCCTTGACTAGTGTTGTGGTTACAGTGATATAATTCATGTTTCATAACTCTGAAGAAATAATGAAGACATTGTAACCAGAAATGTGTCAATTTGAATAAATTTATTATGAATTGCTTTGGTTCTAAAAGCTTCCAATATGTTATAATAGAAGCCTACGTTCTTGCTTGAGAGCCAGCCAAACTATCTGTAGAAAATTGAATGGGTTTTTAATGTCTTAACAAATCACTTAATGGTAGATTTTCCCTTCAAATAAACAAAAGGAGACATGATCTGAAGGGACTATGCTAATAAAAGAGATTGGAATATACCTTCCTTTTAAAGCCACTTTGAAAGTAGAATGTTTGGAAGCATCAAACTTAGATGGTGGCCTCTTACTCCCCACAGAAACTCAAAACATTGTAAAAACAGTACAACCATTTTTGTCTGAATCCAAGTTGCGTTGAAGCAAAACGTAGCCCATGCAACAATTAACTCCCTTCACCCACTGCTGAACTGCAATTGCATTTGGACTGAATGCTATATTCCATGGGCTACTTTTACCTGCAGTGCAAAATAATGTCTCCAACTAAAACCGTGCAGGCTGGCAGAACATAAATTGCAATTTAGTTAAGGCACCATCTAACACTTGCACAAAGTACACTGATTCAGTTAAGACGGTTCATGTATCACCTTCAGCGACAAATTCTGGCTTTAATCTGATTTCTTGGTCAGAGGCTTGGTATTGGCTCTGAGGCCATGGCTTAACAACATGCTAAAATGGGTTTGAGGCCTTTAAGAGTTGCCACAGGACAGAGAATCCTCAATCTCGCTTTGTTAGTTCAGATTTGTTAAGAGATTTTCAATGAGTTGAATTTTTACCAGTAGGCTTTTTGCCAGATCAGATATTGTCTGTCCTCCCACAGCCTGCATAAAGTCAACACAGAAACATAAAGCTGCTACAGATTCTTTATCAAGTGCTGTGGCTAATTTGACAGAAATGTGACCGTGTGCTTATTCCTTCTGTGGAATGGGGATGTCATCTTGAGTGATCCACTAGCACAGAAATCCAGTCATGAGAAAAAATACCGATTTTTGTGCCTAGTGTGGATTTATAAAAGCCTGGACTTCATGAAAAGGGAACATGTTAGTCCAGTAGTTCTTCTTGGATGATAGGATGAAAGTTCAGTGGGTCAGAAGTCTGAAAACTGCATTGCTATTGTTTTATAAAATAAGTTCAAAGAATGTAAAAAAACCCCATGTATTGCTTTCTCATACTTGAATTCTCAGACAAGTACAATGGATTGAGCTAAATTTATGGAACTGATGGAGAGCACTGAAGGTTGAATTTAAAAGGGTTGAGTGGCTACAACAATTTTCCTAATTTTAGATGTGATCTCAGTTTGTACTCCTGCTTCCCAAATGCTTCAGATACATCAGATGTTAAATTTCTTTGAAGTCAGGTGCAAATTATTTATGAACTTGTTCAGTAGCCAGCATTTTTCTCATTTCCCCTCTCACCCCAAGGGAAAATTTTGTAAGACTTTTTGACTTTTAAGTAGGATTTACAGGGCCACTGTGTGTAACAGAATTGTCTGGAATTATCTCGTATGTTATTATTCATGTATTGTGTAATGTCTCCTTCATAAATACATAAAAGTGAACTAGCAGGTTGCTTACGTTCAGTGTTATGAAATTGTTCTATTTGTCATGGTAAAATTAGGACTATTAGAAAAAAATCACTTTTTCAATGAAGTAGAGTAGCTGCTAAACAACTCCAGAGCACTGCGTCAATAAACATGGAATCAAAGGAAAACATACTTTTTTCTCCAGCTCAAAGGAAAATCACCTTTTGGACCAGATTTAAAGCTGACTTATTGTCAGGAGTACTGAAGTATTAATACATTTTACCTTTTTATTTTTAGAAACAAGAAACCTTCATTATAGTTACAAAGAAGGACGGCCTGATTTGTTAGAGTACTAATTTTGGACTTAGAGTTTGCATTCCTTACTCAGCCACAAATTCCATTAGATCTTGAGAAAATCACTTAGCAAATTAATTGCATTGTCTAATTTTCAACAGCTAATGGAGAGGCTAAAGTCAGAAGACAGTTCTCCCCAGGTTTCCCATGTAGTCAGAGGAAACAAAAATTTATTCTGGGATGGCTGTCAGCACCAAAACCCCTATGTGTTTTTTCGCTGAACTCTGGAGTCTTCTGTTTCTCTCCATGGAAGTTCTACGCCTCTGTGTTAAATGGCCAGCCTAACTTGGTATAGTGTCTGAAGTCGGGTACTCTGAATACCCAGTTAGGGTTAATTTTAAAACATGTTCAGACACATAAAGATGCAAACATTTACTCATCCGTATGAAGGGAATAAATACATTAAAATGTTAAGTGCACTGATGTTGTGATAATTAGGTTCATAGAAGTGCTGAGATTGTTGTTGTTAGATAGGGTTTCTGAATTACAGACATTTGCATTAATAACCTTTTAATACAATAACTTCCAAGTAGTCAGCACAATGCTTTTAAAACGTGAACAGTGAGTTGTTTTTTTCAAAGGTTTATTGAATACCTCATTCCCTGAATATAGATTTGTTGGAAAAACTCTTGAGAGAGAGCAAATACCCCTTCTCTGTGTAAACCCTGTGGGATTAATTCATTCCAAAGAGTACTAAATGTCCTACAAGGTGATGTATTAAAATGGTGGCAGATACGTTATCATACAGTGGCACTACCACTAGAATTCCAGCTGCCCAGATAAGCATTTGTTTGTTTTACTTTCTGTCATTTGGGAGGAACGTAATGACTCCATCATTAAGGTTCAGCAGAGCTTTCCATTTCAGAGCCCATTTTAAAGGCATTCTAAATTGCACACGCACAGGTAGATTGATCTGGAAATTGCTTTGCTCAATCAGAGCTGGTGCAAATTTGGGGGTGCAAATCTGGGCTAAGTTATTCTAGTGATTTTGGAAAAGAAAAATTCCTTCTCCCCTTAAATGCATGCAGATATGCATACAATCACATTTTAAATTTCTTACTATTCCCAGAATTAGAGAAAAAATCTCCTTTGATCTAATGAAAGATATCAAAACCCAGTTTCCCAATGCAGTTTGCCTGAAATTACTAGACTAATTTTGTTTCCTAAAGTCATAGGTAGTCCATTGTGAGCTGCATGTTACAGAAGCAGAAAAGAAACAAGATGAGTGAAATTCAGGCACCTAAATACAAGTGTCCAGTGCCATAGTTAATGTTCAAGGATAGCTGAAACATCCACACTAGGCTGTCACATGTGAAATAGGATAAACAGGAAACCCATGCCTTCCTAGAGCATGGTAGAATAGGGATCTAAATTGGCATTAGATGCCTGCATTTAGGAAAGCAAATCTTTATACATCAATTTTTCAAAATACAGAATTCATTTTGTCTTTAATTTTCACGTATCAGCCTTGTACTCTGATAACAAAAGTGGAATGCTGCCTGCCTGGAGTCTGACCAGGTATGTTGTTTCTTTTTGCCCAAAATAACTCTACATCTCCCTTCCTCTTTGCATATATCTGGAGACTCTTACTGTGCTTTGTCTGGTACTATTGCTTCAGCGTCCTTGGCACCAGCTCAGAAATGGCTGAGACTTATGAGTGGTGTGGCTGTTTGTGAAAAGTCATTTTAGCTCTACCTTTCTTGGGTGGGTTTTTATTTTTAATGCTTGTATTTTATTTCATACTCTACAAAATGACTAGTGTTAAAGGATCTTGAATCTGATTTCTCAACAGCTCTCATTACGGAAACTGAACTGGATAAACACAAGGACTACCAGATAGCATAGTCACCTGCGCCCTTCCCTCTATAATAATTACATGTTTGTGTGCAGTATTCTGATGGTATATAAGATCAGAAATTATGTTCCTCCTGCAAGGTGGAGTTCCAGAAAAAGAGCTGTAAAAAGTATCAGCAGTACTCTGCTGTTATGAAATGTCACCTGTTTAATTTATCTAAATATTTTATCATTTACATGATGTTTAAAGTTGTCCACTCTTCACAGTAGTTATTTCAGAGGAACTAATAAAGCATTAATTATCACAAATATTTACAAGGGATTAATAAGAAGAGAGAAATGTATTAAATGAAAAATGTTTCTTCCGTTACGATATTATCATTACAAATATTTGGCACTGCTAAATCGGTTCTCTGAGACTCGTCAATTCACTTCCACAAATAACTGCAGCAGTATATTATGTAGTTCATTCATCCATAACTACCCAGAAGATTACATCTAGTCCAGCAGATTTAGACCCATTAGATGAAGACCTAGCCACTGGAATCCAGACATATGTAATATTCACCCCGGACTCTTACAGTTCTCTCTAGGAAGGAACTTTATGCCTTATAGAAGTTCAAGGTTGGCCAGTGCAGATCGCATCACCTAATGCACAGTTTATTATAAACGCTGCTGAATGATTGATTTCATGCAGCCTTAGTGCGAGGGTGCAGAAGCCAGTATGTCACATTGTCTGACCTGCATCTCACAAGCCCTCCGTGCCACCCAGTCAACCCTACGCTGAACTTAATTATTTGGTTTTAGCTACAATGACCTTTCAGAAATCACAAGCTCTTGATTTGGTTTGATTGATTTGAAGGGTATCATTCTTATTCTCAAAACCCTGCACAGAATTTAATTCTGTTCTTGTGCTACCGTTCAAGGCAAAATTCCAGCAGGGGGATGTTCTGGGCTGAGGACAAAGCTGTCACAGGGAATCACAGAACTTGCTATTGAAATAGCAAACACTGTTGTCAAAGCTAGCAATAAAATCCATCCCTCTACTCAAGTTTCTTACACAAGTACGCTAAAGTATTCATGCTTTTCAATAGGTAAAAAAATCCCAAGCCCAAACCAAACCACAACAGAAAACACAGTGCAAATCTCCTTTTTGATAATAAGTGCAAAAAAGGAAAATTAAGTCAGGGGAAACACCAGAGTATTACCGTCCTGTGCTTTGTGTAAGTGCACACAGAGGGAGTTTCAGATTAGGTTGAAAAGCAGCTTCTGGAAATGACTGAGACCGGCGGTACTGATTTAATCCCTTGGAACCTTTTTCTTATCTGCAATAAAAGAAACACATTTTAACAGTAATTCTAAACTTAACATTCAATGTGAGCTATAATAATAGGCAAGACTCCTCACAAAACATTCAACCATGGATAACTTTCAGAGAGTTATGCATTACTGCCAAGAAGTTAGCAAGTGATATCTCTACTTGGGCGCATTGGCTAAATTCGGCTCTCATGAAGTACTGCCCAAACAGATGGGCCAGTTTTCAAAGTTAAAAACGGGCTTTTGAAATGCTCAAGAAAGAGCAAGGATGCACAGCTCGTTGTGTCAGGATCATAATATGTGTTCAACATATTCTAAGTACATTGGGTTAATAAATACACATAAATTATAAGTTCAGGCTTATATCTTGGGGCATGTGTTTTTTACTGGACAAATTACTTTTTTTTTTTTCTTTAGGGTGATCCTCTGTATCATTACATTTGATGTAATTTATTTTGGGGTGCTTGTAGAGAAAACGTGGTATTGGGAGACAAGACTTAGGCCTGGTTATAGCCTTGCACTGGAAAAACTAGCTACTTCTACGGCTTCAATGTAGTACTTCAGTAGACAATTCTTTTCTCTGCTATTGTGGCTATGACAGAAGATGGTGTAAAGTTCTCTTAATGTAACCATACTTAAGAAATTACAGTGAATTTTTTTGTGGTGAAGCCATTATACATATAAAACCATATTGAAAATATCTTGGTAAAAGCAAGCGGGGATGTGTGGAAGGGTGAAATAAAAAAAATCCACAAAACCCCTCTACAGTTTTCAGAGATAATCACAGATAGTTTGGATTTTTTAAACCTTCACTTTGTCAGTAATAACTGTGAAAGTTTACTCTAATTAAAGGCATAATTTTGTCACATTAATCAAGTACCATGGTTCTAAATAGCGCACAGGCTTTTAAGAACTGGAGAGCTTGATTTTCTGGAAGTGGGGTGCATACTGAATAGCTTGAATCCATTGGGGTTTTTCTGAATATGTATTTTTAATTTTACTCAATAAACACCTGAACCTGATGAGGGCTAACAAAGATTAAATTAAAAAAGAAAACAAAACTACTGAGTTAAAAGTGACAGAATGCCCAGCAATTTAGTTTTAGGGAAATCTAAGTCTTGGAACAAGGACCACTATGCCGCAGAAGCACAGCAAGTATCAAAAAAAAAGAAAAAAAGACTAGGCAGTTTAGGTGTATTTATTTATGACAAAAAGGAAGCCTAGCCACACAGCTCAACAAATATTTTGGTGCCAGGACTTAGCAGAAATCTACTAGCCTTTTATTATCAACACTATTAATTGTCCAGAGATTATTGGGTTTGTACTTGTTCCAAGAAAGAGTTAAAAAAGGTTACACTTGAAGAAAGTCTAGGTCAAATGCTCTCAGATGTCTTTAGTCAAGCTCAGGGAATCTTTTTTATCCTCACAGTTGTTTGCAAGGAGTAAGTCAGGAGAAGCTTTAGTTTCACATTCTCACCTATGCAACGGTTCCAATGCTACACTGGAACAACCCCGTAGGTCTTTTTGTGCCTCAGTTTTCCAATGGCTGTGTTTTTCTTATACAGTGCTATTCCCATAGAAAGCACTGAAAGCAGCAAGCACCAGGACAGACTACGAGAAGCAGAAAAAAAATTAAGTCAATTTGCTTCCTAAATTACTACATTCAAGTGAAATTATAATAGTATTAATTTTTTTATTGATCTTTCCTACAAGTGGCAGTTTTGCTGTCGTGACTCATTAGAATCCTAGCAAAGTTATTTTGAAACATAGAAGTATTTAATTTATTTGCTAATATTCCTTCTAATTGTGTTTTTTGTTTGCCTCCCATTTTAAAACAATTACATGACTAAGACAAAGACACAAAAACGTACCACATATGTCAGGTTGCGGCTAGGTAAGAAGTTTCACTGGGTGAAAACTCAAAACATTTTCTTTTCATGGCTGAACTTCTTAAATGCTGATTAATATCAGCATACAATTGCCGCTTGAAGGCGTTTATCTCTTCCTGAGTTCATTTCTCTACCTAGAGCACCTACACCAGTTGTCCTTCCTTCTATTCTTTTGAAGACAGTGAGGTTTATCATGCCACATTTATGCCAGTGAATCAATTATGAAAAAAACCCAGCAGTCTGGTCTATGCAATTGTGTAAAACGATAGCTGTTTGCAAGCAACGAGCAAATCCAGTCAATCATCTGACGCTGTAAAATTCCAGATGTTTGCCAGTCTCTGTATATATGAATTGTTAATCAACTTGGACTTGCACTTCTGCTGTCAGCATAACAGAGAATGAGCTGTTCAGAGGACACGGAATCCTTCGTTTCATTGAAAATAAACGTCCTGCAAAATCATCTGTGACTCAGCCAAAATGAAAACTGCGAGTATTGCTTCTATGTCAGAAAAATCTTCCTCCGGAATTGGAATTTTGGCTTGTGTGTGATGATTTCTTCAGCGGCTCCAGTAAAAACAGCAAAGCACGTGTGTCCCAAAACCATTCCCTATTTCCCCCCAGTACAACATCCCAGTTACTGCCCCTGAGCACGCCAGGTACAATCAGGTTTCTACATACAGCTGTGTTTACCAGGGGCTAGGCTTTAATTATTTAACTTTATATCAAATTGACTGACTCACGCAATTTTACCCACTCTGCCGGGGGCTGTGAAACCATTCTTCGCACAGCGCGGTGGTTATTTTTATTTTGCAATAGGATGAACGCCGGTAAGGACGGCCGTGGAATTTCCACGCAGGGTTTTGTGTACACAAAGCAGGGCAGGAGCCGGCTTCCTCAGCGCTGCGGAGGAGCCCAAGGCACGGGGAAAAAAACCTTTCCACTTTCCGCCCGGGGAGGCCCCGTGGCCGAACGCCAGCCCCGGGCCCAGCTGGGAACTCACGCCTCCATGAAGCAGGTGCTCATTGGGCCCAAGGGTAACGGGCCTGTCCCCCGGCCTTGCTCACTCCTGGTTTCCCCAAGGCATAACCGCAAATTCCCGACCTCGCAGAGGGATGGGGCAGCTCAGTTAATGATTTAAGCCAGACAAGTGCCAGGCCCGCCCGGCTGTGCGCGGCTGGGCCCCGTACGCACCGCTGCCCGAGGGTCCGGCCCTGCCCCGGGGAAGGAGGCCCCCGGCCAGGCCCGGGGCAGGGCAGCGCTTCACCTCCGCTCAGGCGAAGGGGCCGAGGCTCACGGCGGGCGGCACACGGCGGAGCAGCGCCCGGCGCCCGCTGGGGTCCGCTCGGCGGGGCGGACGCGCGCAGCCCCCTGAAGAGACGAGCGGCGGCGCCTCCTCCCCTCAGCCGCCCCGACCCCCGCGCCCTTGTCAGGCCCGGCCCGACGCCCCGAGCGGGCCGGGTGACACCGCGGCCTCGGGGCCGCGCACCTGCCGGGGCCCGCCTCGCCCTTCCCTGCCTTGCCCTGCCCCGCCCCGCCGCCAGGGAGCGGAGCGCAGGGCTCCCCCCTCTCCCCGGCGTGGCGGAGGCAGCCGAGAGGCCACGGCTCGGCCCCCGCCCGCCCCGCGCTGCCACCCCGTCGCAACGCGGAGCCGGCGGCCGCCCGCCCCCGCCGCCGCCGCCCGCGCACGTGTGCCGGGGAAGGCGTTCGGTGCCGCTCGCCGCCCGGGCGGCGCTTCTCCCCCCCCCCCCCCCCTTCCCTCCTCCGCAGCGGGAGCGGAGAGCAGCCTCCGCCCGCCACGCCCGGCAGCGCCGGGGCCGCTCGCCGACGTGCCTCCCGCCCGGGCGGCCGCCCAGCCAGGACGTCGCCGCCGCCGATGGCCGCCCCGCTGCCCGGTGTACCGCCCGGCGCAGGGCGGGCGGAGGAGCCCGCGGGCGGCAGCCCCCGCGGCACGGCGGGCTCCCCATGCCCGCCTCCCCGGCCCCCCGGGGGGGACCCGCCGCCTTCTCCCCCCGACAGGTAAGGCCGGAGCCCGGGCGGGCGCCGCCGGCCCTGCCCGCTCCCACGAGGGCCCGCCTGCTGCCGTCTAGGGGCGGGCAGGCGTCCTGCGGGCGGCAGCGCGGGGCCCGAGGGTGCGGGAGCCCCCGCGGGTTGGTGGCGGCGGTTCGGGGAGGGGGCGAGGCGGCAGGAGCGGGGGCGGCCGGGCCCGGGACCGGCCCGCTCCTCCTTGGAACTCAAAAGTTGTTTGCCGGCCCTGCAGGCGCTTCCCTCCGGGGCGGGTGAGTGTCGTCGTCGTCGTCCCCCCCCCCCCGCCTCCTTTTTTTTCTTTCTTTTTTTTTTTTTTTTTTTTTTAAGAGGTTTCCCAGTTTGAGGTGGAAGGAGGCGACGTTGCCGATCCTGCCTTGTCAAACGGAACCGAACCGCTACTTTCTCACTGCGGTGTCTTTCTTGTAACGTGCGTCAGCTGAACTGCCTCCCCGGTAGCCAGATACCGCTGCAGTCGCTGCCGGTGATGCGCACCCTGTATTTGTTACCTCTCAGGCTGGTGCCTAAAGGATCCGGCCTCTATTCTTAGTAAAGGAAGCTGCGAGCGAGGTTTTTCGTGAAGCGTCTGATCGGTGTTTCCAGTTTAGAAAAATCTTAAAATGCTGCATACAGGGTTTTTCGCTCCTTCTTAGTGCTGAATATCACTTTAAATGAATGTTCGGTTTCCAGAAAGTAAAGCGTCTTCATTCTGCATCGTTACCTTACTGTGATGGTTTCCCCCACTTTGTACCAATTAGTATGTGAAATCTGGAATTACAGTAATGAAGGTAATAAAGTTAAATATTAAGCTCGGAGCAGTCAACTCACATACGCAGAAAAATCTGATTATATGTTGGCATACTCGAATACTTGGGGTGCTTTGGGTACTGCTGCAAATGAGATCAAGTAGACAAAGTGCTGTTTGATATTTTACGTGAGAGAACCAGGCACTGTAATGTACACAGCAGTCTGTAAACAAATGCATTATTACTGTGATACTTTAAACCAGTGCAAAACTGAGCTCTTCAGCAAGTGCAGCAGTGATTTTTATCTTCACTACTCTTGCAAATGCTGCTTGGTGATATTTGCGGCACAATCAGATTTAAGTAGCCAGAAACTACCAAGACATTTATTTTATGATGGAGCTATGGAAATTCAAATACAAAAGTAACTGGAAATAGAAAGAGTGTATTGCATTGCACTATTTTGTCTTGTCTGTCACTTTGACTCCTGATTGTAGGGAAAAAAAGTTTCCATTTGTTTAAAACACAGTTGTGATGTGCTCAGGAAGTGTTACTGAGAAGTTACATGCATCCACTGTTGTAATATGTGTACATAGGGAATGGCATGAGCACAGGGACAACAAAATATTTACTGATGTCCTTAGGAGCCAATATAAATATATCTGTGCTCTTACTCTACAAAGACTTACACATATTCAAACAACTTTATATTCAGAGCTGAATACTTGGATTGCTTTCAAGTAGTGTTAAGCACTGTATGTTAATAGATTCAGCCTACTGATTAAAAAAAATAACTGCACAAAAAAGCTAATTGCTGCAACCAGCAAGTATTGTGGTATTAGTGCTTCAGTATTTCATGCGTTGTGGTTGGATATTGCAATTTTAACAGCAGTTGTTACAATTATTGCTTGATATTATGTATTTTGTTGAAATAGGAGAAAAAAGAAAGATGACAGTATTTTGGGGATCCCATCAATTCCAAATCCTTTCCCCGAGCTGTGTTGCTCTCCGTTTGCATCAGTTTTGTCAGCCAGTCTGTTGCCCAAGGCAACTTCAAGGAAAAAGCAGGTAAGATTTATAAATTATTATTTGACAAACGATTTCATGAAAGCTTGAAGAAAAGCCCAGTTACCTATTAAGTTATTTTTCTAATCAAGGTGTTCCATATTTCTGTAATTTGGTGAAATTTTCTCTGTAGGTCATCGATGATGGTAGAAAATGAGGTTTCGGAATCTGTGACTTAAGACGTGACTGTTCTTTCACAGAGTCTACATGTGACTGTGCAAATTTTTTCGGTTAAAGCAGAACCAGGGGCGGGCAGGCAGTACTTTCTGTCCTTAAATGAGAAGTTAATTTCTTTCTTCCCTTCCTCCCCACCTCCAATTACTGTCATCGGTGCTATAACATGGAGGGTTTTAACAGTCAGTGAGCAGCTTCTTTTGTCTGAAGGTCTAATTTTGCTAGGATAACTGAATAAAACCGAAATTGATGGTGAGGGAGCAAATGCTGTGTACACGGCTACATTTTTTATGCATGTTTGTTTATCTGTGTGTCTGATGTTACTATATTTCCATGAATACTTTAAACTGTAAGTCAAGGGAAGTTCTGAGTGGGCAGACAGACCTGACAGTGCTCTGTCTTGGTACTGTTCACACACAGCATATTTGCTATCCTGACCAGGGGTAGAGGTTAAAGAGGAAGAGTTTCCAATTGATGGAGGTTACTAGTGTTGAAGATCTGTTTTTCACTCTTTGAAAGCTCACGTGTCTCATTTCTCTGTGCTTTTCTTGAGACTGGAAAGAGTTCTGACGAGGAACACCTGTGGGATTAAGGGTACTACCTCCTTCAGATTCTCTTTTTTAGTGGTCTGCGAGATCCCTGTCTTAACAGTTTTAGGGGTGGTGTTGGAGGTGTAAGAACTTAGACTACTGCAGTTTATTCAGTTTTCAGATTTGTATTAAGAAACTGTCTGGAAGTTGAAGTTTCTTGTAGTTGTATTAACTTTTCTGAACTTGACCACCTGTGGCTGTTTCTGTGCACCTGCCAGAGAACTTTACTAGCAAAGTCTTGGCCAGCACCTTAAGGAGGAACCTTCTCCCCACTTCTCCGGTGAAAAACATGTATGTTGCTGGGAAGCTGCACTGATTCTGTCTTGTCATATTTTGCATGTTCTCTAAAAATAGCTATAGTTTCTTTCTGGACTACTTTTATTAGTTTAGTTCTTTCCTACAACAGCAATACTAACCTGAAACATTTCTGGTCAGCGTGTATCTAAACGTTGCGAATGCAGTGGGGTAAAATTGTGCTGGTTTCCTGCTTGGGCAAGGTGGAAACATTGACTGTCTCTACAGAGGCAGCAAAACCACTGAATTGGTGACATTATCTTTTGGACCATAAGGACTAGAAGTCACATTTTAAAAAAATTAGTTTAAATTACTCATGTTGCTGGCTTAAATTACACTCATTGTGGTAATCTTTGTGCTTGCAACTGGAAAGTAGATTTCCCAAGCATGATTTAGCACACAAAGGTCAAATATCTGCTTTTGTGGCCTGTCATATTTAAAATTACTGACTGGCTGGATCAGTTAAGCCAGGTAAATGTTAGCTTCAGTCTCTCAGAAGCTGAAGTTCATAGCTTCACTGATTTCACTTCTGTTTCTTCATAAAACCTCTTGCCATACCTTTTGTGACCATTTCTGCTCATAGTCTTTCTATTTCTCCTGGCTTTCCATTAAGAATGCAGTGCTCTCTTTGGTAAAAGCAGGATCAAGAACAACTGGTTTACTGACAGAAATGAGCTAAAATAATCATAGTGCCTATGGAGGGCCTGATCCATTTTCCAGTTACCAGAAGAATTGAGAGTTCCTGTTATTTCCTGTTATTTTCTGGAGGCGTTTTAACAAGACCATGGTTTCTGTCAAAAAGCCTTTCACTTAGGTATCCGTTTATGGACACTGCAGGAGAAATGATACTGGGCTAAGTAGACCTTTTGTCAGACTCAGCATGACTGTTCTTATGTTCTTCATCTAAAGTTATTAAAGGTTAAGGCCAAATGGCAACTGTTGAATTAAACTTTTATCTTTGAAATTGAGGCTGAAGTCTTCTAATATGTCTATACAATTACTTAGATTTAAAAAGGAGAGAGGAAATGCTAAGCGGGTATGCAAAGAGAAGTTAACTGGTTGTGACTTTGACTTCCCACAGTTGGCTGTGGAGGCTGTGCTTGGAAATGTCGTGTTTCCACCCTACGTTCTTGTTTTGCCAACTTTGTAACAGCTCTGTCTGCAAATACCTAATCCATATACAAAGATTTCATTGAATATAGCCCCTGAGGTCATGGATATTACTGTTACAGTTTGATAGTTTCCTAACTCTTCAGAGAAACCAGCTACACTTAAACACTTTTTTTTTTTTTTTCATAGTGTTGACAGCTGCCAGAATTTTTTCTATTGCCTCTGTGATGATCTACATGTTTTCAATGATTCTTCTCTTAGTTTGCTTGCTTTCTGATTTAGTTTCTTTTTCTGCAGTGTTTTTAATTTCAGGCATAATGAAGAAAAATTACAGAGTGAATTTCTACTTATGTCTAGCAGGTAACTATTACCAAAATAAGTGTTTCTAAAAGAAAAAAAAAGTTATGCCTCTTTTGACTTGTTTTTCTCTCCAGAAAAGAATTTCTTCTTACAGGGAAAAAAGAAGTTGTCACAAATATCTACTCCCTTATTCATAGCACTTGTGACATCTGAAATATTTTTTCTTCTGAATAGATTATTAACATTATTTTAAATTCTTGGGATTTTAAGCTGAAGTTCTTACTGTCTTTTGATGATCTTTTATCATAAGTCTCTCAAAACATTGAACATGCTGCTTGAACAGCATGTCTGTTTGTGGGGTTGACTTACTGGAAATAAGTTTTAAAAAGCAAATTGGTAAAAGCCACGTAGCAGAATACTGAGTAGCCTCTGTGCTTGGGAACTAGGACATCTGTGTGTCTGAACATTATTTGGTCTGCCCATCTCCTTTTCCCCCCTGCAGTTTGGAAGAGTTTTTGTGTTATATCCTCAGAGACTCATAATCCTGACATGTTAACAGTAATTAGAACAAATTTTCTTTAAGAGGCAACCCTGACTATTTTTTTCTCTTTTCATTTAAAAAATGAACAGAGAGGGGATGATGGGGATCAAAATAAGGAGTAAAAGTATGGAGTCAGTATAGTGACAAATTTTATTATCCTTAAGGGAGGACTAGGAGCTGGAGAATGGAAAGAACAGGTCTGCACTGGGCTGCTGAGAACGTGCAGATTTGTGCCTCAGATGACCTGTTCTCAGTGGCACATTTCATGGAGGTGACCCTGTGGAGCTGTTACGGTATCACACCCATGTTTGGGAAGGTGGAACGTTGAGATGTATCCCGAGTGGGATTATGTATTTAATGTCCTCATCCTCAAGGGGATAACAAGGATATGAAATCAACAGCTGAACATATGGATGGCAAGACCACTTCGTGGATTGTGTAATCCATTCTGTAAGAAATCATCAAGTTTGGTATCCTTGGAAGAAATGTAGGAGGGGGTTGGGTGCTTTTGGCCTAAATAATGTTATGTTTAAATATGTTCAAATAAACTGAATGTTATGCTTCACGGTTGAAGACTTTTGTCTGAAAAGACCAAAAACCCCAGCTTTTCCCTCACATCCAACACAGAACAGTCAACTAGGTGCGTGGTGGGAAACGTTGCATTCCTCTGAGGAATCGATCATTTTCTGTTATTAGGTGGAGTACGTCAACTCGTCTGGAAAATCTAACTCTGTTTCAGAGTCTGTATTTTTTAGGTAGTGACAAGGAACTGAAAATACAAAACACTTCATACTTTTGTCTCTAATTATGATCAAAATGGAGATTAGCAGGAAAAAGTGTTAACTGTAAGAAAAAATGTTCTGTTCTTTACTATACTTCTTATTTTCTTTGGTCTAATGAACTAAAAAGAGGTTACTATAGTTTTATGAAAGCTTAGTTTTCAAGTCTTTCTGAAAACAAAACCTGAATCGTTTGCACTGGAGTGACAGTTCTTGCCCTGCTCAAGGATAAACCAAAAAGTGTTTCATCACAAAAGTAGTTCAAGGTAATTAGTGCCTTGTTTCTTTAAATTAAATTAGAAGTGCAAAAATAAAACTCAAGTAAATCTCAAGGTGAAGAACACTCAAATCTTTGGAATTTTATCTTGCCTCTTTTGTCTTTCTTTATGTTCTAAACAAGTAGATATTTTTATCATTTAGAATCCAAATATGCTCCCACGATGTTCTTTCTAAGAAATCAATTGTATAAAGAGACCTCAAATGCACACTTGATTGTAGTGGAACGTCTCTTGTCTTTGTGCATTAACTAAGATTTTAAGGTAAAGCTCTTTGGCAAAGAAGAACTGAGAAGAACTTTATGACAAAGAGCAGATGTTTCTTCAGATGCGTGCTATTCTAAATTCATGAATAATATTGAGCATTGACTGTTGTAATTTGAATACGATTTATTTTTTTTACAGCTATAGTTCACAGTCTTCTAGTGGACCCTCTTGAAACCTCATTCTTCAAAATTTTCCATATAATTCTATTAGGAGACATAAATGGCTAAGTATCTGGTACTCAGACTTTTTCATGACAGGCTTTTTGGCTGAAATACCTGTTTTCTCTTGACTTTTAAACAATGCAAAAATGAAAGGATTTTTTATGGAAATATAATAATTCACAAATTTCCAAGCAATTTCCAAGGGTTAAAATACCTTTTTCAACCAAAAGATGCATTAGTTAAATTTACTCTTTAATTCCAGTCTGTCTGTTTCTTGCCAGATTTTTTTCCAGGTTGGAGAGCATTGCACATACCCTCCTTTATCAGTTCTCAATCTTTTTTCCTTCCAGCTCCTAAACATCTATCTGTTTTTCCCATGTCTTCCCCTTAAATTACACAAAAAAGACTTGGAGTTTGAAAGGCAGAACGGAAGGGAAAAAATCTTACCAACCAGTTTACAGATTAACAGAAAAAAACATCCTATACAGACAGAACCATCTGAAAGAGCTCAAAGTTTTTACATGAAGTCTCTAATAAAAGACTTGATTCAGTTGGTCTCCTTTTTGCCATGTCTCATGTGGTGGTCTTCTGCTCTGGTTTCTGTGCTCTGTCCTTCATTTAAATGGCTGTACCCTCCTACCAAGGAAGGATTTATTGCTATTATGTTAGATTAAAATTATTTAGAGTCCTATTAAAACTTGCATGCATGTACCTTTGTGCTTTCACCAGTAACCCTAACACTGTGGCAGAAAGTCACAGGTCTATATAGGTCAGAATCAGGAGGCAGAGTTGAACGATTTCTCATTTTAGCAATAAGGAATATCGCCTGATCTATATTGAGGTGGCCTAGCATAAGCTGTCTGGTACATCAGCCTGGGAAAACTTCAGAATAATCAGCTGTTTGTGTCTTTTCTTTTTCTTTTTGTATTTTATCTTCTTTACATTGGTTCATTCATTAGTGTATTTTTCTCATAGAGAAAAGAAATTGCTTTCTGTCAGACTTCATATCAACCTTCAATGTTATTACAAATTAACCTTGTACTTTGTTACTGTCCAAAAACAACCCAAGCAGAGACTCTAAACATTCTAACTTCACAAAAATAGCATGTCTCTTTTTTTTTTTTTTTTAACCTTTCTAATGAGCAAGGAAACAAGGTCACTCTAACTTTTCTGGTTACTAAGATATTACCCCTGCAAACTTGTCGCTTAATTCACATCAGCCAAATGTTAGGCTTAAATTTTTATTATTGGTAGCTATATAAAATAAAAAAATCATCAGTACTGACAAAGATTCTGGTAGACTTTTTGCCAATGTTTGTCAAATCAGAATGATTTTAATCATCCTTTTGATTTTCATTGTTTTGGGCTTCATCAGCCTGAAAGTCAAAACTGTTTTCTTATCTTTTCTGTTAGGACTGTTTTCTCAATATGAGAAACTGCCTCTTCTGTGCAATTTGGGAAGTTATGTTTAGAACAAGAAAACTCTGGTACATTGCAGTAGATCTACTTCTTTGTGTAGAAAACCTTCTCTGTAAATTTGGAAACCTTGGTTCTCCAAAAAGGGGTTCCTTAATATTCATGTCTTGAATTCTGAGTTGGCTACCTGGTATTTTGGCCCCGTGACACCTCTATAGTACTATGTAATTACGAGGTGGCTGGAGTGGACAGTGATAAAAACAGTCGCAATTTCTTTGAATATACAAGAGACTTGAGAGTTAAAGCCAGCTGAACTTGCAGGGGACTTCTCTAATGTTGCTGAATCACTTTTGATTAACTTAGTGTTATTGAGCTTGGCTTTAAAAGGTTAAACATTGACGAATGGAGCTTGAATCCTCATAATTTTCAGATGGGAATGAGACGTGATAGATACCAACACTGTTGTTACTCATAATTGTTCCCAGGGATGGGTGCCTTTATTTAGGGTTAGACTGGAGAACTGAGAAGTCTAGGTCATTTTGTAGTGGCTCTATACCTGCCATAGACATCTCCATGGTTAAATAAATGTTTTATGGACAGATCTTTTATGGACAGGCATTGTTAAACTAGAGGACCTGTTGCTTTTTTTTGTTTTTCCTGTTGCTTTTTGAAGCAGTACTCGTATTGAAAGCTTTTCTATTCCAAAAGGATTGTTTTTACAATCTTAAAAGACTTTAACGACAGTGTTTTTAAGCATGTACATTTAGAATTAAAGTTCATGTCTGCATGTGTGAGAGCTCCATAGATAATCTTGCTTTTTTGTTGCCACAGCAGTTGTATTTTCAACTAGATAAAAATGAGGCAGCGCCTTGTGTATTTTTGTATTTCTTGTGGTTTTTCTCCATTTCTTTTTTCCTCAACTTTCTTTTCTGGTCTTATAAAACCTCTGTGGTTCTGTTCTGGTCTACTTTTGCCATCTCATTGACCAGTATTGTAAACACCTGCTTTATTTCATGTTCTGCTATTTTTATAACATAAACAATTTAATAGTTACATAGTATTGAATGAGATGAGAGTAGTCAATGATGAATAGTTAAATTACCTGAAATGCTGTGGGTTTGGTAAAGCTGGCAACTTAAGTGTTTCTCATTGAGGAAACATAGAATAGTCTTAAATATTTGGGGTTAGTAAAATAATTTTCTATTTATTACACATGTGTATCTTCTTGTAAGTTATTTACCACAGATAGCTGAGGACCTATTTGTTCTATCACATGATAATTCTAGAACCACTAACACAGTATTGTGGGGGTTTTTTTTCCCAATTTTTGCTTCATGATCTTTTTAACTCTTTGCAGTGGTAATCTTTATGCCATGCCAATGTATTTAGGAGATCTAGCTAGAATTGCAATGGAAATGGAATCAATTGAATATGGTACTAATAGCATAGAAAAAGGACTCCTCGTTTTTTAAGTTGGCTCCTTACATCTCTTCCGTGATTTACTTGCCTTTACTTTCAGGACGAAGTTTCCATTGTGTAAGAAAAAGTATAGAAACTGACAATAAACCTGAGATTTCTCACCCTTCTCACCACTTTATTTTATACAGTATAGTAGCAGACAACTGATACCCGTATCTTGACATTTGCAGATTACTTAGATGAGTATCTTTAGGAAAAGGATACTCTTCTGTTTGGTACTTGTATAGCAGGAACCACGATGGCCAGGCAGTGGAAGGACATCAGAATCCTGTTACTGACAATTGATGTTGATCTTGTGTGCGTGTGCGCGCGTGCACAAAGGCAAGAACTGATGCAGCTTTCAGCTGGGGATTTCAGGGCTCTGGGATTCCAAACTTTTCTAGCAGCTGAGTATTTCTATTAACGAGAAGGGATATATCTCTAGCAAGTGGTGAAATTGTGCAATAGTAAGTGGGAGACGGCAGTTGACCACTGGCCATATTCTCGTTGTTTGTCTCCAACATGTTTAAAGCTGTTACTTCTGAGGGAATTCACGCCTTTATGACTGCCTTTAATTTGGGAACGAAGACAAAAGGAAACCTTAAAGACAGTGTACTTAAGTGTGTGTCTCATGTTAGAGTCCTGATGGGAGTCACCTCAAATGGGAAGATTAAAAAAAATGCTAATCAGGCCAAAGAAAATTTTTCAAGAAGGACAGTTGTGGGAGGAGGAATTAAGAGGGAGAAGAAATTAGACCTCTCTGCTCTAGTAACAGCGTGAACTTTCTTTTCTCCTGTTTCAGCCACAGAACACTCATTTGCAGCTAATCAGCTCGTATTTTAGCCCAATAGTGTACATGATATTTAATACTTAAGTCTCAAGAGAGAAATGTATATCGGTTATCTTAGAGGTGTGCTTGTGCTTCTAATTAGGATACTGATGGATTGTTCCTGCCTATTTCTGGTATGTATGCATATGCTGCATACCGGTATGTCTGTCTGGTTGCTTCTTAACTTGCTATTATATCTGCAGGAAAACAAGATACAGGAGATCGCCTTGTGATCAGAATTGGATTTTTCAGTGAGTGCATTCTTAGGCTATAAATAACCTTTTATATTAGTTATGTTATGATAACTCCTGTTACTGATTACATTAAGACCTGGAGTTTATGAACAGCTGCAAGCACTTGATAATGGCACAGAAATGGCATCAACTGTTGAGAAACGGGCTGGAAATTTGCAAGGATTTCTCATAATCACTAGAATTTACTGCTATGTAGTGAGAGGGAAGCCCATGCAATATGAGGGTTTTCTTATAACTCAATTGACAGAACTTTGTTATCAATGTACTTTTCAATCAGGCTTGAACCTGATTGTGAAAATAGGCAGCTGAAAAGCTTTGCAAGGAGTGTGTGTAACAAGGCTTTACGATCCCACAAGATTGTGAAGAGAATGAGCAAGGATGGAAAACTGCATTATGCTCTTTGATAACTGCGAAATTCAGAGCTGTGTTCAGCTTTTTGCCATTGTTCTTGCAATGTGTACACCTCCATAATCATTCAAGGGGAGATGAATAATCTGGCAAAAGAAGGGTTTTTTCCAGGTGTGATTTTCATTATTAGGCTTTTCTCTAACATCAGCCCCTCTCTGATTAGTGTGTTGTAGCATGAGGATACAGGAATAGTTGCTTCCATTTTGGAAAGAAGACAGGACCTGCCTATTTTCTGTCTAGTACAAGAATTACTCATTAGGGCTAAAGGAAAAGATTTTCATACTTTAACTTAGTTCCCATATCTGTATTTTTAACTGGTTGCACTTAATATTTCTATCTGATTGTTCTAATTAAGTTGTATTTTAAAGTAATTTCTTCTTTGACTTATTCTCAAAGTATGTGGCGTTTGTGTGTGTGACTTGTTCAGGAGGTAACAGCTGTCTAATTTCAGTTTGTCCTGGAAAGCTGTTTTACTTCTGCTGTAGTGTTGTGTTAAGATTTGTGTTAGGATGTTTATTTTCTAGGTAAAATATGAATTGCTTAGTTAGGATAGAGCTGGGAGAGAGCAAGGTCATTTAGACTTCTCAGATAGGGAAAAAGAAGTGATTCACAGAGTTGAATATTACAGGTCCTGTTTGTGATGCCGAAATTGAAGGTTTTTAAATCCTTTCTTTAATTTGAAGTGATCTGGGTAGCAAGTCATTGCTCTAAACTGAGCAAAGCTGGCTCTTCCTAGTGTTTTTATAACCAGCAATTCTGGGGGGGGGGGGGGGGGGGGGAGATATTTCACAGCTTAAAGTTTTAATTGGCAGTGTTCTGATAGTCTCTAGTCCATGATTAGTCACTTTTGTAATAATAAATTACTTTGAATTTACTGTATTCAGGTAACTTCAAAACATGGAGCTTTCAAAGGAAATTTGCGTGTTGTCTCCTCTGGGCAACGAGATCCATTTTTACCAAAGTGTCCACATAACTACTCATTAGTATGATCTTAGGATAATATCCTTCTCGTTCATGGAAATGAGGAGGAACCATAAAAGGAGATGCTGTGGGTTTTTGTTTTTGTTTTGTTTTGGTTTTTTTTTCTTAATGTAAGATCAGAAGCGAGTTGAAGGGATTTTGGAAAAGGGTTCCACTTAAGTTACTACTTAGAAAGCTTTGTACTTTATCCTTTGTACTTCTGCCCATGAGACAATGACCTTATTAAATAACACTGAAGATTAAGCATTAATACATTTTTGAAGTAAGCTAAGTATGCAGTAGGAGTTTTGTAACTTTGTTCTTTGTTAGCAGGCATTGGGCAAACAGAAAGAAGACTCTTAGGTATGAAAAAAGTCAGTCTTGTCACGTTCCTTTTAACACTTTGGCAGTAGCTGGCGAAAGCTTACGTAAGGAATAGACTTTATGGAAAATTGGAATGTGTAACAGCCATGTCACCCAAGCCATGTAGAAGCATAAGATATTCTAAAGTAAGAGGTCTTTGGAACAGCTGAATGGTGAACTCATCATGGTTGGGTGTTATTTTTCTTCTGGGATGGAGACTTCCCAAATCCTGAGTGAGTTTATAAAACAGAAACTACTCAGCTTTTCAGGCCCAAAGGAGGGGCATTTGTAGGACAACTGCAAATAAGCAGTATGTAATTTAGCGGGGAGGAAAGGACTGAGTAGGTCTAGGCTTTTTCTACAGAGGTATTGTGGGGAAGTGGTGGAAAAATACTCCCAGTCTTTGTATGCAGGCCTTATACATTGGTACAAACCTTATATGAATCTCTCTTAATCTCATCCTAAACTATTCCAGCAGCATTACGGTGTTGAAGTAGGGATTGTACTTACCTAAGTACAAAGATCATGACCTAGGAAATTATTCATATAGACGCCTCTAAGTAAGATTTAAGAGAATATATACTGTTGTGGGTCCAAGATAAACCACGTTACCGATGCAGCCCAAGCAGTCTCAATGTACAGTGAGGAAGATACATGCTTTGTGGAGCTCTCGTACTTGCTTGACTGACTGCTGTTGTTGGTTGATTTCTGTGTGATAGAAATACTAATATGAGAAAGGCTTCTCTTTCTCAAATGAAACTAGCTCCTTTGGAAGACAGACGTGTGGAGACAGTAAAACTGAAGCCAGTGATTCAGCCACGTCACCAAGAAGCTGCCTTATGTGTCTTGGTCTGCTCACTTTCTTCCTGCAACTTGTGTTTCTCTTTGCTTTGGTTCTATGTGTATTATTAAACGCATTTTCCTGTGGAAAACTAACACTTGATAACAAATTGTTTTCGTATACAACCAGCCTGTAATCTTGAATGTCAGAAAGTACAGTTGGTGAGAATTTTTATCCAAGAATCTTGTTTTAAGTATGCTTAAGGGTCAGTTTGACCCAGTTATATCATAGCTATAACCAGGGGGAAGCAGGAAGTTGACACATGGGTTAGTAATTCAAGGCTAACATTAAAAAGGAGTTCAGAGTTCATGTGGTACATGTTTCTTGGCCAGCAGGACAGCAATCTGCTGAGAACTATGAAGTGATCTATTTGGAGATGGCTTTTCAGTGCAGGGTTTGGGATCTAGGGTTATTTTGCTTTGCCCTTAAACTGCTCCGACATGGCGTGTTGTTTGTAATGCCTGTCCCATCCATGGAAAGGGTAGAAGAGGAAGAGCTGAAACTATGAATTGTGCTGGTTCTTTTTTTGTGGTGCATTAGTCTCTTAAAGTAGAAGCATTTAATAGGTGGTGATTGTATGAAGAGACAGAAGAAGAGAGATCACGGTGGCTCAAAATTCATTGTGGAGTTCCTAGGTATGTTATAATATGTATGTTGCTTTACAGGTAATATAGTCTGTTTTGGTGCGACTATTTCTGCATAGGAATCAATTATTAGCAAGCCTCTAAGAGGGTGTACTGTATGTCCTTTTTGAGGAATAAGACCTTTTTACATTTCTTTGTATAAGCGACTGTAGGAGCAGAGAGACAACAACTCATTCAATCACTTTGAAACCTTTCCTTTTGTGGGATGGTTTTAAAGAAAATAGTCATTTGCCAAACTTATGCAAATGTACCTGTGCAAAAAACGCCCTGTATGTGTTTCCACGGTCATGTTGATGGTACTAACTGACTTTTCTTCTGGTAAAGAAGAAACTTGCTGCCATACAGCGTGACCTGGACAGGCTGGAGAGTTGGGCAGAAAAAAACCTGATGAGGTTCAATAAAGGCAAGTGTAGGGTACTGCATCTGGGGAGAAATAACCCCATGCATCAGTACAGGTTGGGGGCTGACCTCCTGGACAGCAGCTGTGCGGAAAGGGACCTGGGAGTCCTGGTGGACAACAGGATGACCATGAGCCAGCAATGTGCCCTGGTGGCCAAGAAGGCCAATGGCATCCTGGGGTGCATCAAGAAGAGTGTGGCCAGCAGGTCGAGGGAGGTCATCCTCCCCCTCTACTCTGCCCTGGTGAGGCCGCATCTGGAGTACTGTGTCCAGTTCTGGGCTCCCCGGTTCAGGAGGGACAGGGAACTGCTGGAGAGGGTCCAGCAAAGAGCTACAAAGATGATTAGGGGACTGGAGCATCTTTCTTATGAGGAAAGGCTGAGGGACTTGGGGCTTTTTAGTCTAGGAAAAAGAAGACTCAGGGGGGATCTTATCAATACTTACAAATACTTAAGGGGAGGGTGCCAGGTAGATGAGAAGAGTCTTTTTTCAGTGGTGCCCAGTGATAGGACTAGAGGTAACGGCACAAACTGGAGCACAGGAAGTTCCATCTTAACATGAGGAGGAACTTCTTTACTTTGAGGGTGGCAGAGCACTGGCACAGGCTGCCCAGAGAGGTTGTGGGGTCTCCCACGCTGGAGACATTCAAAACCCGCCTGGATGCTGTCCTGTGCAATGTGCTGTAGGTGTCCCTGCTGTGGCAGGGGGGTTGGACTTAGATGATCTCCAGAGGTCCCTTCCAACCCTGACGATACTGTTATACTGTGAAAGAGGCAAAGTGACCGTCTGTGCCAAACAGAAAGGAGCACTCTCTCAAGGAAGTGCAGATAGTACCACAAATAACTTACCTGACTTTATGTTGGTCTTGTGTAATAATCTTCTGCTTTAGCTTAAAGAAAAAACAAGTACAAAAAATAGTGCCAAATTTTTTTATAAACCTTAATGAATTTATATTCTCTAGAATTTTTTTTTTCATCTATAGAAGCAAAAGCGGAGTCTGATTTGCTCTTGTTACCTATAAATGCCCACATTCCCACATTATGTCTGGCAGAGCCAGGAATAGATCAGCTGTTGTGACTCCATATCCAGTGCCTTAAGTACATCACTGACCTTCCTCTACTAGCAGGATATCTCTATTCCATATGTTGTTATAAAACCCTTACTTGGAGCTACTAACTCTTACTAAGAGCTTTTCAATTCTTGCCCACTCAATTTAGTCATGCTTTCTTTAGTGGCAAGAAGTAGAACTAGTTTATATTTTGAAGTATCTAAAAAGTATCTGCACAATGTTTTCAGAACTGTATCTGGTAGCTTAGTGACAAAAATAGGAGTGAAAAGCTGCATGAACATATTCATTTTACAGAGCTCTCAAGCAAGTGAGCTGGATCCGATTTCCTTCCTGTCCACCGGCACCAGCAAAATTCTTTGCAGACCCGCCATGGACAAGTCAAATTTTTTCCCTGAAGAAAAAGAAGTGATTATATATGTTTCCCAGAAGGCATAATTGGCTTTCAAAGCCTTTTTGTATCTCACAATTATCAGAACTCCTCTTGACTTTCAGATGGTGAAGTGATTCTGCAAGGCTTGCACTTAAAAGTTGAGATGTATTTTATTTTATTTTATTTTATTTTATTTTATTTTATTTTATTTTATTTTATTTTATTTTATTTTATTTTATTTTATTTTATTTTATTTTATTTTATTTTATTTTATTTTATTTTATTTTATTTTATTTTAATCGTCTAGTCCAACCCCCCCTGCAATGAGCAGGGACATCTTTGACTAGATCACGTTGCTCAGAGCCCCAGTCAAATTAGATCTGAATATTGGAATTTTATTACAAAGTCAAACACAACACGTGTTTGCTTACTTTCTAAATAGGTCTGATCTGTGTATCTGACTCGAGAAGATAAAATACAGATAGTCTCAGTGAGGAAAATAATCCTCTGCTTCACCTTGCAGACAAATAGGTCAGTATTATTCATAGAACAAAAAGCTGCATGTGCTTTTTCAAGAGCCAAGGACCTTCAGTACCCAGGGGTAAGGAGAAATGGCTTGGGTTATTTTTGTTTCTTTTCCAATAAAGCCACTAATGCAATGCACCGAGATTTACAGTTATTGTTTCCCAAACATTTTTCCATAAGATTCAAGGAAAAAAGATTGTAGAGGGAGTTTTTTGTTCTGGTGCTGCAAACATATGTGTGTCTAATATTCCTGGGGGTAAAATGCCTACAGGATCAGGCTCTGGTACCACAAGTTGTTTTCTGAATCTCACAGCAAAATTTTGAAGCTATATTATACAATTTTGAGAACATGCTCCCACAGGAAATAAAAACTTTGTGCCTGAAAGGTAAAAACCTAATTGCAAACACTTGACATTTATCATAACTATCTCTAGTAGAAAAGGATGTTCATTCCAAATGTTACAGAATTAACACTTTAAACTTGATCTCTAGAATAGCTTTTTATTCTTCTGATTTCTCAAAACAGTCATAAGGATTTTGGACTGGTACTTAAGAGAGAGAAATAAAAGTAAATAAATACAGTACCGTAAACCTAGAAGATTAGTTACTATGCATCTGTTGCTGCTATAGACTCAATGTAAAATGAGTCAAACTTGAAACTGAACCTTTATTATTTAGCCGAGGAAATGGCTAATATCTGCTGTATTTTAACTGATTTAATGATTTTATTAAAAACTCTTATTTTAAAGCTAACTGAACAGGGATCAAATGTCTGTCTCCAAACAAATTCTCTTTGTGACTTGGCATCAGTTTCTTATCAGTTTTTTTCCACCCTGTATGTCTCAATCAAGGACAACAGGTTTTGAAAGTTTAGGAAAATATTTCTCTTTACTTCCTATTCCTTGGCAGTATTTTATTACTATTTGAGAGCTGCAGGTAAAATTCCAGTGCGTTGCAGATTTTAGTTTTTGGGAGGGAGCTGTATTCTTTTTGTATTTATGGTGTTTGTTCTTGTTCATCAACAGAATTTACCAAAGCCCTACTGATTTTAGGATTTCAGGGAAGTAATTTAGCTTGAAAATAGATACTTTGAATCCACGGATTCTGAAGTATCTTGCTGGTGCCAGTGACTTCTTATGTAGTTTTTGCCACTTACAAAATTCTTGAAACAGAAAATTACATGACATCACATTCTTTAACTTGTCAGTGTATAGTTTCTTATGTTCTGGAGACAAGATTTTTTTCCCTAGACATCTTGGGGTAACTACAGAGTGTGCTCACCTCTGAAGGGAAAAACGCTATCAATAGGATCTAGTGAATTTTAGCATGGATTATGATAATATTTGCCAGGTCAGTTCTGAATGCTTCTAAGACACATACGTCAGATGTCTGCTAAATAATACACTTGAATTGGCTTTCTATGAAACTACAGTAGTCTGATACATTATTGTTTGAGATGTTATGAATACTTAATACAAACAATTTTTGCAGAATGTCTGCAGTCTTCACCTATGGTGAGCAATGTTTCTGATGTGACCTGCTTGTTCAAAAGAAATATCAAATATCACAGTTCTAACATCTGTTTAATAATTTGGTTTACAACAGGATTATTGCTTACTCGTGCTGCATAAAACCAAAACTGTTTTTCTGCTATCAAGCACATTACGAGACCTTAAAAAAAAGATTATAGCTTGCCTTATCATATAAGCAATGTAAAATCTTACCCTTTTTGACAAAGAAGGAAACAAAAACCCCTGGCTTCCCTAATAGAACCATGTTAATGAAACCAGATTTGTTATGCAGATATGTAAAGTAAATATGTGAGTGGGGGTGATCAACAATTTGAGCTCATAAGACAGTCTTAAATTTCACTCACTTGTAATGTTATACGTGCCACATTTCCAGGCCTTTGTTGCATTGCAAAGGTAGAAATTGCATTACTTTAAGTAAAAGGAGAGTTTTGCTGCTGCATTAAATAAAGGTAGTGAGGAATCATAGAATTAAACTACATGGATTCAGTGCATCTGTTCTTATACTCAGTGACTTTCCTGAAACCCTAAGGTCAGAAGCACTGAACAATATTTTATTTGCTGGAAAAAGCCAGGAAAAAAGCCCCAACAACACTATAACCACTAAAAAAAGTAAAGTGATACAGTCTTTAATGATTTGGTTTTTGTTTTTGTTTTGACAGTGAAGACAGAGTTCTGAGTGATAGAAATGCGTGTTGTTCTGCTTATTTTTATATCCAGAGATAGCAGTGTGGGCCTTTCCAAGGACAGAAGACGAGTTTTCAAGCTTTTTGGTTGGTTGATTTCTAGTTAGTCCTACCCCAGTGTCTTCTGTAATTGGCTTTGAGTAGTACTGTATTCACATAAACAGAGTCACATTTACTACATCCTTGGTCTTTTCTTGCACTGACTATCCAATATTTGGGTTATGACAAATTAGGCTTCAAGGAACATTGCTAACTACTTTGTTCTGCTTCATTTTATCACCTGCATGAAGGTTGGCGAGTTCTGTGAAAAGCAGACATGAGTTTGTCCTCAAGAAGAGTAACATTGCCTGCAGTTATGCCAGTAACTCTGCAGAAATGGGTATGGCATTTAAATCAGTCCTCTAATTCTGACTTTAGTATGGGTTGGTAATGTATTTGCTTAGTGTATATGAACAATGTTTAAAATAAACAGGGCTATATTTAATTTTCCACTTATTTTTTTTATTTCTCTAGTGTAATAAGAATTTTTCTTTTCTGATAAATGTAGATTTTTTATTTCATTATGTGAAATATATGTTTATATAATATAAATATATGTGTGTATGTAACTGAATATTTGTTACTGTGCTTTTTTCTCTGTTACTGTATTTCTGTACCTTGTGCAAGAAACTGATTTTGCTTACATATTAATGTATTTTTTAAACATTGAGTGTCATAATTACATTTCAGAGTATTAAAATATGCCTCTGTAAACAGCTATGGTACTGTTCCTAATGGGCATTTATTGGAGTCCACTGCCACAGGCGTTGGATCAGCCTTAAACACAACATACTTTTTCCTCACCCTCTCTGGCTAATGCCTTAACAGTGGATGGTCCATCATGTATTTTGGGAATTGGGGTAACGCTGTACAGTGTTTCTCTGTAGCCACTGTAGCTTGCCTTTTTCTGTTCTCTCACTGAAAAGTAGAAGTAATGCAAAATGATTATGCCTATGTGCACTAGCATTGCCTAGTGTAACTCTATGCACTGGGGGTATCTATGAAGTTAAAAATACACAGGGAAATGAAGTATGGAAATACGACTCTCTGCTAAACCAGATATATTAACTTCTAAGAAGTTAGTTCAAACAAACTGTAATTCATTAGTTCGATTTATTTTGTAACTGTGTAGATATTTTTCAAAAATTCATTGCTGCATGATGTGCCCGAATCACTGTTAATAGACTCTTCTGTTACTCAGAGGGTTTTAATATACCAGCAGTGTGAAAAATGAAATTTCACTGAAATATTACTACAGTATTAAATGGTTCTCATGAGCAATTTACACAGGACACAGCATATACTTCTTATGGCATAAGTTCCAGTGGCTCTAAAATAGTATATGAACACGTAGCTCGTATTGATGTGAGATGTATCATATTGTTTCAGATTACATCATTGTTTGAGTTGGAGGGGAAGCCTCTGAACATACGATTTTGGTGTGATTGATTGGTACAGATTAGGTTATACTGCTGTCTTAATAACATGATCATATACTCTTCTGGTATAGTAACTTCCCTTTCAGATTTAGATGAGTGCAAGATGTGCTCTTACACAGTTTTATCCTAACAATTTGGTATATCTCTGTTACACTCCTCAAAAATACTCTTTTAAAAATTGTGATTTTAAGTTTAACTTCTCAGCTCTCATCCTCTCAATCCTGTGGTTCCCTCCCCTTCCTCTCTCCCTCCTCCGAGTACTCCTCCTGGTCTCAAATCTTCAGTTGTCATAGTTATTTTATTTTTGGCTGTTCTTTGGCTATTTGTATGTTAGGAGATGAAGGTCTTTGTTCTTGCAGCGTGTAGCTGTGTTGGACTCCTCTGGCATGCACACAGCAGTACTTGGTGCTATGTGGGAGGGGAGAGATGTGTAACTTCGCTCAATCTAGCCTTCTCAAGGCTAGGAAACGCAGTTTTAACTGCACTGTATATTGTAATGGATTGCTTTTCTTTTTTTGCTGTTGAGAGGTGAGCATCATTCTCCCAGGAAACTTAAGGGTTTTTCTCTTTTGACAAATGCACGGTGAGTAAGATCGTTTTCTGTGCATTCTCTCCTATTTTAAAACACAGATATTTTCACACTACTATAAAATTAGCTGTCAACAGTTACTGGCTTTACTTCTCTTTATCTGTGCACTTTGTAAGCCCAAAATAAAACTAATGGAAGTAGTAGGAGGAAGCAGCACAGGATGTTGCCTTAGGCAGGTATTGGGTTACACACAGTTGCAAAAATTCTCAAGGGCATGTGTCCTCACTGAGGGCTCACTATATGCCAAATTTAATAGTCCTGTTTATGCTTGTGATATTTGTGTCTATGCATGTAGAATTCCTCCTCAAAGTATCCCTTCTCTCTATTCAGAAGGTGCTTTTGTTATTTCTGTAGCAATACCCCAATTTCTGGGACTGGAATACTGCAGGGAGGCAAGCAAGAAGGAGCCTTGCTTGTAAGGGGTAACATTTGTGCATGTGTAAATTTGTTTTTGTTTCTCATGGACATTAGAACCTCAGACATCACCTTTGACCTAAAGTAGTGCAACTTCTATTTTTTGTAATGCAAGAAGGACTTGGAAATATAAAAATGTTGCGTTAGCACTACATAGTCAAGAAAAACTTAAGCTTTAGCTTATAAATATTATTTTAGGCTATCGATCATCCCAAATCATTATTTCTTAAATCAATGGAATGGGTAATCGTGTAAGAAGTATAGTTTAATTATGGTACTGCAAAAATTGCAAGTCTTTCTTTTTTCTTTTTTTTCTCCCTCATAAAAGGTAAAATTTTGTATTATCAATGTGCTAATCTGACTGTTCTGCCAGTTTCTTGAATACATGGGTTTTTCTCATTTTCATTCCAAATATCTAAGATGCTTTGTCCAAAGTTATTTTATACTTCTTTCTGTTTTAAAATCTGATATGAAATACTTATCACAGTTGACATGTTTTATTCTGAAGTAATGTATTTTTAACTAAAGCTACAGGGCCTCGTTTAGATTCCAAGGGGTCTTTTAGCACAGGCAGAAAAATGACTTGCTTAATAAGCATAGGGAATTATGCATATTGAATACTATTAAAACCAGATTTATAGTGTGTATATAGACTAGACATATAATTAATCCAGCACAGTTAGAGTAAATGTCTTCTTTATCTTTTGTATGAATAACGTTGTACTCCTCTAAAAACATTTTAAAGAAATTAGATGTAAAAGGTCATAATGCGTTCAAAACATTGTTTTACAGTGAAAGACCAATCATTTACTCAAGATAAAAACCCACAAGTCCACTAGACTTGTTAAGTGATAAGTAGAAGAGTACTTATGCACCTGATGTTGGATGCAAGGTGTATAAACAGTGAGCGTTGTAGTTTTTTTCCACAGCAGCTGGGAACATCATGGCATATTAGGTCACACAGTGTTAAAAAGCCCTGTGTACATAGGCGATGTTTATTGCAGCTGAATAATTTCCAGTGATTCTTGAAGAGTTTGCATAGTGTCTTTTAAATGGAAGAAATATTGATTAGAAAATGAGAATGTGGTTTAGATTGCTCAGATCTAGGACTGGTATAAGCATGCAAATTTCAAGATTCTCTTGCATCTTTATTCCATCCATTTTTCTGGCCTGAAATCACACGCTGCTTTAATCAGCACTCGCCCCTCCCCCAAGGAAAAATGGTCACTTAAGCCAAATTGTACTGAGAATTAGTAATGTCTGTCTGCAGGGCTAAGAGCATGAAAGTAATTTTTCGGTTTTGCATTTGGGTTCCCTGAGATGAAAGGCCAATGTGCTAATCCAGGAATTTTACATAAGGCACTTTAAGTGACATGATAATGGTGTCATTAAATGGATACCTTTTATAAAATAACTGGAGGCAGACAAAGCATTCATGTATGAAACATCTTTGTAAGGACAGTTTGAAAAATAATCATTTAAAGATGAATAAACAACACCCGTGCCCTCTTTGTCTTTTGTACAGTAATAAAAATAAAAGCAATACAATAATAAATAATGTAATAATAAATACAATAATAAAGCCAAAGAAAGGGTAACGTCCCACAAAGATTTGAATACAGAGATGAGAGGTTTAAGTGGGGGATGGACTTGGGTGTGCTTTAAATACTTTGGGAACAGTGGTCAGAAAACCTGTGGTGGTTGAGGTGAATTATTTGAATCACGGTGAGGTCTTATTCTTAATGGAATGCTTTGTTTCATGACTTATTGAGGCATCTGAGAGAAGATAATGGGGATAACTACAGGTAAAGCAGTAAGATGGGCCTGAGTGCACATTCAGTATAGAATCAGATCTTAGAGATAAATTACTAGGATAAAGCATCAGGATATGCTGCCACTGGATCTGCAGACTTTGATACAATTAGTAAAGGTTTTGAGCCAGAACAAGAGTTGAGGAAGGTTGAGTAGGAGGAATATATTTGGGAATGGGCAGATACCCAAACTGAATTCAAGGGACTGGTAGTGTGTTTTTTGGCAGGCGTCTATGTTTAAAATTGCTGGAAGGCCAAGCTAGTAAGTAGGCTCAAGGAAAGGTCTTGCCACCTTTATGGTTTTAACATGTGCTAAGATAGCTGCATTTTGTTTGGGGAGAGCTGGAATTCTTGCTTCCTCTTGATGATACATTAAAAACTTGTGAAACTAGTTTTACATGTATCTCCCTCAGATACTTGTTTGAGGGAGCATACAGCTTTCATGTTAGCTATGAAAAGATTAGTGAACTGCCTAGACTGCAGTCATCTGTCATACTGTACTTGCGGAGACTAAATTACCTACTCATGGTAGAGGCTGACGTGATGCTGGAGATTCCGTTTGTGGATGATAGGGAAGAAGGAGGGTGGCAGACTAGTGTTTTCTGTCATTGTGGAAGAAATCTGGTTAGGTCCAGGGACTGTTTAGGAGAGAGCTACTGACAGAGCCTCCTCAGCGGAAGGTGATGATGTTGGCCAAATAAATATAGATGTGATACTATACTCGAGGAGGGTTCTGGGACCAATTTTTGCTTTGAATATGTACTCCTTATACTGAAGCAGGCACCTAAAAATGGATTCTGGTATAGCAGTCATATACCTGTTGGCCAGTCATATTTCCTGCTTTGAATAACATGAAACCAGTAAAACTTCCTACTATTTTTATTGTGTATAAAAATTATCCCATATGTATAAATGAAGTCAAAATGGGACTAAGTTTAGCAATCCCTATGGTTTCAGCTACTGGGGTGGAGGCAGAGGGTTTTTCTATCCTGTGACATTCCAGTTTCTACAAGCAATCAAATTTTGTAGAATATTTCGTACACAAAATTGTCAACGATCTTGGAATTTAAAATATATAGCGCTATGCTGTATAGTTGCCATTAAAGGTAGATAGGGATGTGTGTGTGTGTTTGTGTGTGCGTGTGTGTGTGACAGAGTGAATAATAATTGCACAGAGCTTTTAAAAAAGTCTTTTAAAATATCAATGGTTTAATACACTTGGTCATTACTTGTCCCTTGTACAGTTTGACAAGGTTTAGTGGCACAATTAACGTTGTGCTGTTTCCTCTCTGTCTTCAGTTCTTGAACAAATCTTTGATATGTTTTTCAGTTTCTTCTTGCCTTCTTTGAACATCTAACATTCTTCATACAGTAACCAAGGAAATTGGCAGTGTTTAGTGCCCTACTCTGCTCATAATCCTTTTCTGTTGGCAGAAATCCTTTGGAAAAAAAACCCCAGCTTTTTCATCAATTGAAGAAAGTGCTTGGCCATTTTCTAGCTCTAGTACTTTAGTCTCCTCTTGAATAAATTAGGCTTCAAGAAGTCAGAACTTGACCTTCAGACTGTGTTATCTAGCCTTGAAGTATATCAAGAGCTATTGCTGAATAGTTATTCTACTGGTAGTAAAACCTGTACTGATTATGCTGCATTGCTGTATATGAAGGGAGAAACTAAACAAACTGCACGCAAGGTGTTGGTGTCAGTGCTATGCAAAACATCAAATTTCCTTTACTTGTATGTCTTCTGTGTGTGTTACTTTCAACATGCTACAATACATAAGCAAGTGCCTGAAAAATTATATTTTATTTACTTTTGGTAAATTGAAGATATACTCATGTGTACAAAGAAAGTTCATCACTTTGCACCATGGAATTATTCATAGTTAAGCTCGCTTTCTTCCTCATTTTCATGTTGTTGCTGTGGGTACTGGCTGTGCTCCATGCTGCCCCACTCCTGGATTTTCTGCCTTGAGTCAGGAACAGGGGCAGGACCAAACCAACAAAACACCAGCTGCCTTAAGGATCTAGAAGAGAAGTTACAACTGTATGGTCAAAACTTCTGAACCAGTATAATTCTACTGTAACACTGGAAATTTTACCCTGGTTCCAGTCTATCTTAGTATCTTACACTTGGTAGTGACTTCCTAAAATTTCTTTTTGAAGTTGCCTTTATTCAGTTGCTTTCAACCCTTCATTTATGATCACATTAGTTCAAGGCAAACTTTTTTTCATAGTTTAGAGTAGTTACATGAGAACAGATTTACTCTGACACAGTACAGCACATAATGGGTGCCTGGGGAACAGTACAAAGCAAGGCGAGTCAAACTTCCCAAGTTACACTTTCCAAGAACATATATCCAGTTTCTTGCGCCAGAGTTGAATAGGGTCTCATCATGTTTCTGATATTTCTCATAGCTTATTTCATCTTTTCTCTCTGGCAGATCCTAATGGCTGTCTTGAACTGCTGACATATATCTCTACCAATACACGTGCTTGGGAATCAAAAATGTTAACCTGGAAAGACATCTTCAGTTCCTTTCTTCCCCATGCCTTGCACATCCCTGGGGTTACAGCTTCCTGCTGTTTGTGTCTTGGCTGATACCTTTCCTGTTTGGCACTGCTAAAATTCTTATGAAGGACTGAGACCTGGGAGGAAGTGTTCAGTTGACACCCTTAATACTTTTCCTTTATTTCCTGCTAGAATCCTCTTTTTGTCACTATTCCGTAGCATTCTCTGATTTCTTCATGGTCTTTTTTTATCACTCTTGTTGCGTATTGTGTCATTCCCACCTCCGAACTTTGCCCTAACATAACATTGTGCTTTTTTTCTTAGACCACTTAGACTGCTTTTCTGAACCAGTTGATTCCCTTCTCCAAGAGGTTAGCAATTAAGTAGTATCTAGACCGAATAGCAATTGAAGCCCTCTGCTTGTCTTGTACTAGCTTGACAGCCAGGCTTAACTAGCTCATTGAATTATCCACCAGCTGTGTATGCAAGCCCTCAATGTTGTCATTTTTCCTTTGGTCCTATTGATTGTAACTTGTTGGATTGGTGTCTGTCACCATCCTTTGGGTATCCTGTTTGACAAGACTTTTAGGATGTTCATAACACAAATAAAATATGTACATTCATGATGATATGAACAAGGCTTGTGTGAGGGGAACAGAAGCAGCAGCCAGACAACCCAGAAGACCCCTGAATGTGGGGTATCACAGCATGTGTAGAGGTGAGAAATGTGCTACTGACAGTTTTTCTGTATGACTGAAGGTTGTTCAGTCTACATACCTCATTTTCATTTTAGAACAAATGATTAGAGGTAAATATTGTCAAAATACACCAACTTTCTGAAATGATTAGTCTCTCCTTATTTCTACATCACCCACTTAACATTATCTTTTTGTTCCACTTTGTTCTCTTCTTTTAGTGAGTGTCTTCTGCATTAGATGACTATTACATTTTTGCTGATAATTACAGGGCCTAATTTCCATGCCCAGGTGCCCCTGGTCTTTTTTTCCTCTTCCTGCAGTGGTTTGGATTTGTTGGCAAAATTTGCTGACAAATCTGTAATAATGTGACAGTGTATGGTTGAAGATTTTACATGGTTTGAGTAGACTTACTAGCTTTATTGTAGGATTTATTCTTTATTTGGATTTTATGCTTTGGCCAGAGGGAACAATGCTATGTGAATAAAATGAAAGACAAGTTGAAAAGTGCTGAGCAATAAAATGTTCTGTCAGAATAACTATTCTACAGCAGTTAAACCTTGCTGTTATATACCACCAGTGACTAGAAACAGATACCCAGAGACAGTGCTGGGCTGATAGGATGATGTAGTCTGACCCAGCAAAGCAGGTTTCTTGGTCTTATACCAAATGGAAAGTGCTTCAGCATTCTAAAACACCTATTTATTATCGTGGTTTAACCTGCGTAACCTTTGTCATATTTGTTCTGGACATTCCTTGTACCACTCCAGAAATTCTGAGAAAATTTCTAAACTGTATCTTTAGCTAAAAATCTAAACTTTGCTAAGTTTTACAGAGTCTACGTTCTTTTTTTCCTCTAGTGACCTCCATGGGAATACATAGGTGATAAGGTGATGACAAAGGCATTCTTTGCTTTGAAGCTGTGTTGTAGTTCAAGCCAGAACTTCTGTATAAAATTGTAAAAGTGAAAGAATGTTTTAAGAAAAAAATCTTCTCGTTGGTTTTTTTTTGTTTTGGTTTGGTTTTTTTTTTTATTTAAAAGATTTATTTTAGGACTGCTGCAAAGGAAATGGGAAACTAACTGATCTCTTAATGGTGTTTTTCAGAGACTTGGTCTCTTTCAGCTTCAGCAAGAGATTTGCTCTACTGAGAAACCAGCAACATAGCGTGAAAAACCTGGTAGAAACAATAGGTACTTCTTTTTATAGCTGGTATCTCTTCAGAAACATAGAGTGCAGCCAGAATGTGGCAGTAACAGATTTGCTTTTTCTTGTGCTGGAACACAGCATTCTATTTATCTCTGACAAGCGAAGGATATGTTGGACAAACTGCACTATTAAATACAGAAAGCCTCATTTAAATAATGTTAGTGCTTTGACATAAATAGGGACAAGCTATTCAAACATGAGGCTGATAACATTGTGCCCTTAACTTCGTTGTACACAGAAAACAAAAAACAGAAGTGTCTTTTAGTGGGTTTATGTTGAAATTTCTTTCTCCCCCAATCTTCATATGTGACTTCTTTGGAAGGTAGAGTAGTGTGTGGATAATTTCTACTGTATTTCTAGTTTGGGGGATAAAGAACACCAGTGCACTGGGAACTTTTTCCATTTTCTGTTCATTTTATATTTCACAAAATAGTTTTTTAAAAATGAAATACTGAAGTTCCTCCTTCAAGTCAGATTTATCCCTGCCTGTGGCAGGGGGGTTGGAACTCGATGATCTTCAAGGTCCCTTCCAACCTAAACCATTCTATGATTCTATGATTCTATGATTCTTCGAATCCTCTCGTTATGATTTTCCATCTCATTCCTCTTTTTAAGTCCAGTTAGTCTAACTGGATATTTTTCCATCAGTATGTGGTAAGTGCATTCTAAACGTTGCTATTATATATAGTAAAATGTAAAGCTGTATGTTACTATTAAATATATAAAGGCAATGTAAAGTTAAGACTGAGCAGGCAGTGTGGAAGGAAAGGACTGAAAATACTAAATAACGTAAGTTTACTAATGGGGCTAATAAGCTGTTCACTTCCACTAAATTAAATTTTCATGAAGAAAAGTTCATGTGAAAGTACACTCTTATTAACCTTAATGCAATAATCAAGTCCAGCATGAATATTGATCTCTTTAAATAAAACAATAAGGCTTTTGAACTTTTATCATAAAGAACTTGGTTTGCGGGCAAAACCTGAAATTCTTAGCCACTACTGAGATGAAACTTGCACCTTGCTAGTAATTTTAGCAATTTTCTCTGAATTTCATGAGAAATGTTAAGGTTGCTCTGAGTGAAGACAATGGGTCATAAAGCACGTACATTTAGCCAAAATAACTTAAGCTTTGTACTGTGAGCTGTATTGGTTGGACGTGCTGAACTGTATGAAAGAGTGTGGGCATTCTGACACTAAGAGGTGGTGATGCATGGCTAGAAGGGAAAATAACTTGTGTGCAAATGTACTTGTTCAGAATTATGGATTATGTTATGTTCTCCACTGAGTTTTACCGTAACTTTCCCGTGGTTGAAGAATTTTACCCAAGTTTCACTGGATTGTTGTCATCATTTATTTATTTATTAATTTTTAGTGGTTAGGAAGATGTAAGTCCTCTTGTCTTCCTAATTGAGAACTACATGTCTATGTGCTGGGTTTAGGTTAACTGGGGAGCTATGTGTACTGTGCGCTGAGGTTCAGAAGTGACCTATGTTTTATTAGCTGTCTGTAAGTAAGCGGTACACAGAAGACAGGAATATGGAATCTAAAAGGTAAAACCTTTCCCAGGGCCACGAGGTTTTTCAAATACCTCTGTGTCAGATGTTAATGTAAACACTTAGCGTTACTCAATATGTAATGAAAAATAACTAAGACTTATTTTTATCATGGCTTGTAAGGCATGGGTTCTTCACTCTGATTTAAAGGTTAGTATGAGTAAGAGTCTGAAATTACCTGACTGTTCTGAAAATGAACCAGTCATTCCAAGTTTATCTTCATTTTGCAGTCTCTTACTCCATGACTATTTAATCTTCATAATAGCTCTTGTTTTGAAGAACTTGGGAAAAGTTATTGATACCAATCAATATGAGCTGCATTACCCCGCTGAGATTTTTCAGAAGTATGATGATTACTCTAAACCATTCTAGTAATTGCTATGAACAAGATGGGGAAAAGTTCTTACAAATATAAGAGTGGATTTTCTCTAGGAAGAGACAGATTTATGTAATGTTAGTAGATCCTTACCTATCTGCCTGGCAATGGCGGCTCACAAATTCACAATGCAACACCCCAAAATTAATCTGCCACAATAGCCTTTGGGCTTTTCCTCTTTCTCAGGACTGAACCAAAGTTTATACCCTGTGCACATCGGATGAAGTAATAGATGGAGCATAAGCCTCCATTTCTATTGATGTTAGGATAGACTGAGGTTTGCCATTTAAGTTTCTTTAAATTTTAGACTGTATAACCTTCTGTTAATGATTTGACTTTTGCCTTTTCATTTCCAGTGTCCCTCTTTTTAAACTGGCAATTTTATTTCACCTGTAAAGAGTAGATCTAGGAACATATTCTTCCATATCCGTTGTGAATAATTAATGCAAATAAATCATTTAGCTTCTCTGCAGTGTGTTTATCTTGTATAAGCGATCCTTTGACTGCTTAATCATCTGGCAAACCTGCTAATTTTCTTTCATTTCTGCTATTCCATGGAACTGTATTGTTTGAAATTTTTGCTAATGATGTTTAAATTTCCTCACAGCTTTCTAGTTATTCATACGCATCTTACCAGTTGTACTTGAAATGCCTCTTTAGCTGCTTTTGTTTGGAGTCTCCATAGTCTGAAAAAGATCTCTGGTAAGGCAGAATAATTTGAGACACTCTATTTAAATAAATTGTCCTGTCCACCCCCGCCTTTCCTTATAAATAATGTGCATTCTTTTTAAGGACTTTATTGTGGTTTTTACCTCTATAGATGCCTTTGCATTTCTTACTCCTGATTTGGTCCTTTGTTGTGGTAATGGCTGTTGATGGTGAGAAATCTTTCACTTTCTATGTTTAAACTGCGTGTTATTTATTACTGCAATTCTTACGGTATATTGAACTTCACAATGTAGCTGTTGCTATTTAATTCTCCAGCTATAGTAACTTTTTCAGCAAAGTATCATATGATTATAGTTATCATATAGTTAATGATAATCTCACTTTCTGCTCTAAAAGTAATTGTACTATGAGTTAATTGTCCAAAGGGTGAAGGTTGCTTTCTCGAGACCTTGCCTTTTGTTCAGTTTTTTCTTCTATAACTATTTTATTACAATTTGTAACTATTTTTTGCTTCTGTTGACCAACATTGAAAAAGTCAACGTATCAAATTCAGGATTAAATAATGATATTTATATTTTAACTTTCCTGTTGTCTTTCAAACCTTGTTTCTCTTCAGTTTTACTGATGCTGTCTTTGAGATGATTGCATGTCAGCATTGTCCTCATTCTGCCATTTTTTCTAACATCATAATGTGATTATCATAACCTTTGTTTGAAAGAACTTTGCTGGTATATTTTTGCACATAGCTTATTATAATTTGGAGATCTGCATAATTTAACCTCCCTTTTTATAATACAACATATTTACACATCTGAAGCAGTAGTCATATGAGCAAGTCTAAGTGCTTTACAAATCTTAATGAGTTCAATCTGTTACCCTGCTGTACAGATACAGATTTCAGTTCTCCTGACCCATTTTACAAAAAGGAAACTGAGGGACTAGTACTGACTTGCCCAAAGTCAGGTGGCAAATACATATTTTAAAACTAAGAACTAGACCTTTTTTTGCCTATAGGTAATCTCAAATATTTTTTGTTACTTATTCACATTGCTGTTTATTTCCTTTTTTGTGTGTGATTTTTCCATTCATGGGATGGTCGATCTTATGTTGCATTAGGTAGGGCCATACTAAGAGTCTGGGGAAGGGGAGTGACTATATGGGCTATATAATATAGGCAGTTGCCATAGTGCCATAGTAAACTATCAGAAGACTACTACAGAAATTGTTTTAGTTGACAATGTGCGCACACTGTTACTGTGAAATTAAACTTTTTTTTAATAGCTTGTAACCGAATATTTAGGTCTAAAAAACTCGTTGTGTTTTGAGGCAACAAATTCATGAATTGGTAGAGAAATTGTCGCTGGTCTTACATTTGAATAAAGACTGGATATTGACATTATTTTGCTCTTTCTTTCTTGGCACTTTGGTTTTGCTGCAAGACAGGCATAATTGATTATTAGTGTTTTTATACCTTTTAGTGCTTGTGAGACCTTACCTCAATCTATCAATAACAGGTAAGTGTATGCAAAGTTCACTTTTTGTCACTTGGAAGAAGCTCCTCCTTCTTCAGGCAACTGCTTCGTTCTTTGGTGTTTGCTGTCCTTGTAATCAGTGACTTGGTTTACCTTCAGTTTCTTTAAATTAATCTCCCAAGCCTTCAATATATGGCTTCACAGACTGTTCAAGGTGCTTAACTTTTCCTTATTAGGCTTGATGGTCCTATTGAAGAAGATAACAGTTTCGTTTCATTTCATTTCATGTCACTTCTAAAGTGTCCAATCTGCCTATATTGGCTGTTTTTTATAAATTTTCTGATTTGTACCTTGAGAAGAAAGCAAAGTATTCTAGAACATTGGAGCCATAGAATAGAAAATGTTGCTGGCAAGAGGAACTTGAAATTTCTCTTCCTGAAGTTGATAGGAATACAGGGAGTCTGTGCATGAAAGAGATTTTAAGTCTAATGCTCGTGTCACCTAAGCTACTGTATATATATATATCCTGTATATTTTTGGGCATGGGAACAGTGTTTCTTCTGCCTCTTGAAGCTATGCTGTGTTCCAAATAAGAACTCAGGATACACTGGGACCTATATTTTACATAAATTTGTTTTTTGGATTGCATGCTGGAACTCAGATTTGCCTTCTTCCCCCATGGACCCACTTCCAGGCAATTGTCCCTAATCACTGGATGACAGTTCCTACCTGCCTAATTACACACATTGACAAGTCTGTGCAGATATCATATGGTGCCTTGTGGACCCTTCTCAGAAGAGAGGTTCACAAGCTTAATGCCCACCATTTTGGATTTGGGTGCCTAAAATATTAACAAATCCTCTGTTGTTTTGTGTCTGTGCCTCAGTTCTCTGTGCTCATTCCACACGGGGACAAGTGGAGGACAAATTTGGGAAAGCTTCCTCTTGCGGTGATAGAGAAAATAGTTGCTTTACAATGAGCAGCTACAGTTTATCATTGTGTGCACCTTTTTTTTTTATTATTTATTTTAATGACAGATTTCTGCAAACTCTGAGAATCCTTTTGGCCTGGAAATCTTCCCTTTGGAGGAAATATTGGAAGCTGGCCTTTTAGCTGTAGACTGGGGTATTTAAGGGGAATTTCTTGCATTTACACCTGATAATGAAGACAGTAAACTTTACTAACGTGCTTTTTTTTAAAAACTAGTCATGAGTTAACCTGCCCTTAAATATTTTTATGAATGCGGAATTTTGCTGATTCTCTCTAAAACCAAGACAGACTATTGCTAGAAGTCATAAAATGGTTCAAAATGCTAGAAATTTCCAATTGCTTCCATTGTAGTTCAAATACACTCCAAATTCCCCTACCCTCTGCCAATATCAATAAGCAAAAAACTTTGTCTAGCAGGAGGCAGGGTTGGAAGTTGGAGAACAAATGCTTCAGGCAAATAGCCTGTTAGTTAACACTAAAGACAGAGGTTAGCACAGTATCAGGCAGGATCTCAGGGGAAGTATGGCACCCTGGAGTGTAAGACTTTTTAAGGCCTGGTTTTGCATACAATAACTGCGCATTTAACATAAATGTGACTGAAATTGTAATGTAAGTGCAAAATGTGCAATGTTTTATTCATGGGGGAAAAATAATTGTAGAAATGATAAGCTAAAGTTAGGTGCTTGTATCTTTATAAATAAGAGTGGCCTGATTATTTTTATTTTTTTTTCTAAAGGGTCTGACCATCCACTGTCTTAATGGCTGTACAGAAGCATTAAGAATCACGTAACTGTCAGGTCATTTTGATGTAGACACCTAAATATGGACTCCATGTGCTGAGTGGTTCTTTTTCCGTTGGATCTGCCTGGCTTTTTTCACATGTTAGAACTTAGTTTGAAATTCCTCATTGCAGGGTATGGTCTTTCCATATGTTTGTGCTGTTTCTGCAGACTGGAACTTCCAAAACAGATGGCTTAAAGATTCTGAAGAATCAGACTTGGATACTGTCTCTTAAAAGTCTATGAAACACATTGTTTAATTATTGTAGGGGAGATGATGGTTGAGTGTTGAAGAAGACTCGGGAGAATGTAGTCCAGCCTTCTCTTGCTCCTCCCTCCTCCCACACTGATTACCTTATGTGCTCTTTTACTTATTCTTTTAAGCAGTTTCTGATTTTTTTTGCTCCTTCTGATTATTTTTGTAGTATAAAAGCTAGGGTCTGCTTTTTCCTTTCCTGTTTTAAACACCAGGTTATATTTGTCAACATTGATTTTACATTCTGAGTTCAGATGATTAGTGAACTACAAACAATAATGTATTTTATTTTGAAGCAACATTTCTTTTCAAAATAATTTTTTGGAGGGATAAGGATACATCACACATACTTCTGGGATCTTGGCTGATTTTTAATATATTGAAAAATGGAAAGAGAACATGTAGGAAAGCTGTACCTCCTTGCCTGCTCCCATAGGCAAGGAAAGTGATTAATGCTTGTCATGCTCAGCTTGCTTCTTCCCTCTTATAAAAAGATCTTGGAGCTGCTAATTTCTTACTTCCAGTGGCTTAAATGGAAGCTATTGAGATTTTTCTTTTTTTGACCTTGGGAAGAACTAAAATCTCGTTGTATTTATAAACTGGACAGGAAAGAAGATGATTTGAGCACTACTGAGGCAACTTTTTCTAACTGTATACTAATAGGTATAGTCAAGGGAAGTTAAATAGCTTGCTTTAGAAAGAAGCTTGAGAGTGTGCAATGAAAACTGTAATGACAGCTTGTTCTCAATTAGCAGCATTTTTCTTGTGTGCTACTTCTCAGACAAATCTTCAGGGGAAAAAATGAAAGAGAGTGAGGATGTCCTGCCAGCCTAATGCATGATGGTAACTGCTAATAAAGATAAAAAAGTGGTCACTCAATCTTCCTCACCTCTGCAGGAGGTCTGCATAACTGCATCTTTAGCATAATCCTGCTGCCCTTTCATTCTTGCAGCATCCTTGTCCTGGTTTGAGGTAAAACAGGACCAATTTTGTTCAGTAGCTTTGCTTCTTATCTGGGCCTCTTCTAACTACTGAAATTAACAGCATATTGTGCAGACACTGTTCGCTTTCAGAGTGTTAAGACCTATGTTTACAGTTGATGCCCAGGCATGGTATGCAGAGAGGCTTCTGCTTATACTCATTGCTGTAACACCCTGGGCCACCTCACTTTGTTATTTGCCCCATTGGAGGCAGCGGAAAAGCACCCACCTGCGGGGAGGAGCGGACAGGACAGGAGACCCAAAACTGACCAACAGCATATTCCCTCCCATCTGCCTCATGCTCAGTATAAAAGCTGAGGGATCAAAGGGTCAGCCCTCTTTCTTCAGTGGCTGGTGTCCAAGGAGGACTCTGTCTGTTCGTCTGCCTTTGATCCCGATCCTGAATGCAGATCTGGAATCCAGTTCCCGTCCGTCACTGAGTCCAGGCTGGGACTTCCCCAGTGCCAGCTGCTGACGTGATCGTCACCCTGGGAGCTTGATGCGGTTTTGTATATATTTCATTATTTTATTTTTATTTTATTATTAATATTTCATTAAAGTAGTTTAGTTCCTTCTAAACTCATAAGTCTCTCTTTCCCTCCTCTGTCTCTCTCTTTGAAGAGAGGTGGGGGGAAGCATCTGTCGGTCCCATCTGGGGTGCCCCACGTCCCCAGTGGCCAATTTGGCCTAAACCACGACAATCCTCTACTTCTGGGAAGAGAAGTATTTGTCGCAACATATTTCCAAGGAAAAATGGGATTTTGAATTTATCCTTTTTCATCTGATCTCCTCCCCTTGGAACAAATACATTCCCAGCAAATCCTGCAGGAGACTTTGTTTCAAACACAGCAGAAAGCACAGACTGAGCAACTTTTTCTAATTAAAAACCCCCTCAAAGGTCACTCTAACTGATGAGATTTACACCATCACATTCAATTCATTAAACTAAAACTGTAACAGAAGTTCAGAAGGGTCTGTTAGGTGACTGCCTGTCTGTTGTCTCCTGCTGTATTTGAATCCTTTGCAAGGAAGAGACAAAGTGCACAGTATTTGTGTTTTATAAGGTAGCACATGTCATAGCTGTGAGCTGGGGTGATCTGTTGTCCTAGACGTGCGCAGGATTTATTTCCCTATACTGAGAAAGCCGAGTGAGAATACTCCGAGAACATAAACTCTGGGTTTTTTTCCATTGTTTTTTGTTGTGTTGTTTTGTTTTGTATCAGCTGTGCTCCTGTAGTCCAAGGCCACCTCCAAGGCTTCCCACTCCTCGAGTTGAATGGCCGCAGGCAGCTCATTATCATGACTTGTGTTGCTGTCTTCAGCATTTTAAAAAGTCTTTTTCTATTTCTTCAGCAATAAGAGTGTAGTCATCTGCACTGCGACTCTTAACCCTTTTAAAAAGAATTTCTGTAAAAATCATCCGTCAAGGGCCTCAGCATGGGCTGTACGTGCTCTTGCTGTAAAACAAGCATACCACCTAACTCGATGAGTACCTGGAGAAAGCTGTAGTTGCTAGTACCTGCTGGCAGGGTCCCTGCCCAGGGCGCTGGTGTGGATTCTCACCCTGGCTTTATTGCGAGAATATTGAGAAATAGAATAGAATGTTTCAGTTGGAAGCAACCTACAATGATCATCTAGTCCAATACTAGGAAAGGAGCTTTAATTCTCTCCTTTCCTTTCCCCTTCTATACTGTCTCTCTCCTTTCTGGCACTTGAGCCTGTAAAATCTTTTCGATTCAGCCTGACACAGACTTACTGGAGATGCTTAATGAAGCTGTCCCTGACCTTCAGTGCTGCCCAGAGGAGGACATGTTTTAAGGTGATGGTATGCTTTTTTATGTATTCACCTGTACAGCCCTCCATCCCATTCATAGCACACCCTGCCAGACACCTCTTTTAATTTCATCTTTGAATCCATGTAAATACTGCAGGAATTTAAATAATTCACGCTGGTTTATCCTGAACTGCAGAACATCATTTCTGTGTGACTGGAGCAGGAGTTTAAGTTGTGTGTGTGGAACGAGACCCTACTGCAAGCAGGCTGCATTGCTACCGGTCTCACTTGCTTAGCAGTGAGAACGCCGCCAAAGCATAGACATCTTGTAAAACCAACCATAGTCATCAACCACGGCTGCTTTGGCGGTATCAATCATTGAATTCAGTATTGATGTGGTCTTTTTGGCCTTTGTTTTAAATGCAAGTACTGGGCTGTAGCTTAGGCCTGTGGAAACTTTGGATTGACTTTGTCCAAGGTCTGCCTGTTTTCTGTGGAAGACTCTGCTTTGAGGTGGTTGATTCATGAGTAGAAAGAGATTGCCACACTTTAGAAACATGATTTTAATGTTTGTTGTATCCTGGAGATCGATGGCGTGGCAAGGGTGGCTGAACCTCGTGTGGCACTTCTGAGCTGTCATCATTTATTACCTGAAATATTAAAGCAAATCATCATGGATTTCATGCTGATTTAATATGCAGGGCCAAAGTTTGTAACAGAACTGCTGTATATGTAGTTCCATAGAGAAAAGCAGGTTTTTGGAGAGGAGTAAGTCCACCAGTGTGGTTTAATCTCTATGTGGTTTTCAAATGGAGTCCTTTTTCCTTGTTCTGATGTTTGGAAAGCATGGGTGAGCTGATCTGATTTTTTGTTTGTTTGTTTTTATTTTTGGATTTTTGCCATTGATGGGAGAGAAGCAGGTGGCAGGAGATACAGTTGCAGCTCCTTGCTCACTTTCCTTCCAACTTCAGCACAAACCAGAGAAGGTGCTGCTGTAACAAGTTAGGGCAACAATACATTGCTGATTGTTCATTAGATACTTGAAATGAGCATGTGTTTAGTAAGGTAGCAATTAAGGACTGACTGACAATAACATGCTTGTTTGTCTTTAAAGTAAGAACGTGTGTCTTGTTGTTTAATGAAGGGTTTATAATGGTATTTAGGTTTTGTGCATAAAGTACAGGTGAGGTGCGCCATGTATTCTGATGAATATGGATAAATTGATTAAAGTGAGAGGAGGATTTTTGAGATAAATTAAAGGAATCTTGGACACCCTTTGTCCTGAGGTTGTCTGTGCCAGAGCACAGACAGGGTAGGCAGCGTCGTTTAACCTGTGCTGAGTTCCTTGCTGTTGTGGCCGGACTGTCACTAGCAAATGAGCTGCTTAGTGTTTCTATTGGCACAGTACACAGCAGGCACTGCTCCAGGGATGGACATTCAGACTCTTACTGTTTGGGTAGAGAGGGAATAATGTTGCTCAGTGTTACTTGACACTACTGGAAAATGTAAATATTGGGGAATAAATCCCATTCTTAAAGATGAAGTCATGTATTCACTTCCCAATCTCATGACATTGAGTGGTTTTGGGTGAAAATGCTTGTTTGAAAATACAGAGTAAAAAAGATGCATTCCAGACTTGATTACTTAGTGTGTTTCTGAGTACCTGAAAGACTTCTATGGTATGCTTAATGTTGCATTGTCTTCTGTACCTACTGTTCATGTTTACCTGCCTGTTTGTGTTTATAATAAAATCTCAAACATATGTTTTATTTTAGGAATTGTTACTATTGCAACGTACAGTACCACAGATAAGAGTTGGTCCTTGTGTCAGGAGCCTCAATATTTTTCCCTCTTTGTGTTTTGTCTACTTCTAAAAAATGAGAAATAGAGGAAATCTAACAGAGTATTGAGTTTCTTGAGTGCCGTGAGGAATATGAAATTATTTTCTACTCTTACACAAAAAAACCTTCTGTTGACTTTAATGGGTTTAGTCACTGTGCAGAGCTTACAAAGACAGAGCACTAGTGATTTGCGTCAGTTCAATCCAATTCACTGATTCATCTAATTAATTTGATTAATTCTCCTTCAGAGAAAGAAAATACAGAAAAAAAAATAACTAAACAGTCATGCCTTCTTTCAAACAGTCAATATGCAATAAGACTTTCTCAGCTTCTTCATTTGAAACTGAGTATAAGCAGGTTTAGCTTCACCTCTTCAAGAACTTAATGGACACCCATTCTTTAGGACTCTAAAATGTGTACTAATGTTGAAAAATAATTTTTTACTGAAATTTAAAAAGTGAAAATGATAAGGATAAGTCATGAGAGTTTATAGTGCCTCCTTCCCCCTCTCCGTCAACATACTTAACAGAATAAAGAAACTTGGAAAAACTGAGATAAAAGATGATAAAAATTGTCAGCTTCATGATAAAATGTTCTAGAAGACCCATACTTATTTATTTTCCTGGTCCTCCGTGGTAATACTTTTCCATGTACAACGTTTTTGATTCTGTGTGTATGTATATGTGGCTTTTTTTACTCATAGCTGCAGTTCTTGCTTGTCAAAATTGGAAGCAGCTCTGTAGCATCTCCTACTTTTATTGTCTATAGAATTGTGAGCATCTCAAATCTGATTGCTGTTCTCTGAACTAACTCTAACTTTATCAAGTCTTTCTACAGTTCCGCAGTCATAGAGTTGTTGAGTTTCACTGTTTATCCTCTGTGGTTTCTTCTTTAGCTTATATAAGAACGTACAGTTTCATCGGGTTTATTTACCTTTCCATTACAATTTTGTTTAAAGTGAGTGCACCAATCTGTCCAGTGTCCTGTGGCAAGGGATGTCCAGTAGCCAAATTTAGAAGCGGGATATGGTTTGCTCAGCTGTTTTGTTCTCAGTTATGTCATTGCACTAGAGAAAAACGGCTGTCTTCAGTGTTGCATCCTATATTCTTGTCTCAGTCATGAAGCTGAGAGAGGAACATATTTGGACTAACTGAATCAAAGATTAAACTTCTGGATATTTTAGCTTTTTTATTTATTGCAGGTAATTAAAGTGTATAGTGAAGATGATACTAGCAGAGCTTTGGAAGTACCAAGTGATATAACAGCAAGGGATGTATGTCAGCTGTTGATATTGAAGAACCACTATATTGATGACCACAGCTGGACTCTGTTTGAACAACTTACCCAGACAGGTTTAGGTAAGACTAATACTATACAATGGTATGGCAATAAATAAGGTGTTTGGTTTTCATTTTCCCATAGAAGTACAATTGTAATAGAAAGGCTTGGAAGCAAAATGATGGGGAGGGCTTGTGTGATTTTGTTCTTTTGGGGGGTTTGTTGCTTCTGTTTCTCTTTTTTTGAAAGCATAGCTATAAAGTACATTTGCCTCACACTGCTTGATCTGCATCTGTAAGAGTGATTTGGAAGACACTGACCATTGAGGTTCTCACTGCAAATTCTTCTTCATTCTTCCTTGCTCTTCTTTGGCAGTTTTTCCTCTTTTACTGGTATTTCCTGCTTACTGCTAGCAAGACTTGGATTATTTTCATTGCAAATAAAATCTTTGTTGTCCCCAACACACCTGAGTGAAATCTCTGACATCAAGGACAGAAAGCGGTTACAGAGTGCTATTCTATCTGGACAATAGGACTCAATCTTCAGAAACAGCATCAGAGTAGGCTGTTGGTATTTTCCTTTTCCTTTGGCTAGATTTATTGTGAACTTTGGGACAGGTCTACTTAAAAAGCAAAACAAAACCATTCTTCTAAACTTCCAATTGAGGAGCAATGAACTCTGTTAAGGTGACTTTATGCTTAGCATTTTAAGTTGCTGGAAACTAAATGCTCTGAACTCCTTCCACGTCATCAGTGTTCCTCTACTGTAGTAAAAACCCTGTTTTTCTATTGCACAATTTAAAAGGTGTAATCTGTGATTTCTGATTACAACTATAATTGTAACTTCTGGTCTTTGTTCCTTTTTGTAGTGTATAGATGTAATTTTGCAGTATAAAAACACATTATGACAAATTAAATATAGGGAGAAAGGGAATGTTTGCAGAGATGTAAAAATGTGGAACACAGGGAAGACTTCAGTCAGCAAAAGATGAGTTCAGAAGCCCAGTGCTAGGGTATAGTATTGAACTGATACTGTAGTCAGACAATCTTCCTTTTACAGCACTACATTTCAGTACTGTATTGTGTTTTGATAGGGAATTATATCAGAAAAACCTCCTAGAAGGCAAATGCCATAAAAAAATCTGGGTTTAATTTCATATCACTCAAAGTTGCCCTACTATTTTTGAACTTTGGCACTGTACTAGAGTTACCAAAGGTAGTACTTCTGCAAACTCAAGGGCATTTCCAGCTGCTAGTGCAGTGTGACTTGAGAAAGAAGATGTTTTGGGAGCCTTCCTGCATTCTAAAATACATAGAAAACTCCTTGGAGTCCTTATTTCTCAGAAGACACTGCACTGGTACCTGGTAACTCCAGTACTGTTTATTTTAAGAAAAACACACACCATTAACAAAAAACTAATACCACCCCCACCCCCATCGATATTTGTATATGGCTAAAAGCTATTGTTAAACTCCCTTTCTGTGTATGTATCTAGGGTATCTGGACTCGTACGTTTGTGTAAAATAAACTTGAGTGTGCATATCCAACTGTATTATGTTTAACAGCCGTATTTTAAAGATGAACTACAAAAGCTAAAACTGTTTTCTGCCCTTTTCTGCTCCTTTATCCTATGAAGGCAGCCACAAACGTTTTTCAATTTTTTTTTTCTTGCTTTGAAACATTTCAAAGATATTTATAACCTTTTGCACTGAATGTATCAGTTGTAAGATGCTTCCAGCTCAGAGTAAGGTCAGAGTTAAATCTGGGTTGAGGCTGTAAATGACTGACTGCTACAGAAGAGAAGGTATAAAAATGGCTTTAGACAACACTACTATATAAATAGTAGAAGTGTTTTCTGTATTTTATAGTGTGGCTGGTGTTTAAGTAGTGTAGTAACTATTGAAGAAGACACTTTTGACAAACCATGCCAGAACAACAGTGGCATTGTTTCTCCAGGTTTATTTATTTGCACAATACACTTTTTGTCAAATACTGTGTTTGCTTCAATCTGAAGGATTTCTTGGAAGATTTCAATATCAAATCATTAGTGAAGTTGCTTTTCCCAAGAGTCTGAGATTCTCAAAATTGCTGACGTGCAGGTCTAAAGACCTGCATTCACTATACAGTCTTCTGATTACTCCAGCTGCTTTGGGCATAATTTTAGAAAAAAGGTGAATTGTTCATTTTTAAAGTAAAATTATTTCCTAGATGATGAGGATGACGATTCAACATTACTAGCCAAGGAAAGGAACAACTTGAGATATCTTCTGGTTTTTTTTTTTTTTTATAATACTGAATAATAATGGATTTATTTTTGATACTGTTAAATCTAGGTTTTTTTGAAAGGCTTACCATATTGATCTTGACTTGCTTTAAGGATATTCTTAAGCACTGGACAAGTCACATGAACAAATATTTTTCAAATGATGAGTTAGTTTTGGACCATTTATTATTCTGTTGTATGTTTTACCCATGGAAATTTGGACAATCTTTTTCTGCTCCCAAGTTAAATGAATGGATACAGAAAGAAGTAGTACTGTGAGTGAGTGTGTATGTCTGTGTAAATTCCAGTATGATGGGGATTAATAATTCATTCATCAGTTAGTGAACGTTTTCTTTAATATCTAACAGCTGTCTGAATACTCCTGAATTAGATATGATTGCATGAATCTTAGTGAGCTGAGCACAGCGTTCTGCTTTTAATCAAGACAGACATTAATTACATCACTGGAGTATGCCTTCATTGCTGTGTGGAGGTATCTGCATGTGAAGGTTAAAAAAAGAAAAAAAAATCCCACCCAAAAGGAAACATAAAACGGTCTGCATATTCCTGTTTTCACAAACCTATATGCCCTTTATTGTGGCACTATATTGTTGAAGATTAAGCATGGTCATGTCCTCACTGCATTGCGTGGCAAGTGCTGACCAGGTGGTGTTGACTTGGGGCGAGCAGGCAGGTGAGATGGTTCCTCCACCGGTGCCGCTTCCCTGGGGTGGCGGCCAGTGCACCCCATCTGCTTGCCATGGGGCACCCACGCTGTGTACAGCCCACTGCCACTGCCTCATCACCTGGGATCCTCAGCCTTCCTACACACCTGGGTAGGAAGTTTTGCAGTTGGGCTTTATTTCAAATATTTGAAGTACAATGATTATTACAGCACTGTAAATCACAATATATTTGAGAACTGTGTGCTTCTGGTATGTGTCCTTTTTGTCCCAAGCTATTGAATTCAAAGAAATTCTTGGATGTTTTTCACCTTAAGATTATTGAAGGTAGCTGAGGTATGCCTGGATTGGGATGATGCCATGTCATCCCGACCACCAGGTACCTTGGTGTTGGAGTCCCATACTTCCACTGCAGTTCCCCTGTACAGGGCATGCTGTGAAAACAAAAAGAGATTTCCATAGCTGTTCTCCTTCTCAAAGAAAATAGTGTCTTCATCCTGAAATTTTTCCTTTTCTAGTGACAAATTTTTGTGTTGAGCGTAAACAGTTTTCCATTTGCTTCTGCAGCTCAATAGACTTATATTCTAGGGTTCCTCTTTGAGCAGGCAATAGTGCCTTAGCCAGACACATCATTGTTGTGTTTCAGTCTCTCATTTTGATTTCACTGTCTGCATTCTTTTAGGTAGCCTGTGGGAAGGCTCACAAAGCAGTATGTGTGCTGGGCAATGTCTTTTCTGTTTTTTATTTAACTTAAATTTTTTTCCACCACTGAGTGGCTAGAGAGGAGGCTATTTGAAATGTGTTCTGTCACACACTTCAGTATTAAATCTTCTTTCACGTGCTTTACTTACTTTCCATAGATAAGGAGACTTTGTTTTGGACTGTAGAAGGTGCTCCTCATGTTAGAGATAGTAGTAATAAAGAGATGGTAGAGAGGAAGGCAGAAACTCTCCAGTCTAGCGGGAAGAGAAAAAGTGATCTAACTAAACCAAAGTGCAGCTTTTTCATGGCAACATTTAGGGACTTGATTACAGGGCTGTGTTTTGGAGGGCACTAACTCAGTGTTTCAGTTCCTTCAAGAAAGTAAGTTGAATCAATTGTAAAATACTCTGTGATGTGACACCTTAAAAATAAAATACCAGCATCCTTACCCATCCATTGGGGTGATGCAAAATGTCTTATTTTTGTACCATGAAGTAAGTCTTGAGGAAATGGTATTTTCTTAAATGTCACAATGCCAAGTATTTAAGAGTTTTAAATGTCATCCCAGAGGAGCACTTTCTCTCTATAAAACTGAAAGGAAAAAAACACGCTGGTTTTGAGTAAGAGCTTCAGTTCTTTAGTGCCTCTTTACTCCTGCATCTGAAGAATTTGTTTTGGAGTAGAGCAGCCTGTACAAGATTTTAAAATGCTCACTTTTCTTTCAGTATTTTTGGGATATTTCTTGTTTTCTGAATTGTTTTGTGTTTTTATTTGTTTCATTTGATCTGGTTACAAAGTGTAAGTTTCATGTAGCATCCTTAATCTCTGTCTTTATGGGCTCAAGAATGAGTTTAATTCAATGAAGAATGAGTTAAATTCAATGGAAGTTTAACTTTTCCCTACTTGATCTGTAGATCATGAGAGTGCTTTTTCTTCTGCTAGTCGGGAGCTAGATATTTTCCTACTGAGTTGAAATTTAGCTGTATGAGTGTATTGTCTCTAAATTTGCTAGTTGGAAAATTCCTGAAAAAGCTTATAGATTTGCTGGCTACAATAAGGCTGTTGTTACCCACCAGATTGGACAGTGTCAAAGCATGAAGCAGTGACTGGCAAAAGAGGTGGCAAGAGAAGATCAATAAAAAGATACTGTAGTTCTAAAGAGGCTTTAATGATTTCAAATTTGAGGTTTGCTTTTTATCTCTTAAAAGGTTGCACATGCTATACTTTATGAAAGTTAGGCTCTTTGTTTAGCTGGGATCACTTGCAAAAAATTACCATTTATATTAATTTAATATTATGCCTAATTAAGTTTTTTAAAAATCTATACTATTCTTTTATCTATTATGATTTTTTAAAAAAGTTTCTAACAGACAGTTACACGAGAGCATCAACATTCATTTAAAGTATATCATAAGATCCATGATGATAATGCAATGAAGTGTAGAAAGTGTAATCAGAAAATTGTGAGTTACATGGGTTTTATGATATATTTTTAATTGCCTCTCCTTTGAAAACATGATCAGTATTGGATGTTAAAACTCTGTAAATGGCAGGAAGACCTAAGTTTAGATCTCAAACCTATTCTTAACCTGTAACTCATTGTTGGAGTGTAATTTAAATTCGGAGGTGCCAATAATAATTTAAATAAAATCCACAACTTCGTTCAACTCCATCTTGTTCTCATTAGTTTGAGTCCACAGCAAAGTACAAGTGGCCACAAAACTGTATACTCATTTGGAAGCATGTTCATCCTTTCTTTGTAACATGATTTCATAAGCTGCTGAAATTTATTTTTTAAAAAAAGAAGGCAGTATAGATAGGCAGTACAGAAATTATTCATAGTCATTCAGGATTTATGCTTAACTTCCTGCACTATGAGTAGTACCATTGCATTACTCAGAGTATGCAACATGTGAACACGCACAACACATCTACAGGAAAGTTCTTAAATTCTGTATCTTTCCCGTAAGTGCATTTCATATTGCTGTAAAATCAAAAAATTCACTCAAGTATCTGAGCAGCAGAAGCGGTCTAAAGCAGTGAGAGTACTGATTCTGAATGCTAGTGCTGTGGTACAAATAAATGAATTCTTTGCCTTTTCTTCCCCTCACCCCACTGCAAAGCCAAACTACACATTCACTTTGTAGGTTATTTTTTGTTTTGTTTTCTTTTTAAGTTTTTTTCATGGCTTGCTTTTCCTTTTGCATATGCTAGTTCTATGGCTGCTAAAATTCTCGGCATCCCTAGTTTGTGCAAAATCGTTGCAACACTGAAATGCATCAGGACATAGTAGGGGCCTGGGGAGAAGATGACAAATTAATGCTTTTCTATATTGCAGATAACTTTCTCTTTACAAATGATACATTAGAGGAAGGACTGTTAGAAAGACATTCCTGACACCCCAGACAGGCTGAGTGAATGGCTGAAGTGGTCTGCTGCCTGCTGCCGCGTGCGTCATGCAGCAGGAACTGCCTGGCTTCTGCAGGGAGAATATGGATTTGGCCATGACAGAAAAAAGCGCTCAGCTGCCCCTGTGAAAGAAAACAACAACAAAACACAAAAAAAACCCCACATTGGACCTACATAAGAAGTTGGGCCCTAGTGAGGTGGAACAGTAACTTGATGTAACCTGGACCCAGTCAATGGACCGTGTTCAGATTGTTTGATTCATGTTTTGTGTTAGTTTAAATGAACTTAATTTAATAATATTATCTGACCTTTGTGTTCTCATGTTCTACTCTTAACATGCAGGCTGTGTGTTTTTTTTAATTTGTTTGGGTTTTTTACAGGAAGAGCTATAGAGGACCATGAATTAGTGATGGAAGTCCAATCAAATTGGGTAATGGAAGAGGAAAACAAACTGTATTTTAGAAAAAATTATGCCAAGTATGAGTTTTTTAAAAATCCACTGGTAAGTCCTAACATTATATCTGTGTAGTGGTGCCATTGTTGCTGCAAAATAGTTTTTTCTGTTACACACAGCTAGGCAGAGTTGTAATGCTGTTAGTGTAACATGAGTCAAAAGGAATGACTGTGGGGGAATATATGTGATACAGGAATATATTGTAGTGTGTGTAACTGTTGGCTGGTCCCTCTGTTGCAATTGTAAAACATCTTCATTCATACTTTCGTTTTTTTGGGTGAGTGGGGCAGACATGAGTTTAACTTTATTGGAAGTTTGCACACAGACCGGCAACAAAATAAGATTTTTGAAATTGAGTGAAGTTTCCATCAAGTGACAACAAAATATAAAATGAAGCAGTGTGAGGAGGGGCATCTGTACCAAAGATGATTTTATAGTTAAAGTGAAAATCAAATGTTATCACCCAGCGCTGCCCAATGGCAGCTTCTCACAGCTGCGGCTAAATGACAACTGATACAAAAGGCCATGAGCAGCCATAATCTATTAGGAGAAAGTGAAAGCAAAGCCAAAGTTAGTGTATGTAAGGTATGGAAAGAGAGCAGAGACAACTCGTAACTCAAGGATGTTACCAAAGGTTAATGCTGCTGATTCAGACCTTTGCTGGTGGCAAAAGCCACAGAAGCAGCCCTGGCTCAGCAGGAAAAACCCACCATCTGGTTGCTCAAATGCATGGTCTGTTTGGATCACTCCTAATGCTGTCTCTGGTAAAGCCAGCTTGTTTCAGATGTCAAAGGGAGAAAGCAGAAATATATGAGGACTTGAAAGGTGAAAAATGGAAGGGAGCTCAAATTATCTACCTGTGAAAAGGATGGAAAGGTAAATATTAAGATGCCAAAAGATACAGGAGATCTGGTTTTTTTTTTTTTCTTGCTCCACCTGTGTTTCTCTGGGGAGATCTTGTACTCCCCTGACTTGCAGATATCACTGCACTAGTGAAAAGTTCTAAGCTTGAGGTGGTCTACAGTTAGTAGAGAAGCTTTCAAAGAATAAGTGTGTTTGTGTATTGGTTAATTGGTGAGGAAACAGCTGTGGAGTGTGGCAGACATGCAACTATGAGTAGTGTCAGCAGCTGTGGCTAATGAGAGTCCCTACTGTTGCTGTTGAGTCATTCTTCTGGGTATTGTGGTCCCAGGTGTAGCAAGAATGCTTTATTAGAAATGAGTTGATATGAATTAGCCCTACCAGTAGTTCAGTTTATTAGAAATTAGTCGGTGGACATTGGATGGTCAAGGGAATATTAGCTTCAAACTTGTCCAAGCCTTGAGAAAACTTTATTAGTAATGGTCAAACTCTGGCTGGTTCATATCTTCATGACTCTATTGAGCTTCCCAGCTGCAGGTCTGTCCCATAAATTACCCCTTGAGCTTTCTTTGGTAATGAAATTGGCACTTTAAATGTGGACTTTTTAACCACACCATATTGATGTAGTCAGATTTTGATGTTCATTTCTATTCATATCATATAGAATGGACAATTGAAGAAACCTGACAGGACTTGTTCTCTATTAATGGAAGTGATTTCAAAATATTTTACTGGGTTTCTAGTGTAATGAAAACAATAGAAAACAATGTATTTTTCAGCACGTTGGTGTATATCCTCCCTACTTTGTAGCATATTGAAGCCCCAGGCAAGTCTTATATGTCAGCAGCAATAGAAATTACTGCTAGAAAAACAACACTAAGGGCCAAGTACTGCAATATGACTCGCACTGGTTTACGAAACCCTCTTGCTTCCAGAGACCATTGATGTTTTCTCAAAATTCTTAGTTTTTCAGCAAATAGTATATAGGATATCACAAATTTAGGACTTATATTAAGGTAAGCTTAAATTATTGGATCAGAGAATCTGCAGTGTCTTGCACTGCATTGAGAACTTTAATTTTACGTCCAAAAGAGATAGGAAGCTTTATATTTATTTTTACAGAAATTTGATACAAATTATTATTGTTACAGAGCTTTTTTCCAGATCATATGATATCTTTTCCAAGTGAGACCAATGCAGCTGTAAGCCACTCTGGGGTGTTACAGGTATGTAATCTTTGAATGAAGATGAGCCAGCATAGCTCAGAATTTCCCATCGCCTGCGTTGTGTGAGCATAGGTCTTTGTCACTGTTAAATCTGTTGCTAGGTTTTGAATAACTCAAAACATGGTTAATAACTTTTTTTCCTTATGAGGTATGAAGTGATGTGTCCCTTCCAGACAGTTGTTATATGACTACACTGGGAAACTTGCACGGTCTTTCAGAATCAAGGAGTGCCAAACAGACAAAATACAGTAAAAATGGTTAATACCTTTATTGGGTGTTTCAGGTGAAAGACCCCGTTTCCTTAAAAAGGTGGAGTGCTGCAGTACTCAACACATACTTAACAGCAGGCCTTGGTAGAATACTGAGGAACTGGTAAGGTGATAAAAATGGATATAAAAAAAGAATTAAATGGTTAAATTTAATGAGTAGAAAATTTAGACTGACTAGTATGATTTGTTGGCTTGAAGGCTACTGTAGCCTTCGAAAAAAAAATATGGTAGGTCACTCAGTGTTAGTCATCTTTTAAGCGGACACAAGATTTTAATTTACAGTGGGAATAATTTCACAGAATGACCATATCAGGGATCATCGTCTTACTTCTCAAAGAGGGGAAAAATGAGTAATAAAGGTGGAAACATGCACATCACTCTTGTTTGCTTGTCACTAGAAAAATTAATTAATAGAAGAACTTTCACTGGTCTTAAGACAACAACCCTGTGTGTGAGTTTTGGGGATAAAAAATGATTGGAAAGGCAACATAATAACACAAGATATTTAAGGTAGAACTAAAAGAAATATACAAATTACAATTTTTTTTAATCTGTATAATAAATTCTACCTTAGCATCCACCAGTAAATGAAAACCATTAAAGAACTAATTCTCAAAGCATTCTTTTGTATTAAATAGTTACATCCTTACAGAAGCGGATGTTAGTCAGGAGGTTAAGATGATCCCAAAGATAATAAAAAATGTTTCAAATTAAATTTAATTGACACATGCTAGATTCTGTAAATCAGTTTTACAAACCTAAATAAAAACTTTGTAATTTCAAAAGATGCTGCATATCTAGTGAAAATTGGTTCACTTTTGCTACCTAAATAGCAAATAGATTTTGCAGTCCAACGTTAACATTTAATTTAGAAAATCTTGTCCCCTGTGTTAAGAAAACAATATTTTTGCTTGCAAATGTAATTTGGTAGTTTGAAAAAAAAAAAAAAAGTCTTTTATAATGGAACTGTTTGCCATATACGTTTGCACAGAACTTCCTTAAGCCCACATAATGATGTGTAGAATGTGTGCAGAGCTTTTAGGTAAGATTAAGAGTCATTCTAAATATATATAGTTACATTCCATTTTGATAGCTTGAAAAATTTGTAATGAACTGTCCTCTTGCTATTTTATGTTGTATTGTCTGTTTAATTGTATTTCATCAAATAAAACTTCCTAGGCACAAAGTAGAGCATACATTTGTGGATTGTGCAGCTGTTATGCACGTTTCAGCAGAAGCTGTTGGGTAAACCGTTTACAGTGTGTCGCTATTTCCTTGGAAACTTTCATTAAGACAAGTTAATGGGCTTGCATTATTATTTGTGATGTGCTTGGTCAAGTATCAAGAGAGACATTAGTTTTAACAACTCAATGCTTACAAGTGATTAAAAAATCACTTCTGATACTTTTATAGCTTTTTATGGATTGAGCTGTAAGCAAGTAAAATGTTTTTCAAGTATGTTTTTCTTGACTTTCATTGAAAGTGGAAGAGTGAGTGTTTTGGCTGATGACTTTAAAGCATCTAAATAGCCTCAAAAGCAAAAAAAAAAGTTTACCTGTCTCCTATCCATGTAGCATCTGCTATGTAAAATTACTAGGTCTGACATATACTGAATGTGTATGTATACCAAAGAGAGGTTTAATCTCTGCCATGAAGACCTTTAGCCTAAAAAAAGAAGTGTGTTACTATATTGATTAGAGTATGGCTGCTCTGAGACACAACACTGTATGTACGTGTCTAGTGGCAGGCAGTATGGATCATTTGGAACTTACTTTAGGTTATTTTTGCAAACCGGATGCTTTAAAACATGTCAAAAATGAATATAGTATGAAGATTTTAATCTGAGGCCTCTGCCATAGCAATGAAATATTCTGTTATTTTCAGATTTTGGAGTGGGTTGGTTGGTTGTTTTTTGACAATTAGCAACTTTCATAGCTGTGCAACAAATTAATCCACTTGGTCTAAGTAGATGTGAAACTGTTGTTGAAAGTAATTTTAAATGGGGCTTGTGACTTGTTTAAAACATTGCCTGCTTATTGGAGCAACTCTTATTTTTAGATGAATTCATGTTTGTACTAGATCCTTTTGTATTCTTGTTCCTGACAGCATTTCCAATGAATAGACTACACAGCATAGATAACGTTGACAGAATTGAGTCCTTCTGAGTTAGTAGGTGAAATCCTAGCCTCACTGAAGTCAATACATTTTTTTAAAAATTACTCTGAGGGGTCAAAATTTTATCCTAGGTTTCTTTCATTTTCTTTTTGTCTGTGAATAACATTTCTCCAATTTTGTAATTCTGTTTTTTTAATCTTTAATTGTATTTGTAGCCAAATTTTTTTCACTATGTGGTATGTTGATCGATGTTCTAAATTTAACAGTTATGTCTTCAAAATAGAAGGTTGAAATTACTTATGTAATTACACTTTTTTCTGGTTTTACTTTAAGAATAGACCTATGCCCCCTCCTCTTCTTTATTGTTTAGTGGGTGCAGTTGATATTCAGGTTCTGTAGGTAGACTTGAAGTTCAGAGTATTGACCAATTTGGCTGCTTCTTTCTGATGGCTTTTTATGTATAATACGAATACATTAAAAAAAGCTACTGTAAATAGCACATGTCCAAGCCATCTTCCAGAGCAATGAAAAAAACCTTGCACCTAATACAGAATATATTAAAGAACAGAGCATATGTCTTTCCTAAATAAACATAAAAAATAAGTGTTATATATGGAAAAATTAAGTTAAAGACAGAACAGGATTACCAAGACAAACACTTACGATTTTGTGAAAGGTAGAGTTATTAATAGTGTATTTTCCTTTTGCCCATTCCCCATTGCCATCTCTTGCCCCATGTTCTTAGTTGTTCACATTCTCTGCCTTGCAAATTTAAGATTCAAGTTTCATTTCTTTAATTTCTCTGCCACAGCAAGTCCCTCTTTCCCTCACCAGTTTCTCATCTGACTCTGTTCCAGTCTTCAGGCTGAAATAGCCATGCACTGAATTTTAGTCTCTTGTCAGTCTTCTACATGTGTTCTAGTCTGCCTGTTGCCTTTCCCCATCTTCCGCTCTAGGTTTTGCTGGCCTTTCTCCCATTCTAAACCCCTCAGGTTGACTGAAGTCTATAGGAGACAATACTGAGAATCAGTATCGATTGTTCACTGGAATTTCTTGATGCCCCCAAAATTTATCAGCAGGTTCAGGGAAAAATCCTGCTTATTCCCGGTAGCATTGGGCTAGATCATGGCCAGCTGTCATTGCATCTTTGAAGAAATCAGTCATCAAATTCAAACTTGATTCACAGAGTCTTAGGAAAAAGATGGCTTCTTTAACTCTCCAAAATAATGTGGAAGTGCTCGAGAAGCATGCACCTTCGCAAACGTTGTCATCGCTGCTGCAGCCATTCTTTCACTGAATGTGTTGAAGGTGCAGACAAATAAGTTGTATAGTTAGGAGTGCAGCTCTCAATCTTTATTGCATTCAGTGACATCTAGTATTTCTGCATTTTTTACTGTTGTGCTCATGTGAGACAGTGGAATGTTTTTCCTTTCTGTTGTTTTTTCACTTGTTGATTGACTTGATGTTTTTTTGGTGGTTGTCCCTGCCCCCCCCCCCCCCCCCCCCCCCGAGACATTTATTTGCTCTGGTTTTTGTTCAGGTTGGTTTAAAATTGCTTGGTTTTACATCTGATCAAATCATACTTGAGTTCTTGGTGCTGTCATGTATTAGTATCTGGAAGACATGCTAACATTTGACACAACCCTACATATCGTGATATATATTTCACTGCATGGGGGAGAGGGTGCAAGCTTTTTTCTGCATATTGTGTGAGCAATAATCCCTGTCCACAGCATACTATCATTTAACTCTCCCCACTTCTTCTTCCTGTATTAAGGACTTTTCTTATTTGTCTTATTCTTGTCTTATTTTGATTACCTCTTATCGGCATAAACAGGGATCCAATCCCTCCTATAATAAACTTACATCTATTTCCATTAAAAAAAAAAACACAAACCAAAACAACAACAAAAACCAACCCAAACCAACCCACAACAAAAAGAACCAAAGAGGTTATATTTTCTACTATCTTCAGTTTTAGATATTTATTAGACTTTCCGTTCTCACTCTGAGATATTTTTACTGCTCATTCCTTGTGACCGTTAATGGTTTTGACTACAGCTTGTTCATGTTGCATTTTCAGTCCTCAGCTGTCTTAGAACGAAAAAGATGGATCGAGGATTGCCTTTTTCCTAGCATTATTGCTACTTTATTTTAATTGATAGCATAAGTACAACAGGGACTGTCAAAGCTGAGCTTTGTATTGCTCCTCCACTTTAGTCTGCTGAGTAAGAAAAGCATTTTTCATGACAGTGCTTCTGGTTTGAAGCTCTTATGGCAGAAATCCTGCAGAAGAAACTTGTGCAGGCTGGGAGCCAGAGACTCCTTTCATCTTCAGCAGAGATAACACGGCACTCCCCTGTCAAATGAAGCCTGCCCATATTACTGCATTCACACAGGCTGAATTTCATTAACTCAGGGTAGTCTACAGGTGGTTCAGTCATGCACCTGACTGCAAGGTAGGAAAACAATAAAAGTGAAAGCAACCTTGTGTGTCTTGGGTGGACTGCATTATTTAGTGGCTAAAGAACTTGGTGTACTTCCAAAACCATGTTCACTTCATCATTTTGCTGCAGCCTGGTACTGGCCAGTCTGTCTCTTGCCTGGGAATCTGTTGCTTCGTGTCCTCGAATCGGATTTTCTGGAAGTGGCCATGGACAGGAGGAAAATGTGGCAATGAAAACTGCAGATATCAACCAAAAAATTCCTTGTTCCCTACCCCTATATAAGCCTAGATAGTATTTATGATACTGCAGGCCAGTCTGGGGCAAGGTTCCTTGAAGAGCTGAGCAGTAACACAGATTCCTTTGCATATGTGGAAAGTGAAGAATTCTAGGTTAGTCTGTTTAGATGTGAGTCATAGTTCTGAGTAGTTTTGTTGGAAGAAGAGTAATAAAAATGAATGCATTACATGGCACTAGAATGAAGTTAACACTACTGCCAGCTTGTAGTGCATACTTTTGCAGAGTAAGTAGAAGTGTGTACTTGGTCTTAGCAAGGTAATAGCTGTGTTGCACTCTGACAATGTCTGGTTGAAATGGCTAAAGAGAAGCCCTTGAATACCCTGAGCAGAGGCAGTGCATCAGCTAGCTCCTCTCGGTGCATTAGTTAACTTCTCTGTCTATTCATATCATTCTGCCTTTCTATGGCTTGTGAGGGTGCGCACCTTTTTCTTGCCATTCTGGAGCAAAATGGCTGAACTCTCAGAGTTTTAAGTCCTCTTTCCTTCCTCCTGATGCAGCTTTTTTCAATACTCTCTGCCACATGACCTTGACCACAGACAGGAGCTGTCTTGGTGACTGGCCCAGTCTCTCCTGTTTTGGTTCAGCTAAAGCTTCTAAAGCTCCTACTTAAGCTCCCCTTCAGGTCCCGAGACCTTTGTCCCCTCCTTTTGAAAGTGGTAAAATCTGCCTGACCTGCATGGCTTTGTGATTTTTGTGATTCAGATTTTCTGATTTGTTTGCTGAATTAATTTTAACTCAGATCAGTTCCCTTACCTGGTTTGTGACATGGCAGGGGGGAGGGATGGCTTTTTCTTTTTTTCTTCTTTTGGTAGCACTGATTTGCAGTTTTATATAAATAGGGTCTGAGGCATGGGATCAGAACTTCTTACGCTGGTTTTGTTGCTGAAGTCAACATATTGCATAACTAATGCTCTCATTTCAAACCATATGTTCCATATAAATATGTAACTTGCTTATCATACTTTGGAGTTGTGTAACATTCTACACATCTTAAATCAGAGGTACTCTTAATGGGATTAGATGCAATCATAACAGAATTACTGTGGTGTGATAGTGGATTTAGGGGTTGATTCCCCTTAGTCCTGTCTGAATACGTTAATGAAACAAAGCTGGTTTCAGAGGAAAAGAAAAATGCGTGTTTGATATTTTCTTTCAGATGTTCCTAAGCTCCAGCACGTATCCTGAGATTCATGGTTTTTTGCATGCAAAGGAGCAGGGAAAAAAATCATGGAAAAAATTGTACTTTCTTTTGAGAAGATCTGGCCTTTATTTTTCTACAAAGGGTACATCTAAGGTAAGGGAAAGAAAAAAAAAGAGAGCGAGAACTGTGAAATTAGAGCAAATGTGTATGTATTTATCATTTGTTGTAATAATAAGCAAAATTTGAATTTCAATTTTTAGTGATAAGAAGAAAAAATTACCTATTTATTGTAGATAAAATCTAGAGAGATACTGAGGTATAAAACTGGGAAAGTATTGTCTCAGAAACAGTGGTTTCTTTTTGCCTGATAACTTTGCTTCGTTCTGGTTAATATTTTTCCAATCAGTTAACACAGTGCCCTTTGACTACTATTTGAAAATTCATTTTAAAAGTTCTGGAGTATAAGTAGATGCTCTGAAAGGTGGACATAATACTTCATTATCTAAAATGCCTAAAATAAATAAAAACCTATGTATAAAAGGATTTTACAGGAAGATTTTGAGAGTTCTCAAATTTTGTCACTGGACAGTTTTTCACTTTACTAGTTCAACTTTTTTATGGCAGTACTTTAAACCTGATTATGTTTAACAGGATACACAGGAGTTGAGGCACCCTTTACATAAACCACTTAAAACAATGTTTTTTCTCATTCTGAATTTTCTGTGTTAACTGGCAGAGTATTCATTGAGGTGTTTTTGTATCCTTTAGCAAATTTTTCTGTTTGCTTCCTTGACTTAATTAACCTTAGAGGATGGAGATAATGGTTAGAAATAGTACTAGACAGTAATTATTACAGTATATTGTTTTGCAGATTATATTTTATTTTGATGTTTGAAATGCATACTGCTCTCAAAACTTGACTCCTACTCTATTATTATTGTGGCTTGAATTTAGTGGATGTTTTCCCAGAAATGGTATCACTTGTACTTTGGTTTTTCTCCCTCTCTGAAGAATGAACTCTTTGACTAGTTTGAGGTGGTTTTACTCTGCATTATGAAATTAACATTGAGTTGTCTCTTTCTAGATTTCATGATGTCACAGTTAAAACTGCAGTATGTAAGACTGTATTTTGGAACAGGATAACTACTATATTCTTCTGAGCTTCTTATCTGGAGAGGCTGGCTAAAAATAGTCTAACTGTATTACATTGCTCTTCTTTTTAGGAGCCAAGGCATCTGCAGTTTTTCTGTGAATTCAGCAATAGTGATATGTACATGTCTTTGACAGGCAAAAAGATTTCTGGAGCACCAACAAACTATGGATTCTGCTTTAAGGTACAAGCTTATTCTGATACATATTAAAGCAAGCCACAGTTTTTAGGTAAGCTTAAGATTCTTTAAGGTTTTGAAAACAATATTCAGCTGTCTATTATAAAATAGGAGAATTAGTGGCTTTTATTTCAACAGGTATTATCTTCAAGATATGCATTAATGCTAAAAAAATGTGCTGTGGCCTTCTAGCCTAACAAATCAGGAGGAACCAGAGACCTGAAACAGCTCTGTGCAGATGATGAACAAAGTAGGACCTGTTGGATGACAGCAATTAGGTTGCTTAAGGTAATTTTTCTGTGTGGAGTTAACTTCTTGCTTAAGTTTACTATGTGAAATTTTGATACTGTACAATAGAGAAGTGACATAATTCTAGATTCCCATGCAATAGCAGTATCAATTTTGTACTTAAAGCTTATTTTTCTTCATCCCAAGGAAAAGAGAGAGACCAAATTACTGGAATCATTTTAGGGGATGGAATGATGTCTTGAAGCCTCAGTCCTGCAAATACTTAACATTAAGCATATGCTTATATGTAACCATGTTGAATTCAGTGAGATTGTTCAGTGATTTAACAAAGCTACTAGAATACACGAGAAGGGAATTTTAATATGTTTTTAAAATGTGTCTGTCTGACAAAATAGAAATAGGTCAGTTGGTGTATTAAATGGGTAATATTTAATGCAGAGTGTGCACTTATAAGGGCAAGAGCAACCACAACGATGTTGTGCATTTCCTTATCCTAACAGTATTTGTCCCTGGTTTTTAATGTTAAAGAAAAGCATGTGTTATTTTTCACATCTGGAAAGAAAATTTACTTGGCTTAGGTTTATAACTGAAAGTGCTAACCATGTTATTTTCTGGTTTTAGTATGGGATGCAGCTGTATCAGAATTACATGCAACCATATCAAGGTAGAAGTGGGTGCAGCCCTTTGAATGTAACACCTATGGTATGTCCCACAGTAGCTCCATGAATAAATACGTTGTTTCTGCCATCATGCTATTTTTAAGTAACTTGTGTCAGTTATACTGCTGACCTGATCCTGCAAATCTTTGCATGTGCGAATGCTTGCTGGAATCTTTAGGGCTGTCAGGGTTGACTAGAGGGCTAATTAATTTACTTACTTAATACAAATTGGGTAGTTCAGACCAGTTAACAGGCTTTTTCCCTTTGTCAAATCTCCATTATTTTGGAAGTTCAGTGGCTTATTATCACTATCAAAAAGAATAAAAAGAGGATTTTGAAGACAGAGCAGCAGAACTATAAATGCATTAAAAAAGAAGCAAAGTGTTTAAGGTTGCACATGCAGTAAATGATGAATAAGACAGCTATAACAAATCCTTTTTGGTATACAGTAATACTTCCATTTTATTTTTTTAAATATTAAGTACTTAAGATGAATTTCAGCTGGTATAATACTGACTGGACTTCAGAAGAACACCATAATTTGCCAGAACTGGGTTTTGGAGTAACAACCACCTGTACTAGATGCTGTGTGCATCTCCTCAGTCAGATAGTTGGGATTGGATCAGATTGTTCTTTTCTTTAATATCTTATGTTATCCCAATTCTTTATGAGTTATTTGCTTTCAGACTTTTTCATGGATGATGTATATCACTTTTGTGTTTTTTGTTGGCTAAATTGGGTAAAAATTACATGTGGCAGGGATTTTATGGTGGATTTTTTTAGCTTTTATTATAGTTCTTGCTGTTAAAATGCCTAAAATATGCATTTTCTATTATAGGTATTAACAAAAATAGCTTTCAGTGATATTGCTAATAAGCATGGCTTCAAAATTGTGGTTAATACACTGACTGTGTCTTTACCTTCTGTTATGTGAAGCTGTTACAATACCCAGCTGCTGCTTTTATAAGGGATCTGGGAGCCTTTGCTGATTCTCTCTCCTCTTACGCTGTTGGGTGCATTTTAGCTTACATAGCTTCTAACACAGGCAAAATCTATAACTGGTATTAAGCATGGCACTGTTTTTCTACTTGTGTATAATTCCCGAATTGAACAGCAAATTGGGTAAACTTGGGAATTAAGTGGACAAGCTAATGAACATACTTCATAGGGGAACCACTTCCATGTTTCTTATTCCTCAATAACTCACAACCATGTCAGCTACAAGGAGTTCCCTCCACTCTCCTAGAGGCAAACGTTTTCTCTTATTTTACCCTTGTTTTTTTACTTTTGCAAAGTTCTTTAAAAGTTACAGTTTCTCAGGCAGACCTTAGACTACAGTGTCAAGAATTACAGTGAACTACAGAATTGGTGTTTTCTGTTTCTAGTTATATTCATGCTTGTAATCAAACAGGAACAAAACAGAGCTGCTTTGGTTTTGGACTGGGAAGCTTTGCTAACCGTACAGAAATCTGGGCCTCTTGTGTTCCAGATGTTACTTTAACTTATAGAATGCTAGAATGTTCTTTTAATTATTTGATATTCCAGTGCCTGCCAACATTTGAGCCATTACAATCCGTATTAAACTTGATTTTGTAAACCTTGGTTTCTGAGAAGTATTTTGGTGAGTTTTAAGACTGTTTTGTCAAACTTCAATGCTTCTTATTCTGTTGTAACAAACTTGATCTTCACTGGGAGAAAACCCCCAAGCTTTTAAAAATAACAGATCCTACAGTTGTTGAGTCTATGACAAGAGTTAGAAGGATTGTATTAAAATAGAAGTTAAACTCCATAGAAACGGCTGTTTTCAATGCTTAAATCAGGTAAACTTTGAGTGAAATTTCATAGAGAAAATATATACATGTGAGATATATAAATATCTCATATATATATGAGATATTTATAGCAAAATTTTTAAAATCTTTGATAATTTGATGGTTATGTATAAGAATTTTGTTTTATCTTTTTTTTTTTTTGTTACTTGGACAACTTAATAACAGTTTCCTGACTTGTTTTGACATGCAAAGGGCTAGTTATAGTTAAAAATACAGAGTCTATGGTAAAGCCATGTATTTATCATCCATTGCAGTAATGCAAAAAGATGATCTGTCCTGCCAGACTGTAAAATTGAGCTTTGCAGCAGCATACTGGAATTAGGAATACTCCCTAGGGTAAAATGAGTTTGGCTCTGATGGGGAACACTGCAGATACTTGAAACACCACTTACAAAACTTAATGTTTTCTCAGAAGCTTGCTTTTAAGTGATGGATCTTTTAAAAAATGAACAAACTAAATTTATTTTTCTTTGTTGCAGAGAAGCGTTTCAGAAAATTCTTTAGTAGCAATGGATTTCTCAGGACACAAAAGCAGAATTATAGAAAATCCGACAGAAGCCCTTTCAGTTGCAGTTGAAGAAGGATTAGCATGGCGGGTATAAACACCTTTGCTTTATCAGAATAGTATTTTCTGATTTTTTTTTTTTTTTCAAACAAAAAAGCTTTGAAATCATGTTTTTATTTCTCTCTCATACAGAGGAGAGGGTGTCTACGACTCAACTCGCATGGTAGTCCTATTGCCATGTCTAATATGGGTATGTGTGAGTTAATTCCTTGCCAGAGAAATGCAATAGCTAGTTCTTTCAATAAAGGCAAAATGTTTTTTAAAGATCTTTATTTCTACAGCTATACACAGATCACAGTCATGGTTTCATCACAAAATCTCTAGAGAAGAGGCTCAGAGACTTATTTTGCAGCATGGACTTGTAGATGGGTGAGTTAATTCTTTACATAACTCTTCTGAGACACTTTTCTAGTCAACAACTGCTATTTTCATGTACTACTTATTGGGGGGGGCGATGGAGGAAGGAAGATTTTGCGCTTACCTAATAGAAATAAAAATTCTTTTATATAGGGCTATCTGGGGATCAGTTGGTTTCTATTTTATATCTTTTGGAAGCAATAAAGTGGTGATCTAAGACTTCGATTCTGTCACTGACAGATTACTTATGTCTGCTCAGAGCCAGGCACTTGAGCTCTGTATTTGCACAATATTCTCTGGGAACTGTCAACTTTGGCACCAGTGTCTTTTGTATCTCTTATTAGTGATGAAAGAATGAAAGAGAGCCTGAAAACATTGACTAACCTTATTATAAGATGAACTGTGCAGGGACAGCCATTGAAAAAACCCCATGCTTTTCCTCATGAAATGACTAAAAATTGTATTATCCCTTAATGGTAAACAATAGACATTAGGATAAGATTATTCGCTTTTGGTTTTCTCTCATTTAAATATTATTTTTAAAAAATGACAAAGCAAGAAGGTATTTTATGTATTTTATGTTTGTTATGTGAGAGGGACGGGACATGGGGATGAAACCAACATGTAATTCTGAGCAGTATGTCGTTCTAGGGCTGATGAATCTTCCGGTGTATTTCAGTGGGTACGCACACATACTGTTAAAAGAAACCCAGTAGATTTGGCAAGTAAAGAGCAATAGTGTTTGAGATGAGAAAGCGGATACCTTGCTAACATTAGTTTAGTACAGTGTTCTTTACGTTATATTCTTGGATCTATTCCTAGATATGCACTGTGTGAGGATAATACTTTTGCATAGACTGTCTGGAATTGATTAGAACATGGTAGTATGAGTGGTCATATGCTGCCAGATGCATACTCAGGAGTTGCAGTGAAGTTGTGAATACATTACAGCATGTGACAATTGCTGTGCTTTTTGATGGGCTGAAAGAATAAGCTATCACTGGAAATACGCAAGTTTTTCACGGGAATAATAAGATTTTAGTTTCCGGGGACAGGGGAGTAGGCAGAGAAAGTAATCCATGATCCAGATCTCCTTTTAAGGTGATCCCAAGCAGGGAAGTCTCCTACATACATGACAGAGGTGGTAAGACCTCTGTAATACTGTATGTACCACCAAATATGCTGTTCATGATGGCTTATGGAAGATAAAGGGACTGTTATATAAAGGATCTACAGTAGTCTCAATATTTGAATAACCTAATAGCAGAATTAGGGACAGCAGCAATCTTAAGGTGTGCTGTGAAGGAATAAAGTTTTTGGATCTACTGTTCTGGTGTAAGCCCAGCTTTCTTAAAGAAGTTTATGGAGCAATATTGTAGATTTCATGCTTTACTCCCTAAAGGACATTTGAAGACTTTTCTTTGATAAATGGTTGACGGGATTGTGAACTGATTGCCTTCTGATTGATGAATGGGATAATAGCATTACCAAAAGGCCCATGACAAAATGCAACTGGTCATTCAGTGAATTCCTTATAAGTTTGTGAAGGAGTGGTTTGGAGTCATCCAGCATGTCTAAAAAGCTCCCTTCCAACCAGCATTTCTAAGATTCTGTGAACTACAACCCTTTCTTCATAATAAAGTGATCTTTTTAAAGGTTCTTTGACAACTAAAGTAGGTCTATTGTGATAAGGTTAGAAAAGAGTAAAGATCTTTTTGTGTGAAGGAGGACAAATGTTGCTTATCTTTGCTGTTAAAACAAGGAAAAAAAGTAAGAAAATGGACTTTAAAAGAACTGATGAATGGGAACATAAATCCTAATCAACCTGTATTTTCTTTCCTACCCAATGTGATTACTTTGTGTATTATTTAATGTGCTTCTCAGTATTTGGCTGTAGAGACCCCATTTTTGATATCTGCAAAGTGGCATATTCTTGTCGTGTCATTTTTCTGAATAAAGTAAAATAAAATAAAATGCCAGTCCTTTGTGACAAACGTATAAAAGATTTCATTTTATGCAAAGGATATATCTAACTGTGCTCTGAAAATTTTCATTCATGTCCTGGAGAGGGTGAAAGGCCACTAGGTGGTGAGAGAGAGCTTGTTAGGAGAGCCCAAGTAATTTTAGAAGTCTTACTTGTCCTTATACTTGCTGTGTGCTCTTACAAGCTGTATGTTGAGTTGACAATTATCCCTCTTTAATAACTGAATTAGTATCGGAGCTCTGAATTAGACTGCATGGGGATTTTGATAGAAATGTTAACGATTATGGACACCAAATTTCTTAATTCCAGGTATTTTCTTACTTTGTGCAAATAGAACTCTTAAAATCTGTGAGGATTAAATTAGTACTTTGAATCCATGCCATTAGTCAGTGAAAATCCACTGTAAGCCTTTGTCTGCTTTCTTCTTCTGGAATCCTTTCTTTTCATATAGCTGTGCTCTCATTCCTGTTATGTGGTTGGGCAAAACTAGGTGGCCACTAGTGCTCACTTGGCTGATACCTGCAGGTCCATCTTGCCCGTTTCTTTTGTGTCCTCAAAGAGGAGCATGCTTGCCAATGGCTGTCCCTCCATTTCCCTTCTTTGGTACATTGTTTAGCTATATCTGTTCCAGACCTGCACAGTACAAACAGTTTAGACTCTCTGTACTACAAAGCTGTGAATCAGATACTTCCTTCTGCCCTCCAAACTATTATCTGCCAATATTCCAAACCCAGTGATTCAGTGAAAGTTGTCGCTTACTGGTATTCATCCTTTGCATGTACCAGATTATCCTGCCAGGATTATGGTAAAATTATGTCTGTCCATAACCTGTCTGGAATAAGTTATCAGTGAACTAGTTGCAGTGACACTTTTGGCCACTGAGAGTGTTGTGATTTGAATAATGATGCCATAAAGTGCGCAGTGTAGCTCTGCCTCAGTGGGAATTTTGTCGATGTGCAGAAGAAAGTGTGCATTTATGAATATTGGCCAGATGTGAAAATCATTCTGGTATTTCTTGCATTATCTTTTCTATAAGCTTCCTGTTGAACTACCTTTCGAATTTTCCCTGTAACGCTTGTGATTTAGGTAATTGTCAAGAGTCCAGTGAAAAATTTTGTTTGAAGCACAAACTTTGAGGGTGCTTTTCTGTCTGAAGAGATACATTGTAATTCTATGCAGTGTAAAAACTAACGCCTACAGTGTCATTCATTCTGAGAATGCATATTTTTCACATAATAGACAAGGTGAAGAATTTAAGAAAAAGTATTTGCAGTAACACGTTTGCAAAGAAATACTGATTAAAAGCATAACTTACGTAATTAATATTATTTTTGCTTTTAATTAATACTTGCTGTAATGAACTTATCACAGTTTTAACTGGATTTTTACAAAAGGCTTTCCAGAGTGATCTTACTGTGAAAATTTTCAATCTCTTTTTAGGGTATTCCTGGTACGTGATAGCCAAAGTAACCCCAAAACATTTGTATTATCATTGAGTCATGGATTAAAAATAAAGCATTTTCAAATTGTACCAGTAAGTAAATTTTTCATTTTATATATACAGTTGTAAAACAAAACAATTGAATAATTGTGATAGAATATTGATGCATTTTTTTCTTTTGCTGTTATAGAGAAGATGTAAACATAATACCTGCATCACTAAAAATAATTAGTGTTCTTGAGTAGAGTTGAACATTTTTGAGCTTTGCTGTTTGATTTGTTATAAAGCTTGACTAGTATTATGAAGTCCTAAAAAGTATCTTGAAAAAATAGACAAATCTATTTGAATTGGAATAGAAGCAACCCGGATGGCATGATAATCACATATTAATAAAGGTCATATTGCCTTTTCATTTTTCGCTATGTGCACAATTTTTTTTTTAGGCATCTGTTTAGGTGGGCTGCAGATGACGTGTGTATGTGTGTATATATCTTGCTGACTCATCTGTTCAGGATAGTTTCTCTCAATATTTGGAGTCAAACATTTTTTGCTGACCCTTCCTCTTGATTCATGTTATGGTGGTATATTCATGTCTAAGTCGTCTTCAGGGGGAGAATTTTAGCAAAAAATTGGTACCTTTATTTAGTCCAGCTACTTATAGGTAAGCTGAAATTTCCTAAATTGAGATCATATTTCCGTCAGTTTTCGTTGAAGATATCATCCAATTCTCCTGCAGAATGGCCAGCTTTCCACATCCCTCCCACTCCCTCCAGGGGCGGTTTCTACTGTTTTCTTTACAGGCTGCTTCTTTTGAGGTGGGGAATACTTCAGCATTATGTGTTTTAGCCAGAGATGCTTGACATAACTGAGCAGACAAATAGCTTTTTCTTCTCTCCTCACAAGAACCTTTCTTCCAGACCACATGGTACTCTGGCCTTCATGTTTCTTCCTACTGAAGTTTCTAGGAGATTCTGCTGTTTCTCAGTAGAAATTAGTGTAGTGAAATATTTTCTTTTTTTATTTCTGATCTTGTGATCCCATATGATTGTTCACTAAATTTCTGTATGCTTTATTTAGGGCTTGTAGCTGATATCCTCCCCTAAAAAAGTTGCTGTAGAATAAAACTGAAACATTTGGGAGGAGGAAAGGAGTGAATCAATGTTAGTTAAAAGAATTGCCCAGGATTTTTGTTGTGTTAGGTACAAACAATGAAGGAGTCCTTCATCCAAAAGTGCCCTGGATCCCTTGTAAGCATCGGCGTATGCTCTTGTGATCAGAATCACAGGTGTAAGATCTCTGTGCTTCTATTAACTGTGGTTGCTTCTAGTATTTACTTTGGGATAACTGTTGTGTGGTTTAGAAAACCTTCTGAACTTCGTACAAATACTGTATGATTCTACTTCATTGGGATGTCATTTAACTCTCAAATTTAAGAGACACTTTTTCTTTCCCTATCAGGAAACAGACTCTCTCTTCTCTAAGAGCAGTTGTAGCAGGAAGCTGCAGTTATCTTCAGTTTCCTCTGAGCCATATGATTCTCCTCTTCCCTTAAAAAAAAATATCCAGTCAATTCTAATGTTCTCGTGCAGATGTAAGCAGTGCATTTGAGGAATTAATCATATACACACATTCTAAAGCTTTGCTCTCCTGTTGTAGGATCTTTGGAGGAACGGCGAATCTTTGTTTTGACATAGATTGTCTACAGGCTTGGGTCAGTTTCCCCGTGCTGATGATGTAGAAGACCTGTACTGCTTCAGTGCAAAACCTGTAAACAAGTAAAGCAGTTTATCCTGAAAAGAAAAGAATTCTGTAATGAGAACAACCTAACCCAGAGAGAGAATGTGAATATGGAAACTGTTAGTTTCCCAAACATAAGCATATTCCAGTTCCTTTCTGTCATTTAATTTCCAGTCACATTCAGTACTGCTCATGCCATTCTCAATACCCTGACTTATCGCTTGCTCTGTTTTTGCTAGACAAATACTCTTTAAGGAGTTCAGAAAAGTATTTTTCGATGGGGGAAAGGTTTTGCTTCCAATTGCTGCTCATCTTATAAATGAAGTTATAATTTTCTAAGAAACAAGGCGTTTTGTGTTACTGCAATAAGTTGGTAGCTTATTGGAGATCAAGGTTACCTTTTTGAACTTCAGATTCTACCGTTCTTCCAAACTCTTGCCTCTTTGCAGCTATTGGGAGGGGAAGATGAACTTTCCTACTAAATGTAAATAAGTTAATAGCATTTAGAAAGTCTCTTTACGAGTTAAAAATAACTCAGTCTCTAATAATTTTTCTCTTACATTTTAGGTTGTTTCAGGTTATACTGTATTTAAAAATGGCTTCTTTCAGATAGGGCATGCAGTCTGCCAATTCAAGCTTCCCCCACAGTAACAGGTGCATCATGTTAACAGCAGTAAAGTGTGCAACAGGTATTGCAGGTGGGTGGCAGGAAAGTGATTGTCAAAAGTGGAAGAGAAAAGCTTTGGGATACATTTAGGATCCCATACTGTGAAAACTGGAGAACTTGATAGCTTAAATGTATTTTTCATCCTTGCTACTCTGAGCTGATGGAAATTACCTGCAGTGTCATCTGTCCTGAAATTAGCCGTTCTGTAGTCCATGCAAAGGAAGAATTGATACACATTTCTGGGACTGTCTTTTTCCAGTAAGTGTTCTCTCATAGCAGCCTTGCTAGCTTACGGAAGATGTTAGGTTCCTGGGGAACATAACTTTGATATGAGTTTTTACTGTGCAAAATATTGATTGGTTTAGAATTAGCAATCTGTCTAGTATTCACTTCAATGTTTGGGATTAACTTGGAAGGAGAAAAATAAGCTAAAAATGAAATCCTGGTCAACAGACATCTGAATTGTCAACTCTTCCTCATCTTCAGTGTGTTGGCAGGAAATGGATGCATAAGGAAAGTCCAATGGATGATAATCCATTATCAGGTTCTTGGCTGGAGCACAGGTATTTACACATTCACGCATCAACAATTCCTTAACTAGCAGCGTTTGACCTGGATTAACCAAAGTATGAGAATAAAGAAATGACAAACTACTTCCAGACATGGTAGAAAGGGGTAGAATAACCAGGAGTTATAAGCAGTTTAACAGCTGCTGCAGACAATAAATCTTAATTACAGGTAAGAGAGCTAATTATATGTTCTCCCTTCCCCTGTACTCAAGTAGGATAGTTGCATTTTTCCCCAGCACACCATCTGTTACTAGCTAGCCCTTTTTCAGAATCTTCTGTTCACTACTCTCTCAATCTTGTAAAGTATCTTTTTTCCCTTTTCTTTTTTAGAATAGTTTAAATGTGGTTACATTAATACTAACTAGTTGCTATTGTATGGAAGCTTCTTGATACTAGACATATCAGCAGTAGAGAAAATAAATATGTAGTCAGTGGTACAATACAAATTGTGCAAGAGCTAATGTTCAGTAACCTAGAATAGGGAAATACTGATTGTAAATCTATAAGCATCTAAAAGTCAAAAGTAATCTTTCAAGGTATGTTTTGCAGTTTCTTCTTTCTCTCTTGCATCTGTGCTAACACATGCATTTGGAACTGCAGCAGTTCTTTCTCCTACAATAAAGAACATATTAATACATCAAGCATATTACTTTTGTGATGGTCAGTTTCTTGTATAGCAAGTATCATCCAGTACACCAATCCACTAGTGTGTAGCTGCATTTCACCTTACAAAATAAGTGATACAAAATGTAGCACTTACACAGAACATGAATGGAGCAAAGGTTGAAATCCATGAGTAGGTTGAAACTTGGTTGTTTCTTGTCAATCTGTAAAAATTCAAGTGTTCATATTTACCAGCTATCATTCCAAAGTGAAGGCACAAGGAAGTACTGTTAGTGCAGAAAGAATATTCCTATACTTATTTAACTGTTCTTTCCTTTTAGGCATGGACCTAACTTAAAAGGGACGTTAAAGAATGCATTATTTTTCTGTTGTTGATTTTTGATCTTGCTGTGAATGATCACTGTATTTTTCCTTCTCTCAATAGTCATAAGATTATGAATATCTTGGTCTACAAGAAGACTTCTCAAACAAGTATTTCAATCAGGAAGAGATACCATAGCAAAAGAGGATTTTATTCTATCTTTTTGGTTTTTTTCATTTTTACAGTTGGAAGATGATGGGAAGCTATTCTATACCCTTGATGATGGTCATACCAGATTTACTGATCTCATCCAGCTAGTGGAATTCTACCAACTTAATAAAGGAGTACTGCCTTGCAAGTTAAAACACTATTGCGCACGAATTGCTCTTTAACCAAAGCATCTGTTGTTTCATCAGAGGGAAAGGAAGATACTGGAATACTTTTTCCCCTAAAGGCAATTTGTATAGTAAGAAGGGACAAAGCATTACATTGTAAGGAATCTATGTTTTAGATGCAAAAAATTTATATTCTCTATGGATAAGAACTTTGCATTGTGATTGTCACAGCAAAATTAACTTTATGGTTTTAAAAAAACATTCTTTCCTATGTAATTCTTTAGTGTTCTCTTGGACTTTGGTTTTTTTTTCAACTGAAAAGAATTTAAAAAAAAGTAATATTGTGTAACTTCTACAACAGTATAACTGAAGGGAAAGTCTTTGTTCTTAGGTTTAAAATTAACTTTTTGTCTCTTCAAATGTTTCTCATAATTTCTATTCATCACACAGAAGAATAACATTGTGGTGAGGATAAGAAGCTGAACTGCACATTTTATTTGTAAATAAAATGAATAAATATTTTGCACTATATTTTTGAATGCTACTTTGAGGATTATCATACAAAAAGTGAAAAATCATTAAAACTACTTATAACTGATCAGTTGTATTGCTCTTACTGTTGTAATATTTTGAAGGATTTTTTCTCTAATGACTATATCTACATCTTTATACAGAGCTGGAGTGTCACTTGGCTGTGATGTGTATAAACATGCATAAAATGTCATGTAGTGCATAAGGTGGTTTAGAGTATACCTACAGTCTCTGAGAGAGAGTGTTGTTAACTGCTATGGATTGTTGGAGAGGGAACCAACTTCCATTGCCTTTAAAAAATAAAGGTAACATTTTAATATTTACAATATTAACAAGTATTTACAATATTTACAAATAAAGGTAAATCCAGTGAACTTTACTCTTTGCTGAAAACCTGATGAGAGTGTGTTTGCAGTCAGTTCCTAGCTTATTTTATTATTTATCACAGAATAAACCCTTCAATAAACCCTTCAAGTCTGTAGAGATTACCAAACATCTGATTCCAACTAAAAAGAACTGTTATGATAGACAGAGTCTATGTTTTGGAACATAGTGTTAGAAGTACTTTTGGTATCTGTGTTTTGAAAGAGAGATGATACTGCTGCATCCTTGAACAAAGACTCTAATGCCATGGGGCTTAGATTGAAAGAGCTGTCCTTGTCCCGATGCTTTGCTGTCCAATAAGTTTGGTCTTATAATGAGGGTTCAGGACCTGGCCCTGGGGATCTTTGCCTGTGGTGAAGGCTGGAGTGTGAGATGGTGCTTGGAGATGGGCCATCACACTGACTCCAGTGCTTGCTTTGATTCTTTGACTGTCAGACATACCAGCTGTTCTGCTATAGGAGTTGGGGGGTAGAGAAGGTGAAGGAGCCAAGGGATGGGGTAACATGGAGGCACAGCAGCACCAGTACGCGTAAGCCAACAAGGTCATGTAGATGGAAGCATTAGAATAGCATGGTAACTACAGCCTATGGTTTTGTTATTGTGTGTCTGTGGAAGGCAATCATAATAACATAATGCTGTGATACTTAATTTACTGACTTGATCCACACATCACTGACCTTTTCCTCTGGTATGCAAATACAGTTTTTAAAGCTCATTAAAAAAGCAACTCTTCATAACGTGTACCAAAGATGCAACATATGTGGTGCCTGAGCTCATTACATTAGAAATGCCTTGTAAAACTCTTCACAGTCTAATAAATTTAACTCTTAAACCTCAAATATAATTTCAAATTGTAATTACAAAAATATAGTTTTAATTAAAACTTTTTCAGATTTACCTTAACAATATGATTACTTCTCAGGCCTATTATTATTTCAGAGATTGGTATAGAATAAGGAGAAATGTTATCTGCACCCGTATTTTTTTTTGATCATCTGACAAAATTCATTGTCTACTGTAGTCCACTTCTACTTGGACATGTGGAAGCTTTGCCATAATTTTCCTTTGTATTTATGTATTTGCTAGCATGCTTGGTAGACGAGCTAACTGCTTGGCGAGTGAGTACCTGTCACCTTTGAACCTATTGGAAAAGAAAAGAGAATGTTGGGACTATGCCTTGTGGTGGAGAGACATCAACCATCAAGAATCTTGTCTGCTTTTTCAGGGTTTTTTCACAAGTGAAATTGACAAAAAAACCCCGAAAAAAAACAAAATGAAAAAAAACCCAAACAGGTAAAAGGAAGCATTGCTTAATGAACATGGGTTTTGGACATTTGAAAGTTTTTAACTGGCGAGTATTCAAAGCATTCTTACTCTGTAAAGCATTGTCTCCTGCATTTTGACAATTCACTTAATTAAAATCTAAACTGAAGTCTTGCTGAGAATACAAAATCTATTTTTTACAAATGTGCATACCTTTCCTGAGCTGTATGGTTGTTCGTGACTATGCCATAAAAAGCAAAATGGTAAAGCTAATAAAATCTAGTTTGGTGTTTAAATGACTTAACAGGCTACCTCCTTGTTTAAATATTACTGAAGGAAGAAGGATTAAGGAAGTAGTCATAATTTGTAAAAACAAAAGCAAACAAACACACTCCTCCCAAAACAAAAATCTTTGATATCCCAGACTACTTTAAAACATGTTAAATGGTATAGGTGGTTGATATATGACTTGCATCCTTGCTAGCAACCAGTATTTTCTTGTCAGAAAAATGGCAAGGTTTTTTATGATACCACTCAGGATATGTCTGACCATAAAGTTGTTTGAGGGTCTAGGCAATGCTGTTTAAACAGACTTTCAGTGTGTTAACTGTGACTTCTAATTAGGAATACTACACTTCTTTGGTGCCCACCTTCACAAAGAAAATTGGCTAATCAGGAGTTGTTAACAGCTCAGCGAGAAGTCAGTACTATTTTGGGCAAGCCAGTCTATCTGTCTCCAGATTCTCTACAGAATGTGGACAATTTTATATCTACCTCATAGAGGATTTAAGGACTGATTTATAAAAAAAAAAAAAATTATAATTGGAATTGGTATTTTTTACAGAGGTTTTTTTTAAAAATATTTTTAAATATATAACAAAGCAATGTGTTTTTACCTTTACTTTGGGGAGGTCAGAATCTAGTCTTAAACTTCTTGGTGGAAAATCAAGTGTCAAAGCACCTAGGTTTGAAGCATGATATTTGAAAAACACTTCATACTTTCATCAGATTTAAAATTTTATACTTCCGTGAATGTATCCGTGTAGGGTAGCGCGGTGCTAGGAAGAGAGAACTAAGCTTGCCATGCAAAGGTACCCGAAGCAGAGTAACTGTACAAGCCCAGCTTTCTATCTGGGGTAATTAGCCCTGCAGGGGTATGCGCTGCAAGATGTGAGCTAGTTCAGAGATTGCTCTAAAGCACGGCATTGTATTTTTTGGCATGCCCTTTGTGCCTTAGTTTCCAATCTTAAAATCTTTTTGGCTCGGAGGAGATTAAAAGTTAATTCACTGGTGTTTCATAATGCATATACATACACGGTTAGAATTAAGGTTGCATAGGCAGCATTAAATGACATTTTTTAACTTCTGAGTGTTTTTACTTAACAATCTTATTAAGTCACTTAATGAATTTTTTGACATGTAGCAAGTCTTCAGTTCATCAAACTAAATGTTTTGAAAGAGAGCTTTAACCCATTAAATAAAAGAGGATTACATATGTAACTACAAGTGGGATCTTTCAAGGATAATTGAATTTCTGTCAAATGTTGTCTGTTATATCCTGGTTTAAGAATGGTACCATTTTGTGCTTCCCTGGGGGTAGAATTATTCTGTAGTGTAAGTTGGTTTGGGGTGCCTCATTTTAAGACAGAAATCAGTTTATTTCAAGAGAATAGCCTTTTGTTGTTGTTGCGTTGTTTAAAAGCTACTCATCTTCATCTAAATAGAAGCCACTTAGCCACCAATTAATTTGTTTTAACTGTTTAAGCCTAATTAACAGATGTAGCTTGCAAATCAGTCTAGCATTTGTCAGTAATAAATCTTATACATAATTTTTATTACCTGTATTACTTTACTTTGGAAAAATATCAAGCAACTTACACCTTACATCAGCATTTCTATTTGGTTAGTAAAATAATTATTTTTATTCCTGTTCTGACATTTCAAACTACTATTCCTTAGCACTGTAATGCATTCCATTTCTAATTTCAACTTTGTAGCTGAAGCTTTCATTGAAATTATCGAAGATGGGACATACCCCATTACTTGAATATACTTGCAAGCTTTCAGAGGTTAAACACTTATGGTCTATGCATAATCAATGTGTATGGTAGTGCAATTAATGTTAACTTTAATGAAATGCATGAATATTTAAAACTTAATGAATCTAGCTTTACAGCGCATTTTACAGTCTGGTTCACATATGCGAACAGTATTGACTGTTGGCCTCTGGATGTCAGCAGCGTATCACAAAATTCCTGTAATCAGCTGCTGTTTTCCTGCTTCCTCCCAGAAATATCTGTGACTTGTGGTCTCTGCACACCTCCAGAACACCCAGTGCTTTTTCCTCTTATAAATTATTCACTTACTCTGTACCAATTAGTTCTACCAGTTGCTAGGTTTGTTATCAAGTTAAGCTTCAAGACAAGAACCTGAACTCAATGAGTGATTAAAAATTTATTAGCAGAGATGATTAAATATGCAGATAGTCTGTGAAGCTTGTTCTTGAAACCATTATATTACCTTTTTAATACTAATGATTTGTATAATTAATTTTAAAAAAGCCTGAAAGTCTTTTAAAAAAAAATCAGAGTAGGACATAAAAGGGAAGAGATTAAATGCAGAGGAGGCAGTGAACCTGAGTATTAAAACAGCTCATTCACATGTATAGGCAATAAAGTGATTTCCTTACAGGAATCGTTTGTGGTTTTTTTCCCCTCTGCTAAGTTGATTATTTTATTAATCTTTTAAGCAATTTGGGAAAACTCTATCCACTAGTGGGTCGTATTTTCAAAACAGAACTTTATGTGATTAATGCTGATAATACAGACAGTTCCCCTAAACTTTACAGTTAAAAACTAAACTGCATCAAGATGTGCTTTCAACAACATTTAAGCATACGCTGGATTTTAGGTGTGTCAGTAACCCTGGGGTGTCTGTGGGAACTGCTTGGGTACATTAATGCCACCAGGGAACTGCTGGCCAGTGTGGCAAAGGCCAGGCAAAGTTTCCAAAAGAGGGGCTGTCCCCCCACACCAGCTTTTGGGGGTGGTGTGTGCACATGTGAGGTGGGTGGTGAGCCGAGTCCATGTCCTCACAGCTGTGTCCAAGGCAGCAGTTAGGCAGATTTGGGGGTGAGGGCAGGTGGGACCCTCCGGAGCCCGGCCTGGGGAGAAATGGCCAAGGGGCGAGTGGGAGCAGCCAACGAACCTTCAGGGGTGGCTCTGGAGGAGACTGGCCTGTCCTTCCCTCCTACAGGGGAAATAAAATGAATGGATGGAGCAGAGGGGCATCCCTGGGGCCCAGATTTTTGCTTTCTACCTCCCTGAGAGAAGCGAACCCTCATAGCAGTGTAGGAGCAGGCTGGAAAGCAAAGGTGGCGGCCACTAGCTGTGGCGTGGGGGGAGCCCACGCGGCTGGCTCTAGCCAATACTGGTAGCGTGGCACAGCTTTTGGCATCTGCTGGTATGCGCACATGATGTGTTAGGTGCTTTGTAACGCCTCTGTGAGAGGGTACAGGAGGTGACAAGACCTGGGTGTGCACCGGGAGCTGGAACAGGGGGGGGAGGCAGAGGGGTGAGCTGCGCCCGCTGCCGTCCCTCCACAGCGGTGCCGAGCAGGGCGGGTAGGGTTGGTGGTGGGCAGCACCCCGCAGGTGCTGTGCTCTGCGGCAGGGAGAGGCAAAGCTCACTTTTCTCTCCCTCTCCTTCCAGCTCTGCCTCTGGCCTGCCTGGCACAGTGCCACCAAAGACCACAGCCGGTGGCCCCAGGCACCCTCACAGGAGCAAGATGCAGTGGAACGAGGCTGGAAGGAAGGTGAGGGCCTGCCCCAGCTTCTCCTGCAGACCTTGTGCAAAGAGAGGTGCGAGCAGCCCAAGGGCTGCTCCTGTGCCCTTTGCCTCCTGCAAAGGGAGGAGTCACCCCTCAGGTGAGGCTAATGAGCCCCACCAGCTGGGAATTATCAAAGTTAATGAGTTGCTCTTAATAAATATGGGTGCTCTGGGTTTGCTGAGTAGGTATGTGCTGTGAGGAGGTATGTTGGGTATTGATTGGGTTGAGGTTAGTGTAAGTAGTGAGTGAAATTGTTTATTTTTTAAGATTGGGGGCTTGGGGTGTTGAAGGGAAAGCATGGGAGGAGGTTGTCATTTACCTGTTGTATTGCCTTTTTTTTTGTTCTTCCTGCTTGGTTTATAAGTTAGAGTGCCTTTATTTTCAAATGCTAAGCTCTATGTAGTATTCTTTAGGCTTCAGTTATGTGAAGTCTAGTGTGTGTTTCTAGCCCTGGCCATAGTAGGCAGCAGAAATGGAGCGCAGCCTTTTCTAGAGTGAGTCCTAAGGAAGGTGTTTGTATTGCTATCACCACTGAACTTGCATGGTTAGGATCTTGCTGTAGAGGATAAGTTTAAGTAAAAATGGTTGTTCTTTATCCAAAATAGCAGGTGTGCCTCTTTGATGGTCTGATATCAGACTGTGACCTAGGAACTTCCTTAGCAGAGCACAGTCCTGGAAGAATTTCTCTAGTTCTCTGGGAGATGCATTGACTCAGATGTATAACTTCCTTTTCTTCCTTTCTTCTTGCTCTGAGCTAAGTCAAAATGCAACTTTTCAGAAATGTTTTTCAGCTTCCCCTTCTATTATGCCAGCTACGTACTTGAGGAAAGAGAAGGAGCAGAGGAAAGAGCATTAACTAGGGTAGGCAAGTTGAGAGGACATTGAATGAGGTCTTTCCTGCTTTCCTTCTTGTGGCTGAAGCTGAACAAAAGAATGAGACCTTAGTCTTGCATTCCTGAATATGGGGTAGACTGATATGCTTCTAAGTGAGATTGTAAGTTTAGATTGATTTTTAATGTCAGTGAAAACTTTCTAATGTGAAGAAATATTCTTAAACTGAGGGAAAGGAAATATGATTTCAAATCCTTTTTACAATGCAAAAGGATACTGGGGGAGAAAAAAAATTGTGAAGTTTTCACAGGTTGGGGTTTTATCTTTGTTTATTTGTAGCTTGTTGTGCTATTTTTTTTAGCCAAAAAACTTATTCTGGTAAATTGTGCAGAACTCTGCAATTGCCAAATTTACAGCCTATGCTAAATGTTTAAGTTCTGGAAAATAACTCATGGAAAAATCTCTTCTGATGATGGATGTGAGGTCAGCTATTCAAACTAAAATACTTTCTCCCCAGTTACATGGTATAGGGCTGTGGTGCTCAGACCATATGCATAGTTAGTTATTTTTAGGCATTTAAGGAGAATGTAAAGGAGGTGACATGTGTAGGAGGGTGGAAGGGTAAGGAAAGAATTTTAAAAGAGATACTAACACTTGGAACAACAATAGATATGCTATTGGAGTGATTTTTCCTAACCTGTACACATCATATCTGAAGGGGTTTGCTTCTGTACTGAACAATTAATGAAGTCCTCATTTCTGAAATTATGCATGTGCTTGTCTGTGTGCTATGCGTAATGCTATGGATTTCAGTATGCTTAAGATAATGTGTGTAAGTGTTGGCAGGATCAGAGTCAAAGACGTCAAAAATAACTTGGAGGGCTTGTGGAAATTCACAAAGTGTAATAAGGTGATACTTCAATTGGTGCTGGAGTGGAAATTGTAGCTGATATTATATTTAATGATGGACTGTGGTCACTGGGTTCACCGTGACTGAACAATATCCATCTCTATTTTTGAGGTAAATGAAGAGCAGTATGTAAAGTTGAACTAAAAATTAGGACTGTTTTTCCTCTTTAGTACTTGTATGTTGATAATGCTATTTGCACTTATTATCCTGTACTGTGTGTTTAAGAAAAAACACACAAAAAACCTAACCAAAAAAACCCCAAAGCCTTCTTTACAAGAAAGGGTTTGCAGTAGGAATCTCTATTTGAAGTGGCCTTGGCCTTGTGAAAGTGTAAGATGTATGATACTTTTCAAGAAAAGTTCCTCGTTCTTCAGCACTGTGGAGTTAGGAACTGAAAAGCATTATGGGAATGATCTATTTGTTTCTATTTCTAGCAAAGAAATAAAACTAACACAGTAATTCTAAGAGTATCAGCAGTGCAGGTCGCCCTTAAAGGGCCTCCCCGTGGCAAAGTTGTGAAAAAACAGCTGAGTTGTATTACCCCTTTGCTTAAGATAATGGGGGTTTGCAACAAATGAATTCTAGGTTGTTCTGTGATGAAGTGAAATGCTCCTTTGTCTGCATGAATGCATGTTCCACTTCTGCTCCTACTTCCACTTGAAATAAGGCCATATCACTCAGCATGAATTTAGAGACACAGGGAAGAATGAACATGCTTTTGCCATCATGTTGATCCAAGGAGCTGCAAAAACGTTAACTGTTGACATTCACTAGGCTTTCAACTTTTCTTTCGCTCTGTATATAAATCTTTCTAGATTATCTTTTTATTACTTGCAAAAATTAATCTCTTTCTCTTTGAAATATTTTTTGTCAGTTATTTGTCTTCCTAGAATTTATTCTATAGAAAAGAGGAAAATACCCTTTTTGTTATATGAAGAGCATTGTTGGTTTGCAGTTCTTTTAACAATTTTTGATGTAATCTGGAAGCAGCATTGGTTCTGTATCTACAGTTGATGAATCTAGTGCTGTAAGCGTGATACTGAATGGATTAATGCACATGTACTGTTCAGAATGCTTTCAAAGTCATAACAGTAGGAGAAAAATGTATTTGATGTTACGCAGACTCCTCACAAAGAAATGTGTTGGTGGAGAAATTCTGCTACAGTAGGTTGTACAGACAAAGAAATCATTCTTGAGGTAACTGAGCATCTTTATGGTGGAGTGGTTTGCCTTTATAGCATATCAGACTGGTTGTGGGTAACTCAAGAGAAGAAAAATGAAACAAATTAAGAGAACTGTGATGATGAAGAGGTTGGAGGAAATGAGCTCCAAGTAAAAGCTAGAGAGCTATGGCAGTTTAGCCAAGTAGGTTGTGGCAGTTTTAACCCTGAAAAACACTAAAAAGTGGAAGAGTGAATGACAAGATGAAATGGAAGGGAAGAAGTTAGAGAAGAACAACTATTTCAGCTGCTTGGGGCGGGGGAGAAGTCTTAATCTGTTTGACCTATGATTGTGAGGCATTCTTGCAGGGATGTGTGTGAACTTGAAAATTGTCACCGACTCTGTCGATCACCTGTGGAATCTCATGGAGCAATTCTGTGCTAGTGAAACACCAGTATTTTTACTGAATACCTCTGAATGCATCACTCAGTAGCAAGATGTTGCAGGGGAAGTTTTGTTCTGTGGTGTGTGTATTTGTTTTCTGAATCTAATCTTCTTATACTCTAGCATGAACTGGAGACGGGTAGAGATAGTGAGACAGAAAGAAGTGAGGTAAACGTGTGGTATGTGCTTCAATTATGTGGCTTGACCAAAGATGGAGAGACTAGTAAGAAGTCTTATTTCTATTTAGTAATGTGGCACCACTTGCTGAAGGTATGTAGTTGTATGCAGTTGTTTTGTGACCTTTATTTCCGGCTTAGGTTTCTTACGCTGAAGATATGGACCTATACTTGTTAACAGCTATAACAATTGTTACTTGAAAGTTTCATTGGAAGCTGCCTGACTTTGAAATGTTGAAGTAGTTGAATGCACTGTAAAGTTTTAAAGTAAACTTTGCTGTAATCTCTCTGCTAGAGAGTAGTGTAGACTATTTTTTTTTTTTAAAAGAGAAAGGTGGAAATCAGATATGTAAGCATGTTAACTTTTTATTAAAAGAAATCATTCCAGGAGACCTCATTAAGCCAGGACGATATTCTAAAAGTGAATATACATGTTGACAGCTACACCCATAAATTTGAAAACTGCAAACATGTTCAGCATAAAAGCCATTTTAGAAAAAAGCTGTTGCTCTGCCCTTGTACTAATTTAAGAATTGTTCTTTCATTCTGATTTTTATAGTTTCTTTTCACATATATAACTGGGACAGTTTAAAAAGTACTTTAAAGAATCTTTCGTGATGTCACAAACTTCATAATGCAGATGATTATTTTTAAAAATGCACACATTACATAATGACTTGAAGTGTCAAACTCAATAATGCAATTCTTTTCCTTTTTGAAGAAAAGAAAATGACCTGTCCATAGACTATACCTCTGTACGGTTTTCTTGCAAAGAATCTGTTTCCCAGGAGTAGTGATGTGAGTTTAAATCTCTTGGCTCCAGCACTAGTCTTGGTGAGAGGTTCTCCTGTTTTATTCATACTGTATCTGCACACATAACAAAATCTTCACAGTGAGCACAAGATCTTGGACAATCTCTTCTTTTAGTACCTTTCTGTCAGAGTACATATGTATTTAAGTTGGTTTCAGTAAAGTACGGGCTTAATATTAACCCAGTTTGGAGAAGCGTATTTGGTACAGAGACTTGAGTATTCTGCCTGTGGATGCAGACTCTATTGAGGAACAAGAAACAACTAGTCGTGACCTCAGGTTTGTTTTCTTGTCAGTGTGGGAGGAAGGAGGAAGAACGATTCACTTGATCTGCTCTGTGTGGGTGGAGATAAGATGGTATTCAGAAGCTAGAATAATTTTAAATGAAGATCAGTAATGAGAAATCCCATCACAAAGAGCATGGGAAGATTGCAAAAAGTCATCAGGTGACTGAGAGAAGCTGAGCAAGGGACAAGACCTTGGGTTGGAATGGTTCTTGGGCATTAAGAACCATAGTGTGGTGACTTTCTTTTTAATTTTTGTTGGTTTTGTTTGGCTTTTTTTGGGGCAGGGGGGGGTGTCTCTTTTTTGAGTAGGTAGGGATTTTTGTGGCTACTGGTCATATCCAAAATGTGTGTGTACAATCTGATTCCTTGTATTTTTGCCATACTTTGCAAATACCATCTAGGTTTTACGTGATGGTACTTTGTTTGGGAAGGGATTGCATTTCATGCTTAAATGTGTATGTTGCCTTAGCTCTTCTGACAAGTTGCTAGTGCTGTGTTGTTTACCCTGTTATTTTTTCATAGAAAATATATTCCCCTGACTTCCTGTCTGAGTGGTGATGTAATAAGGAACAGGAGAGACAAAGAACTGCTGCCGAAAATCATTTTATGAACTTCAACACTTAAAATAAATCAGTACCTTGTCAATAGAAACAGTATTTATGATAAAGACTTTGATACGTTGACTGAACTCTATAATATTATAGTGGTTCAAAACTTGTGATAGGTACATAATATGTTTAATTTGATAAGTGGAAGACCAAGGTAGAGCTATGAGGTGAATCCTCAAGGATTAATACATGCATGTTAAAATATTGATAAGATTCCATTTAAGACTTTGTCTTAACAGCCAAAAATTACAGTTTTGCTGCAGAAAGGTTGTCAGGTAGGTTCCACTGCAGAAGTGAAATCTGCACAGAGTAAAGGAAGTTGCAAAAGCTACAGAGTTCCCAGACAGAGCTGACACAGAATCTTTCTAATGAAATTAATTGCTGACATAGTTGTGCTGTTTCTGGTCTCTTCCAATCTAACTGAACATAAGCTCCTCAAACAGGCTTTTTATTAGTGAATATTAGTGGAAACCATCTGGTAAAGGAAAATCTGTTTGTGCAAAGTACTTCTTTATTTCTAATTAGTGGTCTTAAACAGATTTTCATCTCTGATAATACGTGTGTATGTTATTTGCGGGTAATGGGAAGAAAAGTAAGTTTCTTACATAAATCAAGCGTGTCAGCAGCAGTTCTCTGTTGGTTTGAGGGTATTACTACTTTCCTGTGTATTAAATTAGACTCCTGCCTCAGTTTTATGTTCTGTAACACATTCTAGCATCTCTGGCATAAACAGGGCAGGGAAACAACCCCCAATATGAGTGTATAAAAATAAAAATCTTTTTTAGGTGATGAAGAATATTTAAAAAAACCCACCATGTCCATCCAGACCAAAGGATTCATGTATGCATGAGATGCTTTACGTAGTAGAAACCCTCCAAAAAGTGAGGCTTCAAGGAGTAGCAGCTCTGGAACGTTCTTTACAACTGACACTTCCAAAATAATATGGTGATTATACCATGGACTTCTAATAGGAAATCTTACCTGGAACTCTTCAAGGCTTTTGATTTGGGGATAGAGCCAATTACAGACCCAGACAAGGACAACTAACAGTTTAGGAAAAATGGTTGTGGCAGAGAGAGGACTAGAGTGATCCCATATGAGGATAAACAACGCTAGCGCTGAAGAAGAAAGTGATGTAGACTACAGCCAGTAACACGTTAGTCTCGCATAAATGCTTCTACGTTGCCCAGTGTTTGTGCTGGAAAAAACATTTTTAGAAGGAAGAATGACAAAGGCTCACTATATCAAGCTGCTGAATGTGGAATAAATACAGTGACTAAAATTCTTGCTTGTGTGAGATTCTCAGTTTTTCTCTGCTGACTGAGCAAGATTAAAGTTTTACGCAGCGGTAATAAAGAGCAAGAGTACATGAAACTGTGGAAGAGAGTACCAAAGAACTAGGCGCCTGACATGGAAGGTGTCTTCCACTTCATAATTGAGATGTCTGCCAGTTTACTCAGTGTTGATCCTGGTGATAGAAGGAAAAGAATCGTGCTGGTGTGATACACTGGGGTCAGATAAGGAGGTGTGGTTTTGGTTGTTTGCTTTTCATCAAATATTAGCTAAACTGTTTTAAGACAGCGGACTCAGAATAATTGTATAGAACTTGTTCAAGTGTTATACTACTAGTACCCAGCAGAAAATATTCCTAAGTACAACCTATGTACTGTGTAGATAATAACAGTATGCCAAATATATCAATGTGCTATTAGTACATTTAGTGGTATTCAGCTGTGACTATTATTGCATACAAACTTAATTATTTCTTTTTTTTGTAATGCAAAACATACTATGGGTAAGCAGTCACATTCTGGTTTTATGGCAGATATAGAGGAGTTATCAGTCAAATAAGCAAACAGTGATATTTATATCTGGGCTAACAGGTTTTTAAATGATGCATTATACCTAGCAGAATACCTCTTCATTTAATGGTTGGGTTTTTTTTTTTTGCACAACACAAGCTGCTCTTGTATTGGAGAAGAAAATAGATGGAGCTGGGCAACTGAGCAAATATGACCATATGGCAGCATATCCTTCCAGATTCTGCTGTGGCAGCAATAGCAGTAAGACTCCCATGTTATAAAATAGCTTCTATATCCAAGCCTTTTTCTTAAGGATAGTTTAACAAAACATAAACCTTGCAGTATTAATTTTGTAGTCTAGTCAAAACTACCTACATGTGTATAGTTCCTTGTTAAACCTCCTTTTCCAGTCGGCTTACTTTTGTTCTCTAGTTCCTGAGTGCTTTGGCTTATAACTGGAGGTATGGGCCCATACAGATTAGTTGAAGGCTATAATTTCCTTTGGGTCAAGAAATAATTTTGATGTATCCTCTCTCCTGTGAAACCTTCTGCCCCAAATTCCTGCACCTGGAAAACCGCTAATGATCGCCAGAGGTGGGAATGCAGGCTGGCTGGTTCTGTGTACAAGAGATGGAGGAAGCAAAGTGGAGCACTGAAGAAATGAGACTAAACAGTTTGAAAAGACGAGTACCCTTTGCCTCTAGAAACAGCTACATGAAGACTAGGGATTTCTCTTCCCCTCATCCTTAAAATGCTGGGCAGAGTGGGGAAATGCTTGTTATGATTTTTGGTAATATTTCCAAATTAATTTAAGTCAAAGGGACTCAATATTCTCTTTCTACCAGCAGTCTATCTTAAATGCTGGTAGGGGGAAGAGGAGATAGGAGCTATATGGAGGGATTTTCCCTGTTGTGCATCCTTCTGCACCCAGCCTGTCATTAGAGAACTTCCTTACAGTAGGCTGCATCTTGTCGGTTCTTAATTAGTCATTACTGGATCATAAACTATTTTCAGCTCTGTTTGGTCCCGTTTATACTCTGACTTCCACCACCTCTCAGGCAAAGAGTTGCACTTCTCATTATGCATAAGAAGTTATCTGTGGGTTTTTAAACATGATGCTTGATAAGTTTACCAGATGTTTGTAAGTGAGCAGGTGACTTGTCATCACCTTTACCTCACTGTTTGTTACTTTATAGATGGGGGTGTAACTCTCCTTTGCTGGGAAAGAACTAGTAGGAGAGTTGAACTCCCTCCCTTTTGGACATTTTTCTATACTCCTGATGATTCTTCTTGTGCTTTTCTGAACTCTCTGCGTTCCTTTAATGAGATGATCAGAGCTGCGCTTAGAGTGAAAGATCTGTGTGTATTTGGATTTACAGAGTCACATAACGTTTTGAGAGTTTTGTTTGGTTTTGTTCTCATTTTCCTTCTTTGCAGTTTTTAATACTCTGTTTATTTTTCTGACCTCTGCTGAGGATTGAACTGATGTTTTTTGGAGTGGTAGTATCTAACTTGTGGCTGATCGTTGCTTGTGTGTTCTTCAGGTTATTCTTTCTCATCACTTTGAATTTAATGACACTTTTTTATTTTTCTATTTTTAATAAATTCTAGTTACTGTGAAAGTAGCATGTAGGTATACATGAAAGATGATGTTGTCCTGCCTGACATGTTGTCCAATGTTGTCTTTGGTGTTGTCTGACATAACTTGAATATTTTAGAAGAGAAGACATAAAATTTGGGATTTCAGTGTTCTGGAAAAGTCCAGTGAGGCAGCAAAGATAAGAGACTGCTGGACAACAAAGAAAAGGGAAATTAAAGAGGATTTCTTGGAGACAGCTGGCTGGGCTGGTGTTCTAAGTGGGGAAAGGTACTGATCCTGAAAAGAAGGGCTGACAAATCTAGGGCTCTAAAGAAGAAAGCAAGAGTGGCATGAATAAAATGGCATGATATTTGGCTGGGAGGAAAGTAGAGCAAGAGGTAGCTTTGTTACAGAGAAGTTTGAAAGTAGAAACTTTTTTTTTCTAATTTGGTTCATAGAATCATTTGTGTACACTTTTACAAATGACCAGTAAATTAAACTTCTGAAAATTGCCATTTGTAACTATTCCAAACTGCCGGTTTGAATGGACTGCGAAGATGTCTTTCCATCCACTTCACTTCCCCTGCCACTTTCAGTTAAGATTGGATCCTGATGGATAGCATCATTTTGTCACATTGTGGCACTTTATAAATAACATAATGCAGTGATGTACAGTGCACTGACAATTGCAGTTTTAGTAGCTATTGGGAAAGCTAAAAATGAACATTTTCCATAATCTAGATCATTTACTTTGGCTGTTGGGCTTTCTGCACATCTCCAGTATGTATTCCCATAAGATATTAAAAAAGATGTATATGTTTTTATTATATTGTGTATACACTTTGGTAGGTGTAAAACAAGTTTACATTTTAAATGCATTTGTGCTGCTATCAGAGAAAAGCAAAACAAAATAAATTGATGCCAGGGGAAATGTCAGGCATGCAACACAGATTTGTTAAATAAACATTACTGTGTGGCATTAGCTAATGTTATTACTTTGTTTCCCTAGTGGCTCTTTTTTGATTATCTGCATTTCTAAAGACTGTGCACATTTCATACACACTAAGAACAGAGCACAAGGATTCTGCTTACATGAAGGCCCTTGCAAAAAATACAGAATACGATGACATTTTTTATTTACAGCTCTGCTAAAAACATGCTTACATTTTTGTTTTGAAAGAGATAATGTGAAGAACTTTAGCTATTGAACTTTTTTGAAACTGTATGGGAACTATATGTAGAAAAACTTAAAAAGCAAAATAGTATCTCAGGGATTTAAATAAGGGTCAAAAGTATATCATGCTTTTCCTGAGTATCTTCCAGAATGGAATCCAAAATAAGTCTAATTTGGAATTTGTTTAAAGCCCTGGACAAAAGATGGCATAGATATGGTCATTACTGTGGAAGGTTATTTCATAACTTTCACTCAGCTTTTTACACATAAATGATTTATTCATAGAACAAGGCTGTTGAAGCCAATATGCAGTGTAGATAATGTTCATAAATAGTGTAAATTTGAGAAATCTTATGAAGAATTCTGTGGGTGGGAAATCACAGAATCTCCTAGATTGGAAAAGACCTGTAAGATCATCTAGTCCAATCATTAACCTAACACTGACAAGCCCACCATTAAACCATGTCCCTGAGTGCGATATCTACATGACCCTTAAATACCTTCAGGGATGGGGACCCCACCACTGCCCTGGGTAATGCGTTCCAATGCCTGATGACCCTTTTAGTAAAGAAATTCTTCCTAATATCCAATCTAAACTTCCCTTGGTGCAACTTGAAGCCATTTCCTTTTGTTCTATCACCTGTTACTTGACAGAACAGGTCGACTCCCACCTCTCTGCAATCTCCTTTCAGATAGTTGTAGAGAGTGATGAGGTCTCCCCTGAACCTCCTTTTCTCCAGGCTGAACAACCTCAGTTCCCTCAGCTGCTCCTCATAAGACATGTGCTCCAGACCCCTCACCAGCTTTGTTGCCCTTCTTTGCACACGCTCCAGCGCCTCAATGTCCCTCTTGTGGTGAGGGGCCCAAAACTGAATACAGTACTCAAGATGCGGCCTCACCAGTGCCGAGTACAGGGGTAAAATCATCTCCCTGGTCCTACTGGCTACACTATTCCTGGTACAGGCCAGGATGCCATTGGCCTTCTTGGCCACCTGGGCACACTGCTGGCTCATGTTCAGCTGGCTATTAATCAACACCCAAATCAAATCAATCAAAATCAAATCCCTCCCTCTGTGGCCAATTCATATTCAAGAGCAGAGACTGGAGTACCTGCAGTGCCACTGCATGACTTGTTTAAACAAGCTGGATTTATTAACAAGGATTCGTAGCAATACCAGCTAAGGGTTAGTCTGTTTATATATTTGCTGCTAAAAATATTAGTTTGGATAATGTATGTGTATTTATTTGAATAGTGTAAAGCTCATTTTCAGGGTTTGCATAATCAGCGTATTTCAAGCAAGTCTGATGCAGAAAAGTGACTGGGGTAAAAAAAAATATCAAAGCTGAATGTTACCATCTGTTCAATTTATTTCATATACCATATTGTTGCTCTTAGTCCAACTCCAAATAGACTTGTATCTATACTACAGCTGACATTAGCTGGCCTGCCTTTTGGCTGTTGATAGAAAGGGAAGGCCAAGGCAAGAGAACTGATCTCAAGCATGGCTGAGACACACTGACTAGAGTATGTAGAAGGGAAAGCTTGCAGTGATGTTACCTTTCTCAGGAAGGCAACTTCACTTGACCTCAAAAGAGTAGATAGGACATGTGTAATTGTCAGTACTTGTTAAAGGTAGTGTTTCCTCCTCGTTGAATGTTGACTTATCAACTGAAATGCTGTTTCAGTATAATTAGTTGGTTTTGATTATAAAGTAGGGAACAAGAGAAAACTTTTATGTAAGAACCAACATTGACTTCTCTTGGTCAATCCGTATTCTACTGTATGAATCTTTATTTCACTTGCCTTAATGGAGTAACTTGTAGAAGTGGCAAAAAGAAGTAACTTAGAAGGAGAATACTATTAATCTCTGATGGACAAGGATGTAGAACCTGGGTTTCAGGGATTATTTTGATTCATGTTTTTTGATGTGTGTGATGCATTCATGGGCTGACTTTCTGTCCCTTCAACTTTCATCTATCACAGTCAGCCTTCTGGCTGCTTTTCCTTCCTCTTTATGGAAAGAGGGCTGAGAAAGCATTAGTCTCTCCTCTTATTGACTCTTGGTTTTGATTTTCTGATCATTGCACTGTTCCCTTCTCTAACATAATGATATCTTGTACAGGTAAAAACAACAAATGGTCTTCCTGGGTTCCTTTCTAGTGCCTGCCACACTTCAGGGATTTTCTGCTGCCAAGAAAACAGTGTGGCTTGGGTCTGACTTCTCCAGATCCTGATATGTTCAGAGCAAACACACTTTCTGAGGCCTTTGACTGCCAAAATATGGTAATGATCATTTCAGTATGTGCAAACTAAATATAATCAAGAGCCTTGTAGCTTTGCCAGAACAGGTGGAATTTCTATGTAGGTTAGGGCAACTTTCCCAAATTTCGTATTTCTCATGAGAAAACCTGTTCTCCAAGATTGAAGTTGGTTGGTTGCTTCCTTTCTTTTTGGTTTTTTTTTTCCTCCCGTGAGTTAAAAGATATTCAAGCAAGAAATGATCGCTATGGGAAAAATGTAATTTCAGAAAAGTTGTGATCTGGGGAAGATATGATTTTATGATGGAGAATGAGACCTGTTTAACTACAAATACTCTCTGTCTTTATTAACTATGTTATAGAGTGTATGTATGCTGGAGACCTGCTGAAGAGAAACCCTCTTTTCTTGGGGAATGTGGCATGTCTGGATAGACAGCTGTGTCAGAGGTTCACTGTACATCATACTGAACCTGTATTAGGTTATTTTAAAATGAAAACTTCAAAACGCTCTTGAGCCCGATCCAGCTGAAGATGGTAGTTGGTATACCGTTTATTAATTTAGAAGCTGGATCAGCTCCTAAATTATTCTTCCTCTGTTGCATAAAACTGAAAAAGAAGAAATTCAATGAGTTTTGCTGTAGGTATAAAACTAATTGCCACAACTCTAATTTCTAGGCTGGTTTTCAACTCTCTTTTAAAAAAATAACCATAACAATAACCCTTCTTTTTTGTTATTGTTAACCCTATTAATGGATTCTATCACCTAGTGGTAGGACTCTAATCCCAGCACCCACCCTTTCCCATAATTTCCCTGAAATCTATCATTTGCAGCATGTGGCAATGGAGACTCTTAAATAGTGACATATATTTATCCTTAAGAAGCAGGTTTTGCTGGGGTTCATGCTTGAGTCCGTTTTTCTTATCTTTCTCAAATGGCCAAAGTTAACTGATTTGAAAGGGCCTCATTTTAAATTACATTCATTCAGTGAAAACAGAAATTAACACTTAGAGACATCTATATGCTAATGATTGTAGCTCAGGGAATACCCTTCTAACCTTTTCAAAAGGAGTTGGTAAAAAGCCATTTCACTTGAAAGCAACTTAGTAAAAATGGTAGATTAATTAAATACAATAAAATTTCCCTAAAATCTTTATCCCATTTATCACTTATCATTATTTTTCCTTTCACATATGGTACCTTAGCTCCAAACTGAATGTTCCAGGATGCATTTATTAAAACTGTTTTTCTGGTGACATCTATTAGATGCTGAAAAACAGAGGTTAAAAATGTCCTGAGTTTGAGATGGCATACAAACAGAGGTGAAAAAGCAGCTTCATCTATCACAGTACATAAGATACTAAGTGTGTGAATTTTGGCAAAAGGGTCAAAAATGTGTAGGGGAAAGATTTCCTGTAGCCCTTCCAGATGCTAAGCAATGAACTGAACAAGAAGATCCCAAGCTTTCAGACCTTTTAAGTGCTGTGTATCTACATCCATTAGAGAGTTTACTGTAAATGCAAAATATGACTATTGCTACTTATAGGCGCAGTCTGTGTTTGTTCTTGACTGTGTTTGTAGGAGGTCAGAATTCCTGAAGAGGGTAAACAGAGTATTGCACATATTAAGCTGCTTGTGCACATTGGTATTCTACCTTGTATTACGTGTGTTACTGCCTTATGCGTAACCTTTCTTAGCTAAGGTTGCTGCTGTATATAGAGGACTTGCAGGTCCCTGAGTCTTGTGTTCCTGTTTAGAAGATAAAGGAAAAGCTTGTGGAAGCAGTTGCCTTGTTTTTCTTACACTGACTACTATATGTGTTGGTACTTTGAGGAACAATTTCTAATCAAAAGGCCTAAAAAGCTAATGCCTGAAGCTTCTTTGAAGCTACCTGTCTGATTAGTCTTGGAGATCCTGATATGAAGTCAAACTAGGGTCAAATAAAGTATTAAGCCCTGGAGTAAGATGTGTCTGCCCTAGGATAGAAGCAATTTGCAACTCATACTTGGTTTAAATTTAATAGAAGTAAAAATCCTATTGAAACAAAATGTGGCAATTATCACATTTGAAATTCTAGTGCAGGAGAGACTGGAGGAAGGTTGCAGATCTGTATTTGGCTTACTGATGGAAAAACTGTAAAAGTGATGTGAAGATCCAAAAGGATCATAAGCTTTAGTAATACTTACTTAAGCAGGTGTTACAGAACAACTTGAAACCTTCCCAGTTGGCTGAGCAGTGCGTCTGCAAGCCCTAAGGAGGCAGGCGTAAAAGTCTGTGTTCAGCTCTACCTTGAGAGAGACAATCAAATATGCTGGGCAACCAGACAAGATAGGTGGTGACAGTCCCTGAGCAGAGAGGGACACTTGTGACTTGAGGATTGGAGGGTGAGATTTTTCTGCAGGAATTGAGGGAGAAAGCTAAAAGGCTGGGTGATAGCTACCTCCTACACAGCAAAGGAAGAGAGGCTGGGAATCTTTTGACGAAGAGCTGCTAGCAGGTAATATATGATTAAAAAGGAATAACTGTGCCTTGAAGACACACCAGAAGAGTATGTGGGGTGTGAGAAAATGGCTTTTGCAGGCTTTATTAGCAGCTCAACTGTACCCTAGGTTTTTTAGCGTTATCAGAAAAGTAATGATCTACACTGCTGTGTTTTTGTCCCCTGGACTGCAGAAAGACAGTTTTTAAGTAGCCGTTGCCTAATGCCAAAAAAAGCTAACATGACCTGGGATCAGAGCAGTTATGAACAACAGGATCTTTGTTTTTCACTGTTCTGAGCAGGAGCTGTTCCCTCTGCTCTTATGACTTCAACTTTCCCCTGGGTTTTAATCAAAATGGTGTCTCTTTCAAAACCCTTCAGAAAGGGGAAAACATCCCATTTGAGCTGGCAGCTTTTAGTGTGTGTGTGTAATAAGACACATATTTACAATGCTAAAATGTCTGTCTGTTCTTCCCACCCCCTAAAATACAAGACAACTGTTAAAATTGTAATTCTTTACCTAATCAGTTTTGGAAGCAGCACTTATTTCTTCCTGGCAGCCACTGAAGTGCTTTTCTGCACTGCTTTTGCTCCAGATAAGAAATGAATTGAACTATCATGTTTTTAGTTAATGTGAGATGTCCTTTTTTTGACAGTTGGTACTCTAGGTTCTAGGTTGGTCTAGCTAAATAAAAGCCCTGCTGTCTTGGCTGTTATATGGGGCACTCCAGAACTATTAGAGCTGGAGAGGCAAAGCTTTGTCCTTGTTCTCCTACACTTCTCACATCAGTGTGTTGAGCACAGCAGGGAACTGTAACATAACTCTGCTGCTGGTCTGCAGTCTGAGACTGGCTGCAGGCTTTCAGCACTCTTCCTGCAAAGGCAGGACTGAGAAAGTGAGTATCTGTAACCTAAACTATTTGGTTTGTTATAAAGCAACAACAAAATACTTGAAGAGTTCGTGACTAAACAATAGCCACAAGTTCAGAGATCAGCATACTTTTATAATCATTGCACTGATTTTTGTAGCAACAGTCACTATTCTCAGTATTCTTTGTATATTTATGATTTGTCATGCTCCTTAAATTATAAGCTTTGAGTGCTAAACTGTACACAACAGTTTGGATGTTGCAATCACAGTACTTGTGCAAATGTATGGATTAGAAAAAAATATATAAATTGTGTAAGCAGAAAATTAATTCTTTTCAATGCACTGTGCTTTTAGTTAACATAACTGTAGTTTAACCTCTGTTTCCTGTGGCTCTAAGAGGGGGCTACCAAGCAATTCTTCTGTTGGCTCAAGAACACTTTGTAATGAAGGGTATGTGGCTCCCAAGGTGGTGATTTGGTGTGTGCGCACTGAATTATAAAAAAAAAAAAAAGAGAAAACAACCAACCAAAAAAACCCTTGCCAAACCCCACAAACAAAAAAAATCACAAACAAAACTCATTCATTGATTCTGTGCAAAAAGGAATAGTGACAAGGTTCATAAAATATTGCAGAGAAGAAAAAATATTTTCAGCAGAGAGAGCAAATAAAAGCTGTTGCTTTCACTGTGCCTCCCATGAAGTGATACCTGATACCTACACCATGTTGGTCAGATTCTGCACATCTATACACCAATTATCCTGTTTCCCATGGAGGCAAATGCTGTTTTGGGCATGCTATTAGACTAGAACTTGGTTGTCAGTTTGCAAAATTTCTGATAGTACATTGTATGATTTCTATAAAGAGCTAAGAATATTTTGTTTGTATATGCATGTACATCAGGTTTTCTGTTTATTTTAAGCAGAAAAACTTGTTTAAGTCTTGTGGGCTAGATGTTACGGCTAATTACTGTACAGTTGGTGGATTTACGCTTAATTAGCAAAACATTGATATGAACGTACTTGGTATTTTTTGTTTCTGGACTTACCTGTTTGTATTTAATTTTTTAATTATTTTTATTTACTTACTTATTTCCACTTATTTCTTCTGCTAAAACAACAAAACTAAAATTGGCTATGTGGCGACACCTTACTGCAGTGATCCTTGGTACCCTCACAAAATCCAAGTGTTGCTAGTAGCTTATGTTTCTTACTCATGAACAACTTAGTTAAATGGGAGCTGACTGTTGGATGAGGACCATTGACTCTTTTCTGCTGGGAAAGAAGAACAAATGCGGAGGAATGGGAGTGTGTAGGATAGAGGACTCTATGGTACTTTGATCTAAGACCCAAGAGACTAATTTTTGCAGCTCAGTAATGATTTGGAGAGGGACCTGATATGCTGATGCATGCCCTTGGTGGGGTTGTGTGGAGCGCTCTGCGCAGTGGTAGCGGGGTCAGGGAGCTGATGGAAGTCAGGAGCTTCCAGAGCTGCTTTTAGGTTTCAGAGGCTTGACTTGTCCCTTGCCCCAGGGCACGTGATTGCTGTGGGACTGCTGTTGTGGATCTTTTCCCCAACCCTGGAGGTGGTGGGGGTGGCTGACTGACTGTAGCTCCACGTACCCTGAGAAGGCTCCCCATGTCTGTCAGTAAATCTACCCACTTCTGATTCATGGTCATTGGTGTGCTAGACTGGGTCGCTTTCTCAGAGGTGTCAAAAATTGCTTGTCTTCAGCCTGTGGTTTATAAAAGCAAAGCCACGTATAAATCCCTCTGGCACTGTAATAGAACTGGATTTGCAGGAGTTTAGCAAGCTAAAGCAAAAGCCTGCAAGTTGAGCAGGTATAGATTTAAAGCAATGGAAAAACTCGACTGAGGGAATTTCATAAATCCTGTTTGCTGAATGCATCAGTAAACCAATTGTTTCGTTTGCTATGGCATGAAAATTTAGTTAACTGAGATAGTTATCAATCTTTTGAAGGTTGTACTCCCTGCAGCAAGATCAAAACTGTCTGAAGTTGATACTGTTTATGTTAATGAAGATATTTTTAAATGGATAGCTATATCATAGTTAGCAATTGTCATGGTTACAAAAACAGAAAGAAAAAGCCTATCAGAAACTTTCTGCATGAAGATAAGTGTAAGATTTCAATGACTTAATAGTTTATTATAGAACTAAAGTAAGCCTCTCTTAATGAAGTCTTATTTTCAGTTGGTCATAATCTGCTTTACTGTACTTGCACAGGTTGTTGCGTAGACTTCTAAATCTAGAGCATGTATAGACTGTAGCTTGATAGGGAAAATATGTTTTGTGGTGGCTTGTTATAATTATCAGCTGAAGTTAGTTTTTAACAAAATTATCAATTTAGTTGGAATGCTGTTTTTCAGGCTTATTTGAAAGGTGTCAGTAGAATAAGATCATATATCTGTGTCACTGGCACTGTCTGGAAAAAGTCTTCAAGGTACTTCATCTTTCCCTTTTATCTTTTTGGGACAATATTCAAACTGGTGCTTTGGTTGTAATGTTGTGAATTTGATGTGTCTTGGTACTTAAGCTGTTGAAGAACACTAATGTCTTAAATCACCCTTTCCAAATGCAGTACCTAAACACTTGTGCATCCTTTTGCAAATGAAGCATTAATTGCAGTAGGATAGCTTCTTTCATTGCCTGAATTAATGTAGATATGAATGAGAAATTATAAGGGTAATGTTTACCAGTATATAACAGTAGTATAAGTGTCACTAGCATCAGATTTCACCTGCATCCAGAAGAAGTAAAAAAGATGATGTATGGGGTTTTTGGCATGGTGGAGTCTTTTGGGGCATTCCCTCAGATCTCTGAGATTCTGATTAGAGTTGAAAGTATATTCCCTGTTTTATATGTTTTGGGTTTTTTTCTCTCTATGAAACTTAATGTAGAATTTTCCATTGTAAATGCTTCCGTATTTTTTTTTAAATGTTTCTTTATAAAACCAGCTTTTTGTAATCAGTACAAGTAGACTTCTGATACTGCTTCTAAGCAAGTTTAAGAATCAAATTTTTTCTCTGCATCTTGGTTAAAGAAACATCCATGTTTAATTATGCGTAATTTCAGCTGATTGACTTGAAAAGGAAAACAATTTGTCCTCTTTGCTGTCTCATTGCATGTAAAACTATAGAATCCAAGAAGTTGCTTACTATAAGCTAGCTGTTTAAAATATTAGTGGAATGGAAATCAGCTTGGACAGTGTGATGTGTGTAGGACCCAAGACTGAGCATGCAGTTACCAAAACAGAGAGGGGAAAAGGGTTTCCTGCATGTATAAGCAATGCATGTACATTACATTATGTAAGTGCAGGACAATATGAGTTTAACATTAATGGACTTCTGGAAAATATATGTTGCCCAATTTAATTAATTTCTACTCTGTCCTTGCTGGTAGAGATTTATTTGTCTCAGCACTAGGTTTTAGGTATTCTGTTGCTATAATAAGAGCCATGTAAGGACAAGGAGAAACCCTCTCAGGGGGGAAGAAGGACACAAGGCCAGCTTTGAAGGTTTGGGTCTCCCATGCTGTAACCAGGCACAGAGCCAAACATCCAACTGATATCCAGTGTATCACGTGTAGGGGTGACAATGGGTTTGTAATCCAGCCACAACAACATTAGTTAATGACATACTGAATTAAAGCAATCTGTAATTTTAATAAGTGTCTTATGGAAATAGATCCTTTGGTGAAGTTCAAGGGACTTACAGTTTTCATACTGGAGAATGTGATGAGTTTCTTAAGAAAACAGAAGCACAAACATGTCCAGGGATTTTTACATGTGCTGTGTATAGTCGTGTGATTGTATGGAAATTTGCACCACCTTGGTGTGACTGCATATCCTGGATAGTTGGGTCTTGAGGCTCTTTTGCCAAGCTGTACCTGTACTTTTTTGGAGTGTTCACCCCCTTCACCTCCCCCACCACACCAATCTTCTCCCAGAACAAACTTTAGAGTTACAATCTTTACATCTAGGTATCTGAAAAGATGCTTCGTGCTGGCACTGCTTATGGTAGACCTTGCTTACCAGGAATTCAATGCCCTTAAAGGAAAGAGCAGATTACAGCAAATGTAAATTGCTTTTTCTTCCCCTGCCTTCTTTCATCAGCTTTTGGGCTCTGTGGACCATGCTGAGATTACTATTTATACAAAGCTTTTGAGAGTTGCTTCCACCTGTCCCTTTCCTGCCTCCCCCCTACCCCCCAAAGTACTTGTAGTTATGGGACTACTTTGAGATTATCAGATGTAGTCCTTTCAACACCTATCGCTCTAAGCCTTTATAACGGAACAGTACAGGACCAAAAGGAAGCGTAATCCACTGGATATCTACAAAATACTTCCTGCTATCCATAACAGCCTGCTCAAATGAATCAACAAATCTAATTTTTCACATCCTTCTGTTTAACCTGTATCTCAGCTGTAATCCAAGCCTACCAGGTAATCTGCTGATGTTTTGAGTGTGTAGAAGTAGCTGTATCTCTTAAGACCTTGCTGATGTCTGCCAATGTTTTGCTCAAGCTGTGCCTCACACAGCTGAAAACAGAGCTATTCAGGATTTTTTTTTTTTAATGTTCCTAACCCCATCTATGTCTCTAGCATTAGGGTACCTCTGTGATATGGATTTGCCTGTTGCCAAAGAGGGTGAAACCTGGCCCTCATCCTTGCACTGCTAAGGCATTAAATACTGGTGTTAAGTACAGGCACAATGAAGTAAAATGGACAGTGGGGTTGTTAGTGTTGTGGAATACCACAGGTATGTGCAAACAACTTTCACATAATTTTTGAAACCACAGGGTGAAATTGATTTTTGTAATGAAAGATACAGTTCTTCTGGATCTATCCTTGTAAGCAGTCCTATCGGCATCTCAATTTTTAATTCCCTGGTCCTAACCCTACAGTGCTCGCTCTCAGAAATAATTTAACTTTGCAATTTTGTTATTTGCCAGTGAGTTTCAAGGTGTCTAGTGTTCAAATAAGGGATGCATAAAAATGCAAAATAATTCACGCAGGAAAGTTTGAAACAGTGAACTCTTTCTTCATTGCAATATATTTTAATTTGTTCGGTGATTCTGTTGTTTCTGATGGAAATACTTTTCAATTTGGAGGATAAAAGAGAATCTCAGATTTGTGTAAAATGTAGGTATGAAAATATGTAGGTAATGTAGGTATGAAGTCATAGCGCCTTAAGCTCCAGTTTGTCTATGTTTAAAAACAAACCATAGGTTTTTTGAATAGCTATGTACATCTTACCTCCTGTTAGACAGGAAAACCATACTTATTTTTCCTTTCAAATAGGAAAATCCTATAAGGTCTCTTGTCTCATTGGGATAATGTAAATAGAAGAATGGGTCCTTAAAGCACATTTCTTTTGTCCTACAGACATGGAATCAGAAAGGGGGGCTCTGCCACCAGAGCTTGACAACTCTGTGTTTTGCTAATACACTTACTAGCTAATAGATTTGTAGGCGCACTAAAGTTAGCGAGCTTTGTTTATTTGATCCTACTCTGATTCAAACTACAGTTTAATGCCCCTCTTGCATAATTCTTGTAGCATTGTACTAGGGATGTGGTATAATACACCTTGAAACACTAATGCAAAAGCAGCAATACTGCTTAGAAAGACTGCTTCTGGGTAAGCAGCTCGGGATACAATAATGAACATGAACATATTCTTAAGACTGGAAAATAGTACAGTATATATTTCACAGTTAACATACTTACTGTTCTTCATTTGCTAGCAGTTGTATGGAGGAAAACTGGTACTACTTTATACATTATGTATTGGAGCATACTCTGTTGAGGATCTGGGATTTCCCTCCATGGCATATTTTGAAAGTATTATTGACATTTCATCCCAGGGTGTTACTGGTGAATGATGCGTCAATGCCTTCTGTTAATTATCCTCAATCTGCCATTGCATTGTGCGGAGACTGCAACCTATGCTGACATATACATACAGTAAATAGCATTCCTAGGCTTTGGAGAGGAGATGAAAAGAACTGTCTTGGGCAAGCACTGAGTGGAAGAAAACAGAACCTGCAGTAGCCAGGAGAATGTTTTTATAAATACTGTAGGGCTTGTGGACTGTGTTCCTGACATAGTTTTAGAGATTTGCCACTGATTTTACCATTTGGTTAGAAACATCCCCCAATATGATGGTAAAAAGAACATATTTCCTACTCTAATTACAATGGGAAAATTGTTCTTCAACATCTTTGCAATACATTTTAGAAACTTCTTTGTGCTTTTCATGAAAAGCAATGTAGGTGATAATTTTCTCATCTCACTGGAGAAAATATACTGGTGGATTCACGAAAGTGTTGTCTTTGGCAAAGAAACTATGGTTAAACATATAGGATGAAAAGATGGTTTTCAGACTGACTGAAGCTCCGCTACTGTGTAACAGTCTTGAACTTTTGATAGTCCTGTATCAACTTGCAAAGTGTGGGAACTGACAGCATAATGCAGACAGTTTGCAGAAAGGTGGTATGCTTTTTAACTTTAAAATTTTGTATTAAATATATTTCTCTTCAATTTTTCTTGTGTTCTGCCTGTGGTATTAAAATTAGGACCTAAAATGTTGTTGGTACTCTCAACAGAAAGAGCTACTTTTCTTGTGCAAACCCTCAGGTGTTTGGGTTGTACTTAATAGGCTATTTTAGAATCGGTTCTCCTTCCTTACAGTCTAGGAAGTCTGAAGGTACCAGGTCCATCTACTTACCTTTGTTTGGCGGTAAGCTTTTCTTAAGGGGGAAATGGTAGTCTTCAGACTCATCCTAGACATGTTTCTGTATTACTCAGGTAGGAAGTCCAGCACTGAATTCCAAAAGGTGAAAACAGCCCTGTATCTAGGGGAAAAAAAAATTTCCAATGTATCACATAACATATATTTGTAACACAAACAACATGCATATTTTTTTCTTTTTTTTCCCCTAAACTCAACTGAAATTCATTGGAAAATACTCTATGCATTCTGCCTCTGATAGTTTGGACTGAAAACTTTAATTAGTCTGTAGGGCTTTTTATTATTACTTTATCTTTGTTCATTATTTTTTTGCTCAGTCTCTGTGGATATTCTGTATTTTCATCATCAAATAACTTGCTGGCTATTTTTGTCAAACAAGAACCCTGAAACCATCACACTGCAGTGCTGAGCCTATCTGCCCATTCTGTCAACAGGATGAAAGTGAATCTCAAGCTTTTTTAATTACAAGGATAACATGTTCGCTCATCTAATAATGAAGATGGTTAGCAATTTTAAATTTTAATAATCAATTACTGAAAGTAATTCTCCATTAAACCACAAGAGAGCCATTAAGTCTCAAAAGATGGAACATGCTGTATGTAACAGTAGCAAAATTTCTATTTTTAAATATCATTAGGGAATATCTGATTTTCATTTCTCTGCTTTTCTTTTACCTTTTTCCTCATGCAGACCATCTCATTTTCAGCAGGAAGACAGCACATGATCTTATAAATAATAAAAGAAAACCCTTGCAAGACTTGATCCAATGTGTGAAATATGTGCTAAAAATCTAATTTGTTTCAATCCAGCATATTTTGACTGAATAATAAGGAAAGTGACTAATTAATATCTTAATACACTGAGGGCTAGGTGGCATGGTAGGCTTGATACACTCTCCTTTCACCTCAGGAGACCTGCTTTCAGATCTTATTGATATTACAGGTGCTGAACAGTTTGGTGGTTTTTCTCTTGCTGCTGGTATAGCTGCCATAGAAAGCCATAAAATTCAGTACTATCGGCAGCTTCAATTATAAGCATGTGAGAGCTGGAAAGCAGGGATGGCTACAGCTCTCGGATAGCTTGGTGTGCTTACATGAGGATGCCTATTCAGTGATGAGCAAGTTGGCAAACATAAATCAATAGTTGCTTCCAGCAGAAATAAAATAAGCCCAAAGTAGTGAGGAGGGAGAGAAGCAATAGATTAGTCTTGCCTCAGCTGCAAAATGGCTATTTTTCTTTCCATGGCATTTAAAATTGAAAGCTGCAGAAGTGATTTGGAGTGGTTTGTTGGGAATGTTAGACTAACTATTCAAATGTATACTGTTTAAGGATATAGCAGTAAAGTATGACAAATACATATCTTGAGTCACTTTATGTGGGGAAAGGACCTGAAATATCAGTGCTAGTTTGAAAGAAAAAATGCAGCTCTGAAATGAAAAGCTGATACAATGATTAACTTTAAAATGATGCTTAAAGTCTCCAGTGGTTTTTATTACCAAGGAGCTTCACTGGTATTACAGAGCACATGCGTCTTTCCAGCAGATAGTAGTGTGTATTAGGACTTGCAAAGTTCAGCTTGATTCTTTGGACCCTATCACTGAATTATCCTGTCTCAATGTGCCTTATGGCCCAACATTGGAACAATATGCAGTTGAGGGACTCTGAACATTAGTTGGCATCAGTTCCCTGTACTCAGAAGGGAAGGTCTGTGTCTCTGACGGCCTGGCTTAAAGCAGTCTCATGTCATCAGCAGAAACTTTATCAATCTTTTCAAAGGAGCTGAGATACCTTAGGAGCCCAAGTTTTGCTGGAAATAAGGTGGAAGGTTTGAGTCCATTTTTTTTGTTTTAAAGCTATAGCTGTCTACCACTGAAGCTTGGAAAATTCTGTCTTTTGCTTGGTATAAAGCCTGCTGCTGCAGCCATGATAAGTTTGGTTTAGAGATTGAGTGGGAGGGAATTGTCTTAACATGGGACTCTGCATCAGACTTGAGGCTATTATCATTACATTAGATACATCTCGTTCTTAGATTTGTTTTTATTGACCTAGAAAAAAATAACTACGGAAAACTGTGATGCTCTCCTATCTTTTCTTCCAGATCTTTAGGTTACAGATATAAATTAACCCTTTAGGTAAAGTTTCCACATATTTGAAGGCTTACGTAAGGTAATAATGGTATAATTTTCAGCTTTTTAGTTAGTTTGAACAAATTTTATTCCTTATCTCAAGCTCTTTGATAAGACTGATAAGGAAACAACTGATATAACTGCAGGGTTGGAGGGGAGGGACAAACAAGCTTTTGAACACAAAGCCATTCTTAGTGTCCAAAATAGAAGCAAAAAAAACCCCCTTCAAAATTAAATATAGGATGAGAACAATTGCTCTGAGCTTAACTTGATTATGTTCATCAATTAGGCAATTTGAAAGAAGAGGTGATTGGACCTGTGGAGCAAAGGGGAAGTATTAACAAGGAGAGGGGTGACAGGGTCACTAACCTTCATGGCACAGAGAAAGACACAGATAATTATCATTTGTGGAACATTAAGGCAATATTTGGGGGTAGAAGGTTGGTGAATAAACTGTAATATTCAAAAAACCCCCCCATTGTAACTTTGTTTTGTCCCTGTAGAGCTGTGAATGTTAGTTCTGGTCTGGTCTCTTACTTGTTTCTTCAGCTCTTCCTCACTTCAGGGCTGAGAAATTAGATATGGAATCGTTCTCTTGTAAAAAATATTCAGCAGTAATTATTAGTAATTCTGTCCCTTTTGCCAGTTCTCTATTTGCATTCAGGTTCACAGTGTTTGTTAGGAATTAGTTAGCTAAAACCATGGATAGCTTTGTAAGAGGCATAAATAACGTTAGCACAGTGTAGTTATGACAGTTAATGGCAATCTTTCTGTCTTGACAGCTCTGCAATTGCGTGCTTCCATTAGGTAAAGGATAGCTTGTTGGGGTATTTGATTCCAGTGATGGGTTTTGCTTTAGACTTACGGGGTTTGAAGACTAAAAGCAGAATCTTCCACTGTGAGTGAATTTCTTCTGAGGTGTGATCTTCTAGTATATGGCTTAATGAGGTTTCAAGGAAGGCTGACAATCTGGGATATAGATGTATTGGGTGCTACTTTATCTTGAGTGTGTACATAGTACTACTTTGAAGGAGCCACGTGCCTCCTAGAGGAGTTGGATAATCCCCAGAATCTGGGTTAAAGGAGTATCTGCAAGGTGTCTTTGGGTTGCTCAAGGTGTTCTGAGATCAAGTGAGGCAGTGTTTGAGAGCCTTTGTCCTCTGGCAATTTTCGATGTGTTCAGAGGCCTGGGGCTTTTGTGGAGTAGGTCTGCAGGTTTTTTATGGTTTTGCAGCTTGGGTAGACAGTGTTTTGATGCTGCTGTTTCAGAAACTGTTAGGGGGGTTAGATCATCTCTTCCAAATTAATCAAATGAAACTTAGTGATAGTTCTCAATTTAGGCAAAAAGTCAAAACACCCGAAGAAGGGTATCTGTGCTTGGAAACTTGACTGGATTTTCACCATTGTTAAAAATACAGTTTTACGTAGTTTGATTAAAGCTATGTTTCTAAGGAAGGGCCATCTCTTCTACTTACAACTGTAGAACATCATGAGTGCAACAGCACCGCTATTAGTGAAGAGATGCATAAATATATTTGGAGTCTCGGATCTTCTCCTGAGTGTTTAGTCTTGTGTATGAGCACAGGGAAATTTTGCTTCTGGACATCCTGACTGTAACTGGTGGTACTGTGCTACTATTAGCGTGCCTGGAGAAATGCTGTGTGCTGTTCTTTGTTTCTTTGTTCACCACAACCCTTCATTGTTTGACTCTTCCTATTTTCTTCTTCTGAAATACTTGTCTCTCCTCTCTGTGGTATATTTTGGGGTGTTTTTTTTTTAGTTTTTGCTCAAAACTGTACTACTTCTGTCTGATTTTTGAATTTTTATAGCACTCTTCAAAATTTGAAATTCATTACATCTAATGTCCTCTATCCTCTGTGCAGCTTCCCTGCTGTCTCTGCTAACCTGGCTGGTGACACAACTGTTACTCTTTTGATGTCCCCAACCCCTGTCGTCCTGCTGTGCTTTTCAGTGGTTTTGGCTGTTTCCTGCTCGTTGTAGAGTGAACATAATTTTTCAGAGTATAAAGAGAAGCTTTTAAGTGTAGGCTTACATGTTGCAATGGCAGGAACCCTAGAAATACTTGGATATCACACAGATAAGCAGCAACACCGCAAAGTTTAGCACAGTTTCACATCAATAAGTGTTGCCCAACCCTTGCAGTACAATTACAACATCTTCCCAGAGTTATTGGTTGTGCAAGATGCCTTCTGACAGGCTGCAGGAGGGAATGATTAAATGCTTGTTTAATGAATGTCTGAATGGAGATGTATTGGGCCAAGCAAATCAGCTGCTGTCCATGACTGCAACATGAACTGTAGTGTAGAGAGGTTTTCTGATATAATAGGTAAGCAGTGCAAATTCAGTTTAATTGCAGCTATATGCTAGTAGTGTGTAAATATAGGAGGAAAACCCCCAAACTACATATGCAACAGCATAGCCTGTTTCTATCAGCTAAACAGGGACAGTATTTTTTTTTGTTTAGGTGTGACTAGAAAGTCTTCCACTATGAAGAAAGAAACTTTCCTTGTCTAAATTTTCACCTACTGTGTTCAAATAGATGGGATTATGTTCTGTGCAATAAACCTGATGTCTGTTAAGAAAAAAAATATGACCAGAAATCCTCAGAAAGAGAAGTAAAGAAGATATCTTCAAGAACCTAGGAATTATCTAATTACTCAGAACAAAGCAGTGATACAAACTACACGTTCTTGCCATCCAATGGTAGTCACATACAACAACAAACTAAGAGGAGTTTGGATAAAGAAAATTTTGTAGGGGATATGTGTGGGGGAGAAACTGACTTTTGAAGATGAGTTAAAAAAAACCCCACATTATTGTAGTCACATATAGTTTGGCTATGCAAATGAAATATTAGACATGGCAAGGGCTTAAGAGCAAGCAGCAAGAGGGAAGGGGAGTCTTCAATATTAGCAAAAGACTGAAATCAGTCAAAACAGAATTGCAGCAAATGTTTCTGAAAGCGTTCCACAATAAAGCTGAAGTTGAGTGTGTATTTAATTGTACACAATTTTTTAAGTTCTGCTGAAGACTGATGCTACTAGGTGTTCAGCTGACATAAGACTTCCTTTGTGGTATAAACAAAATCTAAATAACTTTGGTGATGATAGGGGCAGATTTTGAGGAAGAGTGGGGAGAAGAGCTCATTTTGAGGTCTTGAGATGAATGCAGTTGTTGGGGGGAACAGGTTTCTTTACTTTCAGCCTCCAGGATATCTGAATACATCCCTCACCAATTTCCTCAGAATGTGTATTAATTAGTTTTCCACCAGGCACCTGCTTACCTCCACCTCCTTACATTCTCTTCAGTGCTGGCTCTTATTACAGGGAAAGGAAGGGCTGATCCTAAAGGGAGCTGTGTGGTAGAAAAATTTCTTGTCTCTACTGCTGCCAGAGTTTGGGGGCAGGAATTGCTTTGTTGTGTGACAGCTGCCTCTTGAGGGGAAGACTGCAGTGTATGTTCAGTACCCTCTCTTGGTGGGAACAAGAAGAGATGACTGTCATGGAGTAACCTAGAACCGCTGACACTCAATGTTGTGTAGTGTTTTCTTTATTGCTCCCTCTTTCTTTTTCTCCTCTCCCCACTTCCCTCCGAGATTCTCAATTTAATAAATTGCTGATGTTCTTGCTTCCTTTATTCAGATCCAATCTGCATGTAAAATTTCTGGAACACAAAATTAAAATTCTAAAAATTGTTTCTGTTTATTCCTTTTAGTGACTTAATGAAAAGTGCTTACTGAGTTTAGAGGTTCAGGGATCAGATTGTGTTATATTTTTTTTAAGTCTTTCTTGACATTTAAATTTAACTTGAATAATTTACCCTTTTGACAGCTCAAGACTTTCTTTTTCCATGCATACTTGCATAACACGCTTCAGGTCTATTGGACGAGATGCAAATTCAAGGTCCTGACCACCTGTGTTCGTTAAAGACTTCATGGTACTCTTTTTTGCAAGAGGAGGAAAGTTAACACCAATGACCTGGCCAAATTCCAGGTTCAGTAATTACATTCTGCCTTCCTAAAAATACCTTTGCTGTTTTCAAATGGAAAAAATCTCTTCATTTTCTTCCCCAAAATGCTGCCTGGTGATGCTGACTGCTATAAAGACCTTCACTGTGGACCAGAGAGGTTTAAGCATAGACTCAGGCAGTCACCATTTGCTTAGCTCTCTATAGAGCTCTCGACTTTGTGCTAAATACTTGCACACACACAAATAGCTAAAAGGAGTTCTGTGTAATTCATAGTTGAAGTTTGAATCTCAGCATGTAATAGCTTCTTTCATCATGAAAGCATTTCATAGCTCAGAGGATTTTTACTGTTTGTCTCATGTTTCTTTATGAAGAGTTCAAAGTACTTTTAAGAATGTTTGCTACTCTTCACTGTAAAGTTTCTCTTTTTTTTTATTTTCTCTTTTTTCTTACGGCCACAAAAGGAAGAAAAGAATATTTAGGGAATATTTAGAAATCTAATACTACTACTTGGTCTGTTTCCTTCAGTTCTTGGTCATGTGAACAATCATCAAGATATAATAATGAAGCACCAAATGCCATTCTTGTATAGTTCTTGTGTTCACCAATGCTAAAATAAAAATTGTTGTTCTTTGGTATTTCTCACCACTGTACTGCCTTCCACCAGCCTGTTGCTATTTAGTATATGTGCATTTTGAGAAGGCATTTTCTGGAGGCTTACTTTTGCGGTTAGGGAAAGGATAAGCGTGTAAGGGAGGTGACAAAATTGCTTCATTCAGAGGCCTAAATAAACAGCAGAAGTATATCTTAATTTAAAATAAAATTAATTCATATATGGAATATCTTTTGAGCCATGTAGCTAATGATTAGGCACTGAAGCATTTGCGCAAGACTATAGCTGTGTAGCTCTCATGAGCAGAGAGTTGGGGAGAAGTCCACAAGGTGCGCTGGGATGTGCCAAGGGGAGTATGGTTCATCTGAAGAACTTGATAAATGTTTTAGAACTTCTCTAACCCAGTTGGTCTAGTTTGTTTTGCCGTTTTGCTAATGAATTCCCTGTACACTGTAGCCTTATAAATAAAACCAGCTTCACCATAAGCTGAAACTAGCTCTCTCCTTAAAACCACATACTATGATAAAAATTGAAAGTAATACACCAGGAGTAATCTCAAAGTTTGTACCCCATGTGTGCTATCAGTGGAACCCACTGAAATGTTTGAAGACTGTATCTGTTTCACTGTATTAAAGAAAAAGAAATCCTATCTAAAAATAAGGAAAGAAAAACCAAATTGTCAAATTCTGCAATGCTGGTATAATGATTACTGGGCATAAGTATTGTCAGCATGATCATGGGAAGACATAATTTCTTACTGCCGTGGCTGCAGTTTTGTTAAGTAAAACTTGCAAAACACACCACCACAAACTTTGGAAATGCAGCTTTAGCATTGTTCTGTGTTCAATAATTAAATACAAAATGCAAGAAGTTGCCTCCTTGACTTTCAAATCATACTTTTGCCACATCCAAAATGAAATGAAACTGCAGGGTACTAATAAAAGTAGGCATGACTAGGCAAGGTAATTTCCTCCTGCATTAATCTTAAATTCTTTAAGAGTCATCAGAGTTTTATTTCACTGGTTCTGGTTTAAATAGCTGAGTTTAACAACACATTAAAACTTGCACTGGGCAGATCAATTTCAAACAAATGGTCCCTTTGCAGTTGTGCCTGTATGTGGAAAAACAATCTTCTGCTGGTCAGAAATTCCGTGTACATTGAACAGCCTTTGAAGGAGCCAAGTGACTCTCGTGTATGTTTTAGTAGGGCTGCATGCTTGACGTCCACTCGTTTTGTTAAGAACAGTTCAATTTTAACAGCAAGCATTCAGGACAGCATTTCCTTCTGCTCTGAGACTCACTTAGCACAGAATGGATGAGTAACTGTCAGGTGGCAGGTTGGAAGTAACCATGACCAAAGTCCTGCTGTGCAGTAGATCTCTCATGATCAATTTTTTTTTCTTCTAAGCATCAGCATCTAGCTCAAATCTGTGAGAAATCAAACACACTTTTAATCCTATTTGCCAATTTACCATTCTTCCCTTTTGCTGGAGATAGATTTGGTGGGATAGAAAGGGACCCAGTTTGATTTCCTGAATTAAGGACAACTCTTAAATGGGCTCTTCTTCATACTCAGTCTCTGTGTTATAGAGGAGATGACCTTATTTATGCTACCAGTTAAAAAAATAAGGCAAAGTAAGATTGTACCATGCAACCCTTGTTCATTTCTGTAATCCTGATATGGATAAATGCATATCCTAGTCAATGGAAAGGAGGGCAAGGCAATGCTGTTGTATGACTGTGGGAGTCATTTTATGCCTTGCCATTTAGAGATTATCTGTGTAGTGAAAGCAATAGGTAAGAATGAATTATCATAACGTCAATCATGCTTCCATTTAAATAGTCCTAGTGAAATATTTGCAACTATTTATATGGTGTAAATATAATCACAATCTAAACTTCCCAATTTCTGAATTGTGTTATCTGATGTCTGGAAGTAATATTTGAATGAAACAGCCAAACACGTTTAAATTTTACTTCTGTTTTTTAGTAGCACGTATATAATTTCCTGTTTACGTTTAAGTCAGTGATTTTTAGCTGACATCAATGCAGAAATACTCAAGCATTTTGGGGGAAGACTGGTGGTGCTTAGGTGGCAGGTACCTCTGTGACAACAATGTAGTTATACCATCATCAGAGCTGTTTCTCATCAAAAGGTGTGGGATAAAGTTTATATAGCTCTCACCCTCGGGAGGAGCTTGCAGCCTGGTCTGGGAGACCTTTTTTTCCCTTCTTCAGGTTTGCATTTCGTGGATTAGTGTCTCTGCTCTAGGGTTTCCAAATGTTGCATGTTTTATCAATCACGGGCCTTCCCGCTCCCTTCAGTGTCCTTATTTTTCCTCTGGATTTCTCACCATGTTAGACATACTTGGTTTTTTTCTTTCTAACTTGGAAGTAGAAGAATTATTATTAGAAGTAAGAAGAGAAAGTTCTTCAGGGTCTACCAGATATTATTCCTAGCTGTTATCCACCATCAAAACTGACTATTTACCCATCATCTGCACCAGATACCTTAGCAATAATCCTACCTTAATTAACCAAAACGTGCAATGTTCCCACCATCTTCTCCCTTCGTTCTGACAGAAGCAAGTGTTGCTTCTGCCAGCCTCGAATGTCCTTAGCAGTTGGAGCTGCTAATTTTTCAGTAACTACAATAAGTCGTCAGTGATTATTTTCAGACAACTTTCAAATATGCATATTAGGTAATTAAATTTGCAATAAGTGTCACTCTGTTATGCTAATGTTAAACATGCAACCCTTTTCTTGTCCTTCTGCATTAAGCCTTTTCTAAACTGATGTGTCAATAACTAATTCTTTCCAGCTGTTCTAGATCAACAGCTATTTTCTGAGCTGTGATGTAAAAAAAAAAGTGCACTCACCTCACACTCCATACAAACGAAATATAGCACCTTCGGAAGTCACTTTATTGCTTTCAGGTGTCATAGTCTAGCTTCTAAAATTACTTTTCTCCTTTAGTACCACATAACACTTAAAGATATAAAATATATGCTTGTATTGCTTCTATTTTGGGCCTTTTGAATCTGTCAAGGTGCAAGACCAACAAACCTTTAACATAGAAGAGAGTCTTATATTATTAAGGGACTACCTTGTACCCAGAAAATCTACTAATTGCAAGTAATAAAGTTTCAAAATACAGAAATCTTCCCTTTTAACTGTCACTTTTTTCTCTTAAAATAGTTTCCTAAGAAGGAAATTGTTCATATTGGGGTTGGGGTGGATCAGAGCTCAATCGTTTCAAAAGGCTGTTTCTGTGCTCTTTAGATTTTCTGACATAAGACTCGGGTTATTCTTTTACTTAATTCTTGAGTCTTATCTCCGAAATGCAAGACTTTAACAGTTGTCCAGGCAGAGAATCAGACTATTCACATATCATCATTTTTAGTGGTGGACTTGGTAGCGTTAAGTTAACGGTGGGACTCGATGCGTCTTTTTCATCCTAAATGATCTACTATTCACCAGGATTCTTGCAAGTTGCCCTGCTTGCGTCTGCTGCCCTCCCTTAAGTTTTGTAGTAAAAGTAGTAACACAACATTATTAAAAATTTTTTCCTTCAGCCTTTCTTACTACAGAATTTTACAAAATAGGTAAATGATAATTGGAACTGAAGAAGCTATCCTTGATGAGAAAGAAAAAGTAGGGGGTAACTTCCCGGTACTACAGAGTCAAGCTGGATCCCTGCCAAAATAATCTTCATAGAGTTTTCTGTGTATCGTGCATTCTTCTCATCCCCAAAAAGGAACACAAAAATTATTCTCCATCTTGACTATGACTATTTGTGAAAAGCAAACTTAATCTGTTTGTCCTTTACCCCATGGTTCCTAACACAGCACCTACTAACACATGCTTGGTAAAACCTGTAACATATTTTCAGCAGTGGCAATAGTACTCCCTAAAGATGTCTTTCTTCCCTGTGGCAAGCTTATGGACTTAAGTAGCAACCATGGTACAAATTTCTTCTTAGCCATCAGTGAGGACTCCCTTAGGTGCAACAAAAATGGTGGGAGCGGGTAACTAGGCGTTTGGCAGAATGAAAGTATAAAACAGTTGTTTGTACTTGGTTTGCTATGTTCTAGAATGATATTCCTTATTGTACGTGTACATTGTGGATGCTTTAGGAGACTTTCTGTGCCTGGAATATGGAACATAGGATGCTACATGAGTTTACTATGGAAAGTACATATTATTGACTGAAAAAAGGAAGTGACCGTATATTTTAAGACTGTGTTGTAATACACAGACATCAGGGAGGAGAGTTGATGTAGTGTGTGCAGTCTCAAGCCTTGTCACTTCCTCATTGTGAGTTCTTCCCAGCGCAGCTTTAACGGAAAACGCTGCATCCCTGCCAGATTTCAACTTGCTCACCCAAATGGTCTCAGACTTCTTTCATGTGACCCTCTTGATGTAATCACGCGTAAGGTGGTCCCTATGTTTAAAACAAAACAACTTTGAAATAAATATTGCAGCAGAGCCAATCTGTATTCAAGAAATCAACAACCTTTAACTTGGGGAGTAAAGTGTCTGCCTGTCAAATGACTAAGCACCCACTTATGGAGTTTACAAACACAAGTTCTGACCACACTTAAATTGGAACAGTGACAACGGTAATTACATGCAGTCTTGATGTCTTCCTCAGTATGGGAAAGAGAACATAATAGATTTTTGTGCAGAAAGGTGCTGAATGCCCTAGTTTTTCTTTGTTAATATAATTTAAAGATGGGTATGTGCAGAGAACTGTCCCAAAGGAAAAATTCTTTATGAAGATAGTTTTGCTTTGTTGTACGTGTTTAGTATGCAGAGGAAGAAAGTCCTTTCTCTCTTCTTCACCTACCAGCTAAAATGCAAGAATAAAAAATTCTAGAGTGACTTTTTTTAAAATACTGTTGTTGTTAGATTTACCCAACCTTACAAGATGACCCTTACAAAGAAAGCAATAGTTACCAGTGCCATAGAACTTTATTGATTATAAAAAAACCAACCAACCAACCAACCAAACCCCTCAAACTTTTACTTTTCTTGTTGCTATATCTGTTTTTGTGATTGCCTTGCTTTGAACTGTTATGAAAATTCTCATGCTGACATAAGCCCTCATTTCTAAATATTCCCCAAAGGAAGCCCTATGACATAACAAAATTAACATGACGTTAGTTAGCTACAAGACATTCAAGGTGTGATTTAAAGGGCTTCCAAGTCCTCTGTATAGGCTACACAGTTGTGTGTTCGGACCTGCAGGTATACATACCCTTAAAGGGTCACAGTACAGCTGTTATGACACTGGGTGTAGCAATACCTGACCATTTAGGGGCCTCATTTGCAACATGAAACCTCTACTTTGGCTTCCTTGACTGATCAAGATTTACTGATAGCATAAACCGTCAGATTTACTGATCTCTTTTATGCAAAGACACTTCTAAGCCAATCATCTAAATTAGTCAATAAGAAATCGTGATTGCAACTGGTATGGGAAGCACTACATTAATTTTTCAGAGCTTGAACATCTACCTCTATGTGATATTTATAACCTTAAGTTATCTCTTGGCGTTTGATCCTTGGAGCGGTTTCTTTACAAAAAAGCAAAAGAGGATATTTCTTTCCTGAAAGGGGTTTCTGTCCACTGGTAGAGGTGTTCAGCAGAAGGAGGCATCAGTCCAGACTGGTGGAGACTTGAACCTATATCAGGTTCAAACCTGTACCTCCTTTTGCAGCAAGAGGCCTCACTATCTTATCTAGGTTGTTCTTTCCCTCCTTCATTGCAGAAAAGATGTGTTTGGCCTGAAGGAACAAGCAGGACTTCTGCCTGGGGCACTCTGCTAGGAATGGGAAATCTGTGCTCTGCTTCTTATTCTAGTGACTGTGTTTTACCCGTTAACTGTTTCATACAAAGTGCATGAAGTGTTATTCATGAAAGCAGCTTCTCAGCGGACTATATGAATACATGGTTGTTCAGCGCTCAAGAATAAGACGCTTCTGAGCATATTTAGAAGCAGAACAAGAGAGTAAGTCTCCATAGTCCAACGAGTGTTGTGAAGAGATACCTGCTCTCTAGGCTAAAAAAATGAAACTGTATTATCTGTGGCTACCCTGACTATGCTAATCATCACATCTCAAGAAATCTAATATGGTTAGACTACTTCTGGTATCTGAGATGCTCTGGGAACCTTATGGCCTATTGCTGGCTTAAGTGTAGGCTGTGTCAAAATGTAGATACTTCGTTCTATTTCAGACCATCTTGGAGCATTCAACATATCTGCATACGGCCAGAAGATGTACTATGGGAAACATGTATGTTTCTGAAGTGGCAGCTGGAGACCAGAAAAAATATTCTAGGATTCCTGCAAAAGTACCTGTAATGGGATGCAACTGAATCCCATTCCTGGGTACAGCTTTGGATGTCTATGGAATTAGGCAAGCATCTAGAGGCTGGTACTGTTAGATTTCCAAACATGAATCTGCCCAGTCCCACACTAGCCTATCAAGTATTTGTGTATGATTCCTCTGAAGTGGAAGGGAAAGCATAGGCTGGGGTTACTGACAGATGGCTGAGCTGCCCCTGGGGAGGTAGGAGGTATGGATTTGAACCTTGTCGGACAGCAGAAGAAATTGATACCTTACCACAATTTAATAACACACTTGAGCGTCCACTCAAAAGCGCCTATTGGGAGTGTCTGAGTTGCAGAACAGATGCTCTCCATGGCGCAACTTTCAGTCTTACTCCCTGATTGTCTAAACTGAGCCCTTCTGGATTGACTCTGAACTTAAAATTCTCTCTGAGGGGACCTCTCCAAGGGGATCATGCCGAAGACCTCACTCCAGCCTGCAGTCTGAACACAGCCACACGTGTCTGGGTGCTAGCAGGCACAGGGGAGCATTGTCTTGCAGTGCATGTGCAGCTAAAATGCTTGAATTATGAAACCTGTGGAGCCCTGCTGTGCTGCACCCTAATATTTTCTTGTCTATGAATATGCATGCCTAGGTGGTTTATAGACAGATCAGATGCTCTATTTTTTTTTAACTTAGTCTGTGCTCAATGGCATTGCAACGTCTTCATGCACAGAGCATTCAGGTTCTTCTTCTTCAAAACTTCAGTGTAACAGAATCATAATGTAGTTTGAAGTTCAGTTCACAAAGCAACAAAATTATTGTTGTGTATTCTGTTCCAAACTGCTCAGCTGTGAGCTCTTTGGAGTGCAGTCAAATCTTTGCTACCTGTATGGAAAGGACTTTGCATGATGAACGCTCCTGTATCCCTGGCGTTTGGGCGCTATTTTGAAATACAAAGTACTGATATTGCAGTTACGTTTTTTCAGTGAGAATGGGAATGAATAATAAAGCTGCATTGTAGATTTATGGTAAAAATTAACCTTAAAAATTTAACTCTAAGAAATGTAAACTTTCTATTATGCTTTTGTACTGTAGTGACACATACAAATTCATTTTTCTGAAGCTGAAATCATATAATTTGTATGTATTCTCAGGATGTCCCCTTTTCTTATTTTTTGTTAAACCAAAGGTGGAAATTATGATGAAGATGTTATGATGATGAAGAAGACATTATCAAATGTCTTATTTGTTTTTTGTTTGTTGGGGTTTTTTTGGGCTTCCTAGTACTGTATGAAGCACTTATTCAGGCAATAGCTATAAATACACAGTGGCAGACAAACTGTACAAATGAACTCAGAGCTATATATATATGAGAAAGAAAGGGTTTTGCACTGGTTAAAGTAGGAAAAGGAACATTTTCCTGTGATATCAAAATACAGCTTGATTGAAGATATGCACAGGCGTACAAGCACACAACAATTACTGCTTGAGCTTAAGAAAATGTAGCTCTTAATATCTGTTCTAACCCCCCATTAGGAATATTATAGAGGTTGCAGTCTTGCATCTGTATTGGTTATTTAACAGTGATAGTGCATATTGTAATTGATCTAGATGAAGATGTTAGCATAAAGTATGGCAGATGTGCTTAAACCTTATATCCCTATGTAGTCATATTGGCCAATGATGGCTTAATTTTTTGTTTGAGATAAAATGTGCAGCTCCACGTTGTAGCTTGATGTATCTTTTAAAAGCAAAATTCCTGTGCATCTGTATTTAAAGCGACAGGAGTTTTTATCAAAGAATACAGATAATTAAGTGCTGAAACTGAAAACCATCTCCGAGTGAAGAATTCTGGTGATTCTGTGTGCGTGATTGTTTACAGATTTTCGTTCTCCATTTGCTCCCAAAGATACACTTAAACACTCAATCAATGAATAACCTACAGCAGTTGTTGTAGATTCAATAATGGGGGAATGGTGCATTGTACCAGGATAGTCAGATATACCCATAGGGAGTGTCAGTGGTCAAAACTGCTTCCATTGCCAGAAGGTAGTCTGAAAATGGTCTAGAAATTCAATACAGCATTGACCCTACATTGTATACATGATCTGCAGTCAGCTTCTCAAGCTTACTTGGAGTTTGAAAAACAGTCATTTTCATTCTAGGATTCAAAAAAATATATATAAACATATATTCTGGATTAAAACTATTTTTCTTTCTCTAAAGTTGTAAGTTGAGGAGACGTTTGCTTTGATGTCCCATAGTGTTGTGTCATTGTCCCCCCTTTTGTACATGTGTACCTTCTTGTTGTTTTGTTTTAGCACAAACCAGATTTATGACAGCGAGGTTTCTGTAAAATACAGTCCTTAGAAAATTTACCACACAGCTCCCCCCCTCCTTTGTCAGATATCTCTACCTGGTCTGTCTCTGACACCAAATGTTTTTGAAATGCATAATGATACCAAATTACAGACAATATGTATGTTGTTAGACTCACTGAAAAGCTTTAGGTCCTGTTGATATGAGAAGCTATCTTGAGTTATGAAGTTCAAAATTCTGTCCTTTAATGTAGAAGTTTATTTAAATATTTCAAAATGAAACAAAAAATGTGAATGACATTTTAAAATATAAATTGGGTATTTTATTTCTTAATCGGTTTACCAGAGCACACAGGCTTTTATTATAGAAACGAATACTAAACCTGTTTCCATCTACCCATGTTTTTATTTTCTTTTCTTTTGTTTGAATTTTTTTTAGAGTGGGGAGTAATAAGTTTCTGAATAATCCTACCTTGTTCCCTGCTTACTCCCAATGCCCAACTGGATCCTATGCTGCAACTTCTTGGATGGAACTCAAACTTCTTGCTAATTAACATATCTCACCCTTGCTCCAGTTTACCGACCATTCTAGGTGAGTCAGACACTTTTATTCTGCAATGTGTTTCTTATTTTTCAAATTGCCAGTCTTGCTAAACTAAAGCAAAAGTATGTGTTGCATTGCCTTGTGTTTCAGACCGATGCATATTGAGGTGAGCATTACTACTAAATACTTAGAAAAACAGTCATTAGTCTAAGTGCCTTGAGTTATGCATATGACCATAAAGTGAGATTACACCACTTGCAATTTTAATGTCAGGATTCATATGGCATTACAGCTGGTTTTCAGAAAAGAATGCACAACTGTAGTGTGTACTTCCCAAATGAAAGTCTAATTGTTCTATTAAAATAGCAGCCATCAACTTTTTGGTTTAATTCAAATTTTTAAAAAGACCTTTCTCCCCTTGAGATTGTTTGCTATGATGAAATATTTCAACTGTATCTTATTTAACAGATGCAAATATTTTGTAAAAGCAAGAGAGCAAAATAACCTTTCAGTTTTTTGTGAAGCCTAGAAGTGTTTTGTTTTGCCAGCTGTCTATGAAAGTTCAGTGCATAAAAGGTTAGGAGCCTGACTTTTTTCTGTCTTGTATATCTTTGAAAAATTGGTTTATGGCAAGTCATACATCATGTAGCTAAGACATATGGGAATAGTTAAAGATTAAGGTAAATAGACAAATTGAACTGCTTTAAATCATTTTTCCCTGTTTCACTTTTATGAAAGAGCTTATGAACAAAAGTTGACATTAAGCAATCACAATAGGCTATTCTATATATTTTAGACAGTGGTAAAGACTTTAGTGTCAGAAAGTGTTGCATCACTGATGCTTATATCAATTTGATTGGTGTCCAAGTTTTAAAAATGTTACTTTGTCAAGTCATAACCTTTTCTGAGTCTTTCATTTGTCATTGTTTTGATGATTATATCTTTTAAAAAAAAAGAAAAAAAAAGAAAAATGTTCTGTGCATCAGGAATCATAAGACTTTTCTAATCAATTGTTTGGATAAAATTAGTGCTTTTGTCATTCTTCTGTAATAAGATTGCTTAGATGTTTTGGTGTAAATGTTTCATTTTAAACACAAAGATTAGCGATTTCACTCAAGAAAAGTATGTTAGAAATGCATTTTCATGAAATGTCAGAACACAGTTTGGCTTGCCAAAGTCATAAATGAGAAGATTTTAGTCACGCAGTCACCATACTCTGTCATTGATAATAGTATTACTGTGAGCTGGGGCCTTCCAGACCAAAAGAAAAAGTGTGAGCTGACAAAGCAAGGTAATTCAGAGTAGGAACTTGATATAAACAGACAAGTATTTTTGTTCCTGTCTTAACTGGTCCAACAAAATATGGGCTATTCAGTAGACACCAAGTAACTAAGAGGGAATGGATCAGTTTTTGCCTATTTGTGTACTTTTCATGTCTTTGGCAGCAACTTAAGAAATAAAAAATCAATAGGAATTTGCACTAAAAATGCCATCCATGATTTAAAGTGTTGTTTCCTTTACTTTGTGATTTCAGAGCAATTATTTGTGTTTTCATTCAGAAGGGCTGGGAGCTGGGGTGGGTGTTCAAGATGTGTTAAGATGAGTTGACCATGTCTAAATATTTCTGTAGTACTATAGGAAGCTTCAGGGGGAAAACAACCAAGCTACCAGTAGGAATTTTATTCAGATCCTTGGGGGCAGCTTAGCCAAGCGATCTTAAATTAAACACCAGTTTCTTCCAAAATGGAGGCTAAATATAATGATTGTTGTCATGTTGTTACAACTGTTGTGGAAAACGTGACTACATAGCTACATGAAGTTTTACCCCTTTACAATATTTGCTTGCTATTTGATTATAGAGAGATCATTGCTGCATATAATTTGTAGGCCTTATATTTTTATTTGTGTAGTACTAGTCTTGTAACTAATAGCTAATGGGTTTTAATTTTGCTGTATGCAGTAATAATAAATACAGTAGCAGTTTCTCTGATCATGTTAGAAATTGGTGGTTTATAACAATCTTGCCTGTGTATAAAACAAAATAGTTTGGAATATCTATTCTTTTTCTAAAAGGTAATTTTATTTCCAATACATAGGAGGACAACAATATAAAAATAAAATAAAATTTAATGCTGGCAATGCTCTTCTCTATAGCAAGGTAGTAGTATTGCTTTGTAGCTATTTTTAGGGGGTCACTTATTGTTTTGAATTAGAGGATATATTTGGACTGTTTCTTGTGCACTATGTAAAAACCAGGACCACTGATTATTTTCTAGTACCCACGGGTATCAGTGCAGCTTTTAGCCTCTGTGGTAGGAAAGTGCTTGTTTCCCCAAATTTATTGCTATCTTCCTGTCTATTGCATCCGCTAAAAATAAGGTTAACTGAATAAAATTCTATAATATAAAATAGTTCTTTAGGTAGTTATATTCCTTAAATTAATGGAGAAATGACTCTTTTCTAGAATAAGTTTGGATATTGACCTTGATTATTGAATTACATTGCAATTTTTAAGTTAAAAAGATGGATTAGTGAGAATTTCTGGTAAGGCAACTTCTTTCTCCCTCTTTTTCTTCACATTGGCTACGGAAAGAGTGCCGATAAGCTTAGCATGACATCCAAACGTAGCTCAATTTAGGCGAGGGAGCTTTGACATTTCAATCACAAGAGGGAGCTGTTGGAGCTAAAACCTACTAGAAACGCGCACTTACACATGCCGTTTTAATCAATACTGCTCAGTTCTAAATATTTAATGAAATACATTAACAATTATTAGTTTCCACCATCACACCCTATGACTACCACTGACATGCATTTTCTAAGAGAAGTATGAAAACAATAATTAAAGTGAATAAACCTATACATTGGTAGTAACATATTTGGCGTGTGTGTGGGAACAACAGCCAATCTTTTCTCCTTATGTTGGTGACAAGCTTAAATCTGCTTCAAAGCAAACAGTCTTGTCAAGCAGTGAAACATTACTTTCGTTATAGAAACCTTTGTTACTCATTTATGTTGTCGTGTATCAAAAGTCTGCGGGTCCAACTTTTCTAGTGGCTTTGGTAGGAAATTGAGCGCACACACGAATGTCATATGGTGAAGAATGTCAGTTTATATGAAAATTGAAGAATTATCTGTTTTCCCCCTGCAGTTATGCACAAAGGCATCATTGTCAGTTGCCTTTCTTAGACCTTCCCTGCAGGCATGATCAGACTCAAGCAGACAGCTATTTTCCTTTAATTTTCCACAGCAAGCCAGTAATGCTTATGATTATTGTGAAGTCAGGAAAAGTTTAGTTTCATCAAGTGACATGTAGGTGTTGCAATTAGTTACTTAAGCACTTCTTATAAAATTTTCTACTACGGTATCTAGCTTGTCAGATGCAGCTAAATATTAGCATCTCGTATTAAACAGGAGAGTAAAAAACTCCTAGCAGAAGCACAGCTGACAGCTCTCAACATGAGCTGAATGATCACTCACAATTGTAATCGATTCTGTAAGTACTGAACACAAACCCCCAGGCAATTGAGGAAAATAGGATGATGAAGGACTGCAAACTAATACGTTACACATCTTCATTGATTAGTCATTGATTAACCATTATTTTTCTGAATGACAAACAGCTAGTGGTAAAGTAACTGAAGCTGATGATTTATTTACATGTTAGACAGAAGATGACTTCTTTATTCAGCTGATTGTGAAGCTAATGCGAAATCTAGAAGACAGCAACAGTTGAAGAATAAGGCAGGTTTATAATCTTTTTTGACAGCATTCCTAGATTTAAAATGTTTTTACTGGAAGAAATTTAACTAGACTTTCAAGCAACACATGAAATTCAAATGCAGACCATCTACGCGGTACCTGTAGTATAACTACATTTAAAGAGAAGATCATTTTATAGACTTGGTATTTACAAGAATATTGATCAGTGTTTATTGAACTTTTAATTTAATTCTCTGTTTTGTTCAGTGTCTTATTGGCAATTAAAACACAGCTGCAGAAATGGCAGAATAATGGTTTGTAATATACCACTATCTTTATTATTCTGAAAATTACCTCCAAACCCTAGCTTTGAACACCCATGGAACTAGGAAACACATAATTAGGAAGCAGTCTATGCATTTGCAGATCATTTTTTTCTCTAATACATATCAAACATCTAATTATAATCAGCTCCTACCAATACAGTGTGAAGTAAAACTGATCACAGTGGAAGGTGGCGGGCGGGGGTTGGAGTGAGGTTTCTGCCAGTCCAGTGGACTTGTGTACAGAGTCCAGTTGACCTTTTCCCCTTCTGTTTTCTTTTTGTACCTTTTTTTTTCTCCTTCCTCCTCCCTGAAGAGAGAACAAATCTATTCCTAGTGAATGTAGTGCTTAAATCAGTTTAAGGAAAGAGGCATATGGTACTGTCTGAGACATTCCCTGGTACAGTCTACTTCAGCTATGAAAGTATTGCAGACAATGCCTGTTGTTTATTAGTGACGAATCATTAGAATTCTTCACTTTTTTTTTCATAGCATTAATTGTGATGAGCTTTTTGTAAGCACGTGGATGTATTTCTTCATAGGAATTATGTTCTAAATTAACAGTAATTAATATAGAGGGCTAGTGATCTGTAATGTGTATTAACCAGTTATCAGAGAGAGTTTCAGTGAAAGATGTGTGCTTTTAGGAAATATGAATGTAGAATAACTATTTAAGGGAAATTCATCACCATTGCTAGATTTAAAGGTTAATTATCATATCACATAAATTAAGAAAAAGAAAGATGGCAGTATACAATAGAACTGCAGTTGAAGTGCAAATGTGCTTGATACTACCTCTAATAACTATTCCATTATTAGACATACAATTGTGCAGTTCTGTTGTCTTCTGGTCTTAATAGGTTTCTAATTCTGTAAATTAATACATTAAAATATCACTGCACACTTGGCCAACTCTTTATGCATCAAATTGCCTCCTCCCATTTAACTGTGAAAACTTTTCATATACCTTTTATTTTCTGTATGTTTTTTTTTATGAGAGGCAGGCTTACAAGTGGATAGCAACTGATATCCAGATGGTATCTTCTGAACACATTTAGCATGAACCTCTGCTAAACTGTTAGCTTTACTGTTGAGAACGTTTTGTCAACTGGAACTAAGCATGATCTTATTTCAGGGTTTGAGCATTTTTTACATTAAAAACACTAAAACTCCATGCTCTTTGCTTTCAGATTTGTAATTTGCTTGCAAAAGAGCTCTGGGACAGTGGCGAATTTACACCATTATCTTTTTTGTCTTTCTGCCAACTGAGTAAACTTGAATGACTTTTGCCCCTTGGGATGTTCAGTTGTCCCCCTAGTTTCAGGACTGGCCTGGACTGGGTGGCAGAAGTATTTTACCAGGCACCAAGTTGCTGCTTGCTAGGCAGTTCCACGCTATGAGCCCTGAAACGATGGTACATTTTGGGTTCAGCGTGCCTTAATTATAAATCTCTACCTCTTCACAGCTAATCAGCTGTGTGCATTTCTGAGGAACCTGCAGTACTCCTGCCCTCCCAAGTGCTGCCTCGTGCTGCTTGCTGAGCATTTGCAACTGGACAGTGCTGATTGCACTGTTCGGAAAGTCTGAAAAATAACAAAAGAAAACAAGTCTGAAAAATAACAAAAGAAAAATTGCTCTTGCAGCAAAAGCACAAGGAAAAGCCTCTAGGACAAGGCATGAAAAATACACAGTTCCATTCCAGTTATACCTGCACTCCAATACCTGTTTCTGGATCCCTGTGTAAAAGTGAATAAGAAATCCAATGAATCCTTATATAATTTTGTATGTCATACTCTGTTTTTGTTACCCATTTAAATTGCCAATTAAGGGGACTATTCGCATGAACAAGAGTGTGAAGTGACCTAGTATGAAATGCTGGTACGTATTTTGTCATTGAGGAAAAGAAAGAAGTATTTTGGATTTTTCTCTCATTCTTTTGAGTCCAGATATGTTATCACAACTACACATGGGGTAGAATATGCCTCAGTGTCTTCAAGCATATTTAATATCTTTAAATTTTTAATGAAAATGTAGCTGTCAATTTTAAACTAATTTGGATGGACAGCAATAAAATACAACCTCACTTCAAATTAGAATTTTCAGTGAGGATTTCTAATGGAAAGTAATTGCTGACAATAGGAAATGACAAATTACTAATTACTTAGTTCAATTAGACTTTTGTGCCTTTGGTCCTAAGTGGCAAGCATACAGCAAATCTTGCACTTTTGTAACAATTAATGACACTAAAACTATTTAAACTGCCAACAGATGTGAGTATGAAGACATGAATTGAAACTTACTTAATTTACATACTATCCCAATTTTATATCAAGTAAATGGTGTTTAATTTTTATGTTACAATTAAATATCACTGGTATAGTGTAATTTCTGCAGAACTTTTCAGAATAAAATAGTTTTGCTGAAATGCTAGTGCTAATGCTTTTTTTCCTCTTATCACAGCACTATTTGTCTTAAAGTGACTCTAAAATATATAGGGGTGGTGAATGGAATATAATTTTTTAAAAGCTTGTGCTAACGGTTTTCCTAAAGTGGGATGTAGAATTGCATCAACTAGATTACTGCAATGTAAGATTTCAAATTCTGCTTCTAATTCATGGGTGAATGCAAAACTTCATCCAGTGAAAGCATTCAGAAGCAGTCAAACACCTATATTTGCTTCTCAGCCTATATTAAAGTCCTTCCAGAAATTTATCTTAGATATTGTTTCTTTATTAACACTGTGCCAGTTTATGCCATTTTTTAGTAAAGGCTGGATGCTTCATTCTTTCTCACATTTTGCAGTTTAGCTCTTTTGAATTGCTTTCAAGTGTATTTCTACTGAATATGAAGAGTGGCAGACCATAAATAGACCATAATGGTTTCTGTGCAGTCATTAATATATTTATGCACAGGTATGTTTTCCCTGTAGAGTTCACCAAAATTTCTGCACCTCAAAATATCCAATACCTAAAATGAGATGCCCAAATAAACCTTTTATGCCTCAGGAACTGCTAGCCTCTTTTCAATGCATTCCATGTGATCATTAAGATTTCTTTAGGTGTTTGATAATTCTGAGAATGGCCACTTCTGTTTGGATATATGAATACTGAGCTTTGGATATTGCCCAGTAATATATTTTAGTCAAGAAAAGAAGGAAAAGATACTAAATTGTGAAGCTATTAATCCAACAAAACTCTGTTTGACTTTACAGATTATTTTGCAAAGGCCTATTTCTGATTTCTTCCCTTAGGCAAAACAAAAAGAAAGCTAAAGGCAACATTTAAAAGAATCCATTAATCTAATAGGAATGTATGATTACTTAATTTTCCAGAAGAATATCCCCGTCCTTTTGTTTTGTAGCAAGATATAAGGCAGTAGAGGTTATTGTAGCAATGGGTGTTGCTGCTGAAAAGATGTATAGATAGAAGATAATATTCTCAATATGGGAGTAGAAATAGGAATGTCTTTATAAAATATAAATGAGAAGGCTACAAGAAAATTAAAATGTAGGACCCTAATCAGGAAAGATTTATAGAAGTGCCTACGTTTAGTTTCAAGAGTTGTCTTGAAAAAGAGGGTGTTTTGTAAGGATCATTGTGCAGGTGTGTAATTTTGGTTTACAAAAGAATATAAGTACCGATAATGTTACAACAGCCTTAATGCAGCATACTGCAAGACAGACTAAGTATGAGACTGAATATACTATTATGGCATTTCTTCCTCAATGTGCTTTTATCTAAGGTCTTTGCAAATGACTGCCAATCGATCATTGCTTTCTTCAGTCTTCTTACACTTTATGCAATACTGCAAACAAAATAATATAATAAAATTCTTCTTGATTTGAAATATTTGGTGGCAGAAAAGCTGAACTGAATAGATGCAGAGGGTGTATATTACACATGAAGGTTATAGCCATACAACTGTATACTTTAAGAACTAGCTCTTCACCTGGATTATGTTAGTGCAGTTTTGTTGTTAGGAGAGATGCTTCAATCTACATCACTTAAGTCTAGCAATTTCTGTTAAGCTTTACTGCGTTATAATCCTCTAAAAAGCAACCACACAGCATAGGCAGCCTGTGAAACTCCTGGCAAAAGGATTTCTGTAAGTGCATTTCCCCAAGAGATTTGTCTTGGTGTTTTTTTTTTTTTTCTGTGGTGTGGGTTTTTTTTTGTGTCTGTGTATGTTTTTCTATTTTATTTAATTTCTAAATTTCCAGAAATTAGGGCAATTATACTATTACCTGAGAACAAACAAAGCTGATAACTGAATTGAATCGCCAGCAGTAGTTTTGGACAAACCTATGTTGTTTCACCACAGCTGTAGTTTTCTCTTCCCAAAAGCTCAGTGAACTTTAGAGCTAGAAATATAAGAGAGACCATACCTCATAATAGAGGAGAAAGGAAAAGCTTAGGCAGGGGGTAGGAAGCCTGGGCAGGGACAGAGGAAAGAAAGACTTTCACAAATCAGAAAGGGAAAAAAATGTGGCATTGGTATTGTGCTTAGAAAGAGATAATGTGGAAAAGAGGTGAGAGCAGGGACAGAAGTATACCTGGAGCAAGAAGGACAGAAAAAAAGAAGTGGCCTAATTAGAAGAAAAAATAGAGAGACAGATGATGGGGGGAAGCAAAAGAAGGGTCAAAGATACCAGGCAAAAAAAATAATGAAGCTAAGGAAAATTAGCAGGACAGATATAAGGCTAAGAACATGGTGTCTTCATTCATGCCACAATGAATCATGAGAGTAGAATGTTTAGGCTGATTTAATCATCCATGGAGTGTATCATTTCCTTTACAGCTCCATCATAATTATTGAGGCACTGGCAACAGATGAAATGTGCAATTCTTGATTGTTTGGTCTACTGAGGAAAATGAGGATGAAAAGGACAAAAAGCAAGAATACAAATGTATTTATGTTTAGTTGTAGTTTGAATGAAATGTATGGATATGTGTACATACAACTTACATGAAGAGATACCTGTATCTCTTGTGATACATTAACGTGGAAATTAGTTTTCTAATGACAGTGTTGTGTCAACTAAAAAGAACTGAGAGAATAATAATTTACTTCAGTGGCAATATAATATTTTACTAATAAAACATACTGGGTAAAGTTAAGTTTCTGAAACGGGCTAACACCATTATTGTTGTAAGCATTTCCTTTAGCAAAATATTAATTTTTTTCATGATATAAAGGTATTTTTATAGGAATTGGAAACACCAACACTCCTTTAGGATTTAATAAGAAAATAAAGACCATTCAAAATTGCCATACTTTCTCAGCTTCTGTGGCCTAGAATATTTCAAAATGACTTTTGTCATTATTGAAACTCTTAGTTGTCGGACGTGATTATTCTGATGTACTTTCTTCCAAAGTGAAAAACGATATGAATGAATTTGTACCGTGCCCCTCTCAGATAATTTTCTCCTATCATACCAGTAAAGGCTAACAGAACAGAATGATGCTGTAAATATTTTCTAGCATATGGAAGTGTAACCATGCTGCTAATCTAATAGTTGGCTTATTATTCTTCATCATGGAAATTTTGCTATTCCATTTTCTTTTTTAAGACTAATGACTTTTAACCAGAGTAAATCTACTGGAAATTTCTGATAAAAGTAGATCTCATCCCCCCCCTTTTTTTTTAATTCACTGACAGAGGTTCTACTATTCTAGTGTTTCTGACATGTAAACAAACTGCCTCCTCCCCCTTTATTTTTTAAAGAGAGGAAATCTGAAGTGTGAAAAGAAAAATTGGTATCATTTTAGAACTAAGACCCTGATTCAGCAAAAATCAACTTGACTTGTGCACTGGGGCAAGGCCACTGAAGTCCTGAACAATTGTTTTTCATAGCTACATGTGCAATGGAAGACAGATGGCTGTATTGCTGAAAGAGGTCCAGCTGTCTTGAATATGCTTAAACAAAATGTTTGTTTAGAATTTTTCAGCTGTGTAATAGCATTAAATAATGATTTGTTATTAGGAGCAATTTTTAATTTTTTTTTTCAGATTGATGGTTGTCTTATACCTGTGTTATATGTGATATATCTGTCAATTTCATTTGTTAATGAATTAAAACTGTTAGATTTCATGCATGCGTTTAAAAAATTTTTATGAAGGATGACATTTTTCAGAAAAAAGAGCAGCTATAGAATGAAAATGTGAAAATAGGGCAAAATGTGGTGTATTCTACAACCATAGTAATGATAAAGCACTGCTGTAAGTAAAAGACAAAAATCCATATAAGAAGAAAGTAACTGCTCCTTTTAAAGTATAACTGTATAGGAGAAGAATAGTGGAGTAAAGAGAACAGCAATCTATTGGAATAAACATAGTAAGGAGGAGATGCTTTTAGAATCAATAGATAGGTTTTAGAGGAAAAAAAAAAAGAACTGCTTTTCTCTTCTGACTAGGGTAGAGGAGAAGAGAAGGAAACTAGTAAGCTCAGTTATTGCTAATGGCTGGAAGCTGGAGTACCAATACAATCAGAGAAAACACAGATTATAGGTATGGATTTTGTTGTTGCTTTGTAGTGTATCTGCTGCCGTTGTGAACGAAGTGTATAAGGCCAAATGCCTTTTTAAGAAAACAGAGTGTAGGGTATATTAGTGCGTGCAAAAGATTATGGATATTTTAATGTATTCATACATGTATCTTGACTGACTAGATTGTAGGCAAGAGCTAAAACTGGGATACCTGATTTTTGGCCTAACGCACAGCACTGACCCTTGGAAATGAAGTACCAATGTGGCGTTTACATTGGCAGAAGTCTAGAGTGGTTGCGACTAAAAATTTTGCCTCATTAGTATAGTACTGGAGAAATAAGCTAATGACTACTCTAAAGCAGACTAAGCAAATGTGTTTTGGAGTCAGCCATCCACAAAAGGTCAGTCAAGTTCCTGCTTGACAATGCCTGTTTCGGCAAAATAAAGAAAACAGAAACTCATATACAATCTTCTTCCTAAACTTTTTCTATTAATTATGGGGGAACATACAGATATGAACAGAAACTTATCTACCCCACATTAGGTTCTCAAATAACCGTTATTGCCAGACTAAAGTTGTCAAAAAGCAGTTATTTCCAAAATCACGAACTTGTCTAATCTCATGACATATGTGATGATCATTTTGTGGTAGTGTATTTTTATTTAACTTTCATTTGCTAGGCTTATATTACCCAGTCTTTTTCTTTTTCAATTTTTTTTTGTAAGCAAAAATGGAGTTTAGAAGCAGAATTTTTAGAAAAAAGCAGTCTGTTTCAAGAGCTTAATGCTAGAAGCACTGGACATGGCAACGCTGAAAGTCTTTGCCTCTTGATGTGGCACATACTGCAACTCATCATGAGAAAGTAAGAGTAAGTAAAGCTTCTTAAGTCTGGGCTGTGCTTTTCTAAAGAGCATTGCCTACTGACGTCCGGGAGAGCTGGAATCAGCTGTCAGGCTGCCTCAAAGCCTTATGGCCCTACCAGAAAAATGGATTTATGTGGCATTAGGTTGCTCTTGCCCCCATTAAGTTGCATCACTACTGCAGCCAAAACCTGCTTTTAAACTTCTCTTGTGTTTGATCCCCTGACTTACGTCCTCTCACTGTTGTAAATTGCTTCTTCGGGGGAAGGAGAGGGGCTGGCCATGTCTGTGTCGTAGCTCCTAGTAACAGGTATGGTCCACTTCCTTCAGTGGTGTGTGTGTTTGTTTTTTTTTTTTGTTGTTGTTGTTTTTGTTTGTTTGTTTTGTTTTTTTTTTCTTGAAGTCTTGTACAGTATCTTTTTTCTTTGTTTTGTTGCAGAGAAATACCAATTAGTAGATTTCAAAATGGCTGATCGCTTAAATTGCAGAGAATGAGTGAGCTTCTGTTTTTAACTTGAAAAAAATCTAATCTAAGATTGTCAGCAGATAGACATGTTGGGAATTAGTTCATCTGACTGTATTTGCTACAACTGCAGGCCAGGTTCTGCTCCTTGTTACGCTAGAGTAAGTCTGATGCAAGTCTTCTGACATCCGTTGTCCCTGGGGATTTACCATGGGAACAACAAGGTACAGCTGAGGAAGAATTAAGCCCTTACCATGAGATAGTCTGTGCATGGTGTCTGGCTCCACGTCCTGTTACTTGCCAAAGCCTGATGGGTCTTGGTAGAAAGAAGCATCTTCTGACACCTCAGTTTCCTCCTCTTTCTTCTCTTCCTTCACCTTCCTCCTTCATCCCCACTTCCAAAAGTCCCCACATACTTTCAGTACAAATAATCCTAAAGACAGTCCTTCATTGGTTTTCATCACGTATTATGTTCCCTGGATGTATCCAACTGTTTTGTTTGGATGGGAAGGGTTGGCTTATGAAGGGGCTTTTTCAATCTAAATGATTCTATGAAAAGATTAGAAAGTGGAGAGACAACAAGGCCTTATATTTGACTGCAAAGAGAAGGATCTGTTATGTTCCCACACTGAGAAGTGTAAGTTTGTCAAACATTTTTTCCTCTCAAAGATGAGATAGCTTTAGGACCTATAGCCTGTCACTGAAATCTACCTTTTGTACTGGAGGAGTGTGAGTGCTGGTACACCCCGAGCCCAGGGGAGAGCAGCTCTGTAACTCAGCATGGTACAAGTAGTCTGTTCAGTTTTTCTGGATTCTTGCTTAGTCATGAAAGGTAATTTAACTCTGACTTTAGTACGATCCACAGGGTTTTGGCAGTAGTCTATTGATTTTTGTGTTTTATTTTTTATTTACCTCTCTGAATTCCATATAGCTTTCGATTTAGTTGTACTGGAAAAAGGACAAAGAAAAATCCCACTCTGGTATGTCAAAAACTACACTTTGACTCAATAGGGAATGATAAGGGGTGAAAGACATTTTTCTACGAGCTTACAGAATGCTGTAGCTTTTTCAATAATTCACAAAACCATCGGTGTTTATAAACCATTGTCTTGTACCAGGACACGGAGTGTATACAACGGTGAGGAAAGGACAGATCCTGCCCCCATGAACTCACTGTCTCCCCTTTTACCTCCCATAGTCAGAGAGTTCCTTAACTTTCATTTATTGATCAGTTAGTTCATTCTAGCTTATATTAATGTTAACACCGAAAAAGATTTTTTTTTTTTTTTTTCCCTTCCCAAGCAGGCTCATTTTCTTTCAGGACTTGTTGTCCTTCCTCTGTTACTGAAACAGCTTTTGGTTTCCAGGCTAGCTAGCTGAAAGACTGTTTGTGGCTATAAAAGAGCCAAACTGGGGCTCAGTACATGGATCTGAGGAGGATTACTAAGGATTCTAGGGCATTTTGCTTCTGTCCAAAATTACTTTAAGGCATAGGTGTCAGATAGCTTGGCTGTGTCTGATGGATCAAGGGGATGGAGTGAGAGTGAGAAAGAGAGGTGAAAGGGATAAGGAACGGATTGAGGACAAAAGGAAGATCAGAAAGCAGTCTGGGTAGTGAAGGGAAAGACAGGAACAATATCTTACTTGTGAACTTCTATTTCTAACTCTTTGAATACCAAAGGCGATTGAGAGCATTTCTTCAGACATATTGACACAAGCTGGAGAGATGTGGCTGATTGTGAATCATCTACGTCATTTTAATATTACTTTATTTGACAGGCTTTAAAAGTAGGAAGGTGTATATTCTTATTTTGAGTCATAAATAAAACTGAATCAAGTGTTTTTCATTGTGGGTCTATTTTCTCTCAATTTCATTCATTTTGACAATTCCGGCAGTAGCTGTTCAAGAAACATCCAAACCCACAATAATCAGTGTTGGAGGTCAGGGCTGTGGTGTGTTTGCAGAGCTGTGTGTGAAGAGGAACATCCTGACCGTGCTGTGCGTGGCCGCGGGCGCTGAACAGGCTGGCTGCCGTGAGCCCCAGTACCTGGTGTGCTCTCTGCCTGGCACTGGGCACTTGGGTTAAAGTCATCTGGGCAGCTGCTGCCAGGGCATCTGCACTGTAATGCTGATGTTTCTGAATCTTGCTTCCTAGCTTTGATTACCAGTATTTAATACCACGGCCTTTGGGACATGGCGCCTAATTCTCTGGGTTTTCTGCAGAAGTAGGACTCAAGTAATTTTGCACAAGCAGGAGCCACAGCGTTGTGAAGTCTCCCCCAGCCTCCTCTTCTTTGAATAACACCAAGACATTATTGTTCTAGTGTAAGTGTGCATGTGCTGGTTTATAGCCAAATGAACAAATATTCAAAGTATGATGGGTTTCATTATCTCACTGTCCATCTACAGATATACAGCCAGAAGAGAAGATAAATTTTTGTCTGGGCACAAGAGTGAACTCCTATGTCTCTACATGTGCTACTGTATCTGTTCACTTGCAAGAGAGAATGATGGTGATCGTCATGGGGCTGGCAACGGAAAAGCCATAGTTACATCTAACTATTTTTAGTACTTAGATACCAGGGTGACTTAGAAATACCTAAAAGGTGTAGATAGAGTGAGTCAACAAGAACCGGTCTGCCAGATATGAGTATTTACAGCACACTGGGGAGAGGAATGTGAACTTTGGTATGGTGGGCCAAATTTTGTCCTGGTGTCTTTTAGATTTGGTCTGTGTATTTACTATTCTCTGTGTATTTTGCTAATTGAACTCAGACATGTATGTTTTTTTCCCCTCTGACAGCCTATAATCATATATACCTTTCCTAATCTTCTAAACTAAGCAGCATGGCAAAAAAATTGGTATGGTAGGAGTTTTACTGAATCCTGCAACTTCCAGAGTTTTGTCTGAAATATATGAAGTTATTGTGCAATCCAGAATTTTTGCTTTTAGAAAAAGGTGATAAAACATATCGGAAGTTTTGAAGAACAACTTTTATTTTTAGCAGGGAAAATAACACTGGGGGAACCAGCAACCCGTACAAAAGAGCAGACTGAAATTGTTATCTGCTTTCATAAGAATGTACAGATTAAAGTGATAAAGAAGTCCTGGTGGAAAAATAATGAAGATACCAGTAAACCATGCTTTCTGAATTAAATGGTCTTTTCCAGTGAAGGCCTGTATGGTCCAAATTTGGTCACATTTGGCTCAGCTACAGAAAATGCATACGAATTTATATCAGAATTAGATATTTGGGTGAGGAAAAAAACCCCACACCAGTCTCTGAAACCTGGTAAAACTCTCTACTGAGATAGAGATACGTATATGTATAAATTACATATGTACATATAATTATATCTTCTTCCGTTTGTTGATTTACTAGCAAAGAATTGAGATCAAAGCGATACAATGAAGAAAGCTGTGTGTAGTTTTTTAAATTTTTTTTTGTTCAATCCCTTATATTTGGTCAAACTGCAGTTTCATTGCTGGATAACATGGTAAAAAGATTCATTGTAAGGGTTACCTAACAACATTGGTGGTGTTGATGAATAGTTGCAATTAATACATTCCCTTAATTAGTCTGATACCCAGAAGATGCACCTGGCAGGTCATTTTAATACTACAATTGATTTATTGCTGCTAGAAATGATTTTACCAGCTATCTTCAGAGAGCACAATTAGAGAGGATTTCATTTTTTTTATGCATTTTCACTGAGAAATAAACATAAAAGGTCTATGTAATTCAGAACAAAGCAGCTATAATGTACTAATGGTTTATGGATTTTATTAATATTCAGCTAACATTAGAAGCAATTTTAGAGAATAGCAACCTATTTTCTATATGAAGTATTCCATTTTTAGTATCCAAGTGCTTTGTTTAAAAAACAAAATCAAACCATGATATTTTAAATGAGTTGTTATTATCGTGTATAGGAAATCTTATAAGTGGTGTAACCGTAAGAATATATTGATAGATGTGCGTTTGTCTATGCTTTGTGCTGTGTGTGATATATATGTGTCAGATGCCCTGAGATTCAGGAAAAAGTATAAATTGTGTACTATTTTTGAATCATGATGAAGTCCTAAACAAAGACATGTTTGTCTGAGGTTACTATAACAATATAACTAAGTCAGCATCAGCTTAGCCTGCCATAAAAGTATCAACTTCTATTTTCATATTTTTAAGCCTGTTTTTGATATTGATCTTGAAATTAGCTTGTTCTGCCATTTTTTCCCCTCACCTTACTGTATTTTGCTCCATTTCTAGTGCTGCAGCAGACAGCATGGCTGCCTTTTGTTAGCTTCTCTGTGTACTAATATCACTGATACTATTGTGGAAACATCCAGCAGGCTCCCTTTCTACATCTTAGAACAAAAGGTTGTTTCTTCAGTAGCAACCTATCAATTCCTAGGTGCTTAAAAATTACTTTTTTCATCTGTTTTCCAAGTGACAAAGTGTTTTCTCTTGATGGGGGGCAGGGGGGGAACTTCAGGTTTTGGGCAAGAAACCTAGCTGCATATAGATTGCGTGCTCAAAGTTTCAAATAAAATCATGGAGAATTTGTTCATGCAGCAAGTGCAAGATTGCTCTTTATGTTGTAGGCTAATCTTGGTTCACCTGAGCTTTGCCTGTCCTCTGAATGCTTTTGGCTCTCCATGGGAACAAAAGGGCCAAACCTGATTTGCAGAGTACACCTCCATGATCTTTAAAACAGGGGTATGATGTGCAGAAACAAGCTGTTCTCTCAGCCTTGGCATCTTGTATCGAGGGATCTGGATTTGGAAGTGAAGTTCTGTTTTTTTCAAATTAGCGCACTAGTAGAATATCTTTTGACCTTGCAATAAACGTGTGAGAAAATAATTATAGTTCAGTATTTATGGGTGGTATTTAGCCTCATGTGTTATTTTACATCATTCCAGAGTGCATACAAGGCACCACGAAGAACAAATAAGAAAACATTCCCCTTCACTGTTGAATCTTCTTATCTATTTTCAATGTGAGCCAAAAAATGGCAGAGAGCTTTAAAATAAAGCAAGCAATTACTGCTAAACAAGGACATGATTAATAGCACAGTTAAGACCTGGCTTAATTTTCCCTGAAATCAAGGTCCAAGCCTGGGATCTTTGCTCTGAGAAGATGTAGCACAGCATGCTGGAATTTCTCTTGTATTATGATTAAAGTGTTCTGGGTGCATACACGCATTGTTTTTCACTACAGTTACTAGTGAAGAGTGCTTGACTGAGAATCTGTTAGTGGCTTTACAAACGACATGTCTGAGGGCCAGGCAAATACAGTGGGTGAAATGGGGAGACTTCTTGGTAGCAATGTGGGTTTGAAAATCTTGTAGGTGAAGTAAGAGGGCAGTTTGGGGATGACAATAAGAATGTCATAGCAAAAGATTGCCTAGATCATGCCTTATAGACAATGTCAAGACTTTCAAGCACTATGTCTTGGGATGGGGGACTGGGGTGGAAACATTCAAAGTTGCACTTGTGTCACAGCTGGATCACCAAGACCATCCACAGTCTGTGTTTTTCTTGAGACTCAGGAGGAGGGAAATGCTCTGCATTCATCAGGGAGTCCAGAGTAGATGAAGACGCAGTGATCATTGATTATGAGTGACTTCAAGGAGTTTCTGCTAAACTGAAATCACTTCCTTTCTGTTTAGATGACAAGGAACCTGATGGATCTTAGAAATACCCTGGAATAATAAGCTCAGGATAGGGATGCTGCACATAGGAGGCATAGGTTAAAGTTGAAAGAGAATTAAAAAATGAGTTAGGTTATAAGCTAAAGTAGCAGGGACATAATACCTCTGGATGATTTTTTTCCAGCAAAAAATTCTATTGGGGTCTTTGTTTTTATTTTCTTTTTCTTCTTTTTTCCAGCTCAAATTCTCATTAGATTTGATACCTAAGGTGTAACACAAAGCCCTTGGATGCCATATAGTATGGAGGCTGTTGAAAACTGTCTCAACAAATATTTCTGTTGTTAAAGTACTGTCCAATCTTTTAACCTTTGTGGAGGACCCAGGGGTTTTCCTATAATTAGGACTTAAACCAATTGATTAGAAATACTGTATAATAGAGTGTAAATATAATTTAGCTTTAGTTTTTCAAGGCCTAAAATTACTGAATTAAAGAATGCGATGAGTATGAAAGAGTATAAAACAATAACAACTGTTTCAAAATAGAATCATTCAGAATATTTAACAAAGAACAAAAAGAGCACAAACATTTCCAGTTGCAAAGTTAGTGTCAACATACGTGTGTTTTTTTTTTTTCTCAGGGATTTTAGTGAAGATTTACAATTATCATAGGACTTGGTGCAGTTTGTTTGCTCCCCACAAAAGCAGAGATGATTTTTATTGACCAATCTTTGATCCAAGAGATTAAAGAAAGTACTGCAAGAGCAGTGAAAAGGATAACACCATGGGGGTCAATAGGCTTACTGCTACTTGGAAATGAAAGTGAAGCATTCCATTGGGAGAGGGGGTAATTTAGCATTCATACTGGGAACTTGAGAGTTTTCCCTTTCCTTTTTTTTTTTTTTAAGGAAAAAAAATTATTCGTCTTTCTTACAGGTTTCTCCGTGACTTAATACCGTGGCCATAATATGAGGTCATTTAGAGGGCACTAGATTCACCAACATAATTCTGCACAATGCTTTTTAGCCCAAATGGCCTCGCTGTCACATACTCGCACTCTTGATTGAAATGTTTCTGGGAGACTTTTGGAATGCAGTCTGAGGGCTTAGTGACTCAATATTTTCAACATGAATACATTTCCTATCTCATAGAAAGTTTCTATGAACTACTGCAGAGTTAATGTGTCTTTCTGTTGTTTCTTGAAGTGCTGTGAACTTTACACAAATCTGGTAAAATTGCATGAGTCAAAAGGAATTGAAAGTCCTAGCTTGATACAGTTTTATTTTTTATGGCACCATCATCATCATCATGGTCCTTCTTTATGAGGGTATCAAAATGCCTGCTGAAAAGAAATTTTTTCTTTCTTGAAATAGCCATTAATATCCCTTTCCCCTGATGTGTGTTGTTTTGCCTTTTGTGGTGTGGTGGTTTTTTTTTGTTGTTGTTGGGTTTTTTTGTGGTTTTGTTTTGTTTTGTTTTTCTTTCTTGTCCAAGCAGTATGATTTTTGTCTTCCCTTTCACTACAGAGAATAAGTGCAGGAAGAACAACAGCTGGTATGACTTTGATTGGGGATGCGCTGAAGTGCTTTTGTTTACAGAATATTCACAGAGACACATGAGGCCTGGCAGAGTACTCGTGTCATGCTTCTTCCTGTCTTTGAAAAATTGCCAAAGACATCCGATAGAAATTGGCCAGTTGTATTTATTTTGCTGTTTGTCAGAGACAGGTTTGGAGGCTTTTAGAGCATTTTAACATTTTATTTAGTTTCCTGCAGGTAAATAGTAAATGATTATCAACTAATTTTAAAAGGGAAGGGGGCTCAAAAAATTCTCAGAAAGCTTCTTGTGTCCTGTTATTCTATGCAAGATATCACCTACAGACCACACCCAACCATTTCACCCAGGAGACTGATTTGCTTTGTCACAAGTAATATTCATAGTTGATTTACCTGGTCACAGCTTGTGAAACTTGGCTTTTCTGCCTGTGCAATGCGAGGTAAACATTCCTTAACTCCAAAACCAGAAAGCTCCTGTCTCTGTGTATAAGAGTCTCTCAAAACACTAATGAAAAGGTAATTCTACCAGGAACAATGGCAGAATGCACATGGACTTACCTGGAATTGTGATTTTTTTTTTTTTCTCTTTTTCTTAAGAATTTCCTGAAGACTAGTAGCTTTGGGTACTTTGGTTGTCATATGAGAATTAAAGACTTAAAGTGAGTATTAAATTCATGAAGTATCTGTATAAAATGACTATTCTGTTTACAATCAGGTGATGTGTTTTTTTTACAGTTTATTTACTATTTGCAGGTGGTGGTTGGCAACATTAGCTAGGTTCTTGAAGCTCTGTGCTGTGTTTTTATGTGCTTGGATTGTGTTAGGTTTTCTAGGAAATCATCACTAGCCCTGTTGTTGTTCGCTACTTGGTGATGGCTGGGTGAGGGTTTCTGGGGTTTTGTTTGCTTTTTTGTGTGTCCCCAGCCTTTACTATTCAGGAAATTGTGGTTCTCAGTTTTGCTAACAAGCACTGATGTAGCAAAGAGTGTTTTCAATTAGACAATGATGAGAAACTCAAGCTTTCTGAAAGTTTACAAGATATATTTCCTCCTTTCTCCTCCTCTATTAATTTTTAGATTCAGTGCTCTGAACGTACGCTTCTCTTGATTCTTTTCCATTAGGGTAACTTGCATGTTTTCCATTTCTTAGCTGTGGAAATAGGCTGCTATACTGTTGTTCATAGAAGATGTGGCTGACTTCCATCCTTTCTTCTGATCTTCTGTTTCACAGCTCTCACAATATTTGGTTTGGTGTGTTTGTTTGGGGTTTTTTTGGTGGTTTTTTTTTTTTTTTTTTTTTATTTTTATTGGAGGGGAGAGGCGGGGGAAGGCAGGGGAGGATTTTTTTTTTTCTTTCTGAAAGCCTCAACTTCAGAATGGGATTATATGTGAACAGTCGACTTTCATTTTTTTTAATGGTAGGAGAGTAAAACCTAAAAATGGAGACTTGACTGAACTCTAAATCTTCAGAAGCCAGAAGACAAATAGAATGAATCCCAAATGTGCTATGGAAAAACAAAGCCCTTTTGTTATGGAAGGACCTACCTTTTTAATGCTGCTCTCTTGGGGTGATGTTCAGTGAATCCAGCACCATTGCATGGTGGTATATTCAGGAGCAGAATATAAGGAAAGGCCCCTAGTGTAGCAACAAAGATTACGGGTTTTACTGGTAATGACTTAAAAATGAAATAACTTCTGTACTCAATGCTGCTTTTGGGTATAGTGGACAAGAAGTGGTATTAACTTTCGTGTGCCCTGAAATCATAAGATTTTCTCTAAAAGCTAAGAGGTTTTTTAGAAAGGTTTCTTTTTTTCTGTTTGTTTGTTTGTTTTAAATTTGGAGACAAACTGTGTATGAAAACTTGTAAAAAACCTATGCAAAATTTCTGCTGTATTCACAATTAAGTGGCATGTTTTTTATGATTGTTACTTGCTGTGGCTGTTGTCAACATTATCCATGTTCCTGGAAATTCTAGTGTGATCTACAGACATAAATAAAAAAAAGGAAAAGGAAAAAGAAAAATAGGTAGCATAGATTTTTCTGAGTAATATTATTGGTTTTTAATTTTGCGGCTCAGTTTTGTCATAGAGTAACTTCATTGCTAATCTCAGACTTGTGCAAAAATAAACAAGCTGCTTTTTGCTACGTTTTGGAATTAAGACACATACGTCTTTCCTGCCAACAGTGTGTAGGGTTTTGGCTACAGCAAACTGAAGGATACACCCACTGTTATAAAGAACTTCCCTTCTTGTTTTCCAATTCAGAACTGAATGACTGATTTTAGCAGAACAGAAGAGCAAGAAAAATGTTAAATTGAGCTAACGGAACATTGTCAGAAATTATGAAAGACATAGCAAGTAGGTTAAGGACATCACTGAAAACAAACAAAAAAAAGATGGCAGATATTGTATACTAGATTCCTTCTTCGGTGGTGTTATTCCAGTGAAACTTCTGGGTACCAATGGATTGCTCGTTATAAGCGTCAACAGCAGCTGACTTGAACTCTGTCCTGGGAATTTGTAGTCTAGTCAGTTTTGGTCCTTGTCTTTAGACTTGCATCTTTCCACTCAGGGATAAGAGTTTGGTCACCATAATTTTTTTCTTCTTAGTTGTTTTATATTTAATCATTGTCACCAAAGGTAAATCCTCAAGGGAATGAGGGATACTGTAAAAAGGTCAAACCAAAGTGATTAGGACTTACCTTAGAAATGTATACTGATTATTTCAGTTGACATGAAACTCCACAGGCTAAAGTGGAGTTTTGGGGGTCTTTTTTTTTTTTTTTTCCCCAGAAAGGGAGGAAAAAGGTTTGGATCTCTTATTTTCAGAGGTATTTCTCTTAAAAGCAGGCCTTATTGTTAAGCTTTCCTAAGCTATTTGGCAGATATGGAGCCATTTGTGTTTGGCAATTTGGTATTCACTCTGCTTCAGTAGTCCAGGTGCTCTAGAAGGTGGTGAGGAATACAAGAAATATCCTTGAATGACCTGCGGGGTTAAGATCTGTTAAATTCTGTCAAATTAAATATACAACATAGAAAACATTATTATAGCAAATATATCTTAGAGTTACCTCCATGGAGTGTAGGCATGGTGTGGGGGGGGAGAGGAGTGTTGCTGCTCAGCTACTGAGTCCCTTAGGGTGTCAACTTCAACCAAATTAAAAAATGTGTGCCAGCCTCAAGTTGGCATGCTTGAGTTCACTTCGCTCCAGTCAATGAGGCACCTTAGCGCAGTAAGCACAATAGAGACAAAGAGATGCCTTGCAACTGACAGAGAGAGAAAAGAGTCCTTTGAGATGAAATGTTAACATAAGAAGTGAAAATGGTTTGTGGTAGTCTCAAGCTGGCTCTTTTGGGTTCACTTTCCTATAGTTACTGAACTATAGTGCTGTACCTTAACAGAGGAGTCTCAATAAAATTAGAAAGATATCCTAAAAAGGACAGAAGACGAGAGAGAGTAAAAGAGAGAGAGAGAGGGAGAGTTCTTTTGATAAGAAGCTTAACAAAAGTGGAAAAAATGGTTTATGTGAATGCTAGTTTTCATGGCAGTCTCAAGCTGACACTTGGGCTCCCTTTAATACAGTCAGTAAGCTACTTTAGCAAACAAAGGAGAACGGAGAGAAGGATGGCTGGAAACAACAGAGAAAGGGAGAGAAAAAGAGATCTCTTCAACAGCATCTAATACAACATGAAATCTCTGCCCCTGTGTTTCTGTTTTTGACACGTTTTCTGTAAGGCAGAGAAGCACAAATGGTTGAATCTTTGTTGAGATACTTCATAGATAATCAAATTAAATGCTCAGATTTTAAATTTGTTTAAGCAACATAACAGCTTAATTGTGCTCAAGTAAAAGATGGAGCGAGGACTGTGAATTGCCTTCTTACCTCTCTAAAAAGAATTTTTTTCTGCATGCTGTTTTCAAAACATTAATAAATAACATCCAAACCAGGAAATTCTGCTGTAGGTTGAATCCATTTTAAATCCTCTTCATGTATGACAGTATGTCAGGGGAAAAAAGTTACCAGAATTAGAGAAGTGTGGGTTTTTTAATACAGTACTCAGTAGTGCTGAAAAATGAAGGGGTGCAGGCTTATACTTATAATCACGTGACTGATGAGTGAGTCTGCTGTTCTAAACAGGTGACAGAAAAATTGTTAACCATCTTTTCTCTGCATTCAATCCAGTCCTTTAGGTTTTAGGTATTCAATTCAGTCTAGTATTTCAAGTTTTAGATATTGAAATTCTGCCTCTGACCTTTAGTTCTCAGTCTCATTGGAAAGGAAATATGTTTTATTAGCTTGCACAAATTTAAGCTTTGCAAGGTGAACATGAGAGCAAAAAAAACTTCAGGCCTTTTGTACCTGTTAGGTAAATATGAGATAAACTAAACCATGTCCATCAAAGCTGTAATTAAAAGACCTATGAAAATTGGCAGATTTCGAACACCATCTATTCACTGCAAAATGGGCCATTAGATATCTGGCTGATAAATGTTTTCATTCTGAACCTAATGTGCACTGATCATACGTCATCTGCAAATTCTGTAGAGGCACTCTTTGGAAAGGGAAGGAAGTCACAGTCACAAATTATTCTTGCCCTCCATTAGGCAAATTGTCAACTTCATAGAATCAATAGAAGATTCTTTATAATATACAAATTGGTATGCATCCATGAGCAAAAGCAATCGGACAACCAAGGATGAAGCTTAATTAGAACAGAATTTGCTCTTAACAATATCTGGTATAAAGATGATGCACTTCTAAGCAAACAGCCTTGAAGCTTCCAACTTCTTCATGGGTTTGTAATGTAAAATTCACGACACTCCAACTCTACTTGTCTCAATAAAATTTGTGTATGGAGGGAAAAAATACTTTACATAATTAAATGTTAATCTATTAACCAAGATGATTAAGTTTATAGAAGCATAATATAACTATTCTAAAAGTATGCAAAAAATAAATTAACAAACACAGTATTTGCACATGGACTGGAGAGTAGGAAAAAAGTGACGTATGGGAACAAATTTCAGTCTCTGCTTTTTTGTAAATTGTTCATGTCAGCCTTATGCTCTTTTTCATATTGCATGATTGGAACAACCTGTAAGATTCTAGAAAATCTACTGATATTGCCAATTCTTATTGGAAAAGTATTTAGTATTTTCATTAGTATTCAATGAAAACCGGTTTGGATTGGTCCCTCAGACCTAAATTTCAGTTATGTTGTTCTGACGGCAATTTGAAAGCCTTTGTTAAAGGCTGGATACTGCTAAGGATTGAGTTCTATGTCTTAGGTCATAGCAAAGAATTATGAATCAGTTACCTTATATTTGGATTCTGCAGAAGATGGTGTTTTCTGTATCTGCAGCTTGGCCAATATTGGTCAGAAGAACATGGAGAGCACAAGACAAAAATAGGTGAAGACGACAGCATTTCTTTCAACAGTGAAAATGTGGTCTTGTGATTCAGATTAATAACGGCTTTTTGGGTTTTAAAGCTGATGGTGGTGTTCACCATCATGATGTACCTCATCTCCACGGGTCTAGGCAGCAGCACTTGCGACCAGTCTTCTCTTGTTTGATTTGTTACTAATCCCTTAAATTGTGACAACACCCTGAACTGACTTTGTATCAGCTCATTTAGTGCTGAAAAATGGAACCATTTACTTTGCGCTGGATGAAGAAACACGAGTGGGAACTACAAAGTGAGAACACACCACAACTATTCAAAAAATAAGAGAATAGAACCAAAAAGGAGAAAATTGGAGAACAGTGAAACAAACGAAAAGGAGATGAAAAGAGGCTGCAGAAGGAAAGCAAAAAAGCTGAGTATCGGAAGACAAAGATGATTTTTTCTGTCAAGCGTTAGCAGTACTGGTCCTGCATTTTGGAATCCCCAGAATTCTTGCTCTACATTTTATCGATACTTGTTTTGACTTGATGAATAGCTCAATCCTCAAGTTTAGATGATTTGAGAGAGTAGATCCAAAGCAACCAAATTATTAACTACCTGTGATATGAAAACAATCAATTTTAATTGGTAAAAGTAAAAACAGGTGGCAAGAGTAAACTTGCAGCGCTAAATTAAAATATTCTTTTTTCTGCCTTGCTAATGTGGGGGTGTGTGCGAGAGAGAGACAGACTGACATCCATCTGCTTGGACTACAGAGACTAATGTGAACAAACATGCAGCATACTAAATGCTCCTCACAACCCCTCAAGAACCAGCGCTTCTATTCAGCATTATTGTGAGCCATCCAGTTGTGTAAGCTACAGAAATTCTGACTTAACCCCAGAGAGTTCATGTAAATTATGTTAATGATTACTGTCTACTCTCTGCCAAGAACAGTACTGATGCTGCTACCTTTGCTTCATGTAATCAATTCTTTCCTTTGCTTCTAGTTTGTTTGTACGAGCCTTAAGGTAAAACTGCATCAGAATGCAGCATGTTCCTCCCCTTCCCTTTATATTTTGAGTGATGATTTTTTTTGATGTGAATGCTCTAGATCTTTAAATTGGATATGCTGTCAATGTGTCCTTTTCCAAGAAAGTGATCATGCTTGTCAGAGACACATTTTTGGTGTCTAGGTGAAGTGAAGAAAACTTCAGGGGTTTAAGGTACCACCTCTTGACTTTCTTTTGATTTACATTTTATGATCAACTGCATCTCTCAACAGCAAGTATGTTGAGATACTGTTGAGGCACACATTACACTAGGTGTGATGTCTAGAAAACAGCTTTTCTTCTACTTCTAAGGAAGTAAAGATAGACGACTATGGATAACATTCAGGAGCGATAGTATTAAAAGACACGTTTTTCTTCCACCTAATACTATCATAATGGAGAGGGAATGTCTGTCTGGTAGCCCAGGCCTCCTGCATGATAGTTCATTTTTGGCAAGGACATAATCAAGCTGTCCTGTGTGTGTGGTTGCTTGTCTGTGTCTGTATCGTGCTACTGTGTAATGTCCAACCTGAATTAATACAGCCGGAGCAGATGCTAAATGACTGTATCCAAGTCACTTGTGTCCTATTTTACACTTCACTTCATTATCTGTGTGAGGCTGTGTGAACATTTGATATCCATTTTGGAGTCTCACCATATGCCCTCACATTTATAGGCTATAAATCCATAATCAACTACTCAGTTGATACTGGTATTGCTTCTTTCAACAGCATACATGAGAGAAAGCATTTGGAAATAACCTTTATGAGTAAACGTGCTTACGTGAATGACTGCTGCAGAATCTGAAATGTTGTTTCACGTAACACTACCAATGGGGAAAAAAAAGGGAAGTCGGGGACTGACTAAAGATATTCGATACTTTATGTGAACTTTTGGGAGAGTCCTCTATACCCATGAGCTCCATTCACAGGATTTGAAACAAAATCTCCAAATGTGTGTACAAAACTTGTTTCATTACTGCATAATTTCCTGTAGGAAAAATAATGATTAAAAAACCCTTTCAGAATTGCCTGTCTTTTAAAAAAGAGTCCCTTTTGTCTGTTGAAGATCAAAAAGTAAGAAGCTATGTTATTTTCTCCCATGCATTCCCTTCCCATAGGACATTCAAACACCTCATACTTTTCCACCCTTTGTCCTGCAGTTCTTACTTTCTTAAATGAGCTCTTCTTCCCTTCCTGTTCTCCTGTTTCCAAAGTAAAAGGTTTGTTAAAACACTATATTCAGTTCCCTGTTCCCCCTCCTGCCCTATTAAATACAGGAAATGTCATTTCTGATGATTGGTAATTCTCCATAAAGAATTTTTTTCTTCATCATTAGCAATCTTGTGGTGAAATGGGGCAGCTTACACCTCTCTGAGAAGACTTCTGTAAATAATACTCTTGGCAGCAGTCACAGATACCCTAATTTTCAGTGGTTTTGAGGCTGCAGCTTCCATTTGCTTTGTACCGTCCTCATAGCATAGCTTGGTCACCTAAAGTGAGTTTTGTATTGTAGAAGAGTAGTAAGGCACAGTATAAACATGAAGAAATTGCTTTGCCTTTTTATTCCTCAGTATGTTCCAGAAAATGGGTTTTAATAATGGCAACCCCTCTGAAGTACTGTCAAGATTAATAGAGTGCTGAAAAATGCTATTTATGTAAATAGGGTAGATCCTGTTATGCATCAAAGGCCTCCTCTTGAAGGACTACATGATTAATCTTTACTTACATGAGTAGCTGTGCTTATTCCAGTAGGTTACAGTATTGTTGCAGGGCAATATCTAGTTACATATAAACAGGTTATTCACGACTTTGCTGTTCACATGAATGCTTTATTCCGCTCTGTCTCTTTAAGAAATTGAATCTTCATTGACTTACAGATGACTGTATTGGATTCATAAAATAGTCTTTCACTTCTCTCTGGGCATATGCTGTATCATGAATTGTCTCCTTAGAGACAGCAGGCCACCTCATTATGGTTACAATAGACAAATTCCTAAGCATGTGGTCGGCTTTTATGGCCTTGACTTGTACATTTTTTTTACCTCAGAGACTTGCCACTCATGTTGACACAGATTTGTTGTGTGTGATGAAGTGATAAAATCAATGAAGAGGACACATGTGCTTCTCTAGCTTTCAGAAAGACTTTATTATTTATTGTTTGTTGTTGTAACTTAAATCCACTCAACAATTTTCTGCAAAGGTACATTTACTTTTTGGATTTGTTTTATTCTGCCTGCAGCTTAGAAGTTGCTCTTAGTGCATACTGTACGTGTTAGATTTCCAAAAGTTGCACTGGAAAATTGAGTGAATATAAATCTATGTGTCTTGGCAAGAACTATACCCGAGGGGTGGGGAAGAAGCATTAAGTAAACCGTTTTAGAAAAACAAGCAACCTGAATGCCAGGCATTCCTGTGTTATTCCTATTATCTTTCTCCCCCCCCAATATATTGCTATTTAAAGGGATTAGGAGAGCCAAAAAATATTTTTCTATCCTTCTATTTTAAGACATACCAGTAACCAGAACTCTATGATAAAATTTCATCATTATTTTTGGCAGTTAAAAAAAAAGAAAAAAGTGAAACCCACCTGTTTATAGTAAAGCACAAACAAAAAAAAGTTACTGTGACAGGGACTTAAAAATGAGAGCGTAATTTCTGAGGAAGCTGAAAGTCTATGGCACCCATGGATCCAGGCACCTGAGAAAAGTACAAAGCAGTCATTTTTTTGGAGTCTAAACTTTTGTTTATATCAGTACATTCCAGAATAGTGACAAATTTTGCATTTAATTTGCAGGCTTTGTTCAGCTTCTCTCTCTCCCTCTCTCTCTCTCTCTCTCTCTCTCTCTCTCTCTCTCTCTCTCTCTCTCTCCCTGCTTCCTCTTTTATACAAGAGGAAGACAAGAGGCATGTAAGAGCAAATGACTGGCAACTAGATAAGGAAAACAAGAACGAAGCATTTTCAGTTAAACATGCCTTGTCAACGCAGAAAGTAAATTTATTGAAACAATCTAGAAATGGTCTGGATGATAGAAATTATACCACAAGCATAAATGGTATGGCCATAGAGAATTTTGCCAACGCCCCTTTAATAGAACCAAAGTTCAGTTATACATAAGAAAATATTTGAAAGGAACTTTTGTAGAAAGTAGATTTTTATTGAACACTACAGAAGTATTTGTAGGATTGAGAAAATCTTGCGTAAAGTATCTTAGTCCATAGGTTTTTGTGTTAAGGTGTTCCTTGAGTCATTTCCTCTGGCTGTAGACTCAGCCCTAAAGAACAAGGGAACAAGCTGTATTTTGGATGCATTTATAATCAGCCTGGGTTGGTGAGACTCTCATTGATTTGGTAAAATAAGAGTAACTATTAGCATTTTTGTGTTATTTGCAAACATTTTTATGGAATAAGGATATTTTCAGCAGCTGTAGATTGCTGGACCATTTTCAAATGTATCCTTCTTTAACTGGAAGAGTGACATTAGACAAATTACTTGTCTTTTTCTTGCTTCTCACATATGGCTCAACTTAGTCCATGTGACACGCAGAGTCCATTCAAATGTAATTTGATGGGAGCACTGGAGAGAAATGGAAAAATCTGATTAAAGTGATTTTTGAGACTGAATCTGACTGGCAGATCACAGTGTAGGTTACTGGCTAGTATATTTAGATGGTTTTGTTTGATAAACATATAACTGATTACACTCAATAAGTTAGTCTGTCAAAATGTAGATTTTGAAGAAGAAATACGTAAAGCAATGAAAAACAGCTGGCTCAAACTTTACATCAGGGAGACAGAAGAAATGAAAAATTTGAGAGATGATGAAAAAAGTCAAACTTGCTGGAAGACTGACCTCTGCATTGATTGAGGGCATCTGACCACTGATTTTTAAGATAGTGTTAAAAAATGGTGTCCTGCTCAACTTCTCTCTACCCCAGGACATGCACTACATCTTGTTTTCATTATCTTTGATTAACCAAGATTTTTACACTTGAGGACCTTGCTACTGAGATACAAATATAGACCATTGTAATGCATCATTTTGCTGAGAGCTGAATATGGTGGCATCTCAGAAGCAGTAGCTGGTGCAGCATGCAGAAGTGTGATGTGGAACATGACTATTTGAGAGAACAACACAGGTTGGAGCTCATCAAACTGCATTTGTCATCTCCTTGGTTTTTTTTTTTAATAAGTTTAAAATTAATTTTACTCTAAGGGCTCTTCTTTCCTGCCTACCCACCATGTATAATTTATCAGGAATTCTACAGTGAAAAGGTCAAGAATAAAACTCCCATTCAGAGGGATGGATTAGAAATGAGACCCAGGATCTAAACGCGTTCTCCAGAAAACAATACACCAACATCAAACCAGCCCACATTGTTCCTTGTGTCTGGTGAGACACTGCCATCAGAAGCTCTTCCTCCATTGTCACAAAACCCTTCCAATTTTTGTAAATTTTATGTGAAACAGTTGCTACATGAAAAGATTTGCATGAAGTACATCGGTATGGAAAGATTATGCAGAGCTTTTCAACTCATTTTATTTAAAAATACTCATTGCGTAAGATTTTTGGCAGATTTGGCAGATAAGTCTCGGTGAAGAAAGTGTAGAAGTAGGTTAGGGGATAAATAAAGATTCTAATGAACTGATTAACACTCTTCACCTTGTTTGTTTCTTCATTTGCGTCATCTTAGAGAATATGTAGATCTTTACAACAACAAGCCTTAAAAAGTTGCTTTTAACTTACTGTAGATGGCCTTGCTGAATCCAGTGAGACTATCTGGTAGCATGTGAAATTAGGCATGTGCATACACCATTTGTGAAGTCATGACATATTTTTAAATTAGTGACTGGAATACAGAGGCTGTCGTTCTTGATGGTGACCCACTGTGCTGTACTCCAGAAAGAGAAGTTACTTTGTCTATGAATTTCTAATAAGTTCCAAGAATAGAAATCCTGAGGTGCTCAAACCAAACCCAGTAAGAATTTCAGGGCTTGCAAAATCATGCAAAACATTTCTTAAGCAAGTCACCCCCCTCCCACCCCAACTGTGTGAAATATTTGAAGAAGAGTATGTGCATGCTGTTTAGTATGCTCTCAGTCCTTAAGAGGGACGTGATTATTCTCAATTGATGCACTTAAGTATCTACAGAATTATAAAATATTATAATACAAACATCTTGTTTTATGTTTGTCAAGTGCAACGAGGATTTGAAAAAAAAAAAAGCAAACAAAACCAAAACCCAAACCTGAGTACTAAAAATTGTACTAACCCTACTCTCAGCTTTGAGTGACTCGGCTCTTCAGTGTTTCACAGCATTATCCAATGCTTTTAGAATGATTTACTTATCAATGTATTTTGAAACAGATTTTTTTTTTTTCCCCTATTGTCTCTAGCAACAGTTTTATTGAATACTCATGTTTACTTACTGAAGTGCATTTCACTTGGAATGGAAATGCAAAACATTAGTGCAGGCTTTGTGAAATTTGCCACTTCTCTGATATGTGAAAAGTACTTGAGATAAGGACATCGTTTCAATAGTACTGGGAGGGGGGGAACCCACAAGCTCTTCAAACAAATATAGACCGTTTATTTGTCGGTGTTGTCTATATTTAACAGGCTCACTGATTCTGTATGCTTTTTTTGAGAGTTTAATTCTACTGATTTCTTCAAAGATAATATCTTTTTTCTAGCTGTACTAAGACATCTTTTTTTTTGCTTTGCTGCTTTTGTTTGTCAGTAAGAAGAATGAAAAACTAATATATCCAGGGAGCTAAGCTATGAAGGGCTGTGCAAAACTAGAATAGGTGCCAAATTTCAGGTTTTTACTTCATCAAAACATTATTTGGCTAAATCATTCGGTGTTTCCTCAGTTGACAGTTTGATACAATCATACTCTGAATTCTTGATATTTTCATTGTATAAATTAGTGAGGCCTTAAATCTCTAAATTTTGTTTAAATACTAAATAGAAATGGCATTTATGTTCTACAAAGCATTAAAACTGCTTACAGATTACTTACATCAGTGGTTTATAACCTTAGTGATTTGTGGATCCCTAAGTACTTTTCAGTGGAGGCATGTATCTCTGTGCAGCAAAGGTTAACTTACTGCAGTAGGCTTCCTTTTCATAGCAAGGTTGTGTGAACCCAAAGAGTCTGCAGACCACATGTTGAAAATTATTGATCTACATTATTTATATATGACTTGTTCACTGCTGAAGTGTTCCTGCTTTTGAGATGACTCAGTAACACCATGAAATAGTTTTCAGGAAGGAACTGGGAGAAGAAAATGTGACCCTTAAAAGGGGAGTTTTAGATCAATAAAATGTTTCCACAATTCAGGAATTAGGCCTTTTTCTGGCCAGTAATGATACAATCTCCAAAAATAAGGAATGGATGTCCGTTTTACACATGGTACGCTACTATAGTTTGTTGCCATCATGGGATCACTGCAGTTGGACAAATCGATTCAATTTGCTTGGTGGCTGCCAATCACAGGATTCCTTGTGCACTAAACTGTTTTAAAGATATTTAGATTACACCTTACTGTTGACTAAGAAGGTCATCCCAGACATGGATCACACCCACTTCTACCTTGGGCCTTCATGAATTCTAACACAATAAATTATGGGCCTGATCTTGAGATAACAAAGCAGCTTCCTGCCCCTTAAATTGAAGGTATAGGGTTCTGGGTACAGGATCCATTCCATTGTTGTTCTCAATACCAAACAAATTGAAATTCAACAAGAGCATAACACAGTTGATAGTTCTGTAGGCCAGCTTTTGAAATGTTTCTTAGTTTCTCAGGATTTCTACTAGGCGCCAGGTTGACTTCATGTTTTGGAAGTTACGAGTTATGGTAAGAATGGTAATATTTAAAGTATGAGATGCTCCTCATAATGGTGAGGATTTAAAACTGAAGGTGTGTTGGGTAAAGGCAGGTACAGACCCTGAAAAATTGTGTGCTGCTGGGGAGGTACTTGCACCTCCCAGGGCCAGTTGGCTTCACTGGTGAGCAGTTATACAGCAGGCAGGTGACCTGGGGTCTTTGAGGATTTCATCATTACTTCAGTAGTCAAAAAAATAAAATATTTTTTAAACATTTCAATGTGGATATCAAATACTAGGAAGTAAAATTAACACTTTTTTTCCTCCAATATTCATGTGAGCAAGCAGCTAATTCTCTTGGTGGGTTTCTAAGATTACATTCAGTAATGTCAGAGATGCTGAGTTTCACACAGTAGTGAAGCTGTTGTTTTTCTCAAGAGTACGTTCTTGAGAGTATATTGCTTCTTGAGCTATTCTTATGCTCTGTGTTTTCTGGGCTTCCTAATGTATCATGTTGTGACATGAAATTTTTTAAAATGTTAAGAAAACCCATTTTTTCTGTTTGGTCTGTTATTTGATCACTTTCCGTCAGCTGATTTTTACTGGTTTCAGAAGATGATAAAAATGACAATTTTGGATGCTTAATGGCTCTTTATGGAGGAGGTAGGAATAAGTAAAATGCTTATCTCTTACATATCTTAAAATGTTATTTATACTAACAAACGTTAATATGTAACATAAAGTAGTTTGTCCCAGAAAAGACCAGATGATTTGTTTATAACTATAGCATAATTCTGAAAAATTGCTTTTTAAGATGATGATGATCTAAATTTTGTTAATATATTGTATAAGCTTTTCTGGGGGTCTTGTTGCATAAGCTGCCTGTCTGTAGGCCACACTCTCTAACAGAGTGTCTATATAAGCAGTCATTCTGAAGTGCTGATTCTGTTATTTGATTTGGGATTAAACAGTCTGTTGCAAGCCATCTGTTTCCCTATGCATGTGTCCTTGAGAGGTTAGATTTCCACAGATATTGCCCCATAACTTTAGCCAGTGTTTGAAAGATCAGAATTAGCTGAGACATATGCCACTGAAATTATCTGTCTTATCCTAGAGGACTGACTGTTTTTTCGACATCAGTGCCCATGTTGGAGAAAAGTTTACTCTCTCATTGCTGCTGATTGAGAACCCTGCTGCTTTTGGCCAAATGCCATGAGACTCAGGAATGCATCCTTTGAGGGTGTTCAAAGAGTTGATGCTTGGTAAGTGCATGAAAAGTTCCCTCAGCTTTTTAAGTCGCAGCTCTCCTTGAGAACTGACCCCTACAACTGATACTGTATGACTTGGGACTACCTCAAACTGCTGCTGTTGCCCATGCAGCTTATCACTGTGACAATTGGTCAAATGATGATACGTTTTGGTGTAGGTCCAGGATTCTGAGACTCTTTGGAGACTTAAAGAAATCTTACACAATTGTACCTCACTCTTATGTGCACTGGTTTGTGTTTGTTTGTTTGTTGGGTTTTTTTCTGGGTACCAGCACATGGGTGCTGGATGTATGTGTGATGCATGTATTACTACTAAAGGACGAGTGCTGCAGTAGTCATCTAGCCCTGTCGGTTTGGTTTAGGTGTTAAAAGGAGCTTAGTCTGGAGAGTGGATGCTTGAAGCCACTGTGGAAGCCACTGCGTGATAAGCTGCCTCTCAGTACTGTGTTTTCACAGGTATAATTAGTGCAACTGCTTGAGCTTGGGATCCTCAGGATATAATTGTGTCACAAGCCGTACAGGGCCTCACAGGTCTATACCAGCCCTCTAAAAACTATGTAGAAAACCACTCAGTGAATACTGTTTCTGGATCATAAGTCCTCTTCATTTTAGCTCAGGGCTGGGAATAAATTCAGGTTTTCTTCTACTTTGGTATTCTGCAGGCATAATGATTTCAGGGCTGGTTTCATACCATAGTCTGCAACTTTATGCTACACCCTGCACTACAAACCAATTATCCATTAAACATATCAGAGTTAAATGGCATTTTTCAGCCAACAGGATAGACAGTCTTGTGCAGCATTATTTATTTTCACTTTTTTTCTACTCTTGAATGTGTTCATTTCAAGTCTTGCTTAAGATCCTAATTTCTGACACTTCTGGAAGATTGGGTTCACAATAGGATATTGTTGAACTGATAAAGCCTATTGAACCTTATGTCATTTTTTTTTTGTGGAAATTTTTTGTTCTTTAGTGTTAAAGACCGCTTTTGAAATGTTTCTGCTTTTACTCAACGATCTGACTACAGAAATACTGATGTTTCTATGTTTCTGGGTGGAAATTTGCTAGCTTAGGCATTACGCACACAGCAAATCTGCATTTGTACACACAAACCAGATGACTGGTCAAGTTAACGTTTGCAAATTGCCCTGTTTATTCCCACAAATGCAGTTTTTATGTGTGCAAAACTGATGTGCTTGCAACTTTTGTGGGTTGTATTAAGGGAAGCTTGCTATAAATGTATACCCTAAAATTTAGTTTTTGATTAAAAATACTTACTAGGCAATCCTCCTGATAGAGTTTCCCAATTTACATTTCCAGGTGAAAAGGAGGCTTTAAAACCTTTAAAAGCAGCCATGGAAACAGGCTGCACAGAGCTAGGCGGTGACATAGGGCATCACATCTAAGAGGCACATTTAAGGGGGAGCTTGTCAAGAGCAGAAAATGATGCTTGGTCTCTCTTACTACAGAAATAGTACTGGATTGCTGATGTGATCCATGACTAGAAATATTAGGATAAAAAAAAATGAGGAATTTTCATGGAAAAAAAGAAAAATCTTCTACCTTTTTTGGCTCCCCTCTTCCTCCTCTCAGAAAAGGGTTTTAGGAAGAATTGGGCAACTCCTGTAAGCAATAATTTAATTTCCAAATAATCAATGAAAGAGTATTTGAAATATTATTTAAAATGATATTTCTCTTGGATTTCAGTAATGTGCAACACATCACTACTACAAAAATAGTAGTCTAAGTTTTGAAAGATGTAGTCCTAGGCCTTAATAATTCCTGCATACAGAATACCTGGGTGTGCATATGCCTGTCTACAGGTATTTAGATGCAATTCAGTCAAAACAACTGAAATTTTGAATTGTTGGCTTTCACAAGATGTTTGCTTTTGTTTACATCTAGTAAGGCTCTGTTTAAAAAATCTAGTTTCTGTAAATTCTGAATTTGGTATCCATATATATTGCCAATTCTTTACAGTGTGCTATATTAACAGCATTATGGGGCATAGAGATAGGTATGAACTTTTTCTTCTTGAGGGATGCACAATTTTTCCACTTTTGCAGAAGTCCAGTGCAAGTATTACTTCTGAGCTGCAAGTAGCTGGCTTTCCTGTTGGTTTATGTTACAAGAGAGCATTCTATTAGTGGTCCAGTTTTTCCCTCAGGCTCTTTAGGATCTTGAATGCAGTGCAATGCTATTCCCTTCATACATAAGTACATCAGTGTTAAAATGTAAATAATTTGTAGTTTTTTAGTTAATAAATATTGCTAACAGTACTTTATGTGAGCCAGCTCAATTGTATAGTATACATTCTTAAAGAAATAGTGAAATTTAATTTGGGGAAGGAGGTTCTTAAGTTTTTCCTAAAAATTCCTAAAAAGATTTAGGCAGAGGTTGGGAACAAAAGAGACTGTTTTTCTCCACCTTCAAAATTACTACAGTACTGTATAGCAACAAAGGACTTGTTCTAAATCAGTCTCCTGTTGCCTTCTGACTGTAAGAGCATGAGTGAACCTTATGTAATGGTGACGGCTTTATTCTGCTTTCCTGGAGGCACATTTACAATTGAATGCCAGGAAGTATATATTCTGCATTCTTGAGGTATTGTGCTCCAAGGATTTGGATGCTCATCTTGTAAGTATGGAAAACAGCTGGGCAATTCAAAGAAACAGGAGAGGACCTAGTACAGACAGATCTTGTGGCTTATCTTGTGTTATTGCTGATGGGGAACATCAAAAACCTTTTTTCCCCAATATATTAATATATTGAAGGCTTAATTTAGAGAAGCTTGATTAATCTAGAGGAAAGGATACACTTCCAAGCAAAACCAGGGCTTTAAAGAAGAAACTTATAATGTTAAAAAAGAAGTCCATTAAAGAAATCATTTCATCTGTGCTGTGCTCCTGCAGAAAAATGATTCTACTCATCTTGTCTATCCTCATGATTCTTTTCCTGTCATCCTGGATTTAGTGGAATAAACTGTTTCACCTCTTATGCCTTTGAGCTCATTCTAATTTAGTTGAACTTGATTTCTAAGATTTCAGCACATTCAGGCTGGAATTTTCTCCTACCGATATCTTTTTTTTTTTGCCTCTTCCTAGCTTTTTCTAAAGCAATTTCTTCTAATTTGTGGAAGTAAGACAAATGAAAAAAAGATGATGTTCAGCTAAATGGTAGATAGACATAGGGGAAATTTATATCTGTGCAGCAAGTCCACATGAAGTTTGTCCTGTACTTATGCGTGACTTGGTGGACCAAAATGGGGGAGAAAGCTTTTACCAGATCCTTTTGTAGGGGTTAATATCCTTCTTAAAGAATATGCAGGTTGCTGGGGGATGTTGTCCTTTAAGTGTACTAAGTAATCTTAAAATCATGATGTACCAATACCAAACTGGTAATCCGCTTTAAGTAAGAGAATATAAACTCAGTTCAGAGTAATTTTTCCTTGAGTTTCTTTGGAGCACTGGATATAACAGGAATTAAAATAACTAAGTCTTATATCTGTTTAGTATTCCATTTTTTACTCTATCTTATTCCAGTACAGTTTATACATAGCACTGATAAAAATATTCCTAGCCAAGTTTGCTGCTAGCATCCATTTACAATAATATAGAGCACTTGCTTCCTCTCCATTTTCTGGAGATATTTTCATCAATAACTCTTTCAAGTTTAGTCTTAATATCTTTTGTGTGTTTTCATCTCCGCATTTGATTTATTGAGTGAATAGAAGGAAACATGACTCACCATTCTATCCTTCTGCACCTTGCTTGTTTCAGTCAGCAGGTAGAGTAGAAATGTTTCTAAATTCCCCTCTTTATTCTTAAAGAGGTCATTGCATTGTTCCACTTGTAAAGTGATGGCAAAGAATATTAAGTGACTACCTTCAGAATTAAGCACGTTAGAATATGTCAAACAAATTCTTCTAAGAACCAAAAAGATTTTCTCTGAAAAGATTCTCTACCTTGAATTTCACTTGCAATTAATTCCAAGGAAAAAAAAAGAAAAATCAGTTCCAAGAAAGTAGCAAAAAGAGCAGCCTGAGACTTTTGAAATGTTTTGAGGAGAGTGCGTTGTTTAGCACCAACAAGCAATTGTTGCTGCTGTTTCCACAGTTTTAGTAACCAGTCAGAAATGTTTTGCTTACTTTTCTTGTATGCTCTCTTCTAGTGATGCTGGTAGCTTAGAACTATTTTTTGAAGTCTTGCGCATCTTCTCTAAAGGTGGCTACATCAGATGAACATTTGCCATAATTTTTTTGGTGTTGTTTTAGTTTCATCAGTCTTCGTGGTCCCATGGCTCTGGGCGTGTAGCACAAGCACTACTGGATGACTCAATGTTTTAACTGTCAGTCACTGTGAACTACTCTACGAAACAGGCTTACCAGCTCATAAATTGAAAGCAATCCTATTTACTGCCATTTCTAGATTCATAGATTGCTTGCTACTTGTTACTGTTCTAGCAATGCTTGAGGCCAGACACTACAGTGCTATAGGTTTTTCTTGATCTTTCTTGGGTAGGGTTAGTCTTGTATGAATGCTTATAGTGTTTCATCCGATATAATGGGATTAGACCTAAGGGGTGGCTATATCAGAGCTCCTGACAGGTATCTGCGCTATATTATGTGTGGACAGGTCCAATATATTTTTTGACTTCTGGATTAATAGATTTACAAACATTATTGTTGTTCCAGCCGTGGCAAATTCTGAAGGAAACCCCCCTAGTTTGCTATGAAAATAAAATAATTATTATAGTTTGTTAATTTTGTTCTTTCAGTTGTCTGTTTTACTTATAGGTTGCTGTCTCTGTCAGCATTTTTATTCTGTTTGTGCTTTGCAGTTTGCTGAAGGTAGATGTATATTCTGAAAATAAACTTGAATCTATTAAAGTGGCTAACATACAGTGATGTCTCTGTTTTGTAAATTGAGTTCAGGCATAGGCTATCTATCTGTTTGGCAGCAGTGGAGGTGCCTTTTTGCTTGAATTTTACTGTTTAAGCTTTTAGAGTTGCTTTCGAAGGTGGAAGAGGGGTCAGGGTAGCATCAGATTCACACATTACTGTCTTTACTGAATTTATATGAATGACCTCCTTTGAAGATTGAAGAATGTGCCATGAGTATGCATAAAGCCTCTCAGACTTTGAGGAGTGTGATCTTTTGTCTTCTGTGCATGATCTTCTAGTTGGCTATTGATATGTTTTGCTATTCAGGGATGATGAATTTAGATACATTTGATTAAAGAAAGAAATTAAAATTCAGTCACCTCCACTTAATGTCAGTGCACCTGTGCTGAAGACTCTCTAATGTTGCTAAAATTACTGTGAGGTTAACTTCATAGTTTTGTTTTATTGTGTTTTGGCCATGTCACCTAGCTCTGGAACTGGGCCAACCTACACTGATTACTGTCTCTTTCTAATCTGTCTAGATTGCATCCCTCAGCAGGGAGTGTGGATGCTCATTCAGAAAAGCTTATCCAATAGGCGCCAGCATGATTAATATATATTTTCTGCTTTTCTCTAAGAATTGTGATACATAAAGGACAATCAGCTTACTCATGAAATTGCAGGCACCAAGGGGGACTTAATGCAAAAACAAGTGTATCCCATTATCTCTTTCTCATTCTGCATATCACAGCTAAAGCTATGAGAAACTAAATGCTACACTTATGGCCTAATCCAAACACTAAAGTCAGTGGTAGGTCTTCTGATCCTTAGTTAGTGCATTCAGAGCAATGAAAACAAAAAAATACTGTAGTTCTCCGTTTTCTCCTTACTGGAAATCAGTGGTGGGTATGTGAGTAGGAAACAAAGTTAGGGCACAAAGGGCAAGTGCATTTTTTCTTTACCTAATTATCCTCTTGCCTTTATTTCTAATGAACCCTTGTTTTCCCCCAATACAGCTAAAAGAAAACATCAAACATATAGCCTTTTCTGCAATTGGAGCAGTGGTAGCATTCTTGCAGATGAGTAAGTGACATATAGGTGTGATTTTATTTATTAATTATAAATGCTAATTAGCTCTGCTTTTTTGAAAGATGGCTTACAAATCACAGTATCACAGTATCGTCAGGGTTGGAAGGGACCTCTGGAGATCATCTAAGTCCAACCCCCCTGCCACAGCAGGGACACCTACAGCACGTTGCATAGGACAGCATCCAGGCGGGTTTAGAATGTCTCCAGCGTGGGAGACGCCACACCCTCTCTGGGCAGCCTGTGCCAGTGCTCTGCCACCCTCAAAGGAAAGAAGTTCCTCCTCATGTTAAGATGGAACTTCCTGTGCTCGTTTGTGCCCGTTACCTCTAGTCCTATCACTGGGCACCACTGAAAAAAGACTCTTCTCATCTACCTGGCACCCTCCCTTTAAGTACTTATAAGTATTGATAAGATCCCCCCTCAGTCGTCTTTTTTCTAGACTAAAAAGCCCCAAGTCCCTCAGCCTTTCCTCATAAGAAAGATGCTCCAGTCCCCTAATCATCTTTGTAGCTCTTTGCTGGACCCTCTCCAGCAGTTCCCTGTCCTTCTTGAACCGGGGAGCCCAGAACTGGACACAATACTCCAGATGCGGCCTCACCAGGGCAGAGTAGAGGGGGAGGATGACCTCCCTTGACCTGCTGGCCACACTCTTCTTGATGCACCCCGGGATGCCATTGGCCTTCTTGGCCACCAGGGCACATTGCTGGCTCATGGTCATCCTGTTGTCCACCAGGACTCCCAGGTCCCTTTCCGCACAGCTGCTCTCCAGGAGGTCAGCCCCCAACCTGTACTGATGCATGGGGTTATTCCTCCCCAGATGCAGTACCCTACACTTGCCTTTATTGAACCTCATCAGGTTTTTTTCTGCCCAACTCTCCAGCCTGTCCAGGTCACGCTGTATGGCAGCACAGCCTTCCAGCGTGTCAGCCACCCCTCCCAGTTTTGTGTCATCAGCAAACTTGCTGATGGAACACTCTATCCCTTCATCCAGGTCATTGATGAGTATATTGAACAGGACTGGACCCAGTACTGACCCCTGAGGGACACCATTTGTTACTGGCCTCCAACTGGACTCTGCACCACTAACCACAACCCTCTGAGCTCTATCTGTCAGCCACTGTTCAGTCCACCCCAATCTTTCTATCTGTTCAATCTTTCTATCTCAGAGCATTTGACCACACTACCACTATACTTTACAAGTGCTTGGTGATTTCTTTAAATTCTGTGTTTAACCTACCCAAATTTGAATAAACAATTCACATATAAAGCTATTACTAAAAATTATAGACTGTACATAAACCCCACTTTCTCATCCTGTGCCATGACAATTTATAACAATGGAACACTTGTGATACTTTATTTTTCTATCAAAAATGAAATATGTTACTCCCCAGGCAAGTAAAATTTTGAGATGTGGAAGTGATTATTGAATTCTCTCTCTCAAATAGAAAGCTGGATGGAAATGGAGAGCTCCTGTTGACTCAAATATGAAATGAACCAAAAGTTTCCATTTAGCTGGGTGGGAAAGCTTCTGAATGTGTAAATCCTGTTAACAGTAACAAGAGTGGTGTTATTTTAAAGCTATGCAAATAGCTGCTTTTGCGCTTTCTTCCTGATACTGTTGTAACGGGGAGGGGGGATAAAATATATTTTTATATATATATATAGTGCTGATCTTGGCAGTGGGAAAAAATATGAAAGAGAGAATTGACAAAAGACATTTCTCTGGAGGGTTTTTTATGTCTCTTCATTCCTCCTCTTCTGGCTCCCAATGTCCTTGGTTGGCTTCTCCATTCAGCTGGGGAGCTCTCAGAGTGAATTATCTCTTTGGCTGTAGGGCCCTACCAGCCAGCAGCTGCCCGACCTGAGTCAGTTTTGCTTATATCATGGGGGAAGGAATCTTTGCATCAGGCCTGTGAATCTGTGAGTCTAATTTTTTTTTTTTTCTGCCAATGAAAGCATAGATAATTCTAGCCATTTTTATTTTATTAAAAAAAAATGCACAATGAAAATAGAATACATAGCAAAGGTACCAGAAAATAAGGGGCATTTCTTTCATTATTTTGTAAGTTTCAGGGTTCTTAAGAAATACTTGTTCAATTTTTTTGCCTATAAGCAAACATGAACATCAGGAGGCAGCTCTGATGCACAGCTGGCAGCTTGCAAAACATATACAATATGGGCAGTAAGATAAGGTGCAGGCTCATTAACTTAAGAAACTAATATTAGATGCCTGGAATTTAAGTAGAAAAGCACAGCAATCACTTTATTTGAACCTGTGAAATACACACAAACATATGCATATATGATATACAATTTATTTATGTATATCTATATGTGTATGTGTGAATATGAAAATATATTAAGCACTGCATTTTTATAAGCTCTTGCTATGCCTGTATTGAAAAACAGTATTTGATGTTTTCCCTACTTGCATCTTTTTTTTTCTTTTATGTTAAAATTAATTCTTTTTGTCTTGAGGGATAAAGATAGGACTTTTTTCCTTGGTGTGGTTCCAATAGAAGATAACTTGATGCTTATAACAGCTTGTCAGTCTGAGAACTGTTAAAATAAGGCTGAAAGAAAGAAAAGCTCCATTTACTGTGGAAACCCCTAGTGGGATGAAAACTATAGTTCGTTTCTTTGGATAACAAAAGACACTTCCATGTCCTCCTCACTAGCAACTTTTTCTTTTTTTTTTTTTTTTTTTGACACAAAAGGCAGAATGAGGGGGCAAGCAATACCCTTAATTATAACCTCCTTTTCCTGAGAATTTTATCCTACTTTGCTTGCTCTAGCTTAGCAGGACATCCTGCTCTATTTCACTGGAGTAATAAGAAATATGATTAGGGAGCATGAGTAAAGGGTTAATTTTTCCCCTTTGGATGCTGTGTGCAGTGCTTGAGGAAGGACAGCAATATGCAATGCAACTTTGACCTTCTCATTGTTCTGTAATGTCATTGACTTGGTTACTCCTGCATGCTTTCACAGCCTCAGCAACTTGCGCTGTGGCAAGGAGGGGTCATCTGTGACCAGCCAAAACATGGAACATCTTGAAGGATAAAAATAATAATAATAATAATGGGTTATTCTAGGCCTCAAAATTGAGGTATTGTGCTTGTACAACAAGAACAAGACAAGGAAAGGATGTGGCATTCACCTGTTTTCACAAGTTTGTGTTGGGAGGAGGAGCAAAGTTAACACAGTTTACTGTTTTAGGAGTAAATCTTGCTTTACAAAACTATAAATAAATTATATATATACACACATGTATGTATCGTTGTCATTGTTGAAGATGTATATTTTGTCATCACCTTCACTGTTATAAAATGAAGTTAACATCTTGAGCCTGCTGAAATAATTGTCATATTTCCTGGAGGGGAAAAAAAATAGAGTGGAAGAGTGGTCTGTTTTGTCTCTTTTAACAATCTTTATATCATTAAGTTCTTCAACGTTCTTGCTGCTACTGCTCCTTTTTTGTTCTCTTTTAATGTTGGTGTCATTGTCATGAAGGGGTAGGATAAAACATACACTAAGATCAAGGTTAGGGGGTGGAGAATTTTGTTCTGACACCTCTGTTCTGAGGCCTGAGGAATGATCAGGAAGGGTTTTTCTTAATCTTTTAAAAAAGGGCATTATGCGCCAGGGAATGGGTGAGTAGGAAGCCCAAAATGCGGTAGTGGAAACAGAAGCAACCCTTCAACTTCACTTTAATAATCTGAGTTTTCCGCAGATACAGGTTTGCCGTCAAATATATATGCACAAGTTATGCATTATCTGTAATGGCAGAATCTGCAAACACAGAATTGCTGTAAATTAATCTTTGTGGGGAGGGAGTTAGAAGAAAATGGTTGGTGGTTAAGGAAAACCCTAAATGAAGAGGGCAGGTTTCTTCTGGTCTGATACCAAAGGACTACTTTTTATTTCTGAAATGTGAGTTTTAGAGTCACCTACCTGCTTTATGTATAGTTTATTCTACAGTGCCACTCAAAAGGATGCTATCCTGAGCTGCATATCAGTGATTGAACAGGAATCTTTACTGCTAAAGATCTGAGATAAAGCCCCAAGTTCTGCAGTTACTGGCTGTAACAAATGCAAATGACATGCACCACAAAGAAGAAGCTGGCATAGCACCTAGTGTACCAGAATGGATCAGTTACCTGTTCTTCAGTGAAGTAACACTTACATGCTACATTCTTAGGAATAGCATCCTTTTCCTTTACAAAGTTTACTTAGGTGGTTGATCACAATAGGAGGCTCCTTGTAAACACACTAGCATAGTATCAACTATAGGGAAAAAAAAAAATCAATTGGAAGACAACTTTCAGCTGGGGCAAAGTTAAGGAAAGCAGTAATGCAGGTTGCGTTGGTTGTCTTGTCACCTTTTTTCCATTCTCAAACCCAAATTATTTCATATTGGTATGAAGATATCACCGGGATTTACCAATGTATTTTGGGTGCATGTTCTTGGTTATACCTGACTTCGCACATACAATACATGCAAAATTTTACCTAGTTACTGCTCCACCCTAACATTCTCCCAGAAATCAGTGGTTCCATAAGCATCATCTGAAAAGTGCTTTACTGCTGACTCCTAAGACCCAAAAAGCAATAGTTTTGGAGATAGGCTCAGAGCATGGGTGTTCTCTCTACTAGTTCTTACTATCTCGGTTTGTGAGTTTTATTCTATTTTCATGAGAGTGAAGGTATTTCCTATCAAGTCAAAGGTGGTGTAGAGTTATGGTTAATGCTGTTTATTTTTGTGCTAATAATAATTTAAAACAAACATATTTCAGCGTGGCAGTGTGCTTGGCACTTTATTTACGAGAAAGATTGAAGACATGGTTCTCTCTGTATGAAGATCTTAAGCTAATACCTATTATGTATGCAGTCAAAATTCAGTTCAGAATGAAAGGTGTGTATTTGTAGTTGAAAAAGCAGTAGTGAATTTAATAAGCTAACTAAAGTTATGCTAAGTAACTGTGCTTTCCTGTTTGGTTGTGAAATTAGGCAACATGACATTCAAGAGTAGTGACAGAAATCTGACCATACATGAAATTTTCTGGTGAAGAAAATTATCTGAAAAGTTCTGTAATGCAGCCAATTCAGTTGGTTTATGGTAGTACCCAAAAAGAAAACTAGGACTGTCAGAAGCTGCTGTACGGTGACCTCTATCAAGTAGAATTACAATATTCTGCAATATCATCCAGGAAAGCTGTGCCACGTTCTTCAAAATTTTTGACAGTTTTGGAAGATAGAGTCATTGAGGTACCATGTTAAATGCAGTCTAGAGGGCAGCTTTCTCTCACAAGATTATCTGCCTTGCATGCAATTTATCTCAGCCACACTAAATCACTGAGTTAAAAATTAGTCTGAAATTATTGTGAATTGATACCTGGTGTAGCAGATGTCTGCATAGTGTCCACATTTGTTTTATTTGAGTTTGAATTATGTGTCCCCAGAAAAAAAAAAAAGCCTTTGAAATATTTAACCTTGGGTTTTATGCACTTCTTACCTGTTTGATTTGTGGTGTTGTACTTTTGGATGTCAAAATTAATTAGTCACAAATTATACAAGTTCTCCTAATATCGACACATGCCAGACTTTGAAATACGACCTTCAAAGAACTTGCAATTATTTTGGTTATTAACATCAGCCAATTGCTGTTAAGATACACCAATGATGTACACTTGTACGCTGAAATTTTAAAACCAACTAATGCATGAACAAGTTGTTCATTTATCGGAAGTGCATCTACAAATGTGTTTGTGCGAGTAGACATCTGAAATTTGGGCCTATGGAATGTGAAAGATTTTTTTTGTCTGCCTTGCTTACTGATTAAGAGTAATAGGTTTTTATCTGAAAATTTGGCAGAGAGTTAAGATAAAATGGGAAAAATGGCAGGAAAATTGAGTCCTAAATAATGCAATGTATGTGAAAAACATGGTGAAAATTTTGTGTTATAGGCAAAGTCTGTTAATCTCAGAAACATGCAGGCATTAACTTTCATCCTTTCAATGGTGCCTCTTGTTTGCTAGACAAGCCCATGCCAGAAACCATTGCAAGTTCCCTAAAGCTGCTATGAACAGCCTTCAAGCATGCATGCAATATAAGTGCTGTGGTATGTGTTCAAGATGATAAAGTACATATTTTAATACAAAGTAAATATCACTGTGCTTAGGGCATTGTATATTCCTATGTGAATTTCTTCTTCTGTCATCTGATCATGGTTTCTGTTTGAATCCGATGTGTTAGAATTGCAGACAGTGTTATTGCAATCAGAGATACAGATGCTTATAAATGTAATTTTAATTTTTTTTTTGTACATTCTGCTGGTGTATGGTCTGTAACTATATTTTGGTTCTGCCCTATTACATATAACTGCATAAACCGTGAAAAGTTTTAGCTGGTAATTGCTAAAGTTCACAATTGCAATATTTTTATTCTTGGTGAGGAAGAGGGGGGAAAACCGAAGGATTTTTCATGTCTCTCAGATCTATTGGCCTATTCTCCAAATGGCAGGTTCCTGACTGATCAACCATACCACCTGCTACTAAAGCTCAGTAATATTAGTCTGTGCAATGGTTTCATTCTCATCTCACACCTCAGAGATCTTGAGCTCAACCCCAGGCATCCCCTGTGTGTTTAAATCAGCTTAACGGCTCATACAGTGTGCTGATTTCCTTGTAGGCCTCTGTTTTCTCAAAAAGTGATCACCTTTTGCCAATGCCCTCAGGATTAAACAGGGCAGTCCGGTTTTCCTTTTCTGCATTGGCTATACCTTTGTAGTCAATAAAAGACTAACTAGAAAAGAATCAGCTGATGAGAGAATCAATCTTCTGGAAGCCTCCCCACAGTTTTCTCATCATTTTTGTGCCGTCTGTCATCTCAGATTGTAAAATGGAAACCAAAACTCAGTATGTGGGAAGACTTTTAGTGCTCCTTGTTAACAAAAACAGTAAGACCAGGGGTTTTGATCTTATGAGTGTATAGGTAAACAGTAAGCTGTAAGTGTGCACTCTTGAAGTAGCTTTTCCATGTTTCTAATGGAGGTCTGCAAAAAATTATCAAAGAAGTATCACAAAGGTCTCATAACATACTGTAGTGTAGATATCCATTCTGAGTGGGTCAGGTTAAATCTGAAGTTCTTCTATATAACAATACAGGGGTATCTTACAGAACAGCTGTACCATTTACCATGGTATAAAAGCCATATAAATAGAAAAGGACTGCAAAGTGTAAGTGAAGTTTTTTTTTCCCTTTAGCTACTTGCAAAGTTAAAACGGTGGTCTGTCTTGATAACTAGTATTACACAACAAATTTTAAGCTTTTTGAATAATAGCCCACTTCAAGATGGTTTGTAATGACAGATGGACCAACTTAAAAAAGAATTGAAGGTTCATCATAATCATCATTCTTTACAGTTCTACTTTTTTTCATTCAAATGTTTCGCAGTAATTTACAAATATTAATTCAGTGTTATAATCACCCACCCACGAAGCAGGTCAGCATCCTAGTTTTACAGAAGTTCAAAGGAGGGTACCAAAAGGTTAAGAGCTGTGAGGAATTAAGGGGTCTGTTGGTATGCACCATAAGGCTCATGCTGGGGACTCTATTTTTTCCACATCATACTTTAAACTTCATTTGGAACTTCTTTACTTTGAGGGTGGCAGAGCACTGGAACAGGCTGCCCAGAGAGGTTGTGGAGTCTCCCACACTGGAGACATTCAAAACCCGCCTGGACGCCCTCCTGTGCAGTGTGCTGTAGGTGTCCCTGCTGTGGCAGGGGGGTTGGACTAGATGATCTCCAGAGGTCCCTTCCAACCCTGACCATTCTGTGATTCTGTGAAGTCTGATTTCCTTCCCTGGACTCAAAATCCAGGGATGAGTAACAGAATGTGCAGTGGGGTTACGTCAGTGACTGGTTTGACAGTCATGCAGAAGTACGGAGAGGCAGAAGTGTTTAACTAGCATCACATAAAGTAACACAGGTGACTCCATCACCATCTTCAAGAAATGTCCTCTTTCTCTGCAAGTGCTCTGGGCATTGACATAAGGTTCCCTATAGAAGGGAAGCTCTTAAGCTTTGCACATTCTGAAAAAACCAGGCAAGCATAACTTTCTTATGGTGAAGGCCTATGGCAGAGCTTGGCCACTCTCTCTCATTTGCCTGGCAATTGGACAGTGTATCTTATGTTGATGACAAGGTTTAAATGTATTACCTGTGGTTCCTTGTTTTACTGGCAGTGCAAAAAATGAAATACAAATCTCTGTCCAATAAAGATGGAGAACTGCAAGAATTAAGGCACTGCCCTCTTGCAGGTTTTAGTTAGCTAAATCACAGCTAGTAGTTAGGAAACTACTAAGAACAGGAGTATCAAATACAATTTGTCACCAGCTGTACATGTTGCTCCACTTTTATGTGAAAAACATAAAGGTGAAGAAATGGGGCTTTCCGTTGGGAAAGAGGATGACATGGGTTATAATAGTTTGTAGTTTCTAGGGGAGTCTACTTCACAGTCTTGAACCAACACCTGAGAAATTCAGAAACATGGTAAAGAGCTACCTGGCTCTGTTCCTCCTTTAACAGAGATTTGGACTATGAAATATTTAGCAGGTATTGGCTCACTTAAAAGCCCAGGAGACATCATTCCAGAGCAGATGAGCCTCCCCATTAAGAATGTCTGAAAGCTTTCAAACCAACCTTCATTTATTTCAAAGCTACAGAAATATTGATGGGTTGGGTCTCAGCAATGTATTCCACAAATATATAGGGATCTCTTTGTTTGGGGCATGGTGCCACCATGATGCACATAACTGTGATAGCTTTTCATAGCAGCCATGGATTGCTTCATTCCTTGGCAACTCCAGATGGTAACTGATTGTACAGAGTTGTTTTTATTCCTGTTTCAGAAACCTTTGCTAGAAAATTTCTTCTAGAGGATGTACCTGTTGAAGGACACCCATTTTTAGGCAATCACTTCAGGGCTCTTTCAGGGGGAAAAAAATATTTTTAACCACTAGTTTGCTTGCTGTCAGGATTACTTTTAAAGACAGGAGAAACAAGAATTGTAACAATTGCATGGGGCAAGGTAGCAACACAGTTTGGGCTGCCATGAATGTTGGTCTCAGCTTCTAATCCAGCTGCTGGATTGATGATACCTACTCTAGTAAAGCCCACTGTCAAACCCCAGGACACCTGGCAGATGTGTACAAAGCAGGTTTTGATTATAAAGATCCTTTATCTTTTAAATCTTAAAGTATGCTGTCATTCAGCATTAGTAGAAATTTGCTTTGCAGACATCTCAGCTCGCCATCTGCCAGGTGGCTGCTCTCTTTTCTTACCCTGCTGAATCAAAGTTTCTCAAAGGATTGTTACAGATTTAACTGCTGGTCAAAGAATCTCTCTCTTCAGGGCCACTTCAGGTTCAGGACACTACAATTATGCTCTGGAATGCTGCCTAGATCATCTTATTTTGAAGACAATCTGTTTATCTTAGGTTTACATTATTTTTGTACACATGCTGGGAAGTTTTTTCTGAATTAGTCTTAAAATTTTATCTACATGTTGAATCTACAACTTACCAGATCCATGCTCTGGGAGAAAATATCATACGTGCTAAATATACCCCCTGCAAAGTTGTTCAACTTGTTGTATTAACTATTTCTAGACACAGCCAAATATTCTGTTTTGAAGAGGCACTTCAAAACATATCAAAAGAGGTAATACGGTTTATCTCATTTTGTAACCTGGTAACAGGTATACTACCCTAAACATCAAACCTAACTTTATCAGTGTGCAAGTAGCATGTTCTTGACTCAAGCAGCAAAATCAGAATCTGCAAAGGAGTGTCGCAGAATAACTCATCAAAATTTTTACTGGAAATATTTTCATTCAGGAATACGTACTGATATTTTTCTTATGGTTTAGTGAGCAAATGAACTTTATCTTTAAGATTGTAATGTTTAGATTACCAGCGCATGGATGGATCTCCTAATATTGCAAATACTATTTGGCAATCTGCCATTGATTTCCTTTTGCAATAAATCTCTCTTAACCTCATAGACATTGTACATCTAAATCAAGACTGACAGAAGTTGGAATAGCCTCTATTTCCTTTTGAGCAGATAAGGACCCACCAAGGTGCAGTGTGTTTGGCATTATTCTATATTCTATTTACCATTATTCTATAATGTTCTGTAAGATAGATAATTTTCATAAAGTATAGTGAAACCAGGACATATAAAATATTTGATTCATTAAAATAATTGAAAATTTGGGCTCTCTACATGGTAAACAAGAAGGACAGATTTTCCTTAGAGCTGCAGTTACAAAGATTGGACTGGAATACCACAAGAAATGTTGTCTTCATAATTTTGTTCCCGGTCTGTTGAATTTATTACTTTCTTCCTTACCTGTAAAACAAAACACAAGAAACCCAATCTCCAAAGAGTAACAGTGGGAGGTGCAACTCTCAGGTCCGTGACCTGTTGTCAGCCCAGCTCACCCTTTTCAGAGGAGTATCAAAATTTAGACAGAAAGAATGGAATGGGATCGTCATCTACTCACCACTTTTTTGGCTGTTTGACAATGGTTATAATGCGTATCTCTGACTTCTGCATAAAGGTCTTGACAACATTTAGTGTAAGAATTTCCTGTCACAGTTTTTACCTTCTGTAAATTGGTTAGTTTTATGCAACTTGTTAAACTTACCTTTCTCTCTGTTGTACTACATGAAACTGACTTGTTCGGGGCAGAACTTAAGATGAAAAATATTCCCAAATCAAAACCCTTTCCAGATTTGCTTTTGCTTGTCCCAAGGTAATTTTCCTGCTGCAAATGCTTTTCTTGGATAGCTTACTCAGAATACGCTCTCTTCCTATTGCTAATCCAACCTTATGTGCCATGGCATCAAAGACCCCCACAATTCACTCCTTGGAATGCTCAGAAGCTAACATCCAATTAAACCCAGAAAAAGTCTTCCATCTCCTGAGCACGCATATCGTAGAGGACCTAATTTAAAACCAGCTAGTGTATAGGTTTATATTGTGAGGCATCTTTTCTGCATGCAAAGCAGTCTTGATAAAATGAGATACGTACGTAAGCACACAAAATCTCTAGGTATAGCTCAATTAATTGAAGCTAGAATTGTTCTTTGGCTCCCCATGAGTCACATATCATGGTTTTCACTAGCAGGCATTTGCTACGATGGCTATCATTTCCGTAGTCTCATCAGAGAATAGTTGTCCAGGTGTGTTCATTGCAGTCTGGTGTCCATTGGCACAAAGGCACAGGATTAGGAGTGCAAAAAACAAGTCATTCCTACACTGGAGGGAAAAAAAATGAATAATGTGAAGAAACAACTGAATGGAAAAGGATTAGCATTTACTCTGTGTAACAGTCAGTCCAGATTGCAGAAATAATGGTGTACCTGTCAATCATTGGCTTAGCTAAAACGTTGCATGCATCAACATCTGCCAGCATTGTCATGTGGAACCTTTCAGAACATTATGTAAAGAATAGAAATCATTGCTAAAAGTGTCTTTATTTTTCCCTTGTTTGAATATTTCCCACATATAGTAAATATAAAAAGATAAACTGAACGAATGGAATGCGGTAAGGATGGGGGAAGATAATATAAAAGACAGGCTAGGCAATACAGAGTCTCCACAGCAGAAAATGAATGATGGATTATGAATTTGTTTCAACTATGTTATGTAGAGTTGAAATATTCTGAACTGCTTCTGTGTGTAAGGTAAGCATAGTTTAAGTTAATGTCAGGATTGCATCACTGCAGCCTTTGGGAACAGAGGCATATTTTTGTATTATGTAAGAAATGTGGGTGTTTTGCAGGTACCTAAGTGCAGGAGATGATCTGCAAACACTCTCCCTTAGCAGACAGGTAAACTGACTTGTTAGCAGGATGAGCTCTTGCGTGCTGAAGTGTGTGACACTCCTTCTCGGAGCACCTTCATCTACTGTCTAGTAAATAACTGTTGGATGTTTTCACATGAGATAAAGCAACAATCAAGAAAGACTGTTCTTGGTCAAAAATTGTATTTAAAATTTGTTGGGAAATTACATTTTGCTGAATTCAAACAGATTTGTGACAAAGGATCAGTTTTGATTTCTCATTCTCATTTTTGTGGGGAGAATATGCCTTATTTTGTCAAGAAAAAAATCAGTTTGGGCTAAAAATTCTGTATTGTTCAAAAAGACAAATTAGTTATAGCAAAAACCAAAACCAAGCTAGGTATTTCAGATTGTTAAAACAAGGAATGCTTCAAGTAGGTAAATCTGATTCGCTTTGTTTCTTAATATGAAAATAGTGGTTTTTATATTTCTGATTTGGGAATTAGAAACAGCCTGATATGGAAAAAAAAAATCTTGAAAGTTCTGTCAGGGTAAGAAAACAGCTTTCTATCATTTTCTTCCCATTATAACATGTTCTGTTTTGGAGATGGGTTGCTTTCTGGTTTTATGTCACCATTTCCACTGACAAGCGGAGAGACAGACTGTTGCATCCCCTTTCCTTTCAGGTTTAATACCAAGTATTAATTAAAATATGGTTAACCTTTAAAAAAAACTCATATGTCAAGTTTCAGAGGTAGAAAAAGCTGCTTAATGCAAAAACAAATTTTGTTTTCCAGTTGTTTCGGAAAAGTATTTCTGGCAACAAAAGCTGTGATAATTTGATGCATGCAGCAGCGATGCCCAAGGAACTACTAAAACCCAAACATTAACAATGGCAGTTATTTTTCAAAATTAAAAAGAAAAAGTCCTTATCACCACATTCAGAGTCTTGTCTTTCCAATCTGTCTGTGCCTCTGTGCAGTAGAATAAGAGTAGTTTTTCTGGTTCGGTATCCTTTTTGTTCAATACCTCTACATTTTCCTCTGACACGAATACAAGCAAGGAGATGCTTGTGAGCTGTCCCCTTTGCTTTTAGCTCTCTTTTCTTGGTCTTTTCTCTAAATCCCTTTGGCTTCACCTAAATTCCTTCTCTTGCCAGCTCTGCCTTCTCTTGTTTCCCTCTAGCCTCCACATACCCGTTTCACTTCTCACAGCTGTCCTTGTATCTACATGCTTTTTTTTTCTTGCCTCCTTCCCCCTTATTGCTGTGAGTGCTTCTTTGCATAGGAGATAAAGAGACAACCTCACCAAACAACTGTGCATCAGCGATGCAGCAGCTTCAGCTCACTTTGAAAGGGACTGTGAAAGAGCAGAGAAGAGTAAGGAAAAAGGTTATGGGTTAAGCGTCCTAAAAGTACTGAGGAAAAAAAAAAAGGGATGGCCAATCAAGTTAAGGAAAATGAAGAAAAAGAGAATATTTGGGAGGAGAAAAGAGGAAAACCAGAGTCACTATAGGGAAAGAGAAAAGAGGTGGTGATGAGGAGAGGAGGAGAAGAGAAAAAGGGTGGCAGGCAGGATGAATTCAGTGTGATGAAACCTTCCAGTAGAAAGTAAGGTAGAAAAGATAGGAGCCATAGAGATCCCACTACATGATTTTGTTCCTTTTTCTTGTTCCTACATTTCTGCTTCCCCTGCTTAGCACTAACTCAGAGCCAGGGAGAGGAAACATATGCAGGGGATTCACTCAGATTTGGTATGCTTTTTTTGGCTGGCTTTTTTTCCTCCTCTTTTCTTTTTCTTTTTTTTTCCTCTGGTATTGCACTTGCTCTGTGCTAGTGGAGATCCGTTCTGCAAGGTCATTTGACTGTGTTCTCAGAATTGCTGAATGGTGCATTGATCTCATAACTATTCAGTGACTGTAGTTACTTCTGAGGTTTTGTTGCTTTGTATCAATTTATTTAGAATGTTATGAAGTACATGATGAAAATATTGGAGAGTGTGGTGAAGCACTGAAATAACAGAAAAGGCAGCAGTATTGTAGAGGTGTTTTTACAGTTGTTTTCTTCAGCCGTGGTTTCTCTGTCTCTTTCTTCAAAACTAGATACAGAACATTTTTAGAGACACAAGACATGCACACTAGTCTTTCACTGAAAGTCAAAGGGAGCCTTTGAAATTGTTCCTTAAATGTATAAAACATACTCTGTATTTGTTTTGTGATAGAAATTAAGATTTATTTATGCAGTGGAGTAGACCTTATTTATTGCATTAAGATCTAAAATTTACTTGGTCACAAAACATTTCAGGGCTCTTAGGCAATAATAACAAAGATAATAGGAAATGTAACTTTTTTTGTGTGGTTCACATTATTTTGTATTATTTATATTATAGTTCTACTTCAGATTCTCTGTGAAGACACTGAAATCTCACTGCGCTAGGTTCTGCACAAATATGCAAGAAAAGGCAATCTTTGTCACGGAGAATTTATTATCCAAATAGGTTGAGGTGAACAAGAGAAGGAAATGAGCACACATAAGAATGGACTGTTTTTTTTCTAAAATCAGTCAGCAAGTCAATGGTAGAGGAAAAGGCACATGATCTGTGTATCCTTAAATCTGTCTAATGTCCAGCCCCTGGACCGCATCTGTTCTTCCCATGCAGTAACTTAGTGTATTTTTCCAACTGCCAGTTGTTTTTCCATCTCTGAAGCCTCATGATTTTTACACTTTATCCATAACATCCTCCTCTTTGTGTCTGAAAGATTGGTTATTGTATTCCTAGTTCCTTAAAGCTTTTTTAGAGCCCCCTACTCATATCACACACTTCTCCTGCTGATGTTTCTTTTAGCCTCCCTTCCACTTAATGTGTAGACAGTGGTTGTGGCTTTGCTGTTCACATGGCTTCTGCCACCGGCAGCACCAACATCGATTTCAGAGTTGTGACGGCAGAAGAAGCAAAGCCTTCTTATCCTAAAATTGAATATTAAATCTGTGAAGTGAGAAGCACTGTGATGTCCTTCCTCCACTGGCAGTGGACAGAAATGATAGAAGAAAATTACATTTTATCTTAATAATGTAAATTTTTGTTTCAATAATTTGTTTGTTGTGGTTAATAGCAAGAAAAGAACTGGAGTAGTCTTATAAGAAAAGCAAAAATCATGTATCAGAACCTGGGGGAATGCAGAGCAAAAATAGCCAACCAAAACAGAAAACAAATACCTCCAGTCCAGAAAAAGAAATAAACAGTTGTGCAGTAGACTTTGAGTGATAAGATTGTAAAGACTTATGTACGTCAAAAATTTCAAGAACTGCTATTTCTTAGGAATTTATTTATATGGCACAACTGGAAATAAAAACACATTGTTCAGTATGTGTGCAAATATCATTCTAGTGTTACCACTTGGCAAATGTCTGCATGCTGCATATACAAAAAGTATTTGAGCACATAATGTGGTATTTTGTGTGTTTGCTACTGCCCCGTAGTCCCTCGTGGACAGGATGTCAGATCTATTTATGTATTTCATTAGGTATTGCCCCGTTAGCCTAGTGCTAGCTTGGAAAGAGGATATACCCCTATGCTGTTGTTATAGAAGGAATGTTTCTACCATGTAAGCAAAAAGATGCCCTGTGCTTTTGGAAATGAAGGTTGTGAGCCCTGTTCTCCAAGTCACAAGCATGTAACTAGCTGCTGACCACGTATGTATGTATTCAGTCACCAGCTTATATGCACAGGAAAGCTTTTTCTCCTAAAGAATTTCTTTGTTCTGTTTTTATTTCTATAAAATTACTAATGTTCCCAGAAACTCATAAGCATACACAAACCTGAACCACTTCACCTACTCTCAGAGATATGACAAGCTTATTTTCAAGTGTACAGTTCTCCTACAGCTGCTGTACAAAAGATCATATTTATAAAGCCGATCTCTTATCTGAAGGAGTAGCTTCATTATTCTACTTCATTGCCTGATAGCCCCGACTCCGAGAGCTGTGTGAATGGTAACCACAAAGCTGTTCCATTATTTAACTCTAAGCTGCTCTCCATGACTCTCTCTGGGTGGATTTCATCATTTTCTTCCATGTAGGATTTTTTAGTTTGTTCATATTTGAACAGAAAAATAAAGAGGTATAAAGAATAAAAAACTTGGTAAGGCCAATTTTACCAGTCTAGGAGCCCCTGCAAAGCCATTCATTTGGTGCCCTTGATTATGGTAAAGGTGAAAGTTACCACTTTTATTCTTTTTTCCTTAAAGGTGCTTTGTTTTGAGTGAGAGCAATGATAAAAGTCAACACTGGCTTTCAGGTTTGAGTCGTGTGGCCTGAAATTTTGACCATTTAATTTTGTGTGAAAATATTTGAAGTTATTGCTTTTCATGGTTGGTCATACTAAAATGTTTACAGAATATTTACAAGCAATGACTATTACTTTTGCAAACATTAATAGTATGCATTTCTGGGTGGCTTGTAGGGAAAATGCAGTTTAAATCTGGCTATTTATTTCTGAGTTGAAAATAATCGAATCTAAGGTAAAAGTTAACTCTCATAATGTGAAACTGATTTTGAACAAATACGTATTTTATTACATTAAATGCCTTCTTGTGTTCAAATGATCTATACAATTGCTGCTATATTACAGTTTTTATAAATTTGGCATTCACAAATTAAAGTATGATAAATATTGTCTCCTATCTGACATTTGTGAAAGGAAGCTTCTCATATACATACTTTGTTGTGGTTTGGTTTTTTTTGAAAAAAATCAGAAATAACTGAATTCTGCTTCAAGTTGCTGAATAACCTTCATGAAATTGCTTGTATAATCTGATTTATGATACATATTAGTTGTGGATTCAAATCTGTGTTTACTGGGAGAAGAAAGGGTTGATAACCTTCCATATTAGCAATTCATGATAGGCAGTGATATGCTTTTCTCACCAGCACTGCCTGAGGCAGGGTGGGGACTCCAGCACATACTGTGGTACCGGTTGCAGGGCTCCCTCTTTTGCAGGTTTACACCGTGGCTGCTTCCATGTTTAGTGGTTCAGTCCTTTCTGTGTGCCTCTGTGCCAGTGACTAGGCTCAGAACATCAGCAAATGTTAAAATCCCCTTTCTGGAGAGATGGCAAATCTTCATTAGTAGCTTGTTGTCCAGTAATTGCTAAACACTTATTACTTGAGTTGTAATTCAGAACCTTTTCTCCTACAATCCTAATGCAGGGGGTTAAAGATATCACTATAACTCTTCAGCCCATGACACCTTTGCTTCCTAGATGTGGCAGCCAGGCTTATGGAGTAGTTTAGTTTTTATCTATAAGAGAAAAAAAAGAAATTGTCTAACTGGTGGATGTTCAACAGCCTTCCTGATGCTGTAGTCCAATGGGCAGGCAGTAGGTGTCACGAGGCAAAGCTCCTTCATCTGCTGGCTCAAATCTCACAGGAGCTACTGGGATGATGAAAAATAAAAATACGGTTTTCACCTATGATGGGACTACCGTGGAGGAAAGCCACAGAGATTTTTACTGTGTTAGAGGCATCCATTAAATCAGAAGACGACAAGTAGAGGAATAAGTAGCTGGGTGGCACAACTGCTGTGGAGATTTTCCAGGCCAGAGTATCATAGGGTGGACTCGGGGAATTGTAAACACAGACCTGCCATGATAATTCCCTTACATTTGTCAGCCTCTAGGCATTATTGAAATGGTAATATGGAAGAATAATATTGATTGTGGACTGTTTTTTCCATATAGTTCCCGCTGAAAAAATCTGCCTTTGGTTCCCCCCTTCATCTGTGAGGTTTAAATTACAGTCTTGTCAGCGAATAATTGTTTTGTGTGTTGTGAATCTCTTGGGATATAAACAGATTTCCTTTGCATGTGCGCTAAGTGAACTGAGTTGAGGTGAAAACTGCCTCACTAAAAGTTGTTTTGCCGTGTTTGGAAAATGTTACTGAGACTTCAAAAGACTTTGTTTTTAACATAGAAAAGATTCATACACTATCTTTAAGCAAGTGATAGTCCCTTTTTTTCCCCCCACTGGACTGCACACATGCTTAAAATTAAGTAAGTACTTATGTCTTCACAGGAATGGGTAGGGGTGATGTGACAGGAGGGACGCTTTAATCTATTTCAACTGACTACCTAACCATCTAAGAAATCATGCTTTCTAGAAAATACAATTTAAAAAATATCTTCTGCATTTGAAAATAATTTAATTTATAACTCAAAGTATTTTTCCTGAATTGCCTAGACATACATAAAAAATTCTCTTAACTCTCTAACCTTCATCCCCTGCAACTCAGTGTCAAGGTGGTTGATTTTTTGTTGTTGTTGTGTGGTTTTGGGTTTTTTTTCTTCTTTTTTTTATATGCTGACATTGGTTTAAATGCCAATGTGTCCACAACTTGCTGTAGCTGGAGAAATGAATTGAACGGACTGGAATGTTTTGTGTTATTACTACCCCAAAATCAAAAGGATTTTATCTACCTTGTGTCATGAGGAATGGCTGAGAATCCATGTCTTTCCCCAGATTAAAGTGGCTGAGTGTGTAAAGGCCCGTACAGTGTTGCTTTTTAGCTTCAAATTGGCTTTAGTGCTGTCGTGGTTTAACCCCAGCCGGCAACTAATCACCACACAGCTGCTCGGTCACTCCCCCCGCAGTGGGATGGGGGAGAGAATCAGAAGAGTATAAGTGAGAAAACTCGTGGGTTGAGATAAAGACAGTTTAATAGGTAGAGCGAAAGCTGCGCATGCAAGGAAAGCAAACCAAGGAATTCATTCACTGCTTCCCATCATCAGGCAGGTGTTCAGCCATCCCCAGGAAAGCAGGGCTTCATCATGCATGATGATTACTTGGGAACACAAACACCGTAACTCTGAACATCCTCCCTTCCTTCTTCTTCCCTCAGCTTTATTTGTATATGCTGAGCATGACATCATATGGTATGGGATATCCCTTTGGTCAGTTGGGGTCAGATGTCCCAGCTGTGTCCCCTCCCAATTTCTTGTGCACTCCTAGCTTGCTCGCTGGTGGGGTGGTGCGAGGAGCAGAAAAGCCCTGATTCCGTGTAAGCCCTTCTCAGCAATAACTAAAACATCCCTGTATTATCAACACTGTTTCCAACACAAATCCAAAATGTTGCCCCATACTAGCTACTGTGAAGAAAATTAACTCTACCCAAGTCAAAACCAGCACAAGGGCATATATTAAGGAAGTTTGTAATAACTTGAGATTTTTTTGAAGGAATTAATTTCTCCGAGTTAGTGGAGTACTCCTAAACGAGCACGGCTATTTATGCTGAAAGGTACTCAATGGCTGCCAAAGGCAGTCACAGACCTTGTTAAAACCTGTAAGCGTGCCAAGCGCTCTTTTAGACTCATCAGAAGAGTTTAGTGCTCCTGAGAGACTCTCCAGGAGTAGGGCTTAGTGGCAAGCTGTGTTTGGGCTTTTGGATTATAGCAAAAGTTTAATAAAAACTTTTAATGCTCGTTTTAAAACACTCCTGGTCTGGGGATGTAACATTTGGCAAGTGTGTTATAATTGTCACAAAGGACATGATCCAGCACATGGTTAAGTCAAGGGGGCAATTTTAGTGACTTCAATAGGTGTTGGATGAAGCCCAGATTTATGAGTTAACATTGATCTGTGTTTCAATAAGTAGAAGTTAAAACTTTGTAACTGCTTTAAAAAAAAAAATTAATCTTGGAAGGGCTTGTTTATTTTTGGAATAATCTTCAAATTAGCTTGGAGTCGTTACTATTATGTTTGAGGCCACTTTAACATTATCATCATAGACTGTACAATGTGATATTTGATGCTGGCTTGGAAAATTAATTTTACTGTAAACTAAGCAGATATATATTATGAAAGAATTGTTTAAAAGGTCAGAGGAAGTTGAAATGCCAGGATGCATGTTAAAAATTCACTGGAAAAATGCTGGCTTTGTTAATATTATTTATATGAAAATTAATGAAGTCTATGATTTTAAACAGTAACTCTGCAGAATAAAACTGGTAAAATCGCTTTTCAGTGACCATGCTAATATTATATTACTATCTGACATTGTGTTTTAAAAAAATAATTGTATGCTGTTGCTTTCTTTCCTGCTGTTAGACCTCTTTATTCCTATATCTAAGATAGCTCTGATCATCGCTGATTACTCTGGAATTAGAACTCTTCACAAAGTAACTCAACAGTGTGTCATTAGGCCATACCTCTCTTTTGTGCGAAGAGATTTTAAAGACTAAATGCAAAATCTCAAACAGCTTAGCATATCTCATGTGCATCTTCTGAACTTTCTAAAATGAAAAGAAAAACTCTCCATTACTGACTACTTCTAGAAAATACTGTGATTTTCCTGTTAGACTGCTTTCTTCAGCCAGAGAACACAATGAGAGTTGGAAAGTGGGTTTCTTTCCAAAGATGCATCCTCATCTCTTTCTTGAGATAAGTTTCTGTAAGTAGTGTTCTACTGTACATTCTGCAATATTTGCATCTTTTTCCAACAAGAAGGGTTGTAATGAGGAACTCTGCTCCAACCAACTTCCATTTCCAAATATCGTTTCTCTTCCAGAACTGGGGAATCATAGGAATCCCCTAATCAAAAGAACATTATACTACTTCATTAGAGCTTGTCACTTGAAGGGAGGCACTTTCATTTTCTGATTACTTGTTATACGTTCTAGTGAGTGATCTGAATTGTACTTTAAAATTAAATTTTTATTGGGTGGTAATGAATTATTTATTTATTTTAAAATGTAGTCATCTGCAATCAAATTTTTTTCCTTCAGTTTCTATATTTGGAATTTGCTGATAGTTACTGGAAGCTGTTTGGGGATTGGAATACTCAGCACTATTGTATTGTGATCAATAATTAAATTTAGTGCTGACATGCATCTAGTTTATGCAGCAGCCTCTGACAATCCATCTTGCAAAATTAATCCTTTCCAATTTATTTAATAGGAGACTTGAACAATAAAATAATTCAGATGAGTACCAATGCAGGATTATTTCTGGTCAATATTACTTTATTATAAATTGGGTCCACATACTCATTAGTAAATTAACTGTCAAACCTGAAAACAGCTTTTTTTTTGTTTAAAGGTAATTATTGGTACTGAAGACAAGAAGGCACTTAACCTTGCTGTGCAGTTGTCCTTACCACAGTGTTTTTATTCCAGGCTATAACTACCCATCAAAGCTGCAGAGGGAAAATAATTAGAGATATTAAATGGATAGAATATTAACTATTAAAAAGCTGTGTTCATTCAAAGCTGTAAGGGTCTTTTGGATTCTTTGTCAATAAAGTGTATGTTTCTTTGGGATTCGTTTTTTTCCTCAAACATTAAAAAATGGGGCTAAATCTGTGAAAAGAGAAATGCAAATAAAAAATGACTGAAAACTCTGGGGGGAAAAGAAATCAAAATTATTAGTTTAAGTGAAAAGAAATGTGTGTATTTTAAAGGGAATGAGACATTTATAAGGGAAACTTTAAAGAAATAAAAAGTTGGTAAAATACTTGTTTGCTGTTTTAAAAATTATAATATACTCCTCAAAAAAATTTACTTAAAATAGTTACATGCTGTAAAACTGGACATTCTCCCATTTCACTGCTACCTCAGTTCAGTAGCTTACTCTGTTTATTCCTGCTTAAGACGTTTGATTATGCCCAGTAGAGTGTTTGTAAAAGCTCCTCTGTTCTAAGGATTTGTGCTAAACGAGGTTAGGATTTGAGACTTCTGGTTTCAGTGTTGATGAATGACAGCCATTTGAATTTTTATAATTATTCCCTAAATCCATTTTGAATCTGCAGGAATCTCCGGAGCCAAATAAAATAGAACAGGTAGAACAGCAATTTTATTCTATTTTATTTAATTATTTATTTAAAGTGAAGGGCATCAGAGCTTACTGTGTGGCTGTGCCAGCACTGGAACCTCTGGGACCTGGTCTATATTTCAGCACTGGCCACGAGCTCTCGCTGCCATGCGCTGTGCAGCTGGGGGTGGCAGTTCTCTCTGTTGGAGCCCTGGGAGTTGACTGGCATCTTGGCTCCTCGTGCAGCTTTGTCCTCAGCTGTGTTCTGAGGGGGTTTCTTCTCTGCCTGGGCACCTTTTCTTATCATACAACTAGGAAACTAAATTCCTCTGAAGCCTCTAGCTGTAAATTAAGTTTGGTGATAGACAGTCGACAAGTTCCGAAGTTACTGGTGGGACAGACTCACTAGTATTTGTTTAAGATATCATTCCAAGTAATAAACCCTTTAATTTCCTGTGCATTTTGGAGAGTGGCCGTATAGCGTGGTATACAATGAGGAGCAATAACGATACACTTGTTCCAATTAGAATATGTGATTTTGACAGAGCAAGACTAAGATTTACTGTATTTCTATTTACACTGGAAGATACCAGTCAAAGTTGAGAGAGAGAAAGAGAGGGTATGAGGGTGAAAAAAACCCATGCTTAAAATATTCAGGCAATATTTGGCAAAAGCCTGGGAAAGTAAAAATTATGTTTATATGCTGTGTTAAAAATGTGGTAAAACATCAAAGAAATCATTTTTTTATCAGATATATTTTATAATATATTATGCAACAACTTCTTGCTAGGTGTAAATGAAATTAAGCTAAATTATCTACAGATTATTGGTTAAAAAACCCAACCAAATACCTGAGATTAAATTCAAACTTAAATTTATCCATGGTAACATTCGGGAAAATACTGTATGGGATGTATCTTTCATTTTTAAATACGATTTCTGACTGAAGGCAGCATTCGTTTGTTCTTAACTTGCCAGTTTTATAATTTTCTGGAAAAAAAAACCCACAAAAAAACCAAAACTCCTTTTAACTTCAATGGTGCTGTGAAAAGAAGCTGTGATCTTTTTTTCTTCTGTATTAATTCCAGCCTAAGCAGAGTGATTGAGAGTTAGCCAGTACAGGAATGAGGGTGGGCAGACTTAGCTAGTGTGCTGGACCAGATGACCACAGTGCACAGTAACGTGTATACCACGGAGAGTACAAGATGAATGTATACAAGCATGGAGGGGCCTTCAGTTAGTGTAGGAAAAAAATTTACAGTATATTATCTTGAAGCTAAAGAAGGATGTACGAAAGTGGGTCATTGCGCTACTATTCTTATTCCTTCTGTTCTTGTACATGCAAAAAGAAGCAAGATGGTATATATGCAGATGACTATGGAGGGCAAGTGTAAAGGTTAATGTATATGGTTCTGCCCTGGATTTCACAACAGGCCTGGCAATCACACAGCCTGTAGAGGTAAAAATGAGTTTTTCTGCCAACCAAGACTAAAGCCAAATAGGAGTCTTTGTGTTCTTTGTGGCCTGTGTAATTCTGATACAGAATTTACACGATGATTTGAGGTAAACTTAACAATCATTTTCATATTTTGAGGAGAAGTGAAAAGGCTCTCTATTTGGATTTTCTTTAGGAGTATTGAGTGATTCTTGCAGTCACTAAATTACTGTCCGTTGTATAAAGCTGCCTAATATTCAGGTATCATAATCTGCATTTTAATGTAAATATATTGCCTTGTACTAAATACAGTGGTCATTTTGGCAGTTATGGGTTTTTTTGTTGTTTGTTTGATGCTGATTTGTGCAGGCTCGTTAGCATTTTTAAAAATGTCTGGGAGTGCATAATCATGACATACCTCTGTTTTGTCATCTCATGCATGATCCTTGTCAACTTTGTCAATATTGTGTGTGGACAGAGAGATGTATGTTACAACCATTTCTGTACTCTGTCCCCCAGTAGAGCCTGAAAACAAACTGAGTCAGAATGCAGCTTTTTAGTAACAAGTCATAGAAATAAAATAAAATCTGCTATTAAAGCCATAAAGATGCCACTCTGCGACTATAAGATATCCCTTAGGAGGTCATTTCAAAGGGGCAAAATGATGCTCATGAGTTCTGGGAAATTATTTTTGCTTCCAGTGAAATCAATCAGTGCAGGAGAAGAGACCCTGAGTGATGGATAGACACTTCCTTTTATTGAGCTAAATAATTTCCTAATAAGGGTTGAATAAATGCTGTTGTTAACCACAAGATATGTGTTGATTAAGCACAAGAGTAAGAACACAGTGTTCTACAACACTAAGTAGTTTGGAACAGGGCTGTTGCAAATACTTTGTTAATAACAAATGCTATAAGCTGTTGTGTCCAACTGAATTTCTTCTAAAATAAAAAAGTATTTTTATATCTGAAACAATTTATGTCAATTAATATGGACTTACTGAATATCTGTTCAGGACTTTCTCTTACCTACATTTTCTGTTGCAATCAATAAAATAAAAGTATATCTCAACTCATTAGGTAGTTGGCTATTTACTATTTTCAGAGAGTTACAATGCAGGCTATTCTGAATTACAGGGCTATATATTATTTACAAGTTTATATGGCAGACTACATTGAAAGGTTGTAAAAGTATTTTCGGAAAGTTAAGGGTGAGCATGAGAAATATATCTTAATTAGAATCAGCTATTTTATTTTGCATGTATATTTATAAAACTGCCATTCATAGTTTTTTAAATAAAGAGTATTTTGGTTTTGAACCAAAGTATTTGAGACTAAATTTTTCCTCACCTTAGCTGTGAAGCTAATTTAAAAATATTATTAGTGGTGAATGTGATTTTAGTCAGGAAATCAAGATGTGAATTTTTGAACATGTTTCTCCAAAGGTGCACTTCTCAAATTATTACTGTGAAAGTAATTTATTTCAGCCAAACACCCTTCCCACATATTGTTAACAGGAGTCTTCACTCCAAGTCATTTAACAGCTTTTTAATTCACTAGTTATTCCATTTTAATAGAGCCATTTCTTCATCATTCTGCATTTAGTGATAAATGGTGCCAGAACATATGATAAATTAAACCACAAAGAACTGTGTTAAAGTAATCTAAAGGGTTTAACTTGAAAGGAAGAAGCACCTAGTTTGCTCAGCATAGCTGTCTGAGAGTTCATATAGAGAAAAACACTTCCTCTCAAAGCTAAACGGTGAAATAAATTTGGAAGTAAAGTTTTAAACTATAACTGCTTTCAGAAGTTCATCCTGGCAGTAGAAACCAAGCTGCACAATCACGTAATGGTCCCATAAGTTTGAAAAACCATCTCAAAAAGCTATAAGCTGCTTTCTTTGCTACATCATTTTTAAATTTAATAGTTTAGATGATACCTATTTAAAAACCTGATATTAATGAAATCTCAGAAACCCAACACCCACTTTGTTGGAAGATGGACAGAAAAACCTACCCCAAAAGTTATGTAAACTGCAAAGATAGGTAATTTTTGTTTAAAATCTGAAATGCAATTATGGCTGGTTTGTTGTTTTTTTGTTGTTGTTGTTGTTGTTGTTTTTTTTTTGTTTTGATTTTTTCACAGATGAATAGACTGTAACTGTCACTTACGCATATACAAGTGTTAGAGAACTCTTGTATTGTAATTCAGCAATGAAGACCATTTTTTTTAAGATGAGCCTTCTTCCATTTGCCTCAGTACGTTGCACACAGCTCTCCTTTGCGCTCTCTGCTTTAGAGAAACATGCACCAACCATCATCTACAACTTCCTTGCAAACAATCCCATGCTTTTGGCTTCCTCCTTGCTTAATTAAGGACTCAAAAATTTCTGTGGAAAATAACCAGCAAAATGGTGTAGGAACTAACATATAGGCATGTTTTAAAGTAGGTCATTCATTACAATATGCATAGCATGTGTCAGCTTTCTGCTCTTGGCATTTTTGTAACTAAACCTTCTTAATTCTGAGCTCCACTTGATATGGTGAAAGTAAATTTGATGGTAATGGAGTGCTTAGATAAATGATAATGAGGTATGAAACCCTTTTGAATAGGTTTGAATCTGTCTATAGAGAACTAAAGTAACCATTAAGTAGATCCATGCTGTGGTCTGTGTGAAATGAATCTGAGATCTTAGTCCAGCTTCTAATGAATGTCTCTCTTTTTTTTTTTTTTTTGAAAGACCTTCTTACTTAAGCAAGTTCTTGTTGGTAGTATGAAATTGAGTGTGCAAATAGTCATCAAGCAGGCGACATCTTTTCAAAGGGAGGGAGTTAAAATCTCAGAGTTGTGGAAAAACTAGTCCAGTTTGTTAATTACACTTAAAATTGGACATCTTTGTGAGAAATCCCTTAAAATTGTTCTAAATACTTTTAAAATTATTTTAAAACAGACAACAAAACAGGAATGGTTTAAGTTTAACTCTGTGTGGTGTGCTTTTTTATTACTTAATATATGCTGTCTAGGTAGTGTATTTTTAAACACTTATTTTAAAACAAGATCTCTCTCCAAATGACTTGTTAGCAAAGTGATTTTTTAACCAAATTTACTTAGGAAACAAAAGTATTTTGCGATCATGTGAGCAAACCGCTAGAAGATTGAAGAAGGCTCTTCAGTGGCCTCATGACAGCCTTGCTGTTCGAAAAATCAATGAGATAATAGACAAAGACAATTTTCTGTGCTTTCAAATGTTTAGGGAGTGCATTTTCCTCTTCAAAACTTGGTGAGGTTTTTTTTTGTAGTTGATGGTTTAGAAAAATACAGTCACTTGTGCTGTTCAGCATTGCACTGTCAAACCTGCCAGTTTGTAATTCGTTAGAAGCAAATAATTAATTCATTACTGTAATAATAATGAAGTGTGTCCAACTGTAAGAGCTCAAACTTCTGATGTTAAGTTGGAGCATATGAATTGTAAAGCTCATGCTTAACGATCTCTAAACACATGATTTTGTGGGTGGTCCTGAGATGTGGCATTTAGGAGCAGTTAATTTCACCTGTAACAAACAACAGTTTTACTGAAGTCAGTAACAAAGCTTTAGTTTGTATTTGAATGCCTATGTGTGTACCCTAATATGGGTATAAAGGTCATTTATGGTCATTTTGCTTTTAAAAGGATTATAAAAAGTATGTATTGTAGGTGTTTTTCAGGCAGTGGTCTTCTCGGATAAAATAGGTCCTATTTTAAAGAGAGGCCATAAAGGGCAGGTGCTGCCTTGTTAACCTGTTTTTTTCTCTGAAATGAAAATGTGTTTTTGAATTGTTGGTCCTGTTTGCAAAATGCTCTGTGTGAACAGATCAAGGTCTCCGATTTTCAAATCCACCCACATGAAGTTCAATCCCTGTATAATGCTGTCAGAAGTTGATGAAGTTAAAAATGTGTTTGTATAATAATTGTTTGATTTCTGAAATATTGTAGTAAAACAAAAGGAATTCCTTGGCATATGTGAGAACATAAGAGCAGCTGTGCTGTATTAGCCCAAAGATCTATGTACCTCACTACCTTCCAGCAGGTTCCAGTACTGGCTATGCGAGGATATTTAGACAAGGGGATAACCCAAACATTAGTAGGAGAGAAGTGTGAAGTCCGCATTAATGCCCAGATGCCAACGTAGGAGGACACCCTGACTATTTGCATCTCAGGGGAAGCAAACAGAACATTCGGTGTAACCAAACTGGCCAAAGACAAAAGCAAGTTAACTGTGCTGCCACACAGAGCAGGTGTATACAAGGGAAAATAATGAGAAAAAGCAGCAGTTTGCAAAACAGCCCAAGTTTGTTCAGGATTGATATTTTGTTTTCAAGTGGCCTATCGGTTAGTTTCATTTAAAATGTAATATTTTATCTTAGAGAAAATGTGCTAGGCAGAAGGAGGGGGGCATGGCCATAAGAGTCTTTAGAGAAGAGAGCTGCGAAAACACAAAACCACAAAGTATTTCAGAAGTAGCTTTTGCTAAAATGAAGATGGTAAAAGGACTCATCTTTGGGAGGGAAGGAAGTTAGAGGGGGATCTAATAATTAGATTCTCTCTGTCCTAAATTCAGTAGCCTTGGCAGGACCTTGAGACTGTCCTGGCAGTTTTGGGAGGGATACCTAGGAAAGCTTGGATAAAGAAACTGAGGTTGTATTCTTAACCTCAAAGCTGTTCTTCCTAAGCAATACGAATGTAAGAGGTGGTGGTTTGGTTGTTTGTGTTTTTTTAAATTGTCAGTCCCTGAGCTGTATGTGTTCTAAGAATAAGGAGTTCCCAGTCTCTAGCACTTTCTGTCCTGAAACCTACCAATTAAATTAATATAAAATGTAATTTACTCTGTGGTTTGTACTACATGGGGCATGGCAATATTGGTATTGTATGCTTGTATTTTTCAGTCACGTGCTAGGAATTCAAGCATTTGAGCCCGTCTAATTATTTTTTTTCCCTAAAGGGAACTAAGTGCCTTAAAAGTTTTGGAAAGTTGGGAAAGTTTCTGACAGATTGAGGGCAAAAAACCCTCACGGAGCTGCCATAGCACTTTAAATGGACAGTCACATCGCAATATACTTTATTTCCTACTTGTCCAACATTTTCTTTTGTATACTGCTTATTACAATGTCTGGCCTTGGTAGGTTTTTCCACTAAGGGCAGCAGTGCAAGAAAACTCTACCTAAATTCCTTTAGTGTCCAATTCTCCCCCCAGCTTAAGTTCATAACCCCTTGTACTTCTATTTAACACTAGCTCAGATAGCCTGCAGCATCTCTCCTTTCTGTTCCCTTCAGGATTGTGTGTACCTTAATAGAGTTTCCTCTTAATCGCCTTTGCTTTCGAAAAAAGCCACAAAATTTCCCTTAGCTTTATAAATAATCAAGCTTTCCAGATCCCGCTCTTACCATGCAAAGTTACTCTTCTTTGTTGTATGCTCAATAACTCTAAACTTTTCTTTCTCTGTGGAGGTGATGACTTACTGATGTCCCACACTGGATGAATCTCTTGCTCGTTATGGAGTGCTTTCCTTGACTCACATCTGCTGCCTTATTCAATCCAGAATTTGTTTTGCCTTTTCACCATGGTGAATCACTACGATATGACCAATAATGTGTATCATGCTACAAAAGTTGGTACATTGTATTTTATCATATTACTATTGCATTCTGTGCAAAGATGGTTAATTTTGATCTCATGTTTCTCATATCTTGCTTCATTATTTTATGATTTTTATGATGACTTTTGGAACCCACTTTTATCCATTCAGACTCCTAGTTTATGCTAAGACTTTCTGACCTATATCACTCTTCACTTTTGTATTGACTGACTCCCCCACCCCATTTTTGTGTCAGCAAAATCCGTCTCACCTTTCTTCATATTTCTTCTGCCAGGTCATCAATACAGAAAGGAGGAAAAAAAACAAAAACCCAAACCCAACAAAAAACCCCCAACAGTGTAAATTCTAATGCTCACGGCATCATCCCACTTACCAACTCCCTACATCCCCACAAGTAACCTTTGTATCAGATATCTGAGCCAGTTCTCTAGCCACCTCTAGTGCTGTATTTTCTTGACCTTTATAGGGCAGGCTTTTCTGCAATTCTCTATCAGAAGCATTCCTTAATTCCAATGTGTTTTGCCTGAAAGTTCTCGTCAACACTTTTGTTACTTTAACAAAAGAAAGAACTGTGTAATTTCCCATTCTTAGTGTTTGCTTCTAGAATCAGTTTAGATTTTTCTCCTTGTTCTTTTCTCTGTGTCTGCATCTTGCTATGGACTTGCTGTAATAGTCAGATATGACAACAAATTTCATCTAGTTCTGTCCTGTAGCTGCAAGATTTGCTACTAATCTTTGCTATTCCATGTCACAGTATCAAGACAAAACTCTTCAACCTATGCTAATATGCCTTAAAGGCACACTTTGGAGGTTGAAAGCACTTGTAATTTTAGCACCTAACAACACATCTAGATGGATCATTATTACACATTCATTCCCGTGAGTGTCTTAACTTTTTAATTATAATTATTATCCAACCTTACATTTTATGCGTATTTGCAGCTTTTTGTCCTCACTTTCAGTATAAAGTTATTCACAGTGCTGTTTTGAGACAGAATAGTGTCTGGAGAGTAGTGCTACATTTTGAGAGAAACATGCTGCTTATGTTCTGGAAGATTTTAATAGACAGGTATGCCGGGTACCACATGTTTGATTTACTGCAAGATTGTCTAAGAATCAATTATTGTAACGTGTCTGTCTGGAAACAGATGGATCCATCTAGATTTTTTAATTATGCCATTCCAATAAAAAATAATGTATTATCACTGAGTTATCTGTATTTGCATGGTAAGTCTAGGAGGCATGAAATGAAAGGTGTGTGGTACCAAAATTGTTTGTTTCTGTGGGAACCTTCTGTATGTTTATGGTGTATAGTACTTCCAGTGTGTTTTGTGAGCATTTCTTGACAAAAGTGGATAAATGATACCTTCCAGTGTATAAACAAAACACATTGTGCAGTATCTCTGTGGAATAATTGCTCAGATTTTCCTCCTTTCTTTTAATAAATAATTAAGGATCCGACTTGCTGTTCTCTCTGAATTTAGTTTCATGAAATCTTTATACAGAACATTTGTGACTTTTTTCCAAATTGCTTATAGACATTCCAAATAGAGATTGTACTCTACACTTGTGACATGAATGGGAGAATTTTATTGAATTTGGTGTAGTTTTGATGCTCTCTTCTGCTGTGCAGAGGTCATTTAAATAACCTTGCTAATTGATGCAAGGTTATTTATGCAACAGATCACTGACACAGCAGAAAAAAAGTTGTGTTGGACAAGTTTAAAAAAAAAAAAGAAAAGAAAAGACCTGTTCTCTACTTCTTGAATTATTGTTGAATACAGTGGCACATTGCAAAAATGACATGCAGTGGATGTCATCTCTTAACAGCGTTCTTTGCTCATCAATTTTTCATAGGTAGGGTCCAGAGCATTAAAATTTGGACACGAGAAACTTCACTAAAAAGGATTGCATTGAGATTCTCTTGGAGGAGGCTTTCCTCTAAAATAATACATTGATATTCAAACTATTCTTTGTTCATTTGACTAATGAGGCTTTTGTTAGTTTCATGTGCTAAAGACAGTGTCTCTTCAACTGCTTATTAAAAAGGTCTGACTGACTGACTTACACATTAATGATAGAGAGGAAAGTCTCCTTTAAAGAGATACGCCTGTGAAGCAGAGACTAGACATCAAATCCTGGTGTTAAAGCATTTTCTGAAAAAAATAAAAACCTGTGTGAGGTTCTCTGGTGTGGTGATGGCTACAGGCCTTTGAAAAAAAAATAGTCTAAGATCTGCAAGACTGGTTTTTCTTCTCCCCCCAGCTTTTGCTGTCACAGCTTTTCTAAAGATTTTCCAAAAGAGGACACAGAAAAGGATTTGGTGGAAAAGCATCAATAAGCTCAAAGTAATAAAGCATAGTATCAAGAACACTAAAACATATTAAATTTGAATAAATGAGGAAGTATGGGGGAAACTCAATACTCCCTAAACAGTGTGAAGTAGAACAACAATGAAAAAATATGGCCAAACTTTATTTTTTCCCCTATTTTTTTTCTTAAAGCAGCTTCATTCAGATGATTAATTTCCTAATGTTTCTCAAAAACCCTTTAAGCCATTTGTAGACAAAGTACGCTCCTTACTTAAAAACAGAGATATTTCAAGCTACTGAAGTGTCTATCACTGTTTAGAAAGCACATGTCTTTGGAAGCTTGAGTGGGTTTTCTGAGAAGATGAGTGATTTGAGGTTTTGTTTCTGTAATCAAAATTTAACTTAACTCAGACATAAAAACGTAAGAACAATTCTTCATCAATATATTTTATTTTGGAGCGTTTGTATAACTCAATATAACTGGTTTAGTCTTATTTATTTCTTTCTGCTAATTTTGTGTTGTATGAAGAGAATGATTCTAACAGCAGTTTCTCAATCTCCTGTCTGAAATGGGGAATGTTCTATATTCTACAATTCAAAATACTGGTTAAGTAGTAGTTGTATAACATTATATGTATCTTTTTAGCTGCTGTTGAAGGGTGTTAAGAATTTTCAGCTACCTGAGAACTGGAACCTTCATTTCTGCAACGGGTCAACTTGCCACTTTCTTTGAGGTTCTTTTCACAAAGGCTTGCTTTTATTTGCAATAAGCAGTGAAAAGTGGCTGAGTTTACTAATGCTGACATAGGTGCTCTTGCAAAATTGACTAATGCCTGCTTCTATAGCATGGATGTTATAGTGTCTTTATACCTTTCTCAGTATTTTTTGGGCAGCACAAAGTGCTAGCTAAGTCTTCCCAGGACCTAACAAGCCTGTCAGATTTTTTTTACCCCAAGCTGTTTCCTGTAAGTCATTTGGTTGTTCTGAACTCACTTTTTGCCTTTATTTCCCTCAAAGAAGCTTTTTGTCTCTGTAGCAAAGCATTCCTTGCTGGGCATCAGCGCACTCCAGGGAACCTGCCGTTTGTGGCTGTCTATTAGAGTTCGCCTGTGAAACCCATCAACTTAGTCAAATCTTCGGTGAATTAGCGTTGCACAGTTGAGGATTTTGCTGTTTTATTAACATGTAGGCCTTTTCCAGTGATGTGTTCTGAGCAGTGTCAATATGCCCCTTCCAAAGGATTCTGATAATCTTGTTTCATTTGAGTCTCACTAAGTGATCACTTTACATGGAGTCTGAGACTTGATGGATTGCATAACTTATATTTTTTTATTTTAAGGATGTATTTTTCCACATGCTTTTGACTGCAGGTGCCAATATAAACTGCTAAATATAACTCTGAAAACATTAAGACACTGACAGATAAAATTAGAAGACAGTTTCTTATGATCTGATGACATAAATTATCTCATGCTTTTGTCTCCAGAATTGTTCACTGGGTCCAAAATAATTACCTTGTAGACCTGCATCTCATCTTTTTCCATACGTAGGAGATTGCATCACATGGTTTGTGAATGACAGATTTGATGGTATTATAAGTTTTATCTTCAGTATAAACATGTTACAATGTAAATGTAAACCAAATATAAATTAAAAAGAATAGTGTTTAATCTTGAACTACAAGTACTGCTCCCCCTTTGGAAGTCACCTGCAAAAGGATTTATATATTTAAAATGGTGCTGAAGCCTCCAAGTTGGTGTAATCAGCATATAGAAAATAGGGGAAAGATGGAAAAAGCGGGCATGAGCATAAAGGAAGACAATGTACAGAATATATTGCACCTCAAATGAGGTGCCAAGGGTAATCAGATGTATAATTTGATGGGAATCTGTCACACATCTGCATGGTTTAACAAAAGTAAAAATTCAATTTGTAATAAATAAGCAGTAACTTATTCTAGAATAAACTCTGGAAATCTCTGCAAACAATATAAAACTACACAATGCGTAGCAGCTTTCCAAAAACCAAAGATAGAAAGTTGGACTAGCCCTGCAGGAGGCTTTTTTTTTTTTTTTTATAATTCTGTATGCTCTGAGACATGAGGCATGCATCTTGCAATACTGTCTGTAGATCCAAAAAATGTAAACAAGACTGATATTGTCAGCTATTGTACCACTTTGGAAGGTACCCATAAAGCACATGCAGTACGAGGTGTTGTTAATACAGTGCTTGATATTGTGAGGTACAGAGTATCTTCGGAGATCCCACAAGTTTAGTGAGATCTCTGGATGCCCAACAGATGGTTGGCAGCGATTGCAGTCCCGTTGAGTATTTTTGTGTGCGAGTCCTTTACCACCATTTATTGCCACCGTGTATTTCTTTATATAGAATCTGTTGCAGCAACGCAGGCTTTCATTGTTCCCTTAATTTCTTGGTTTTGATAGTACTGTAAAGAGCTCTGTGCCAGAGAATGAACAAGGCCTCCAAATGTGTGTACTTTGGGCTTAAGATGGGAATGCCATTTACCTGTTAGGCAGTGATAAAGGCCAAATCAAAGATTGAACTGCTAACTGCTCCAAGGATGGGGGCTAGCAAAGGTGCTAGCACTTCAAAGTAATTGTCATGCTCTCATTCTGTAGAGTGTTTTTTGAGGTGGATATTTTGTGCGTGTTTATGTGTAATTCAAGGCTTGAGCGTGGCAGAGAGAGAGAGAGAAGGTGGCCTCAAAAGAGTTCTTTTAAGAATCCAAAAGAGCAAGGATTGTTATGTCTGTTTTATCTTTAAACATCAGAAAGACTTTAATTAAGATATCCCTGGGTTCGTGTGAGTTTGCTAGAGCTCACTCACTGGGCGGGGTTTTCTGAGCTCTTCAAACTCATTTTTAATGAGACTGCTTCCAGAGAAATGTCTGAAGAGAATCACTGAAAAGTGCAATATATTATATTATCATATCATATATCGTATCATATCATGTACTGTTACTGTTATAATGCATCACAACTGGTTTACGTGAAAAATAAATAAAGTCTAGTAGTCTGTCTAGAGAAATAGGAGAGAACATCTCAGTTTTAATTAAGAGCTTGATTCCTCTGTAACCTTGTTAAATTTACTTCAATCTCTTTGTGCTAGGTTTCTTAATCTTCTTGCCAATGATGACTAGAATAACTTTGTTTTAAAAGCAATCCCATTACCTTTTAATGCTACCATCGTTATAAAGCATGAATGCAGGAATGAGAACCTTTGTGCCTCAGTCTACCATCTCTAAAATGGGGGTGACGATATTTTCTGCTTCACAAGCTGTTCAGAAGTAGAATTCTTGAATGTTTGAGAGGTGTTAGATACTATGGTAATGAGGGCAATAGGAAAACTCATTAACTTGTTAATAATTAATTAGCTAATAATTGTGAAGGTAATAATAGAAAACGGAAAGCACTGTACAATAAAATGCTCGATATTACTTTTACTGAGATTGTGTCTTATTTTTGATGATTGTCGAGCTGTTTAAAAAGAGGAAAAACGTCTTTTTTCAGGACAGAAAATAATACAGAATATAAGTACTATTGCTTAAAACGACACAGCAGAAAACGTATTAGACTGGATGCTGTATTCTCCTCATAAAGGAACATCTTCTCATTTCAATTAGATTCCTATAAACTATTTATCCTGGTATGAAGTAGGTAGGTACAGCAATTTTAGATCAAAATACACCCAGCTACTTTGAAGAAGTTGCATGACTTGTGAAATTATATTTAAATCATGTTCTTTGAAATGACACCCATATAGGTAAATAGATACATTTATCTATTTATTTTTTAATAAACCCCTGTTAAGGTTTCTTGAAATACTAGATTACTGTGTCAATGATTTACTTACATGGATATTGTTAATGTTTTCTTCTTAACACAATCATATTAAATTTTAATGACATGGATTGTAATATCTAACTGGTATCTGGAAGCTTGTGGATAGCCCAAAGGTTTTATACAAATTTATATGTATAAAGCTCTCACTGATATACTTTGCCAGTAGATATTGTACCTTGAGTAGTCAGCTCTGCAAATCCCTTCTCACAAAAGATTAAAAACATCCTCCTATTACATCTAGAGACTTCTTTTTGTTATTCAAAGACATGAATATATTTAGAAAAATGTATATGATTTTTAATGCCTTAAACCAGAAAGCTACCTTGATTCCCATTAAAAATTGGAATATTTAATGTTTTTGCTTCTTCTGTGGCACTTTTTTGATATTGTGAAGAAGAACAAAAAAGATTTCTGAGAACATATAAAACAAAAAACTGTGTTTGAAGTATTATAATAAAACAACCTTCTTCTTTTAATGCTAAGTCCCTTTTTAATGAAGATCCTCTGGCAGCTCTTGAATGTATAACTAGTTTATATCATGGGATGAAGCTGTCTGTTCTGATGATTGACATGAGCCCACATTACAATGTGATTCTGAAAATTAGTCCATAGAGGTCCTTTTCAGGTACTACTCAGACTGAGAGCTGCCCTCCAACTACAGTAGAGCCTTTTTAACCCCACTCATTGGTATTCTAATCTGGAAGTGCTGTCCTGCTTTTTAAATAACTCAGGCATTCAGGCTAGTACCCCCCTTGACACATTACTTAGCCAAAGGATTCAAATGAGATTCAAGAAACATGCAGTACAGCACAAAGGGATTGGAATATGCACAATTAATAATCACACAGTTAATTCATTTTTAATGCAAGGAGGTTTTCTGAAATTTCACATTCAAATTTGTAACACAAAGTAGTTGCTGTCTATTCCCATTATGCTGCCAAAATACCGTAATACTATAATAATAAAAATTTCCTTATTTTTCTCTGTCTGTGTTTGTGTATGTGGGTGGGTGGGTGCATGTACATGCTAAAAAAATAAACCTGAGTAGCACTGAGGTTATGATGCAAACTGATAAAAGCTAGAGGGTTCAAAGTTAAAGATGACTTAAGTCAACTGTGAGCAAAAAAGCGTAAGACCCATGGCATAAGTCAAAGGAGGCATGTCGTTTAGCTTACAGTGGCAAGTAGCCTAACTATTACTGATTTGTGTCTAAACCAGAATACAGTTGGATCAGTTTGTGTTTTCTTAGCTCATTTTGTTGTTTTTTTTTCTGTTGGTTCCTGCAGATATTTTTGGGCAGATAATTGCAACATCTTTTCGGAGTGATTATATGATTTTGTCTCAAGAGAAAATTTCCCACTGATAATGGAGGAAATACGATTTTAGGCACTACCAGACATGCAACTTAGAAATTAAAATTTATATTTTGTTAAGAACTTACTTTGGATCTTAAATTTGATTGCATATCATTTTATGGGCTCCTAATGTTCCTTCTTTACTGTATTGTTCGGGGCAAATGAGCACTGAATACAGAAACTTTTTAGAGAATAATAGTAATGCTGAGCAAAGGCTGCTACTCAAACCCTTCTAAAAAGCTATCCATAGATTACCAGCCATTGTCACAGGGATCTGCCAGATAAATACAGCGAGTGCACTTTATTGTCAGTAGGAAGCTGACCTTTACCAACAGTTACCATGTTGAAGCATGATTCCCTACTCCTTCCTTTTGTGTGGCCCCTACTGCCCTCTGCTCAAGTTATTCAAGCCTTCTGTTGGTAAATTTTACCCCATGAAGAGTGCCTGAAAAAAATATGCTTAACTCCTACTTAAACCCTATTTTAAAGACTTAAGTGGTGCATAAGCTTTATGTTCTCACTACACACAGGGATCAACTTCATCCTCTGTGACTATGTTTCACCAGGGTCTGCTTGAAGAGATGCGTGTAAATGCTGCTTTCGCATGTGCCTATTTTTAAAAAGAAGGGCTTGAACTATTTCCTTCCAGCAACTAAATCTCCCTAATCATGCATGAGATACAAACCATTTTCTGAAACACAAAAAGTGTCTAGAATGTTCAAGAAAATTAATATTAAGAATAGCATAACATACTTGAACCAAATGTCACAGAAACAAAGCCATGGATTCTTAAATAATTAGAATGTGAAACAGAAACTTACTTTTCTAAGTTAGTATTTCAAATCAAGTCTAGTGCGTCTGTACACAGGAAAAAGAATTGCCATTTTTTTAATTCAAGCAAGCTCAAACATGCCCAGACAAAGTTTTCCATGCCTGATGTAGTGGTTAGTAAAAGAAATGGAGTTAGATAAAGAACATGTGAAAAGGAATTGGAGATATTCTGCTTTCAACTATGTGCTGGACAGTTATTACCCCAAGCAGTAATGATTCCCTGCAGAGTAATTTTTGGGAAGTGGGAAAAGAGTCTTTAGCCATAATTTCTGAATTGGATGGAACGTGTGTATATATATACATATACATATATTTTCCTGAGCTGAAAGCCAGGCGATGCCTGTCCTGTCCTATGCTCAGGAAATGGAAGTGTCAGTCCCGGGTGCATGGGACATCCTAGACCCTGTACCAATCTCGTGGTATTCAATATGGAGTCACATTGCCTCCGTCTATAGGTTTTCTTCTAGCAGCCCTTTTGTAGAGGAGATGGAAACAGTACTGATTGAAATGCAAGCATGAATTTACAAGACAGTTTCTACCTGTGGCTGAACAATTCACTGATCCTGTTATTTGCCTGTAAAATAATTGCTCTGGATTAAAGCAGTAGAGCTACCTCAATTTACATTTTTAAGTGCAATTTGTCTGAAATCACTCTGATAACTTGTGAAATATGGCCAGGAACACATATTTGCAGTGTTTTTGTTAACTGTTACATTGTGTAAATCAGTATCGCTTGCATTTTTTTCTGAAATGACACTGCTAATGTTCATAATGGGATATCGTTGAGTGATTTTGGACAGGGAGATACATCTTAATAGAGAAAGTTAACACATATTTGTAGAAGCCATCACTATTGTTAGTGTTGAAGCATCACTATTATTAGCGTCACGTTTAGCAATCGTATCTAGGGATCACACAAGAATGGGATCTTTTTGGACTAAACATTCAAACATAAAATAGGTTCTGCCTTAAAGTACTTACTGTTCACATTACTCACTAGAATTTCATTGTTAATGCCCTTTTTGGGGTTGAGGGGAAGAGAAGAGCTTATTTAATTAGGAAGGCACTTGCTAAATACAAGAGCAGAAGAATAGGTGATAAAAAATCATGAGGTAAAGAATACAAACAAGGTACTCTTGAGGAAGAGGGCAGCAAAAGAAGTGGAAGGAAGTAAAATTTTAGCAATAAGCAGTCAATTTAATCATGGAGTAAGGAAAAATCTTTAAAAGAAGTAAATAAAATTAAATCTTACAAAGGTTTTCTAACTATCAATGATGATCAAAAGATTCCTTGTTATCAAGGCATTTTTTTACAGCCCTATTACCCTCAGAAACAAGAACTAATATTTCTGCTTTGGAAGCACCCTTAGGCAGATAGGTTGTCTTGCTGATTCTTCATTACAGTTTTTGGTGCTTTACTGGTGTTTTACTGGTGCATTAGTAGTATCTTAAATTTGATATACATTCAGTATACTACCAAGGCTTACAAAAACTATGTAAAGGCTTGTATATTGGAGCTAATTGTAAGTAGTAGGGTACTAATTCATTAAATGTGGGATTTAAGTTTTTAATACCGCACACACATGACTGGATATTTGCTGTGACACTGAAGCAATAGTTGCACTCTCTTGTTACAATAAAATAAACCTTAAAGACTGCAAATCCCGTCATGATGGCAAAGGGATGGTTTGTTAAACCCTTATTTTATTGTGTCTTTTTCCAGTTAGGATCATATTCTTGTGTTCCTAGTGTGAGGAAGAGCTGCATCGCTGCCAGGGCAAATCATTCTGCTGCCTTCTCAAAGTACAAAAGCAATAACACACACAAAAAAACTGTCCTTTACAAGTAACGTGAAGTAACGTTAACCTTGGAAAGTGGTACCCTGAAGGGAAAAAGGCAAGTCGGGAGGGGTTGTGCAGTGCTGTGAACCTCACAAAAATGCTGGTTTGCCTCACAGGCTGCCACAATCCCGAGCCTGGTGTATGAAAGGGGTTGAGAAGACCTGTGTGGATGGGGGGAGGGTGACCTGACCAGCATGCTCAGCAGCAACCAGCCAGGACTGGACTGGGTGCCCTGTTGAGGTGAACCTTCTCATGGTGCCTCAGGACCATTCTTCGGTCTGGTGTCATTGCCTACCACAGCTGAGTCTGGTCTCCACGTGCAACACTGAAAAGAAGTCCGTGATTTGGCTTGAACTGTGGTAGGCATTAAACTGCTGTGCCTTTTGGTGTCAATTCTGGGAGGACTGAAGAGCGCTGTAACTTAGCTTAACTAGAAAAGGGATAGCTAGTTTCTGACTTATACTCTAAAACACCCTTTAGCTGGTCTTACATGGATTTTTTTACTGTATTGGTGCAAAATTGGGTGTGTATAAATGCAGGGAGGGATGAGGGCTCTAAGGAAAGTGGTGGGTGGTTTTTGTTTGTTGTGGTTTTGGTTTTTTTCCCCTCTCATTGAGTAACCTGAGAAAACCCATAAACCTTGGCATAGCAGGATAACACACCGGCAGGCTTTTCTGATTATGCTGTAAACTGTCTTTGTGGATTTAAGTTATAATTGTATTATAAATGTAACAGCTTTTCTGGTGTAAAAAATCAAGAAGGCAGATCAGGAGGCCATATGGTGTATAATGGAAATGAAATAGTTTTTATTTTGCTGATGTGGAGGGTAGAAGTAAAGGAATTGTTTTGGTTAAAATAGACAGTGTAACAGAAGGATGGAGTGGAAAGGCCAAGGACATCTACCTGTTTACTACAGTGTTAATTCCTTCAGTTGCTGTTGAGTACCACTATCTGTGTGAAGCAGTTATTTCCTCAATATGCAGAAGCTGAGGTAGTAGGATATTTCAGACCTTGGCATGGCACTAGCTCCTCTTTTTCCTATAAGCAGCTGAAGAATGATACAGCTATTTCTAAACTGTTGCCCCTCTGTGAGACCCATAAGTTTAGCCTGAAGGAAATACAGCCCAGCCCCTGCGTTAGCACCTGAGTGCCAGTTTTTTCCTGGCCCTTTACCAGGGTTTGGCTATCAAAACCGTCAGCCTGGTGCGTCTGTTCAGTTGTCCTCCTGATGTCATTTTCCGCTGGCTGCAAGGGACTTACTTGCTGTTGCATATTTGGCAATGAGGTCTTGAGCACATTTTGCCTGACAAGCATATGTATGATCAAAAAGGTCCCCCTCCTCCATGCTCATTTATGTTCACACTATAAATCTGCTTTCTGGCCTTAGAGCTGATCTCATCAGGAGTAAATCCAGACCATCACTTTCAGACAGTTATATTGAGAGTGTAACCCCGTGTGTGTATTAGCCTCTTTCTTTTGTGAAGCAAGGTTTAAACGCTACATCAACAGATTTAAATGGACAGTTATTGAAATCAGCAAGATAGTCTTATGTGAGACATCCATAAATTTTCTGGAGAATATTTTTCAAGTGTGAGGCAGTTTTCTGAGACCTAGGTTGCCGTAGCGGGAAATATTTTGGTAGATGAACTACTGTAACTACTATCTGGTCTTGACTGCTGCTGCTCTTTTTTTTTCTTTTCTTTTTATGGTGAAATGGCTACATCTCCAGGGTAGGCTGGGTTACTTTGGAGTAGGTCCAAAAAATTAAGAAGAGATTCTTCTTTTATACTTCTCCATTAAATTATTGTGTATGTTAGCAAACAGGATTTGGCTAGTCAATACCGTGGTGCCTCATTTAAACATTTTGTTGATATTCATCAGTACAGTTTAGCATCATCCAGTTTCTCCGTTCACTGAAGCAGACTTGGAGCAGATTCAAATACATCTCTCTCTCATGACTGGGAAGTGGTGTTTGGGGGGGCTTTAATCCGAGTATTCACATCCCTCTTGCACTTCTGTGCCTTTGGTTAAGTAGAGACAGTAACTATGAGTCCCTCAGTGACTAAAATGCCAAACCACACACGACACCCTCTTTGCACTCCCTATTAAAATTTTACAGGTCAAAAATCCAAAACCCACTTAATAAAAATTGTTCTTCATCGTAAGTGACAAGAGAGAACAGGTCAATCTATGGAATAATGGTGCAGTAATTAGAACCTTTGTAGTTGATAAAGTGTGACTGTTAATCAATGTTTGGCTAATTAATCAATATTTTAATCATTAGACCTTTTAAATTTGTTTTAATGAGCATTTCCTCTAATTCCCTTGATCCTGTTGCTTCCAACACTTCTATTATCTCTGTTAAACAGCAAAGTAAATGTTCATATACCCAGAATATGCTGTGGGTTTGTAGATTTTGTAGTTTACTGCTAAGACATGAGCATTTCTGAATGTGAGCAAATTCAGATTCTTAAATAAAAAATTATTCTTAGACAATATGCCCTGTCCATGTTTGCATAAGAACAGTGTGAGGTGTTTGAGAAAATACACCTTCACAAACTAACGTGCACTCCCTTGGTACATTTTGGTATCTTACTATTCTTTTCTGAAGAAAAATGCAGATGGGACATATGCTACTGGATTAATTACTCATTCTCTGAAAATCTCTCTCTTCCCTCTAAAACCTTACCCAGGACTATCAAGGTATTTAGAGTTTGCAGACAGTAACTGCTCCACCATATAGTCAAAAACTATTCTTTCCAGGAATTTGTCTGCCCTTTTCTTCTGTTGTTTGATAACTGCAATTCCCTGATATTTTTCATACACAGTATATGTGATATACAGCAGTTATTGCACTAGCCATGTGAATTTGGTATCTGTCATTTTTACTTTGAATCTTCCAGTAAATTGTGGAGTGTTTGTATCCCCCTCATGCAGAATATTCAGAGAGTTTTTATGACTTCTTTGTCCTTTCAGAAATCAAAATGTAATACCGTTTACCATGGCAGGTATAATGAAACTGCTTCTGGTACTAATGAGTATCAGGAGTTTGCTGTCCAGTCCTGCATGCACATTGTCTGGCAGTGAAAGAGATTTTGCTGAGCTCTGCACGGGTTGGCCTGTTACACTGACTTAGATTTCTTACTGGTCTCCTAAACACTTGCTTTTACTCCCCTTTCTCCTGTTTGTTGATCTTTCCCTCATCCTTGACTAGGTGTCAGTGAGGGTCTGGGAAATAACTTGTTCCAGACATGTAGAAATCCATGGTTACAGAGCTCAGGCTGATCCTCTGCTTTAGCTTAATCCCAAGGTTCTCTAAATCTTTCCTTGCAGGAAACGAACGATTCATTTGCTCTACAAAAATTTAAGTCTCCATCTAATTCTAAATTCTCTGGTCCTTTAGTGGTTTTGTCTTCTACAGACCCACAAAGACTTCAGCATGTGTCCATGTCAGACTATTTTTTTCCTTTAACCAAAAATTTGCAACTAATTTGAATTTTTAAATTAATAATATTAGTAATGTTTACTAAGTGTACATTACTAGTTAGCAATGATTACTCAGTGTCAAAGTAGCTCATAATATCCTCTCCCATTGGGAGCCTGGATTATCACCTGTGATTTCTGGTTTTGCAACTGAATTCTGGAAATGAATACTTACACTTTAGAGCCAGATTCTACAGACTTTAGAGTAGCAAGCTTCCAGCTACATTCAAAGTGTGATTATGTGCTTCTGAAATACTTAAGTAGAGTCTTGACATGTAGATAAAATAAAAGCTGTTTCTTGTAACAGTGATGTGATTTATAAAGAAACATCAGAAAGGCAATTTGCATACTGCTTTCCAACGGAACCGAAACATTTGAGCACTCTGTTACTAGCTCCCGAGACTGTATTGAGTGGGAAAACCTCTAGGGTTTAACTTCAATGTTATTTTTAATGAATTGATAATCTAGCCTACTCCTGCTAGCACCAGGAGTGGTGGGCATGATTCTTAGCAAAATATCTCAGCTTTGCTGAAGTTGGTGCAAAGCAATGGGTGACTGTATCTGGGCACACATCTTACTCCTTGTAGGCTGATGTGGCCACCGTGCTGTTCATGAAACAGATGTATTCAGGCAGCTTGGTCTGATGCAGGATTTAAAGAAAACACATGAATGAGTAATCTCGCCTAAAGCTGGTATTATAGCACCTGAAGGTGCCTGCAAATTTTCTATCACAGCAAAGAGTTAATGGGTTTAGTTAATGAGGGATACTTGTTCAAAAGAGCTATACATTGATTTCTTGAAGTTAACATGTGTATTTAGTGGAGAAAATAATAAATTTGGGTTTCTCCTGATCGGACCTGAAAAGGTAATAGCAATGGGTAGGCAACCTACTGTTTGAATTCTGCTCGTACAGGGACACGTAGAGAAATGAAATATTTTATATGGACATTTCACTGTTTTCTCTACTTTCTGACCTGAGTAGTATCATTGCACCTGATCCTATAACTTTTTCTCAGAATTAATCTCATTTGTTAAATTTTTATGTCAATAAAGTCCCCCTCCTGTCTCATTTACTAAATCAGTGAAATCTGCGTTATGGAGAAGACAGTCTCTGAGGGAAAACATATGTTGGAAAAAATTATTATGAGGACTGGAATAAAATTAAAATAATTTCTTACCAAAGGTTATTTTTATTAAAAATACAATTCTTTTGTATTGAAGTCTCATAAGTTGTTAAGGACCCATTAGTAAATTGTTATTTTTATGACTATTTCACTCAGGAATTTTTTAATTCATTATATTTTATTAGATCAGCAGTAATGAACCAAAACCAATATCATTTATTTTTATTACTATTGTAGGTTGAATCATGATGATTTATACAGCCAGATTGAAGCAGTGACTGTAATTACTCTGTTATTGTCAACTATATATTTTTCTTAAATCAGACATTTTAACCGCATATAAACTCCATAAATATGGATGCTTCTGATTTTAAGGACCTACTTAACAATATTGCCAGTTCTCACTGTAGAGGTTTCGTGTTTGTACACGAGATACCATTCACCTGGCTGTATATCTTCCTGATTTACTGACTGAATAGTCTTTTTTGACTGTCTGGAATGACTTCACTTTCCATATTTCTTACCCACTATCATCTATATCCTAAAGAAATAAAGAAAACCAGTATAAAGGTTGGTTTCTTTTGTTTCCTTTCAATTTTTATTACCCTTTCTCACAGTGAAAGGAGAATATACATGTTAAAAATGAGCAACAGATGTGTAAAAAAAAAAAAAAAAACTTGCAGCAAAGCAGTGAATTTTAGGAAGCAATTGCTTACCAAAGAGAGGTCTGAAAGAAGCTAAGGAGGACTATAGCAAGTTGGTGAACTTAAAGCAAACATTACAAGTAATGAAGTCACAGGTTATTTTTAAAAACCCAACTTTTAATAGCAAATTCCTAAAAGTAATAATCTTGAATTACGACCGTTTTTTATTTTACTGCCAGTTGCAAACTTCATTTACTCCACTTCTCATTCATCCTTGATCCACCAGACCTTAAACAAAGCATAATAACATATAGAGCTCAAACTAGAGCACTGTTGAGCCAAGACTGTCCTAAAAAGAATTTTTCTTATTAGCGAATACCCTCACAGCCTAAACTCAGCTTAAGTATGGCAAGAAACTTTTCTCTGTTGTCTTGGGCTGCCCTAAGACATAGAGATACCCTCTTGACAATGTGAATAATGGAGCAAAACAAAAAAAAACACCAAACAACCAACCCAAACCCAAGCATGATGCTCACGGAGAGACACATTTTGCCCATCTTCACTGATCCTCCAGTTGACAGACATTCACAGTGTCCTAGACTCTACTCTTAGCGTCAACCATATTTTCTGATGCAACTCCTTTTTCAAAATCTGTAGCATTCTTCTCAAATGTATCTTTGAAATGAAAACCCAGAAGACTATCTACATTTTCTTTCTGTACAATAGGAAGTCTGTTATGCATATGATTCACTTGTTTCAAAACAGCCTAATTGTCCATGGAAGTGGAGGAGAAAATAAAGCCCCTCAATTATGTTGGTTTACTGAACCTTAGAAATGAGCAATTTTCTCCTTAAGTAAAACTTGGAGCGATGATTTTCACAGCATGCAAAGTATTTGGAGATTCCCTCTCAAGACCAAAAATAACATTTTTCTTTCTTCACCATAACTGCTCCAGTTAGGTTTTTTTTTTGGAAGTCCTTTTGTTTCCATTGCTGCCTCAGGAAATATGTGGTCAAAGGCTACTAGACTAGGCTCTAAAATAGCATGTGCTTTTAGAAAAGTTTTTACTCTCTTAATCGTATGTTTAAGTTGATGCCAGCTTCCTTTCCTACTTATCCATTCTTCCTTCTTATCCATGTCCCACTTTCCATGCTCTCATTCTTCAGGATAGGAATAGCATTAAAAGGCCACATAGAACTGTTTGAATGTCCTTAAGGTTTTTTTCAGAAATCAAAAGGAAAAAGGACATTATGATAAGGCAGTTGGATGTTCAATCTGTCCACAATGTCCAGCAATGAAAAAAATACCTCCAGTGACACGTGGGCGCTTTTTTCTCCATGCTGGTTTGCAGCATCAATGACAGTAAAAAGAAAGAGACCTGCTCTTTGTACTTTGCCGAGTACATCAGTATTCTGCTGTGCACCGAGGCAGTGGACTCGATAACTATATCTGCTCACCTGATCCATGAGAGGCTCACAAGCAACTGAAAAAGAAATGTAGAATTATGTTTATTTCTGTGACGGGATTCTTGTTCATAGCAATGCTGGCACCTGAAATCCAAGGCCCAATTTTGCAACGTGATGAGTGCAGTCAGCTGAGAGTGCTCTGTGCTGCTCAAGAGACACTGAACATCTTGCAGGATGGGATCCTCGGAAAGATTTGAGTGTGCTTTTGTGTAAGCATTTGCCTTTCCTCTACAGAGCCCTTAAGAGCAATTCTAAAGACAGATAACAGAATTCTCACAAAGTTCAAATGTAAATCTCTTCAGAATTATTATGTTCTCTAGAGGAGAGTAAACAAATAAACATAATAAGAACTACAGTAATAACATTGCACTTATATAGAGCTTTTCTTGCATTTTACAGAGCTTTTCATCTCAGGATCTGAAAGGGCTTTATAGATGGTACTTATCTAACCCTCCTAACACCTTTGTAAAGGTAGCACTTAGGTATCATCCTCATTTTCTGATAAGAAACTAGAAATGGAGGCACAAGAGATGTTAGGCATTTTCTTGTGTTTTTCAGGTAGTCTGTGGAAAATAGGACTCAGGTCTCCTAATTTTGTGTACTAATGTAGGAGAGATTATTGTAAATAAATGATACTTGAAAGGTCTTTTAAATGCCAATAATCTGAAGCTAATGGCAATCTTGTCATTTTATATTTGTGTTTTCTTTGGCACCCTGTTTTTCTGTTTTACAAAGGTTGAAAACATATTTCTCGTAATTACTGTTGGAGGTTTTTAATATTTTTTCCCCTGGAAATCAGTTGATTTACAACAGGCAGTCTTAAAGATTGTTGTTATTCTAGTTCACCTTTAATCATATCAAAATCTATTGAATTATTAATTAATTGTGTCATATTCATTGTTCTGTTTGGAGAATGGCCATCTAATATCTGGTCTTACTCCTCTAAATTTTGATGAAGAGATAAATACCAGTGGTAGAAAAGACAACAGAAAATAGTTTATTATCATTTTATGTACTGAAACAAAATGCTCCTGTTTTATAAAATAAAATGCAAATACTTTTGCATTTTCCATTACTCTAAAATGTGAAATTTACATGCATTATTTATCTCAAGGCCTTTTCATCTTAGAGTAACTTGTCCATATCACATTTCACTGAAGCTTGCTGAAGAAATGCACAATTCACATCAGAACAGGTATGTCAGCATCTTTCACGTACTCTTTTTTAACATCCCATGCCAATTGTAGTTGCCATTTTCTGAAACACAAGGGATAATCTGCAAAACTGGTCCCAAGAAAGCATTTGAATTCTCATTGATGTCATTTTGTACTTTGGACAGCACTTCAGGAAGTGAAGAGGATATTCTTTTGTTCTAATATATGATTTTGTGCAATAAATGTTCCTTGAAAGAGCAGAAATGAGCACACATGCATTGTCAGTCTGGTAAGAGCACAGCCATTTTAGTGGATACAATATTCAATCATTTCAATTATTATTAATTTGATTCTAAGTTACTTACAGAATGTAAGTAATATGTTTAAGGAAGAAATGCTGTTATTACTTTTGTGTTGTTGGAAATATGATTAAGACTTCTTGAAGGAGAGGTGTAAAAGTGAGTTTATCTGAATTTTTTTCTCACTAAATCATTGACAGTCTTGCAACATTTTAAGTTGTAATGCCTGAATTTTTTACTGGAGCTTTTTATGTCCTTTACTCTGGATCTTTGCCACCTTTGAAAGACTTGGATCTCAAATGGCTGGGATGCATACTGTATTGTAGAAATATGTATGTATGCATGGTGTATCATAGAATATTACGCATCTTGACAAAACTAGGTAGGAAATAAAACATGCTCAGGAGCATCTCCTGAAAGGAGGTGTTTTCTCACATAAATTCTGGAAATTGTGACACGGAAGAGAAATTTAAAAAAGAAAAAAATCAGGTCTCAAGTTCAGCTCATATAAAGGTCTTCACATATGGAGGTTTAAAGATCTAGATATGAAGTTGAGAACACTGAAACTCATTTGAGGTTTTAAAAGCAGGTTTCCTTTGAAAAGGATAGTCATTAAACAGGACTGAAAAAAAAAACCCAACTCAATTTGGGTACAAAAAAGAAATGTGTTGAATATTTAGAAATACTTGTTTTACTTGGATGCAAAATGTGTATATCTGTACACAGGCAATAAATCAAAATTATGGGCTATTTTAGTACAGTAACAATTAGTTATTGTAAGTATTTATTATTAAGTTATTATTAAGTTTATTAATAATGTTATTAATATAACCTTATTAATAATAAGTTTAATAATTTATTATTAAGTTATTAGTTATTGTAAGTATTATTATTAAGTAACAACAAGTAATTATTTATGCTTAAGGCTCACAAAAGGTAGGCTGATGTTACCATCAAAGAAATAGCTTGGATATATCAACCCAGCCTGGGCTCAGTTTCAAATGAACTAGCACAGGACCTGCTGTCAGATGTGGCAACACAGAGCTTCCCAGGTTGCACAAAGCCTAAGCCTTCATCCAGCTTCTCAGGTAGGTTTTGTGGTATCTACACCGAACAAGCAAGTTGTAGTCTAGCTCAAGTATTTCTTTAGGAACACTGTGGACATATTTTGAATCAGAGGAAGTTTTTAACTGTGGCAATAGAAGCCATATGGGATTCTTAACTTTGATGAAATCTGATGGATCATTTCACACATGGTCATGCTGAGTTTAACGCAAAAAGAAAAGACTCAAACAATCTCTTTAATATAATTATTTCTATGTAACATTTTGTAAAAAGCATGCACAGACTGGTGCATAACCATACTTTCTCTGACATTAGATTTTGAAATATTATCATTTTCCTTTTGGTGATTTTTGTATTTTCTTTTAATTGCTTGACAGTTTGTAGTGAGGGAATCGCCACTGCTGAGCACTCGAAACATGTTGAGGCAAATAGTGATACATCAATAGGGAATCTGTGGGCTCTTTTCCCGAAGTCACTGTCAAGTGCTGATTTAGGCCTAAATAAAATGTAAGTTTGTAGACTGCACCATTCAATTATCTTGCGTTTGAAAATTCAAATCTCAGGCTAGGAGATTTCACAGGCAGGAAATTGGACCTTACAGAAATGACTCAGAAACTCTCATGAGCTGTTCAGTAAAGTTAGTTTGTTGAAGAAGAAACTAAGATATGTGCAGAAAGACAAAGCATTGTCATGAATCAACAATTAGCTAGCAGGTTTTCATGCTTGGAAAATGGGTAAGAGGTGCCTCAAATCTCTCTATTAAATTTAGTATCTTTTTTTTAATGAGCTGGAAAAATAAGCAGATGGAATAAGTAAAACAAAGGCACATACAGTTAATTATTAGTCAAATTTTGTTGCATGATACAAAATTCTGTAGGTCAGTCACTTCCAGAAACATGGTTGTGGAGAATTTCAATAGAAAGAAAAAGAAAAATCAGAACACTACACATAGACGTATCATATGGAATATATTGCTTATAAACAAAACAAATACTCTCTCTAAAGAGGAAAGATAAAAGAATTATTCATGCACATTCTAGTTAATGGTATTAATGCAGGAATTAACAGGACTACTGACTCCACTCTGTCTTGTTAGGAAGCACATGGAATGGAATGTGGAATAACACCAAAAAAGTTAGAAATCCATGCTAAAAAATGCAATAATATCTGTCTCATATGTATAGCGATGTTCCATTCTCGTCATTTGGGTCTTGGTATCAATAATGAAAAGAATAAAGGGTCTATAGAAGTACACAATTTAAAGTTTAGTTGAAACATATTTACATAGGGAAAGCAAGTAAAACATTAGCTGTTGACTGAGCACAGAAGAGAAATAAGAAAAGACATGGAAAAAGTATGTACAATAAAACTACATTTTTAAGTACATGTCTCTTTTTAGATCATCCTTTGTGTTGTATACTTTTGTTAGGAGCATCTTCTGTCTTAATAGGAAGGGAATTGTCAATTAAAATGAACAATGGAAAATTTAAAATACGAGGAAATGTTAGTTAAAAAAAAAAGAAACAGGGGAACTCATTGCCACTGCTAAGAAAGGAATATTTATTTATGTGTATAACAGACCACCCAAGTTTATAATACAAAGGAAGACAGTGGGAGCAAAAATGTAGAATTTACAGGTTGGTTTTTGGAGGAATTTTCCCTAGAAGTCAGATTTGTGCGTTTCCTATCTCTTTCAGCGTATATGGGAGGTGGCGTAGTGGATGAAAATGTACTGTGGGTGTCCTTCAGTAGGAAATTCTTGTGCATCTATGTGGACAGCTAGTTTTCTTTATTATGGAGGGTTACAGAAAGTTTTCTATATTATGGAGTGTGGGTTTTTTCATACCTTTTTTTCCATACTTGCCATTCTGTCAGTACTCTGGACTTAAAATGAACTAATGGACAGGACCCCTCATTTTCCTCAATTCATTGGCTATAAAAGTGCTACAGAATTGCTTTGTTGTTGTGAAATCTATCACAGACTCGCAAAGAAAGGAAGAACGAGAAAATATTACCCTGCCAACTGAGTCCAAAAAATTCATTTTAAAGCAGAAACAGTGGTTGATGTGCATTTATGCCAGTGCTTGATGTCATCATTATAAGTGCTTTCCTTCTGGATAACTGCATCTCCACCATACAACTAAATCACTGTTTTGCTCATAGGACAGAAAAGAAAAGATTAACAACCTGCATGGTGCAGTGTGTCAAACTGCCTTTGGTACGGAAACAATGTGTTACCCTCTAGTTTATCCTCTAGTTTGGGTAGGGCTTCAAGCATGAGTATCATGTATTTGGACTGCAGTGTGGTTCAGAATGTGATGCACAGAGTGGAAGAAAGGAAAAAGTGGGGAGAAAAGTGGGAAAATGGGGCAATTTAAAAACGAAAGGGAAAAGGCGTATGTTAGGCTGTGGTATTCCCAACCTTCTCAATCATCCCAGCTCGTCACACCAGTGAATCGTAGAAGTTACACATGCATATATTAGTACCTTTTTCTGATATTTCCAGCTCTCTACAGGCTAGTTGCAGCAGTTTGGCATCACCCCTTCCTGTAAAATAACAACCTTCTGCAAGAGTGACATTCTTCTAGAATTGTGTCATAACCCCCTAGCAGGGCAAAGCCGGGGGACAAGGGAGAGCTCACTCAGGCCATGGGACCTGTCCTGGGATAGGTAAAACTGGCTCAGGTGTTGGGTTGCTTTCAGACTTCTGCATCTGAAGCGTGACACTGTGAACACACACTACAAATCAGCAATGATGTAGGATAATATAAGGAGAAGTTTACCCCAAATCCCTTTTTTCCAATAAGTCCTCTACCTGATTTTGTGTATGTTGCTGATGAGGATTATTGCAGGATTTATTTTAAAGTAGTGTTTTCTTTTTGAGAGCGCGGGTTATCTGAGGTCAGTTTGCATGTGGAATTAGGGCAATTGACAAATTCATTTCTTTGACCCTCTTTTGCAATAATTTCCTCTAAGACCATATACCTGTTCCATTAGGTCCCCCCCCCCAAAAAAAAAAAAAAGAAAAAAGCAGACAAAGAAATCCTGTATTTTCTCATCTGATCAGCCTCTATCTTGTAAGATTTGGGAAAAAGAAGAGATTACTATTTTTGTTTTGATTTTAAAGGTATTTGGAATTGTTTGGTTAGTGTGAAGATGAGACAGACCCTCTCAAGTACGTCTGTCCTAGTTGGATATACATATTCAAGAAATGGGTACTAGGCCAGATCCCCAGCATGAAGTCAAAAGAGCTCTTTTAATGTAGACTAGGTAAGGATTTGGCACAGACAAATATATGAGTATACAAGTGCCACAGCTCACCGGGTGTTATTATAAAAAGTCTGTCTCTTGCTGGCATTGACTTTCAGAAACAAGCTGTGCTTAGCACCTCTGAGTTTATAAAGATCACACAGCAACCTACATGCTATCAAAGCTTCAGGAACAAATAAATAAGCAGCTTATCTCTCAAGGTCTTTCCCCCTGATTTTATTATAAGTGACAATAGAACCAAAGTTGTAAAGCAGTATAAGATCTTCAGCCCAAATATGTGCTGTGTATTTTTTCACATTGTCTGAATCTGCTGTTGGATGATTTTCCTCAACAACTTGTAATATTAGTTTTTTTTGGATCTGTCAGAGCATTGAAATTAATTCTTGTTTTTGTTGTACAAAAGGCATGCAATATTTTTCACACATCTGCTTCGGGAGAAATGGATCTCCATTGGCACACACAGGTTTTAAAAAAGAAATGTCAGTTCTATGGATCTCTGTCTTCATGCTGTAGTCTTTGCAGAGCTATCTGTGTCTACACAGAGAAAATTCAGAGAAGCTCCATTGTATTTTAACGTTTGAAGCAGATACCCTGAATGAGTGAAAACCAAGTAATTTTGCTCATCCCTTGAGAAACATAATGAAAACCTTAAGGCAAGGATTTGCCCACTGTCCAAGGTAGGAGTGTAAAATTTCACACAGCAAAGATGACGACAAAATAAGATTTCTTAACTACTTTTCTACTGTCGTTCTTCATCAGCTGTGAAACAATAACAATCATGTTCTTGCTCTAATTCTCCCACTCTGGTAAAATCCATCTGTAAAACTGATGGGGATGACTGAGCAGAAACAACAGGCAGCCAGGCCTTTTCAGCAGGAGGGAATCATTATAAATATGAATCACATGAAGTAATATAAGCAAAAAGGCTACTTTGCCCCGGGTTTTAATTTGGCCTCCACTACCTAGTACCAGAGTCCTCTCTTTCAGCAGCCAGCCCTTCAAGAAATTTTTCTTTTTGTGAACAGTGGAGTAGGTTGTGCCTTTGGCTCCTGCCATACGATGCCAGACACTCCCAAAGTAAAGTCAGCAAAAGCACATGCCTGGAGTGGATTGTGTTGGAAAACATGACTGGAAAATTAATTTTTTGCCTGTTTAACTCATTTGTGTTCTGTGTCCAAATGTGAGAGAGGAAATTAATGGGTTGTATTAGTGATGTGGTTTGGCCATAATTAACCGTGAGCCAATATGCCTTTTTATTTTTCTTTTGGTTGCCTGCTGACCTATGTCATCTTTTACCCTTCGGTAACACAAACGCATTTGGTAGATTTAACCAGTGGCAGGGGCTGCTCCTGCTCCAGCAGCATCCATTGCACATCTCCAGTGGGAGGTCTCACAAGCCCCCGCCGTCAGGCTCTTCGCTACTTCTTAGCTCAGCACATAATCAAATGGTGCGTAGCCACACACTGACTGTGTGCCACATATTTCCTCCTGCCATGTCATTAGTCATTAGTGTCTGGAATTGCTGCTGCTGGCTTCTGCAAATGAATGCAAGAGCCCCAGGTGAGTTAAAATAAATAAAGCCTCTTGCTGGCCCCCTAATGGACTATTGGCTGCCACCTGAGGAGGGAAGGAATCGGTCATTACCTCAGGCAGATAAGAGGTGCTACAGTTGCTCACCTGAAGTAGGCCACTTATCGTCCCATCCCTGGGCTGAGTCAAATCTTACATATGCTCACCAGATGGTGAATTCCCATATTTATTATTCTGCAGGCTACAAGAACATGAGGAGAATAAAGAACCTAGCCTGTATACATTCCTTTCCATCAAATCTACTCGCATGTGAACTGAAATATGTTAGCACAGAGTGGTACCTAAAAATTTGAAATATGGTAGCTCAATAATGATAATGTATTATCAGTCTTATTGCCAAGCACTGTATTTATTCTATCTGAGCCTCTCAGAGAGACCAACATCATTCATAAATGAAAACCCCTACATGTCTGATAGTTAGGGCTGCCTGACCAAAATACAGAGTTAACAAGCAATTTCTCCCTTCCCCTATTACTCCACACCTGATCAATGTATAGCTTCTTGACACATTTTTTTAATGTTAAAATGTGATTTATGATACCACATTCTTCAGCTTATCTCAAATTAAAAATTTAAGAAAAAGTAACAAAATATTAAACTTTAAGATGAAACCTCTGTATGACCTTGAGAGTTGATACTGGGGCTGGTAAGTGCTCAATGTCTTCATTAGTGACCTGGATGATCTAAAACTCAGCCCCAGAAAATTTGCAGAGGACACTAAGTTGGGTTAAACTGAGGGACTGGGAGACCAGACTGATAGAAACCTGAAAACCTTTAACGGTTCTGCGCTTGAGGAGAAGTAACTCCGTGTGTCAGTGCAGACTGGAAACCACCTGAACGCATAACAACCCTGGGAATACGATGGATACCAACAGTGTGTTCTTATTATATGTAACGTAAGCTGCACCCCTGACTACATTAGGAGAAGCGTAGCTAGCGGATGGAGATTATCAATCCCCTCTACCTGGCACACGTTGGGCATCACCTGTAGTACTGTATCCAGTTTTGGGCTGCCCTTGTGCAAGAAGGATATTGAGAAAGCAGAGATGATCCAGAAGAGGACCCACAAGAAGCAAAGGGCCTGTTGTGCTTGACGAGAGGTTGAGGGGGCTGGGCTTGTTTAGGCTGACAAAGAGGGAACTGAGATGGGAAGCAGCAGCTGTTCTACAACTAGGGAGAGACGAGGGCAGAGACAAACTCTTCTCTGTAATGCCAGATGGTTAAAAAAGGGACACTCGGTCGAAGTGATTTCACTAGGATGGTATCAAAGTGCTGGTGCTGGTTATCCAGAGGGGCTGGGGAATTTCCATTTGTGGAGGTTTTAAAAACTTGGCTTGTTCTGGCGTTGCTGATATGTCCACTTGAGACAGGAAATTGGACTAGATGATTAGCTGGAGGGCCTCCCCTGTGACTCTGTGGTTTCATTTTAACTCATGGCCCTTTAATCTGTCTGAGAGTATTTCTTCTACACACCCTGCAAGAGTTGTTTTGTATGAAGCTGTGGGTTCTGCCTCATACATTCAAGTCTTCACATGAACTAGCAAACCTAAGCACTTCTGTCGTAAAAAAGCCAAGGGAGAAACTTATCTGTAAACTTACAGCAGTGTCTGAAAAATCTAGTCTATGGAGAAAACACACAAAGTTGACTTGTGAATACTAGGTATTTTGCTTCTGTGCCTTGAATGCTGTAGCCCACACTGGTGTCGGCATCATCATACTTGTTTTTTTTTCCTTTGAGAAGCCTGCTGCCCTACTTCGTCATCCTTAGTGTCGACAAGATTCCTCCATGTTAACACTTTACTATTTGAACGTGTAGCTAAGATGTTGAAAGATTTCATGCTGTTGTGAAGAATGCCAGAAAGTTGTTTAAAATCTTAGGAAATTTCTAAATAAACCTTCTCATTGAAAGATTTAAAAAAAAAACCAGACTCAAACAATTGTTCAGTTTTTTTCTGCAGCTATATCTCAAACACTGGGACTTTTAGCATTTCCAGCTGCAGATCTTTTGCTTTTGGAAGCTCTTTGAGTACAATTTTAAAGCTGTCTGATGTTTTCTTTTGCTGTGCCAACTGTTGAAAAGCAGTCTGGTCTCGTAAACATGCCAGTACAAGTGAAAGAGTGCTATAGTGTTAGTCTCATGGGATCTCACAGTAAAAAAGATGGAAAACTCATCCTCAAGATTCAGCAATCAGAAAATGTGCAACCACATGGAATTTTATAGCTCTGACTACTTGCAGTGGTTTTACTTTATCCTTAACTTTTGATGCAGAGATATTAAAACCACCTCATACAGGTGTGGCTATACCTCACTTTCCTGGAAGGTAATAAATATCGTGTTAATCAGTGGTCAGTCTCTTTGTGATATGGCACAGCCACACTGTTATGACAAATGGCTTTAAACAAGTTCAGCGCTATAATTACAGAAAAGGTTACATTGTTCTACAATTATCCTTTTAATCAATCTTGCAGGATAATCATCCTGCCGAAAAATCTGTTTCTCAATACCAATTTCATTATCTAGGTGATTCTCATCACTAATCATTAGAGTGTGATTCACTATATTCTTAACAACTCCTGTTTTAACTTTAAATGGGTGATTAGACTCAATATACAGGATATTACCTGCACCATCGTCTTTATAATACATTCTCCTTCTCAACTGTCAGGCCATCTCTCCACTAATAAATGTAAAAAAGCATTTCTTATTAACATCCTTTTCCATAGTAAATCATATTCAAATGAACATTACTAATGAAAGAGAAGGAGGGAGAACGGTTCTTTCCCTGGCGGTCTATCTTTCCAAACATTGCATGGGAAGGCACAGGGCAAAACCGGGAACTTCCAGGCTGTCCTGGGAGGTTGACATATCTGAAGTAAGAAGTATGAAGGCAGTAGTTACTCTTGACTTTTGAACTTGCACAGGTTCCTTAGACATTGCACCACAGAAACAAGAAAGATTTTGCATAAAAGTAGGACTGTGATTTCTTCTGTTGTGAGAGTTGGTAAAACCTTAAGAGTAGTCATAAGTCCCTGTTTTGGGACTTGAGGCTTCTGGGAACTCTTCTTGCATGTATTACTTGTATCAATCATTCAGTCTCTGGCTTAATTTTGGACATCTGTAATATGTCTACAGCATTTGGCTACCTCTTGACTTATGAAAGGTTCAATATCTGTATTAAACGAGAGTAAGGAAGTTATATTAGTCATTTAATTTTTTTAAAGATCACCTTTTATGTTTTTTATTTAATGCTGAGGTTTCTGTCATCACAACATGCCAAAGAAATACTTCCTAGGCTAAGCTTTTGCACCAGTTTCCAATGGTCCCCCCCTAGTGATGTAGAAAGGGATTGCAACTTTCCATTTAATTGAAAACAAGTCTTAATTACTTGGGAAGATGGTGATTTTTCCAGTTTAAAAGACAGCATATTTAAAGTAACATATAAACATTAGTAAAAAGTTTCTGTGGAATGCTTTTTGGTATGTTGCTTTTCAAGAGCTTCAGGTGCTTCCCTGTGAAAAGTAACCAGAATCAGAGTGTGTAATTATATTGCTTAATAGTGAAGTTCCAATTTCCTGGTAAACTCCCCACTTCTGACTGTTTTATGCAGACAGAAGTTCAGTCCTATCCAAAGCCTGTTTAACTCTGACCGTGACAAGGTCCCTGTTGTGAGGGTAAACTGACTTTGGAGATGATTGCTTCTTGACACTTTGCCTGCCACTTTTGCGTGTAGATTTATGTACTATACACTTTCATTGAGCATTTAACCCTGAATCTTTATATGAGCCTGCCATAAAGCACATGCCTATCATCCAGGAAATGCTTGGCAACACTTTTCCTTGGCAGGAGTCATTTTAACATGAAGAAGAATTAATTGTACTGAATTTCTAATATCCTGGGAAATAATTTCTGCCAGCTGTAAAAAACGAGCTTAATTAATCTATAGTTAGTAATTATTAATTTTCATATTCACTTGGAATAATTCATTAGTATGTTTAGATAAACTTTCTCTTGTTTTTTTTGCTACCATCATGGTGAGCTACAGAATGGAAACATGACGAATAATCATATCAGAAATAGCATATAATCGAATAAGTCTTATAGATGTTGATTGGCAGAAGTTCTACTAGTATACTTGCTACCTGTGAGAATAAACAAGGAGTGTATGTTTTCATTTAAAGCTGGACTCTGCCCAGTTGCTACTAATACAGACAAAGGTTTGTGGAGAGAGAAAAAAAACGGTCTGTCACAATGACTTATACAAGCTTAAGCAGCAGACTTCCTAAACCAAGACTTATCACTTCAGGGTTATTTCCATGTGACCTGTGGAGGATGCCCATGAATAGCGGGAGAAGACATGCAGTTTTCTCTGCTGTAGGGCTGAGCCTCTCAGTGCAAGACTAGAAGGCAGTCCTGGGTGTTGTGAAGTAATCATTAAGTTACACGCTTGTCATTTCTTGTACATTCACTCAGAACTAATGCACATCACTTTTTCCAATTATAATCATTCCACCATTTAACAAGCACAAAAGGCCTTAGATTCCAATTTGCCACTGATGCTTCACTCTCACTTGCTTATTTCTTGGCATTTAGGTCAGGCTAGGTTGTGCACAGCTCCAATAATGGGGTATATTCACCCTTCATACAGCAAATGTACAAATGATGAAGGCTAGAACAGCTGGTCTCACAATGTGAGAGCAGATCATTTCCACTGGTATGGTAATTTCTCTATTCATAGTTTTCCTTTCAGTTATCGTAAATACGTTTTATTTTTTTGGTTTGCTCATTGCCTAAGCCAAACAGAAAGCACACGATGATATAGCAGATACAGTCCTTACCACACTTCCTTGCTGGCTAAATCAAAGTTGCTCTAGTAAGCATGTCACATTTCATTTAGCTTCTCAAACATTTCCACAGCTACAAACAAACAAAAAGACTCCAAACAAAACAAGAATCTGAAAAAAACCCTCACAAAAACAAAACACCAAATCACAGCTGCTGAAATCCCTGGTCCTTAATCTTAGTTAGCCTCTCGCTAATGACAAGTAACTCGAATGTGGAATCAACCAGACGACGTGTTAATAAACAAGCTTTGGCTACACAGTAGCCAAGAATTAGAAGAGTCTAGCACAGCATGTAAAATGCTTTTTCTCTTCTTTCTGCCGAAAATCTTCTACTCCTGCTGGAGTGCTTTACAAATTTTGACCTCAGATCTGCTTATTTCTATGAGAGTATTCAGTAGGAAATGAAAGCAGGGATGTCTGCTTTTCCCCCAATATAGTCCTGCCCTTGCCTTCCCTGTATGCAGGCATCAGAGTAGTCCAGTGCAGGCAGAATTCCAGGTGGTGGAGTAGTCAGTCCCGGCCCAGTGATGAATAAGGACTTGAAGCCACTGTTTCTGAGGAGTGACGCTGTCTGCCTGCTCATTCACAAATTTTAGGGAGAGGGGAGCAGTGCAAACTCCAAGACTCTTGAAGGTACACCGCCAGTAACAGAGCACACTGTCCAATGCCAGGCGGAGACTTGTGGCCCCAATTTTTTCCTCTATTAAAAAGGATAATTTCATTTATCACTTATTCACATGTCAGAAAGTGTGGGACCCAAAGTGAGGAACACAGTGCCAAAATGAACCTGAGGGATACTTGCAGCAGCAAAGCAAAGTTACCGTCTCTGCTCTGGTGTGTGGCAGAGCATGGACCAGTTTTGTGATGTTTCACCAGTTTTCATGAAGTCAGAATAAGCTGGGTCAGCCTTTGCCTGTGGTGTCAGTGGTGGCACCAGAAAGGCTGCAGTTGTTCAGTGCAGCTGGGATCCCCTTCCAACAGATCTCCCTGGGCACAATTTTCTCTCAAATCTGGCTCTGCTGGCAGCAGGGTACAAAGCAATAGTGCAGAATGCGAAGTTCTTAGAAATGTGGTTTTTCATCACATTTTGGTGATGGAACAGCACTTCTAGCCCACTTAGAAGCTGTGTCTTGTTCTGACGTAAGAGTTACAAGTGTTTTCAAGAAGGACACTAGCTACTGTTTTGGGGGCACTTTTACAACAGAAAGTAAATATAATATTGTCTTTCTTTTATTCTTTCTTTTGAATGAAAGCTAACATTACCCCTTTAAATATTAAAAGAAGAAAGTACCAAATTAAAACTAAAATTTTCATACAGCTCCAGTTAAGTGAGACTGCACTGATTTTTCCCAGTAAAAGTAAAATTATCTGTGACTGCTGTTCTGAAACAAGTAATTAAAGAAAGGAGAACGTGCTGCTTGAAAACTGCGTGACTCAGATGCACAAGACGTCGTCCTCTGAAACTCCCTCTATCAAATCTCTGTTCTCCCAATGTCATAGTGAAATGTCTTAAATGAAGTTGTTTCTCTACTAAGGAAGACATTTAATGACTAAATATACTTTAAAATATATAATGTATCTTTCAGCTTCATTAGTATTTCCAATTTATTTACATTCTGGTTCACAATATCCTCTCACAGCTTGCTTTCTCAGAGCTAGGAGGCTCTGAAAAAATAGTTGGATGAGCTATACAGTGCAAAAACTTTTCTCTCGAACTTAATTTTAAGACATAATTGAGTTGTTATCCGCACAGTATTTTCCTCCCCGATTGCAAGAAATGCCAGTCTGTCTCTGTAGATAATAAATGATGGAGATGCAAACTCTGTAATGGAATTTCACGTGTACCTCACACAGCCTGAAAGACGAGAATCCTCTAGATAATATGTGATTGCTTCACATGCAGTGCTGCATGCCTCCCCTAAGCTTTGCCCACTACCAAGTACAGGGTTACGCGAGTGTGATTTTTTTTTCTTTGTCTGAATTGCCAATAAAATTGGTTTGAATTCGACTTGCAATTCACGCTAAGAAAATTTAAGGAAATACTGCAAAACAGAGTGAGGGGGTTTTCCCCCCCATTCTTCCCCCCCCCTGCTATAAGAGCATTGACTGATAGAATCACTGTATTTACTGCTACATTTGAAAGATATTCTGGTACCTAACTCCCAGTGAATTCAACATATTAAATATTATTCAATGTTTCTTTTTATTAACACGCTAACTAATAATTATGGACCTGGTAATGTTTCTTCCCGCTCCCTGTAACAAAAAATATATTCTGTTATAATATTTGTGATTTGTAATGAGGTTTTTCTGTTTTAAGAGAATTTCTATTGTACAGATTTCTTTCACATAAGTATATCTTCGTGTATTATTTTGTGCTAAACAAATAGAAATGTCTTATTTTTCATTTAATACTTTTGGTTGTCCTTTACTTTTAATTATTTTATTAGCACCTAATATGAAGTAGGTAATTTTGCAGTTGTGGTCCTGTTCTGTAACATTTTTTACAGTAGTTTTTTCTGTATGTCAAAGGATCACTTTTTTTTTTTTTAATGTAAATTTCTGAAGCTTTGGTAGTATGTATATTGCGAAAGAGTTTACTATCTGCTTTGTTCTTAACGTTTATGTTTTCATACTTTGAATCATCATTCACATTTAAAAAGAATTCCTAAATTTTGATTGTGAGAAAAAAAGAGGTAGTAGAGAAAATCACAATTATTTTAGTGAATTCTACAGTATAGATGAAATAGTTATGTAATAATTAACTCCCTACCTATTTTAATATTGCTATCTGTACTACTCCTGTAAGGAGGAAGCCAGGATATGTACTAAGTTTTCTCAGAAGAGCAGGTCGTGCTATCAGTAAAATCAGTAAGAAGAATTTCACTTTTTCCAGTGAAAATTAGATTTAGTTCAAGAACAAGAATTTTGGCGATGTGTAAATTCTATGTATCTAGGGTATACAGTGATATATTACAGTTTACATTTAATTAAGTAAAAAAATCTACGTATGTAATCAGGTCAGGAGATCATGGTTAACCTCCTATTATTAACAAAAATCTATAGGATATTTTATTTGGATAAAGGGTCGGAACCTTGGTTTTAGGTGTTGTGACAATGCATTCCAGCAACACTGTTCTGCCACATACCGATTCACTACTTACTTTGAAGACAAAAATGTTATGTACTTTCTTACCAACATGACTTTTCACAGAGGCCTTTCTTTGGAGCTTTCCCGTCATGTGTTGACTTGATTTGATGCAACTCTTTTAGTGAGTGAGTTAACTGTGAACAGCACAGAATACTTTTATCTAAGATCACAGGCATATTTAATCCCTAACATCTCTTAGCAGTTAGTAATGAACAAACTGATTCAGATAAAAATCTCAATCAGCAATACTTATAGAGGCTTAAACAAGAACATGAATTTTGAAAAATCTGTCAAGTCTTTAAAGTGTTCATACATTTCCAGCAGTGAGTCAAGAATCCAAACTCTAAAATATAATAATTAAAATAAATTTATACCACATCTTTGCCAAAACCACTTTTGCAGACGGAATTGTTTGCTTGTGTAATGGCTAAATTAGAGCTCTAACCCCTCAGATGTGCAGAGGAGAGATTTTTCACGTGCTGATTAATGCCATCGGATCCAGTCAGACCACTCATTTGCTGTTTCTGAAGACAGAATCAGGAAGTTTGTAGGTTTTCTGGTTACTCTGATGCATTATCAAAAATAGCACTTGTACAGTTTTGATACAGTTGGTATCTTCTTTTTTTTGCTTCCAGTTAGACTTTCTAGTCAGATTCACCATTCAGCAAAACCTCAAGTTTTGTTGATTTGCCATATCCTTTAACTTGCCTGTGTGTACATGCATACCAACTTACGCTTTCCCTCACATGTTCTTAAGCAGCTTCTTTAAACTTGACCAGGAAAAAGTAAAAGCAAGGTAATGTCGTATTGTTGTCAGTCTTCACTGAAATACTGACTGGTTCCAATGTGGTGGGGGGGGTTCCTTTATTGGTTGGTGTTAATCATAGAATCATAGAATGGTTTAGGTTGGAAGGGACCTTGAAGATCATCGAGTTCCAACCCCCCTGCCATTAATCATTGACAAAATTTTGCCTAACATTTAGATCATACAAAATGCCATTTTAGACTGTAGAATATTCATTCTTCCTGCAAATTCTTTGTCTTCTGATTGTTCCTGGCAATTAGCAGTCATTTCTCCCAGTAAGGTTGTGTAGTGCTGTTCAGCTCATTTTGCATTCCAGCATCCCAAGAAAGGAAATTTCAGAAAATCACATAACACTGGCCAGTATGCTGTTGTCCTTTACTGTGTTTCTTCCTGTCATTGTTTTGGGTGAGGTAGAAGCAGAACATAATGCTTTCTCAGAGACTGTTAGGGAGACAGGGAGGCATAAAAACCCCTTCAATCACTTCTGGAGTTGCTATTGTCATCAGAAGGAGCTTTCCCAAAGTAAAGACAGAGAGGCAGGGCCCATGAGAGGTTCATTTACTTCTGACACTCTCTGGTATTGAGTCTTTAAGCAGCCAGTCAACTGGATTCTCCACTAAACCTTCAAATCTGGAAAGCTCTTCTTATCATTTGCTGAGATGCCACTTTCTTGGATGATTGCCCATAGCCATATGGCATTGAATTAACACAGATATTCGCTGAATTAACACAGATTTTCAAATTTCATATGTTCTGATACCAGCACTGTTAGCAAAGTGGAAAGTGCAAGTGTCTAACATACAAACTTCTTAAAGGATTTATAAATTTCAGCAATGAATGCTGATTCTTAAACAAAACAAGCAGCTATTATTTGGTTTTATCACTGTAGTTTCCTTAATGTGTCTGCTGTCACATAATAGAAGGAAATGATCTCTGTGTTTCTGTGCTTCTTATTTAGATCAGGCTGGGGGGGAGACCTCAGGAGGTCACCTAGTCCAACCTCTGCTCGAAGCATGAGCAACACTGGTTGTGGGGCTTTGACCAGTTGGACCATGAAACTCCCCAAGGACAAAGATTCCACAACTTATCCGGGAAACCTGTTCCAGTCCCTAATTATCCTTTTAATGATTTTTCTTTTCATTATGTCCGGTGCCGTGATTTAATTTGTGACCCTTGATTCTCATTCTTCTGCTCACCCTCAGTGGGGAGTCTGGCTCTGGAACCAGCTAACCTCCCCACTGGCACGGGGGGCTGCTGTGAGGTACCCCTGAAGCCACCACCTCTCCAGGCTGAACAAGCCCTGGCCCCTTGACCTCTCTTCACAGGCCATGTGCTCTGAGTCCCTACCTGTATTGGTGGCCTCTGCTGGGCTCCCAGCATGTATTGGTACTGCATAGCCAAAGCTGGATGGACTGTTCAGATGTGCCATAATGAGTACCCAGGAAAGGGGCGGAATTGCTGTCCTTGACTTACTAGTTGAGCTACTGATGGTAACAGCCCAAGGTGCTGCTTGCTTAGCAAAAGCAAGGATGGAACTTCAGCTCCTTGAAATGGCTAAGGTACTTGTTTGAGAATGGTGTTTCAGAGCCCTGATTTAGCTATGTGATTTATTTGAGTGAAATAGCTGGACATTTGAAAGAATCTGTTGATGCAAGTGGAAAATTTTTCCACGCCCTTCAGTGGTTTTAAAACTTATCCTTAATCTATTTTTGGTAGGAATTTTTGTTTATATTAATTGATCTCTTATTTACGTGGACCAACAGATACATCTCATTGCTTAAAAAACAACTGCACTTTTCTTAAATGTACAATGTTACATCCGGCTACTTTAGCTGTATCATGCGATCAAATATGGTCGTTACATCTTTTGGTGAGATGTATGTTTGTTCTGTATTGTGATATCAGTTTAAAGGTGTCACTTCCCTTGAGGAGTGAGCAATTATCTGTAGGTAACTCATATTTTCTCGCCACCTCTACGACAAGAACCCAGCAGCAAATCTCTGGTCAGTGGCACATGATCTTGTGTTTCCTAACAAATCGTGCCTCTGTGCTGCACTGTGCTTTCACAGTTTTAAATAAGATCCTGACATCTGTGTCATTGTGCTGCATCGTATCTTCATGGGAAATTCTTTTTTCTTAATTTAAAGGCACTATTTTTCATCAAATGACAAGCATACATTATAGCTCTCCATTTTAACCAAGGTACTAAAGGCTATTTCAATTTGACTACAGCAGTTTTCTGCCAAATGGTTACTCTAAGTTATATTGTGCACATTACCCACCAGAAAGCACAGAGTTGATGAGAGTGCACTGTCAACTACACCACACATCGATATGGAGGTTATTTGATTTGAAATTGGATTCTAGCCTTCCTTGATCTGTTGTATAAATGGAGACGCACGTGTTGAGGAAATTCTCATGAAGTTTATGAAGAATGTGGTGTACTTTTTTTTTTTTCTTTTCCTTGGAACTTGGCTTTTACTTTGTTAAGACTTCAGTTCCAGGTCTGATAAATATTCAGAGATAAAGTATAAGATTTTTTTTAAATGGAAAGAAAATTTGCAAAAATTATTCATTGCGTGGATTTCTGCTCTGATATTAGTCAGGAGTAGGTTGCACACTTTTGTAGCAGGGTGCCTTTTTGACCCTTCTTTAAACATTTAAGACTTAGTTCAGTAGTTCACCCAGTTGATGAGACATGTTTCTTAAGTACAGCGCCTTCAAAAGTACTCTAAATATATAATATTCTCTGAGAGACATGTCAGTCATTGTCAAGATGAAAATAGCTTAAACACTAAGTTCCTTGTAAACTGTGTCCTTGTCTTAGGGGCCTATTTATAAAGCAGTGGTTTACTGTATGTGTGACACTTAAAAATGCTTGAAAAATAAATGGAGGTACACGATTTCATTACAGGGCAGATGGAACTGTAGATGTTATGATTCGAGGGTGGGGAAAAGAACTTGCTGTGCAACTTGCATGCATATCACCAGCATGTGCATGGCCCTAAGGGCAACACACTGAACTTCACAGAAAACATATTAAATGGGCATGGGGGAAGCATCCTTTGACCTACATAAAAGAGCCTTTGTGTAGCTCTCATGAGCAAAAGTTCGTATTTTCAAACAGATAAAGATGTGCAGCTTCTTTGGAATCAAAGGTAGATTGGCAACACTTTTCAGGAAATGGCAAAATCATTATAAGTGTGTTTGGTATTCATTGTAAAACATCCATCATTGTGAAAGGTTTTGGCATCAAGGAGGTTCTAATAAGTGATCCCACATGAATCCCATCGTAATTTACTATTAATTGATGTTCATCTGTCATAAAGTGCTGCTACTAAGTTAAAAGGAAGCAGAATGAAGAAGGAAAACACAGTGCCCTGACAAGTCCTTTGCTGCCTGGCCGTGTGATGGATTCAGAGATAACTGTAAAGTGATTAGCTCCAAGACTCTCCGAATTTGCCAAGGAATGGGGAGCACTAGGCAGGCGGGGAGAGGGAGATGTCTTGCAAAACTTGGCATGTGGGGTCAAATTAGCTGTGTCATTCAGAACATTTATGAAGTTCTTTTGTGAGTTATCGTACCACATCCATCTTTTGACAGTGAGTTGAAATTTGGCTTTTGGAAAGCATTCTGTAGAAAGGGTGTTGTGAAGTGTGCCAAGTAGTATGACCTGAATCTGGAATACCCTGTATTTATTTTGAGAATTTGAAAGTTCTCGCCAATAGAAAACACCTGTTGGGCTTGTTAAGAGCAACAGAAACACTTTAATATTGTGAAACAGAGTATTTTACTGTGTAGTGCTAAACGTATTGTAAAATTTTTGTTTTGCTAGAAAATCAGAGACAGTAGGACATGAATAAATTTTTTTTACGTGCAAACTTTCTGTGTGTCTATGATTCAAGAAATTTCAATCTCTACTGTGCTGCTGTATTAAAATGCATTAATTAGATATGTTAGAAATAGCAGGAATTACACTTCAGTTTTATCTAAAATGTCTCCCTGCTGTGCATTGTTTTGCTGTGCTGGCTGAATTTTTTCATATCCTACACAAAATTGAAACTTTCAAGTTAGCTTCCATGTTAACGAGTTGGAAATAATTCTTGAGTGGGGAAGCTTGTTAAAAGATTTCTCACAATGATATAAAATAATACAATAAGCAATTGCTCACTCATGTATTTCACTTACTCTGCTATCAAGAATTTTTCACTGTTGAGTTTTTTTCCCTGATTTGCACATACCTGTTTGAAAAATTCATGCACTTCCCTCTAAGTAACCTGTCTCCTATTATTATAATTTTATAACAGTAACATGTATAGGCCACGGACTCTTTGAGTTAAGCACTTTACAAACGTATAACAAAGACAGTCACTGCACAAGAAAACCCATGGTGTAAGTCTTAAGGTTTACACTTGTACACAAAGGATGGATAAAACAGGGATAATATAAGGGAACAATGAGGCAGTACTCACCATTATGAAAAACAGTGGTCAAGGCAACGCAGCTGCTTAGCGTCAGCATTATGACAGGAGAGAGTAGTAGGACAGGGAACTGGAGGGGGACTCACGGCTTTGGGAAAATCCCAAGGAGCCCCCACCTTCACCCATTTTCTTGCTGTAGGATGTTTTTATGTGCAGCTGAGAACAGAATTTGATGGGTATTTTATGCATTAAAAAATTGAATATCCATCTACAGTGCAAGTTAAACCAAGAACTGAGTCCTGGCTAAACAGCCACCCCCCAGCATAGTTCTTATTTGACCCAATGCATAGCGGAGGCTGGCTTTTCAACCCTGGCTGCAGGGCAGGGCTTGAAAACAGACCCCGAAAAGAAGCGGGCACCTCACACTTCATGTTGTAGGTTGTCTTCCAGCCAGTTCCCGGCTCACCAGGCCTAACCATTCCTGCTGTCTCATTTTGATCTTTACATCTCTTGATATTACATATGTGATTTTTATTGGAAAAAAAGGCAGACAAGGGATGAGAATGGGGTGACAGAGTTTGTTGTTTGCAGTTGTACGTTGGCTCCTTGGATAACTAAGCAGCAAGCAGCGTTGACACCAGGAGTTTTATGTGCAACTGCTGCTGAGTTGTCCAATGATTTAGTAAAGCAAGGCACATTCACAAATAGGGCAGCAGACAAGTGGTGGTAGCAGCAAAACTCTCCCCTGCTCGAGCTCCGGATGCAGTTCCGGAACATGCACGATCTGGGAGACAGCCAGCTCTGTAATGGAGGCTATGACCAATATCTCCCTTGTTGCGATCTTGCCTTTTTCATTACAGTGTCATGTATTATATGGCAGTGGGCTATTCAGCGCAGGAGATGAGACTTCAGTGAGCTATAATGCGCACAAAAAAGTGTGACAAATTGCAATGACAAGGTTGCATTTGTACTACGAGGTACAGTCGGTTGTGATATGATGTAGTGGAATGAAATAATCCCTTCTTGGACAATGCTGGCTGTGGTATGTTGTGTGCTGCCAAGAGTTAGCGCTACAAATACAGCTTGCCGTCAGAAAATTATTTCACAGACAATCAGAACAACCCCTCTTTAATGAATGCATATGTTGTAATAAGGTAATAGTTAATAATGCTGCTGATGCATCAGTCTTTACATTCAGCTTCATTGCATTTTGGATCTGAAAATATTTGAAATCTATTCCCGTGTTCAATTTGTGCTGCCAAAAATTCTCAGTGCCATGAAACAGACATGTTGTCTGGTTTGTACTATGTGAATATGCATTACTATCTGACTTTTGCTGCTTAGGCTATAACCTACTCAAATAATTTATTTTTGTAGTGTCCCAGAGCTTGTTATAATGATGTAAGCTCCTGTATTGCTTTGCATCTGGATATTTGCAAAACTAAAAGAAGTTCCTGTTAGAATTGAACTCTGCTATGTGAATAGTGTCTATCTAAACATGGCAAGTACTTCTGAAGATGAAGTGATTTTTAGTCTACATGCTTTTGTCTTGCTAACAAGATTTTAAGGAGCTTCACAGTTGCTTAAGGTTGTAGCATAGTGTTGGAAAATCTTCCATCAGCTTCTCTCTTTTTTCTTTCCCCCTTTCTCATTCTCCCCTTTTCCTCTTTATGGGAAGGAGCTTTATCTGATGAATTAAAAATTTTGCAGTTACATTTTTTTAAAAAAGAAAGCTGATGGAAAGAATAACCCTTCTAAATTCTTCTAGTATTAAAAAAGTCTGGTTTAGCGTTGACTGCTATTTAAAACTATGTACATGCCTGAAAACAAAACAAAAAAAACCTCACAAAGAAAGCAATCTTTCTTTCTCTTTTATTGAACTGTGTTCAAAACTTGTCTTAAATTCAGTGGAGAAATATGCAAAAGGTACTTATAAAATTTACGTTATTTCTGTGAAGGTTTTTCTCTCCTTAACCAGCATTCTTTGTTGATGAAGCAATTAAGCCTTTGGATACAAATATGGTGATTATGCTTTTCATTCCCTAAGAAGCTGATGGGAACTCAAGTGACAGATTGCTGGTAGTTTTCTAGACTAAGTAGCTCAGATTCACCAAACTTATCCCATGCAATTCAGTGAATGTAATCTGATTTGCTAGAAAGATGTATGCAGCTGAGAACAGAATTTGATGGGGGTTTGTTTTGCATTAAAATATCATCTTACTTAATTTTGTAATATCCAAATATTATATTATCTAACTTGTTCAAATCCAAGATGTATCTAAATATACACATTCTTTTATATTGACATGTAATAATGAAGGAAAGGCTCAGACATGCCCCAGATTGAAGTTTAAATTAGGTAAACTCAACAGAAAGGAAATGTTGTCAATGGAACATTTATCTAAATCATTCCTCTGAAGATTAAAATATCACCATAACATTTACAAGGAAAATTTGAGGCCTTAAAGCTAATATGATTGTAGCCTTCTTCCCTGCCTTCTCCCTTCCCCCACGCTTTGCTTGATTCTCCTTTCACTGTGAAGAGTCTGTAGGTTTATGTCTCCCTCTTTTTTTTTTTTTTTTTTTTTAACACTGCTGTAGGATTTTTGAAACTGGTTTTAAAGAAGACATTTCCTTGGTGCAATTGCAATTTTTAACAACAACTGCTAAACTCTTTGTAGCAGATCTCCACTGGTGTAGAACTAAAATCTGGAAGTAATCAGCAACCACTGAACATCAGAAATTCTTCAAAAAACATTTAAACACAGCTGGAGTCTGCTAGTAGTTGGGATAGGATTCAGGTACCTAATCCCTTGAGGTTAGTTGCCATCCCCCATCTTCCTTGTCTTATATGTGGAACTAAAAAGCCCCAGGGTGTTGATGGTTGTAAAGAAACTGCGGCATCTGACACCTGCTGGGAGCAATAAATAAAGAACTCTGCCTGCCATTGTCAGCTTGTGCTTTCCCCCTCCCTGCTACACTGCTTTTATTTTGTACCGGGTTTAGGAAGGAGAGATGAGCACTACCTGTTTAGCCATGTAAACAACCTGATAAGTAACAGAAATCACTACTGAAAAGCCAGCCGGTTTTGACATGTGTGCTTGACCTGTAATACAAGTAAGTCTGCTTAAGAAGTCAACAAAATTGTAACTTCACTTCAAAGAAATATTGTTGTAATTATGTTAGAGATTACATGGCTCTGAGAGTGTCTTTGGATCCTGCTTAGTTCACTCTGCAGCATTTCTTTTTTCTGGATTGTTTCTGATTTCCTTGTTATATCTAGTTAGTCTGGACAACCTTTCTGGTTTGGATTATCTCATCTGCTCATACAGTTCATAAGTAACAAATTAAGGACATCCGTCATTTTGCTTTGAAATGAACTCGTGCTTTTGCTATATACAGAACCAAACAAAAATGCCTCCCTCTCAATACCACTACCAAAATGTTTTCTCTCTCACCTCCTGTACATGCAAACAGTGCTATGCATCTAGGTGAACTGAGAGACTGGTAGTGTAGCTGGGAATTGGTAGCACAAGTATTGAGCTTGGTTCCCCCGTACCCAGTCTACAAGGACATTCAAGTGCTGTGGACTGGCCTGAGCTGCTGAGGGAAAGGAGGGGACTGATATTCAATGGTTTCCTGTAGTCCACGCTAACCCTCTTACTTGTTTCTGTTCTAGAGGGAGTATTTGAAGAGGAAAAGCAATGATGGGAAGGAAAGTTACTTTGGAGATCAAACTTTAAAAAATATAGTACAGACCTTCATTAAAAAGCATTGCAGTCAATTAGATGCAGGAAACAAAGCATCTTCTATTCTTTACACTGGTCCCTTCTGACCCCTGTAATAATTTTCCTCATATGTTTAAGATGCATGCGATTAAACTGGATTTTTTTTATTTATTTATTTTTATAAAATGTAAAAAATCTAAACCCCTTGTATTTAAAGTAATTGCAGTTTTCCCAATTAATGTACAAATCAGGATTTAAATGGGACTTGAGTTCTGCTCTTCCTTTGTGATGATCTTCTGCATAAAAGTATGTTTTACTCACTAGAGAATGGCACTAAAGAGTAACACTTTGAGAAAGCTTTTTTCTTTCTTTCTTTTTGTTTTGAATGACTTGTACATCTGGTTTGCAGCTGTATATTGTATTTAAGTATTATAAGCCTATATAGCATCTAGAACAGAGTCTAAAATCCCATCAGTGCTACAGACAAGCATTGTAATAGAGTCAAGAATGTGGAAAACCACAAGAAAAGAATTAGTCATCAAAGAAATTAAGCTTATTCACACTCTTAGCACTTTGTAGGGTCATAAGACTTTCGATGGATTGATTAAGTTATTGTAGAAAATCAAAGTGACTTTTGGGATGGAGTGGTATTTTTAAGTCCCTGATTTTCCAGAAAATAGAAAATTTGCTGCAAAATTTTAGCCTAAAATTTGGGGCCTTTTTTGCCCTATGGCTGAGCTAATCAGGTTGTAAGTAAGCTTAAAATAGTGATACAAATTGTTTATATTAATTTGGTTCAAAACCACAAAAAATTGTGATATCACTGCCTTAAATTTGTGTTGGTTTTAATATTCATTGACATGAAAAGCAAAAGTCTACAATTTTCCAAGGACTGCAATGCAATTTCACTGTAGTACCTTTGAAGTATGATGTGTATGAACAGATGAGAGAATTAAACCTTTTCTACTGCCCGCCAATATAGTCAGTATGATAGGCCATTATGTCAGAAATAATTTAAAATCACTTAAACATTTAAAATAGTCCACAGAAATGATCCTAAAATGGAATTATATGGCTTTAAACATTTGATTATGATTATGTTTTATTATTTACATTTCAGTTTCCGAGACTATTTTCTGTTCCTTCCTACATGATATTTGCTTAAAGTAATTATACCAACTGAGAACAGTGGCAGATTGAAATTAAATGTTTGGATTAAATATTTTGTCAGCAAACATGCAGCAACTGCTTTACTACTGCTTCTCCTCTTCTCTGCATACTGATTACAATAAGATTAGCTTTTATCTTGGCATGATTTTAAAATGCCTAGATAAATTCCATTTGATATTGCAGCTTAAAAAAAAAATCTAGAAAGAATCTGGATCTAAATAATAAGGAAAATGAAAAAAGATGCGATAAGTCTATCTGCTCAGTGCATCACCCAATGCTCAAATGGGCTATTTTTGTTGTATTTCCAATTAATCTGGGTTGCAGTTAGGACCAAAATATGATTAACTGAAGGCTTCCACATTGCTGCTGATCTAAATATATGAACTTCTCATGGGGGTTTTCAGAGAACTAGAATTCAGGACACTGACTGCTTTCTAATCCTGAAACATGGGAAAACATTTTGGTTCTGTACTAATAATGAAAAAGTCTGTTATCGCCTATCTAACAGGAATTCTCATTAACCTTAACAAGACTTTCATGTGTAGATAAGCAAATATAATATGACTTTTCAACAATGGCAGTTTCAGTGCAGAAACTTAGAAACAAAACTTCAAACTGATACATCATAGCTTTAGTCCTTGTTCGGCTGTGTTTTACTGTGCCGAGCCATAGTTCTCACTCCTGTAACTGAGACTCAGGCCATTTTCCTCCCTTCCTCCGACAGCCCTGCCACCCCTGCAGCATCCATGCATGGAGGGAGGCCCTCCTTGGGCTTTCTGATCTCGGGCTCGAATCTCAAACTACTGCTTTCTCCCTGCACCTGGGCCCATTGCTCCTCCTCTGGGAGGGACAGGTTTCCATCCATGACCAGCATTCTCTTTGTCCCAGAGATGATCCCATTTGTTTGCATGGTTATGTCAGCCTAGGCACTTCCATTTCTTCCCGATGACAAGTCTTACAGAATTGAATAAGATCAAATTCAGCTGGCTTCTACAGATGTTTCTCCTAAAACTTCTACATATAATAGAGAGATAACATTTATTATTTCTAGAAGACTTTGGTGTAACCGAGCTTCACTTTAAAATTATTCACATTGGTAAATAAATTCTATGTATCTTTTTTCCTTCTCCCTTGCTTTCTTTATAGACGCAAGGAAGAAAACGTTCATATTGAATGTAGTACTATGTACAGATGTATATTATCTTACACTTTTTTCTGTAAAATGCCCTCCCTTCTGGTTGGCTCCACAGTAAGCTCTTGTTCTTGTGTATTTTTGCCTAAGGAACAGACAGGGAGATAGTAACAGTTTTGTCTCTTCTTGAAGATGAAGGGAGGAGGATATAACATTCTCTAGTCTTTCAAGAAAAGGCAATTTTTACAAGGTAACAGAAGATGATTTCTCTCTGAGGGACTGCATTACTCCAGAGACTTGTCCCATTTCATCTCACTGTATGTTGTGCCAACTTCTGGAGTATCTCAGCATAGGATTTTCTAGCCTTTTCTGTGACGCGTTTAAGTTCAATGTATTCTGTACTTAGAAAAGCAGGATATTCTCCTTCCGAGCCATTTGTTGATACTATTTTACCACTCAAGAAGGATAGAAGGTTGATAGAATATTTTTTGTGTGCATTTAAAGGTCTTTGGATATAGACTAGACAGCATATTGTTATTATCATCACTAAACAAGTTAGAAAGATGCCATGATATTGGAAAGGTTAATGGAAAAATCTTAGTAGACAGATGCATTGTTAAGGCTTCTCTAGGGCAAGTTTGAGTAGTGAAGTTTGGAAAGCCATTAGCACAGCTGCACCAGCGTATGCTGGTACAAGCTGTCTTTGAATATTCTGCTGGCAACAGTGTGAGTAATACAGTAGCAGAAATGCACCTGACCACATACGGTCATTCCTATTTTCAGTTTAATTGCCTTTTAAGGAGCACTAAGGAATTCCAAATAATTCTAGTGTGCTTCATCAGCCAGCTGTGAAATACACAGTTGCAGCTACATAAAAATAAAGACTTAAAAATAATAAGTATGTGTGCAAGCAGCTTGCTTTCTCACCCAAGGATGTTAAAGGCACTTACGTGTCATGGATGTAACAGAGCATTTGGAACAGCAGACCCAATTCATACTGGGGACATGGCATGTGATTTCCTATTGAGCTATAAAGAAGAAAATAGCATAATCAAATGCAAAAACTTTTCAGAGCTGTCAGCTAGCACAAAGCTGCTTCTGGGAAAACAAACTGCACTATTTACAAATTGTGATATCATCAGGAGCTATTTATATAGTGAAAATAATTTACACTCCAATTACGTATTTGTGGATAGTCCAGCCAGAAATGGCCACTTGTGTCATCCAGGCTGACCCTCAAAGTAGAAATGAGACTAAAGCTGGCTTTTTAATTATGAAATATACTTTCCTTGGTGAGGACCACGGGTTTTTTTATTATTTTTTTATTATGGCATTGAAAACATCTCTTTTCAATAGACAAGCACATCTCAAGAGAGTCAAAAAAAGAAAGTTATTAATATGGAAAGGACTTTTTTGGCAATTAATCATGGGCTCATAGGAGATGCTAGATCATCACCTTTATTTCTTGCCAGAAGAGTAATTTTTTTAGAGTTTTTTTCCAGTCAGATTTAATTTGTGGTAAGCCATTGGGTGTGTACCGCTTTACTTGGGAATTGATCTGCACTCTCTCATTCATTTGGAATTTTCTCCTTTTAGCTTCATTCAATTATTCATAATTATGTAGATTCATAAATTAGATTAAGCTGCTAAATTTATTTTCTCTGTCTATAACCTACTAGCTAGATGTGATAGGTAGAGAGTTCTTGTTTGGGCAAGCCATGGAGAGGTAACTGTTAAAAGCTCTTTAATTTGAATCTATGTGAAAGGACATGCAGAATTTTGAGACGCCCTTTGCAAAGAAATTTTTTTTTTTTTAATGAATTCAAGGAGGTCTTCACGCCCAGTGCAAATTATCAAGGGTAATTGGTTGCTGAGAAAAACACTACCAGGGAGCAAGAGGGCACCAGGTGTTTCCTAGTGCTTAGTAGTACCTGTAGTGAAAGGGAACACATTTGCCTGAAAAGTATTTGGTCTTTCCTTGTTATAGGATTGAGATAACTGTAACAGATTAGACTAAGAAGTGTATTTATCTATTTGTTCAAATCACTCATTGAACAGTGACTTGTGTAATAGAGTTTTACTGGAGTCTCTGAACACACTTTCAGCTTTCCCTCTCTGTACATCTTGCACAAACAATGGCTAAAAGCAATTAAATGTGTTGTGGGAGAGATTAAATACTTAAAAGTATATTCTTGTCACAAGAGCAATGACAGAGTTAACTATGCTTGCAAAGCCTGAGAACTTGGGCAGGTACAGTGCCTAAAAAATTTAACACAAAAAAATTCAAAAGATTTTCTGGGCATTTAAAAAAAGCATTTCTATACTAGTGAAAAGAATTTTCCCCCATAGTGTTTAAAATTACTTTCTGTATGCAGACAGCATATAGCACCGGGGGCTGCCTGATGAAAGTTACCTCCACTTCAGTTCACTGAAAAAAGTTTTGAATTGAACATTAGCCGTCCAGGGTTTTTTTTGCAAATCTGTGTGGAAATTGCTGTCTGCTTTGCAAAAAAAAAATAAAAAAATCTTAGGAGTAAAAAGAGAGTATTTGAATATTTTATGTAGCTAGTGAAATCATCAGTCATCATTTGTGAATGTTTATTCCAGCACTGGGGCTCAAAGAATGTATTTATGTATGTCAGGGACTCAAGAGAAATGTGCATGTGTGTGCTAGAGTGGGCTGCTCACTAAGAAACATCATGTACGTGGTGTGTAATCAGTACAGCTCATATAGCTATATACCATGAGGAGGAATTCAGGAATAAGACAGAAGCTTAGTTGCTTGGTCTACCTCTCAATGCCAGGTAAGAAACAATGCAGATATGATGCCTTCCAGGATGGTTGAACTTTGCAGATGATTTGAGCAGCAGAGCTTTGATATCAAAGCAGTATTGCTACCTCAGAGTGAAAATAATACCAATAATATATAGCAATATCTTACTTTTTAAAGGGCTTTTCATCTCAAATTATCATGAAGACTGAAGGAAAAAGCTTCTGAAGTTATCTAGGCTATTCCCTATCATTGATGAATTGTTTCTTTCAAGGTATTCCCAAATATCAACTTTCCACTGTTAGATGTCTTAACAAATGAGGGACTTTGTCACTTCTGCTGGAGAGGCAAAACAGAACCCAGATAATAAGAAGATTGCCCTGAGCTCAATTAAACAATAGTGGGTGTTTGATCAGTTGAACTTATTGCGAGATCCTCTATGGTTTTTCCTCTCTCCTTTCAGGTCTCTTGACTCTTGAAAAATATCTCCTGTCATGTATCATCACTCAGAAGCTCTCCAGTCCGTAGCTTTGATTATAGTACTGTGAGTGACTTGACCTAATATGATCTGCAAATGACCAAATTATTTCTACAGAAAGATACCGATATGACCTTATTTGTAGCTATGAATTCTCGACCAATTGCCCTACATTTTCAGTGAATCCCACAATTAGGATGGGTAAATGTAATTTCACTGTTTCTTAAGACTGTACTAAGATGGGAACTCAATCTAGTGCTGATGAAGTTAAAGGACTTGCTCTCTGGGCCCCCTGGAGCGCTCTTCATTTTACTTGTTGCCAACAACAACCTTTTTAATCACAATCACATCTGCTAGAAGGGTGAGCAAGTTGTAAGCTTCATGGTTGAACCCCCTTTCACTGTATTCCACAGAGACTTAGTTGTCCTGCGTCTTTATCCCAAATTGTTACTCAAAGCTCTGTACCACCTGGATGAGACCATCAATCTTCAGGCCACTGTCTCCTCTATGATAGGTTACACTCCATACCATGGAAAGAAAGGCATTTAGGGTCTCTGTTTTCTTAAGACAAGCATGTGAAGATGTTTTCTAGATTTTTAGTGTCCTCCAGCGGCAGAAAGATCATCTTTTTCACCTATTATCAATTACCTGGATGACGTTATATTTTAGGATCTGGTTTACATTAGTTGACAATACCTGAGTGCCAAAATCAACTTAAATGGCAGGATTTTAGAATAATTCCACATTAAAACTTTGTGATGTCCTCCCCTAGACCTCCATATGTATAGCTTAGACAGTAGCAGTCTTTCCAAAATGTTTACTAAAATCTCAAGGTAGTCGGGCACCTTATAGACCTGTGTCCAGCTGGCACATAAACCAATCCCAGTGGATAAGACTTCTAGGAAGTTCCTGATGGTGAATGGCAAGGGGGAGCTTGTCCAAACTGCTAGGTAGGGAAGATATTTGGGTTTTTTCCCCATTTCTATATTTTGATGGTGGTGGTTTTGGGTTTTGTTTTGATTCTTCTTTTTTATTTAGGCATATTTTGGCTTTTCTTGTTCAAAAATGAAAAATAGTTATATGGTTACTTTTGCTGTGCTACTCATGTACACTTTTACTGTGATAAGAGGGGTGCATTTTCTGGTTTTTATGGACGGCAACGATACTCTCATTGTAGCTGTAAGTGCGAATATTTTATGCTCACAGTCTTTTTGTTATAATTAATTCTACATTAAAAGATTAATAAGATAGTGGAAAATGGTGGCTAATTTTTCCAGCTGAAAGTAAGGAGGGAATATAGATGGACAGAATGTAATTAAAGAGGCTGGAATTTGGCCAAGACACTGGCATTGTTATTTTTGCACTTGCAAAAGTACCATGGGATCTTTAATGGCCTTGAGTGGCCTCAGTTGTATGTCTCTTTTGAAAGATGGATGCTGGTGATCCTCTACTGCCTAGTGAATGCACTGCTAATGCCTGCCTGGCTGAGAGCTGAGAATAAGAGCAGAATGAAGAGATTCATTAAACAGTGAAAGATCAAAATGAATGAATGGTGAAACTGAGGACCCCTGCCTTCTCTAGGAAGTGTCTTGTTACTGCCTTGAGGAAGTGGTGGTCTGATCCACAACTCATTGAAATCAATGAAAAGAATCTAATTGATTTCAAAGGATTTTGGCTCAAACCCCGAGTAACATTTTATCTTGCTCTTTGTTCTCTGGCAAGGATTAAAGTAACCAGAAAGTCTTGTATCCGACTATATCTTCCCAAAACATAAAATTAAATTGTCTCTATCTGTTTAAACAGTTTTTCCATAAGAGCTGCTCCTCAAGGTCAGGAGAAAAGGGTCTAAGCAGGTTCCTGACCTGGAGCACAGCCTCGCTTGGGCTGTGAAATGAATCAGCTCAGTACACATGGCCTACAGAACTTAGTTGTCATGTATTTATATCTGTGGGATTTTTCTTTTCAGTCTGACTTTAGAGGATCTGTGTACCAAAGATGGGCTTTGGCTTTACCTCATTTTTCCATAGCCATTCATGAAGGAGTAATGTATCACAGCAGATAAACCTCACACATCTGTCATGTTATGAGGAGCTGTGTTGTCATCCTGGTCTACGTGTTTATTTTTCAAACTACTCTCATACTTTCACCTTCTATTTGGAATTAATTTAAAGTACTTTTACCCCTAGGTAATCAGTGCTTTATGCTGCCATTGAAGCTACCTGGCAATTTCCATTATATGCGCTGTTTTCAGGCAAATAACCACTTAAAAAATTTAGCTTGTCCCAAGCGTTCATTTGTTGGTTTGAATTTTACTTGTGTTATCTGTGGAATACTTGGAGAAATATGGATTGACTTCAAATATGGCTATATTACAAAGTAAATTTGCTTATTTGATATTTGAGAGAATATTTTGCACAAAAACTGAGTAGATACTCTCTTGATGTGAGAGTACCAACATCTGTACATGCTTTGCATTTTTCTGATGAGTTGCGTAGCTAACAGAGGGGAACCTCACATGTTAATCCTTAGAGATATCTGAAATTGAAAAGAAGTTCAACATTTGAGCCCCACAAATGGCCCTGAACCACGTGTACAGTGTGGTGTCGAAAATATGTAGGCAGTCAACTTTAGGGAGGCAAAGTTAGAAACCATGCTAAAGCTACACTTGCATGTGTTGAAACAGCATAGCAAGATATACCTACCACTATCCTACCACTTTTTTTTTCCTCTAGAAAACACTAAGACTTTTAAAAATCAAATATTTTACCTAATCTTGTTTTCCAGTGTCTTTCCAATGAGTCATTCCTTTGTTTAATGTGTTCTCTCTTTCATTAACAGGGGAATGTAGTTAACTGTGTATGAGTTAGAGGGGTTCTCTTTTACAAGGCCTCTTTTATGTAAAAATTCTTTTGAGAATGTAATGATCTTGGATTTTTGCTTTTGCTTCTGCTTATGTGCAGCTTTTCTCTTGTTTTGGTATTTTAGTGACTGCAGAGAAATGACCCTTGAAGTTATAGTGTCAGGCTGGTAATGAACTGACATCCAGGGGAAAAAAGCATAAACCTTTTCTTTCATTCTCCCGTCTTGTTGTAGTGTTGTTTTTTTTCCCCTTCCCTGTAATTAGACTTGCCACCATCAGGGACAGTCTTAGTTATTAACAGCATCTTGCTCACCTTTGCAGAGGAACAGAAATGGCTGAGCAAAAACATCCCCCTCAGTACCAGCCTGCGAGATGGACAGAAACTGGCATTCACACAATCCAGTATTCTTCTTGTATTAACCTTTCTATCCTTAGAGACCATCACTTTTTCTTTGTGTGTGTAATCTCTGCTTTTCTGTTACCTTCATGATTTCTGCCAAGTAGTCATGAAATTTGAATACAAACTCGCCATCTGAGGTTTTGGTTCAGACAAAGAGCTGTGGTTGTAACCACTGCTACTCTGCATAAAGATGAAAAATGCAAACCCAAACATGCTGCTTTTACTCTAAAAGTTTGTGGCATTTTGGTGTGGATATTGACTTCACCAAGAAGCTTGAAAAGAAAGTGCTGATGTTATTCGTGCTTCTACCAGCATTGCTATTCCTCCAAGTAATTTATTTTCCTAGAGAATTGTGAACTGTTGCTGCAGTAAAATGCATAGAAATGTTTTTCAAGGTAAAAGGGACCAATATGTTGTTATTACTGCAAACTGAATGCTTCTGCTGTGGCCCAGGTGCCACGATTTTACCAAAACATCTTCACTGGACGTGAGATATCAGTCTAACAGTTATGCTGTATAGATTGCTTAGCTTCTCTTTGTCCTTTGTTTCCAAAACCCCAGTCATCTACTATTTGGTCTAAAGGAGAATCTCTGTTAGCTAGCTCTAGTAGTAAATCACGCATTTGATGATATTGGTAAAGACACTGACCAGCCTTAAACAAGTCAGAAATTGTTTACTCCATTTGCAGTTTTAACACACTAATCTTACCATGTGTGAAAAGAATCACATTCCCTCACATCTCTTACACCTGCGAGCTATGCATCATCAGCATCAAGACCAATGTTCCTGTTTGGTATCACATAGACTTGCCAAAAGCTAGTCAGTAAGTTAGGCCTTCGTTAGAGCGTAGTGCTGTCCCCATGCCTATTGGGCATTGCGAGTAAAGCAAGCTGTCAGTCTGATGTGTTTACAGATAGATGGGTCAGGAGTAGAAGCAATTATTTTAAATGTGACCTGACCAGTGTGGAGCTGGGGAGATTTTGCACATTTATAAATGACCATCTTTATCAGACATCCAGTCAAAGATGTATTACCAAGCCGGTTGCCTGAAAGCCTTTTGTGGTAAATCAAAGAATTAGAGTCGATATTATTTAGACTTTTCCTCACCAATGCATGGAGCTTTCACAATTTCTAGAAAGCTCACATACGCTTGTTTGCAGAAACCAAAAAGTGAATATACACTATGGGCTTTACATATTGTTACTCTGTTCATAGGAGGGCTTACCAATAACAAAGAAAGAACTAAGGCACATTTTATAAATATTCTTCTCAAATGAAACCTTTTATCTTTATTCCCTAATATTTCTCATAAGGATACCATCAGGTCTTTCTATCACCTTTTTCAGTGTTGTTTTTTCATTCTAACAAACCATCTCCCTCTGTAAGCCATTATCTAAAACAAAGTTTACACTTCTGATTTGCACACAGGGATGCTATTTAATGTCTGATATTCTTCATGACCATCTCTTCACTTTATCTCATTTTAGAATAATGATAAAAGGAGCTTTGGTCCCCCGCTGCTCACTATATCCTTCTCTGAGCTTGTTTTCCTCAGCCTTTAAAAAAGCAAAACTCCAAAATCCTGTCTGAAACAAAGTATGCTTAATCCTTGGATCTGTCAGAAATGTTCTCAGTTATGGATACAATAGGTGTGCAAAATTGTCCATATTCTATTTACACCCTGGCTCTGTTTGTTTGTTTATTAAGACATGATTAATTTTTTTTTTGTGAAGAGGCTGGCTATTTGGTCACCTTCTCTTTGTCCAAATTACGAAACGTTTCGAGGGTAATCATGACAGTTCCTAGAGACTTTAGGTGCATGTTCTTTGGTGCTAGAATGTGCTTCCACTGGCCATATATCAAAGTCTGAGTCCGTCACCTTGTGCATCATAGGGCAACATGCACATTTATTGGTCCTTAGTGTTTGTCAGGTAGCTGGGCTTTCAATATAGGACAGAATTATGCCTGTTTCCCACCTTCTCCCCCTTCTAAAGCGATATTTTAAAATTATGAACCATATAATATCTTCCAGACACTGAGATCATGGTAGGTTAAGATAGGATGGCAAAAGGAATTCTTAATCAATGTTGTTATATACAAATCAGTTGCTCATGTGTCTCCTCCTGCGTCTCGGAAACAGGAAAGACATAGCTTGAGTATCTTTCATACTCTTTTAGCTTTATTGTCTTTTCCTTCCTCTGCAATCCTTATGAGAAAGGAAAGAAGATGAGAGGAAGAGGAGAAAATAGAGGGAGGAAAGAGTGGTAAAAATTTCTTTGCTGCATCTTGATCAAATGATAGAGTCTCCAACCCTTGGAGGGGGCTTGAGACCAGTTCTTTTTGTCAACAGCGCCTTTATACAGGCTCACACTGGGAAATCACTACTGTTCTATACTCTCCTGCTGAAAAAGCTGTGTCTCAGCCTGTTCCCCTGTCATTTCCATGTGACTCAGTAGAAGTGGTTCTTCTTTGTACCCTGCTGCCTCATGGGCTGTTGCAAATCTGTGGACCCTCTTCTAAGGCAGGTCTGGGAAGTCAGATGAGAAGAATGAAGATAATTTTTAAAAGTTTCGAGGAGTTAATAGACAGCTGTAAAATAATAGGGTAGTTTCTAGAGGAATGTGGAGTGTGTATCCTCCAAGGTATAATTGAAACCGTAAGGAATACTTAGCCATTTGTTTCTCAAGGAAAGTGGTGTTAGTCCTTTAGTTTAAGTAATTAAAAATATATTTTTGAGACGACATGGAAGACAGTATTGTCATGGCTCGTACTACATTAAGAAATTGGAATAGACTGGACTATCTGGATAATAGTCTTTTTCTGTTTGTAATAAATGTTGATGTACTTAGTGCTTGCCCTTTTGTTTTTCAGATGTCTTAGCCAGGGCCAAATTAATCCACCGCATGCCTCTATTGCAGGTGAATTTAGCTCAAGATCTTTAATTTTTTTAGTGCTAAGCAATGCCAAAAAATCTAAAGTATATATTTGAAGTGGTATAATTTATTTTTTAGAAAGAATCTAGCCCCAGCCGGGGAGCCGGGGCCCAACTAAAATGCCGCTATGCAAACACAGGTAGCATGGGTAAAAACCGAAGAATTAGAGATGTGCTCACACCTACAAGGCTATGATCTAATCAGCATCACGGAGACATGGTGGGATGGCTCCTATGATTGGAGTGTTGAAATGGATGGATACAGGCTCTTCAGGAAGCACAGGCAGGGGAGACGAGGAGGGGGTGTCACCCTCTATGTCAAGGACCAGCTGGAGTGCATGGAGCTCTGCCTGGGGATGGATGAGGAGCCAACTGAGAGGGTCAGGATTAAAGGGAGGGCAGGGGCAGGGGCAGGGGCAGGTGATGTTATAGTGGGTGTCTGCTACAGGCCACCTGACCAGGAAGACTGAGCAGATGAGGCCCTCTATAGACAGATAGGAGCAGCCTCACATTCACAAGCCCTGGCCCTCGTGGGGGACTTCAACCATCCCGGTATCTGTTGGGAGGACAACACAGCAGGGCATATGCAATACAGGAAGTTCCTGGAATGCATTGACAATAACTTCCTTCTCCAAGCGATGGAGGAACCAATGAGGAGAGGTGCCATGCTGGACCTTGTTCTCACCAACAGGGAGGGTCTGATGGGAATGTCACGCTCAAGGGCAGCCTTGGCTGCAGTGACCATGAGATGGTACAGTTTCAGATCCTTTGGGCAGCGAGGAGGGTGCACAGTAAGCTTGCTACCCTGGACTTCAGGAGAGCAGACTTTAGCCTCTTCAGGGATCTCCTTGCTGGAGTACAGTGGAATAAAGCCCTGGAAGGAAGAGGGGCCCAAGAAAGCAGGCTAGTATTCAAGGACCACATCCTCCAAGCTCAGAAGTGATGCATCCTGACAAAGAGGGAGTCAGGCAAAACCAGCAGGAGGCCTGCATGGATGAACAAAGAGCTCCTGGACAATCTCAAATGGAAAAAGGAAGCCTACAGAGGGTGGAAACAAGGACAGGTAGCGTGGGAGGTATACAGAGAAATTGTCTGAGCAGCTAGGGTTAGTGTTAGGAAAGCTAAAGCCTAGACAGAGGTAAATCTGGCCAGGGGCATCAAGGGCAACAAGAAAGCCTTCTATAGGTATGTCAGTGACAAAAGGAAGACTAGGGAAAATATGGGCCCACTCAGGAGGGAAACGGGAGACCTGGTCACCTGGGACATGGAGAAGGCTGAGGTACTCAATGACTTCTTTGCCTCAGTCTTCACTGGAAAGGGCTCCAGCCACACTGCCCAAGTCGCAGAAGGCAAAGGCAGGGACTGGGGGAGTGAGCCCACTGTAGGAGAAGACTGTGTTTGAAACCCACTGAGGAACCTGAAGGTGCACAGGTCTGTGGGACCTGATGAGATTCATCCATGGGTCCTGGGGGAACTGGAGGCTGAAGTTGCCAAGCCACTATCCATCATATTTGAGAAGTTGTGGCAGTCTGGTGAAGTTCCCGCTGACTGGAAAAGGGGAAACATAACCCCCATTTTTAAAAAAGGGAAAAAAGGAAGACCCGGGGAACAACACACCAGTCAGTCTCACCTCTGTGCCCGGCAAGATCATGGAGCAGATCCTCCTGGAAGCCCTGCTAAGGGACATGGGAAATAAAGGTGGTTGGTGACAGCCGACATGGCTTAACTAAGGGCAAATCATAGCTGACAAATTTGGTGACCATTTACAACAGCGTTACAGCATTGGTGGATAAGGGGAGAGCAACAGATGTCATCTACCTGGACTTGTGCAAAGCATTTGACACTGTTCTGCATGACATCATCGTCTCTAAATTGAAGAGACATGGATTTGATGGATGTGGATGAGGAACTGGCTGGACGGTCGCACTCAAATTGTTGTGGTCAATGGTTCTATGTCCAAGTGGCGAGAAGTGACAGGTAGTGTTCCTCAGGGGTCAGTACTGGGACAGGTGCTGTTTAACATCTTTCTTGGTGACATGGATGTTGGGATGGAGTGAACCCTTAGCAAGTTTGCAGACGACACCAAGCTATGTGGAGCGGTCGACACACTGGAGGGGAGGGATGCCATCCAGAGGGGCCTGGACAGGCTGGAGAGGTGGGCCTGTGCAAACCTCACAAAGTTCAACAAGGCCAAGTGCAAGGTTCTACTTCTGGGCCAGGGCAATCCCAAGTACAAATACAGGCTGGGCAGAGAATGACTTGAGAGCAGCCCTGAGGAGAAGGCTTGGGCTGTTGGTTGATGAGAAACTCAACATGAGCTGGCAATGTGCACTCGCAGCCCAGAAGGCCAACCGCATCCTGGGCTGCATGAAAGGAAGCGTGGCCAGCAGGCTGAGGGAGGTGGTTCGGCCCCTCTACTCCACTCTGGTGAGACCCCACCTGGAATACTGCAGTCAGCTCTGGAGTCCCCAACATAAGAAGGACATGGACCTGTTGGAGCTGGTCCAGAGGAGGGCCACGAAGATGATCAGAGGTCTGGAGCACTTCTTCTACGAGGACAGGCTGAGAGAGTTGGGGTTGTTCAGCCTGGAGAAGAGAAGAATCCAGGGAGACCTTACAGCAGCTTTCCATTATCTGAAGAAGGCTGGAGAGGGACTTTTTATGAGGGCATGTAGTGATAGGACGAGGGGTAATGGCTTCAAACTGGAAGCGGGTAGATTTAGATTAGATATTAGGAAAAAAATTTTCATTCTGAGTGTGGTGAGGCACTAGAACAAATTGCCCAGGGAAGTTGTGGAGGCCTCATCCCTGGAAGTGTTCAAGGCCAGGCTGGATGGGGCTTTGAGCAACCTGGTCTAGTGGGAGGTGTCCCTGCCTATGGCAGGGGGGTTGGAAGTAGATGATCTTTAAGTTCCTTTCCAACCTAAACCATTCCGTGATTCTATGATTTGAATTTTTAGCATTGCAATGAAACTTATTTTCTGCAATCTATGTGAACATAGTCTTCTTAAAGCTAATATATAGGTCATATTCTCTGCAAGAGCACTTTAGCATGCTTTTAGTAGATAGCATTGTCTTGGCATGTATCCCAATTCCCTTCTCCTGATCTTTTTGACTCCTCTTACCCTGGGGATTGTATACTGAGTTATCGATACTGAACTGAGAGTCTTCAGTAAAGAGAGAGTGCCTTCAAATGAGTGAAGTAAAAATATACAAATTATGCTATTTTTACACCAAAAACATTTGATGGCTGGTTTATCCTATCTGAATCTTGTGGGGTTTATAGTGGAGGAATTCCCACTCTTTAATCTGTAGCATTGAACAGTGTTCAGGAAAACTGAAAAGGTACTGGATGCTGTTTAGTGACTGGAAAAGATGTCCTGGAAACGTGACTTTTGGATTCTGTTTTTGTTCCACTAGTTTTTAATCTCCTGGACTTGATTTATGTCTTTAAGTATGTAAATCCAATTCTGCTTGCCTACACAGTTCTTAAAAAACTTGGTGAGTGCAATTGGGATATATTACTTACCTAAATCTTACCTAACAGTGATAACTCAGCAGCAGAAGAAACAGTTAAAATTAGCGTACTTATCTTGTTTGGTTGTTTTTACTGTATTTTTTCAGAATTTAATTGCTTACTCCCTTTTCCCAGTCTTGATCCTATCTCTGCTCTTCCTTGCGACTGAAACACTTTCTCTCTGTTTTGAGCCACTCACTTCTTTATATATTTCCCCTTAAGCCCTTCCTTTTCTATTTAGCTTATGATTGACTCCCTTTGAAAAGCATTTTGTTCTATTGTGTGTTAACTTAAATTGTATTTTACATAAAAGGTACGAGATAAAATAAAGGAGAGGGTGGGAGATGATGCATTAGTGTGTGGGCTGAAAGATGGAACAAAGGGTTGTTTTTTAATTCAAGCTGAAAATAGAAAATAAGATACTTGCTACACTTCTGTGCATGTCAACAAAACTGTGACTTTACTCACAGAATAAAAAGTATGAAAACTCTCTTTAAGCTACTGAGATATGATAAGTTAAGAATCTAACCATGTCATTTGCTGATAAAAATAATCCTAGGCTTCTTTTTAAACACTTGTTATAATGTTGGACAATGTGAGCAAAAGAAAATAATTTGCATTATGAAAAACTCCTGTAAATATATCTGCTGAATTGCAATGTACAGTTTCAGCAGGATATTGCTTAGAGAGATTTTGTTTAAAACATTTATTGGAGGCATATATTACAGTATATCATTTACTGGCTGGAAGCCATGCAATATGTGTCTTAACAAAAAAAAATTACCTTGTAATATGAGCCCCTCCAAGGCATAATTATATAATAAAGTTCTTATTGGGAAAACTGGAATAAGGCCAAGCCTTGTCCAAATATAGTGAATGTCAGAGCCAAATTTATTATCCTTAGCTATTAACAGGAGAAGGCAGGTTTTGTTTACCAAGCCTAATTCTCTCCTAATTACAGCCACTATAAAATAATTACTATCCATGGGATAACAACACAAGACAGAGTGACTAACAGAAGAAACTGCAGGGGTTAGAAAACAGAGTGCAATTCTGTGTCATTTTGAACAGCTTGTGTACTGCCATGAACAAATTAACGGACTTCATTAAGGAATTATGTTTTAAGAGTGGCTTTGCAGTGAAGCAGTAAAGCAATTAATGCATCTTATTTGGTCCTAGATCTGAGGTTTAGTGTGGTTTTAGACAGCAGTTTAATTTCTTTTTTTTTTTGATGTATCAGGTATAATAGGATGCAACCACATTACTGAATAAGATCAGTAATGTGTGTATGGAAAGGACTTTATTTTGGACAAATGTTACCCAGTCCCTATTGTCTCAAAATGTTTTACCAAGTGCATTCATACTAACCTAATCTTAATTGAATAAAAAGCAAAGAGAGAGACCAAACTATGCAGTAAAATAATTTGCATATTCAAATATTTATTTCCATTATATTTTGGATAAAAACTCACAACACTAAATAAACATTATATATAATGTCTGTGTTTGTGTTTGAGCAAGGAAAGTCGGTTCTTGCAAAATGGTCAATATTTTATTTGTTGCTCTGCATAAAAATCAGAATAGAATATTTCCCAGTTGAAACGTAATACTTCATTAAATTTACAGTGTTTCCATTCTCACTTTGCCTAGCCTCTTCCACCTTGTCATACAACCCCAGAGGTGCACAACAGACCTAGGGCCAGGGTTTTTGCACAATTAAAGTGTATGTATCAAAATCAGCCTGTACTCAACATATTCACAGTGTAAAAGGTTAGAGTTCAAGATGTCTTCTCTCTGTAGTGGATACTTCACCCTATAGCAGGGCTAACTCCCTTATTTTAGTGACTTAGTGGGAACTGGCAAACTCAACACACTTGGGAGTCTGTTTTAGATACTAGTTTTAATAGGCCTCCAGATGGCCACATGAAAGCAAAAGGATTATTATAGTAGCCCCCAGCCGTGCTATTATAGATAAAGGTATATTAGAGTTTCCTTTACAAACCCCTTTTTTGAGGGTTTTATAACTCCATTATAAAATTCTCTTAGCACCAGAAGTCAATACAAAGTTCTCAACCCACACAATACGTTTTAGGGTTTTTTTTTTATAATGTATGTATATCCGTATAGTCTTTGTTTATCCTGTATACATAGCAGTGGTTTAGATTATTTTAAAGGGTACCTTTTGTCACAATTTAAAAAGAAGTTAATCACGAAAGTAAAATTTAAATGTGCATACCCTCAGTTGGGGTGAATCACTTCACTGTCTTCACTCTTTTGAGATCAGCCAAATGGCTTGTATATATCCGCTAAGCGTCCTCTCCAGTTATTAATCGGATAGTAAGCACAAGAGCAAGAAGAGTGGAAATTGAAGCTAAGGCATGAAACTAAAGTGAGAGAAATGTCGTTAGACACAATGTGAATATCACGATAGCATCCAAGAGAACTGGGATACGCAAAACTAAATCCTTTTTATACACATCTGCAAATTTTGGAACTGTCAGAATTTTGTGGTTTGGATCAAATCCTTGCTAGTTTATGCATTGGTATTAGAGGCAGGATTCTCTTTAAGCTGTGGCAAAGCTGACTTTACTATCTGCATTTGTACGGTTCTCTGGCTTTGCCCTTGTTTCTCTGGGCTGTAACATCATTGGCACTAAGTTATTAGAAAAGATTTTTTGCACATTTCAAATAAAACCTAAAAATCTAGTTTCATAGAACAAACCCAAACAAGATTTCTTTGAAAAAAAGCAAAAGAAAATGCTGCAAAATGCTGCAGTCAACTAGTTAGCTGCTTTGTCTAGCTAACAATAAAACTGAAATGATGTTTGCATTTTTTTTTTCTGGCTTAATCAAACCATTTCTCATAGTTTGACAAATTCTGAGCAATTTCCTGAACAAGGAAACAAGGAATGTGGACAGTAAACCTAACGAAGTATTAAAGAGACTTCCAGGCACGGAATCCCTAACTGGTTTCTTTCCCTGGTCTTAACACTGATTTTCTAATACTAAACCAGAAGGTGACTTATTACAGCATGATCATTATCTTTTCTCCACACGTCACATCCTTTCAGGTTATACTTCAAAGTCCTCATTGCAAAGACCAGTCCTGTACATTGGCATTGTAGGAAAGAAAGTGCCATTGTAAGATATTGTGTCAATAATACTACATATTTATGAAGCCAAATTATGAATTGATATGATCTATCATAATGGCTCTGCCATGTCAATGTCTGCATATTAACTGCTCCATTACAGGATGATACTGTGTCAATCACAGTTTTTCAGGAGTCCAGAATCACTGCTAAGTTTTAGTCATTTATCTTCAATTGCATGAAAAATGAGAGGCTAATGTGTTTGCAGCATATTAAATTATGCTTCTAATTAATACTAAAAGAAATAAGGACAATGAGCATGGAAATGTTTACCATTTTGCATGTTCCTAGTGAGTAAATGTCTTTATTTTTTTGGAAAATATTATTGAACTTTAAAAACATTTTAGGAGTATTTTAACTATGCTGCATGATTTACACATCATTCTATCACATAAAATTAAAAGCTCTACAGAGAATTAAATATTGTAATAAAATACAACACTTATGAATGAAATGATATCTGATTTTACTTCAGATATGTGTCCCATATCTTCTTAATGGTTTCCTGAAGACCTCTGTGTTGATAAGTAGTGCATTTGAATGGGATACATGTCTTCAAATATTGCAGAAAATTCAAGTGTGAGATGTCACGTACTGTAGCAAATTTGCTACAATACCTAGGCACAAAAGGGTGAGTTAAGGATGGACTGTCAGCACGAAGGTCGTGACCCGCAATGGAAGTAATGTACAGATCTAGAGCACTAATGAGGGAAACAATGACTTCCACAATAATGATGCGCAATGCTGTATAACATCCCATGTATTCTTGTATAGCCTGTAAATGTCACAGGCCTCAACTAGAAATCAGAATTTCCTTGCTTTTGATGGCTTGTCTTCAGATGTTTGGGGTGTTTTGTAGCTGTAGCTATTGCTCTGCTTTATGCATAAGCCATTCTAGGAAGCTATCGTCGCATTGATGCGGCGTCATGAACATTACTCAGACAGTGAAGTACTTGTTGGTTTTGCATACATTCCAGAGGCCAAAAAAACAATTCAGGGCTCTAATTCTGGAAATTACGCTAAGTTTATTTTATTTGTGCTCTGGAAAGGTTTTCAGATGTGCTTTAGCAAGTAAGGTCTTCCCTAGTCAGATCTGTACGTGTGTGTTTGTGATCTCAGAGTTATATCAGTTTCCGGATAATCTTTTACTAGAAATGCACTTCTACCCAGTTCCCACTATTGTAAAATGTGATTATCTTTTGCACAGAGTTACAGATACATTAGTTTCCAGGCACTTGAGTTATTCTTGATTGCAGACAGAAAAGACCAATTATTTGAAACATTGCAAACACAAATACATTATTTTTTCTGATTCCTGTATTTGTTTTGCTGTACATTGGAGTAGGGCTTGGAAGCTTTGTACTGAGTAAAGCTGGTATTCATTGTGAACTGTATCTACAGTTGTTGTGCTGTAACAGACATTTCAGAAAATGCTCTTATTTCCTGAGGAAACTTCACTTCCAATTATTGCTTATGAACTAAGTTGAGCAGACCTTTAACTAAAAAACCTTGGCAGGTACCAACATGTCCATGTACAGTTTTAGGTCTCCAGCAAAACTGCTGAAGATTCAAGATGTCATCAGTAGATGTATTCCTGTTCTTATAACTGTGATTTATTTTAAAATATTTAAAATCAGAGTCATGCAGAAGAGCTGCAAAAGTATGTAGGTGAAAGCATCAACTTTACTATCTTTTCAGAGCTACAACCTACAAGAAGCCCGCACCATTGTGTCAGAGTACAATTGACAGTCTGTTAAGGGACACTAAAAAACAAGGCTGGAAATAGAAATAGAAACTAACTTTCAGCTTTATCAAGTGTGATGCTTCAAGGTCAGAATGAAATTCAGTGATGGGGCAGCACAAAGATGCTTGCACGGCAGGTGCCCTGGTCAATCTATAAACTCAGAGGCCATCAGTCTCTGCTTGTGCCAGCCTGCATTTTAATCAGAAAGAAAAACATGTGGCACAGTTAAGCATGCTTAGTGGTTTCCAATCAAGCAACTCCCCAAAACAGAATAGCAAAAATACATCAAAGGAATTTTAAGGCACATTGGAGATATAAAATCTTGACTACACTAGTATTGCCAAGGGAAAATGAGTTTAAAATTTACTAATATTACAGATTAGGCATTCCATCCTCAATTCTCCTATAGTGCTGTAAGCTGATCTTAGTAAGAACACACTTTTCTATGTCCTTTTTCTTTTTGTCCTATGCTGGTTCACAGGCTAGCGCGATGAATGAAACGGCAGTATCAATGATAACACGTGTACATTGTATTTGTGGTTTCCCCTCCTCTTAATTTGTTTGTTCGGTACCGTGTGGTAATTGGCCTTGAAAGAGCTGATGAGATTTGAATAGGAAATTTGTTAAATGTGGTCTGGTTTGGGTAGATTTGAGGGTGGTAGCAATGGGTCCTGCCTAACTGACAAACACACAACACCGGGAAAAGAGTAGCTGTAGGAGGAGTCAGAGAAGCAGAGGGAGGTCCAGAATTAGCCAAATCTTTGGGGTTTATATGCTCTTTTTTGTAGACAGAATAAAAACCTGCTCTTTTCATGAGCCAAATATTCTTCATTTTCTTTTTCACAGGTAAATAACAGGGAAAGGGTAACTCAGCTGAATAGCTTTCTAGTTGTGATCAAATCCAAATTTGAATCCAGAGAAGTACTAATGTGTAGCAAGTGAGAATGATGTTATTTTCATTCTGCTCTGCAGTGACAAATTAAATGGCTTAGTGCTCAGCTGATCCTTTTCCCCCAAAGCACTTTGTCATGTATGTTCTTCACAGAAGGTGAAAAGTTTCTCCAGCTGTTTCACCCTTTTCCGTCTTTCACATCACCTTCCTTCCCACCCCTCCTTATCTTTCTTCTGACTTTAAGATATGGGAGTTTTGTGATAATCAATGCTCCTTATGTGTACTCATAGATATACTCAAACGTGCCAAATAGTGCCTGGGTGGGAAGGCTGAAGTGTCCCATAGCATGATGATACTTCACAGATGACCTTACATGTGGCATATTTTAGTTTTCCTGAATGTACCCGGTCTATGAATGCACATGCAGTAAATTCAGCATGTCCTGAACACATGGCAGTTATTTTCCATGTCATCAGCATAACGCAACCTAGGTGCTGTGGTGTTTCTTTGATGTGCCAGCTCACTGTGTCCATACTTCACCAAAATGGCTTATGTATGCACAGCAGACATACCTGGGATTTTCAGATGTGCCACAGCCTAGTCAGAGGTAAAGCAGCCGCTCTTTTAACAAGGGTGAAGGGCATATAGACAGAAATCCTGAACGTATGTTCAAAGTCTCAGATTTTGCCTAGACAAGATTTCAAAACAGGAAAAGAGAACATATCCAGGTCTTCATCTGTCCTAATCTCCAAGTAGCTGTTTCTCAGCATGATGTTAAAAGCATAACAACTTCTTCTGAAGCCAGAAGAACTAAGCTTGCTGGACAGACACTTTCCTCTCAGTTGCATAGCATGGCCTTCTACTCTGATGCTTTTTCACTGTGAAAAATACATAAGACATGGGTCTGCCTGCTGCATACCACCAATACTATCTGCTAAATTTCATGGGGAAAATTTGGAAGCATTCTGGCTTCTGTGTGATCCTAAGGGTCTATTGTTCAGTGCTCTATTTATTAGTTCCCTGACATATATGGCAAAATTTGTCACAGATGATGTACAACAATATTATGATAGCACAGATGTGAAGAAATTTGAGATTTATTAATACATACTTATCTTTAGAGAAAGGTTTTAAAGGCAGTGATGATCTTAACTCCTATTTCCTGACAGTCCAACCTCTCACACAGTAGAAGTTCCTCATTATACCACTGCCTTTCCTTACACTTTGGGTAGATAATTTACTGTAATGACACAGAAATAATAAAGCTGTTCCACACGTATAATAACAGATACTATTGTAACAGTGTGCAAGGGAGCTATTTTCAAGTACTGTATGCTTATTTTTCCTAATTTTTGCTCCCTTCATTACTGTAGGGCATTCTATTTTCTCTTTTTCTCTGTTATGTGATATATAGCCATAGATTATTAACAGAGTTCATTAACAAATGTACATCACTCCCAATGTAAGCATGCTTTTACATGTAACTCTCTGAAACTGTGTTCCTCACACTTGTGTGTTGCTGTTTGAAACTAAGATGTATGAATTAAAAACCTCCAACAGTACCTTGAAGATAATGCTAAAATACATATATAGGAGAAGCAGCAAAAACCCCTATGAAAGCTTAGTCACTCTAAGAGGTCTTGAACCAGCGTCCTTCTGAATTTCACACTGTAACACAATATGCAACTGCAGGCCAACCCACCAGCAATAATAAATGAGAAATTCTGAGGGCTACTGAGCACTGTGTGCGTTTTCCCAGTGGATCGGGACATAGTTTGTTAGCACAGGTGTTCCTGTAATTGTGATTCATTGGGGTAAATGCTCAGTGCTCAATGGCCCTCTTCCACTTCCGCCTTCTCCTGGGGGTGTATTGATCTGATTGGTACTGACCTGCACTACTGGATAACAAGTAAGCCTACACAGATGGGGGCTCTATTCATATTCTAAAGGTTAAACCGCAGCCCTATAAAATATTAAAGGGGAGATTTTTTTCAAGTGCCGAAGAATTTCAGAGCACAAATTGCAACGACTTTCTGGAGATTGCCAACTCTAAATTCTGCATATGCTTTTTGAAAATCTCTCCCTAAACCACTTAAAGCCAATAGGCTGTGTAGGTACAACTCATCTTGGTTTCACAGAAACCTGTAGTACAGTCTTTGTGGAGACTTATCAGGGCTTTTTGTTGCATCAGTATTCTAATGAAAAATTTCCTTTCTACAAAACTGTTTTTTTCCCCTGCAAGAATCTGTTGGAGTAAGTAGGTTTTCTTGGGGAAAATCCAGATGACAGGTCTTCATCTGATTACTTGGATGATTGCTTTATCAATTAAATTTTCTGCCTGGAGGCTAAACATTTCCAAGTTGCCCAAAAGAAGAATTTGTTTTCAAGGAATTTTTAAATTCTTTTCTCCAAAATAGTTCCTCTTTCGACTTTTAGTGAGCTTGAATGAAACCATTTTCAGAATATGACTATTCACACAAATGCACATGCGCATACATACTCAAATTCTCTCACATGCAAACGTACACACATGCACTCAAACATTTTATATATATATATATATATACACACACACAGAGACACGCAGACACTTAAAAATGGGGTTTCTTCCCAATCCATATCTAATTCACGCACTCTGTGTGGAAAAGAAGCTGGAAGAGGATGGCCCTGTTCTTGAGGCATCTCCATTTTCCTCTGTTGCCCTTATGTTGCAGGAACTTGAAGAAGAGCCAGCAAAATCAGCACTTGGAGATGAAAATTGATCACATTCCTTGTAACCTGCAATTAATGTGGCCCATTGTACCCTCCTCTGCAAAGTTCGTGTTAAGGCCTCTCTGCTGCATACGTTGCATATTAACTGAGTTCTGTGTCTGGAATGGGGATGTTTGGAGTTCTGTCCCATACCACCCCCCCCTTATGATAATGCCACCAGAATTTACATCATGCTTTCCTAAAGCTTCTCTGTCTAGAACCATGGTGATTTGTGGGCTTTTTCAAGTTTCAGTCTAAAAGAAATATACAGCAAGCCTTATGCCTGCAAGAATGGACTATAAATTGGAAATGTGGGATATGTTTTTTGTGTTCATAGACAAATTGTGTATGCAGTATATTATATATAGTATGATGTGTGCATACAAGTCTTGCTCCAGGCATGTAACACACCTTTACCTGGTCAAAATGTAGCCTTTGGCAATTAACTGCTTCTTAAGAGAACATGATTATAGATGACACATGTTTATGACAATGAACATATTTCTGCGTACTGAAAGGACTGACTCATATCCTTATATAAAACATTTGTAAATTCCTGTACTTTCAAATCACTGTGTTAGTCCATATGATCCACTGATAAAGAAAAACAATTTATTGTGAAAGTTATAAGTAAAGAAATACCCTGTGAGAATACAATAATTGTGTCCATTTTCCCATCCCCAATGCTATGAAATAATAAAATGCTAATAGATGCAAATTATGCATGCTCTTTGATGCATGCTAAAAAAGAACCATTTAAAAGACAGAGGTACCCTTAGTTAGGGATTACCAGTGGTCACTGCATTATTGTTTTCTGTTTATATTTAGTTCCAACCATAATGTTCAGTTTCATTTTAGGGGATTGTGCATCTACCTGTCTATTAACCGACAGGCTAAGCAAATATGAGTTCCTGATGGGTTAAAAAAATAATCCTTGAATTCAAAATAAATTCCACAAGGAAATCTTGGGAAGAGAAAACAAACATTGCCCCCAATAGGACAGTCGCTGTGTCCTGAAGAAAAGAAAATTGAAATACATGAAAAATCAATGAGGTAATAATTAAATTGTGGAGCCCACAGTACAGTGGCCAAAGCTCAGCATGCATTTGTTAATGTATACTGGGAACTGGGGTAATCAGCAGCTAAAGGAGAGCAAAGAATGTCTGTCATCCTGAAGCTAATTTCACGATCAGACTCTTTAAAAACACATACCTCCTACAGTATACAGGGATATTTATAGGAGGTTAAAGATACAAATTAAAGTCCAGGAGACTATACATTCCTGATTACCCAGCATTCTTAAATCAGCCCCTTCTTCATTCTCACACCTGGGCCTCAGCTGCAGTGTAGCTGTCATTTACGCTATCCATGGCACAGGATTGATGACAGTCATTCGCTGATGAAGCTGTATACATCATTTCTGTCCAAGCTGCACTGGCCAGATGGACCCTGACCATCCATCGCCTGTCAGGGACGCATCTGTTCACACTCTTGCTAGGGGTACTAACAAGTCATTGGCTTTCCGAAAGGACAGTGTCAGCTGGATAGGGCACAACATAAAAACTGTTGTTGTTGTTCTTATATTTTTAATAGGGATTCTACAGCAGCTTTTTAAAATGTAAAAATGATGGTTTCCACTAACTTGTAAGTTAAAGAAGTTGCAAAAATCCTTCATGCTGTTGTGAATGCTTTTTGAATTCAAAATATAGAGAGCCTGGCAAATATTTCTGGTAGATGTTTGTTTCTTCAGACAGACAAACTGCTGGGATAAGAATTTATTAGACGTGACTACATGGTGATCTATTGTTTCTCTCAAAAACTAGAAATATATGCAGATTTCTTTGTATATCTAGCATTGTCCATGAATATTCTTCATGTGGAATGTCTTTGATATGGATTAAACTTTCTATCTCACTGAAATGAAGGAGCAGTGAAGGCATATTTTACAGTTCAATCTGCAGTCTAACCCTAGCCATCAGTAAGATAAAAACAAGCTCCTGAAATGATTGTTTTCAGCAACAGACCTTATTCACCCACACAAAAGTGGCTTTTGCTGTAGATACAAAAAAACCCAAGAATGTTATTTTAGGGCAGGGGCTGTAAAGAGACATTCACAATTCAAATACATTCTCATCCTTCCACTGTCTTAGGGCTAATATGTCCATGACTATATAGAATCACATATTATGGCTGTTTTCATAACTCAGAAAACAAAGCTATTTTACTGTATGAGAATTTGCTTGAGAGTGTTTCGAGGAATGCACTTTCAGTGAGAATAAGGAGGTTGTATGGTATCAGCTCTCCAAAATGGGATTGAGGAGCCAAAAGCATGCTGGTGTCCTGAACAGCAAACAAGATTAGGAACAGCTCCACCACCGAGGGCGGGTTCTCCTGCCTCCCTAACATGCCCGCCCGGCTTGGGTGGGACCTCCTCCTTGCTTGGTGACTAAGGAAAAATATTCAACACCCATTAGATATCCAATTTATTTTTTCTCCTTATTTCACGTGTCCTAATCTGGTTTTGCTTGCTTTTTAGTGTACTTAAGATTATTTTGAAGGAAATATTCAATTTCACATGCATTTATGGTTTAAACAGTGGTTTAAGAAAAAGATCTTAGTGGTGCAAAAGAATGGGAAGAATAGTGAAATATGGGTTCTTCTACAGGTGATGCTCTAGTATTGGCTATTGTGGATTAATGGTACTTCACCACTTTCACAAGAAGGCCTCTTATGAGGCCCTCTTTTGAGTAATACAACATTTGATGACTCCTTAGCAGCTCACAGGTGCTACTCATGAATTTGGTCAGTTATTCACAAAGAAAGAAAACAAGGAACTAAGAAAACCAGAGCATTTCAATACCCCTTCAGTTTATTTAGGAATAAGGGTTTCTATTCAATGTTTGCACTTTTGTTTCTCTTTTACAGCCCAGCTCCACTCCTATCTAAACAGAGAGTGAAGACTAAACCTTTTCCATATGAAATGAAAGTTAAAAGCATGTGGTTTGTCTCTAGTTAGCACTCGGTACTATCCTCCTAGAAAACAAGAATAAAATGCTATTTATCTCTTGAAGTACTACATACATTTTACACTTACTAGCCAAAAGGACTATCAATTATAATTTTACTTATCAGCAAACTGCCTAAGCCATCTTCAGTATTTTAACTTTACCTTGCTTTGCTTAATTTTTATTTATGTGGAGATGAGGCTTGATTGGATATGATAAGTTACCTTTTCATGTAAAGGTGTATTCCTCCATAAGCAAAACTAAAAAAGCAAGAGGATTTTTTTAAAAGTATAATATAAACTGTTGTTAATACAAATAATTATATTTCAGTGCTATTTATATTATTTAATATAAATACTAATATTGTATCATATTTTAATTTAAAAATAGATATTTTTACAGTGATCTTGTTTTGTCTAAATTAGGAAACTAATTATGTATGTGGCAAAGGAAATAGTAGCTGGTGAATTGTCCTTGGTGGTTACTCGTAAGAGGGAATCTGACTTCATGGTGGTGATAAATTAACCAGTCTGCTTCTGTAATAGTGCTGGATGGGCTATAATTCTAGTGGTCCATGTATCAGGTACAGGTCTTGAATACATGGACTACATAGCTTAAAGAAGGGTTAAAGAGACCAAGGACTGTAGATCATAGTGTAAGTTAGACAAAGGCCATCAAAACCAAACCAGGCATAAACCTCCAGCAGTTTTGGAGCATAAAAGGACAATAGTTGGATGCTGGGCCTGCTCTGTGGTGGCACAAGTCTCTGATACACTGCAGTTCTGTGGTTTGTTTTCTGCAATATCCTCAGCTACTGCAAGATCATATTACAGACACAATAATAGTATGAAATTCACAATGCTTGCAAAGCAGGTATTGATATTTAATCACTCTGCTTTTTGAAAAGCTGATACTGTGACATTTTATACAAATTATTTAAGGCCTAGATATTTTTTTTTGTTATATTTCTTGTAGATGTGCTTAAGGAATTTTTTGGTTTTCGATAACTGACTCAATATATTACTTGTTTGGTGATCACTGGCAGCATAACATGAACTGCAGTGTTACTGATACTCTGTAAAATTTCTCCCTCAGAATAACCTTATGACCCTGTACATTTAGAGCCAGAACACGAGTTCTACTTAAATTCTTTCGGGTGCTAAGAAATTGCAAAAGGAGCCAAGGCCATTTGAGTGACATCCCCTAGATCCGGGACAAGTGAATTGACTTCAGTTCACTTCAATTCAAGTTGGGGTGTGTGTGGGGAGATAATCTAAATGAAATATTTTGTTTCTATAGTGGTTTTTTTTTGTTTGGAATTGTCCTTTTCTTTCATTCTTTTTGTTGGATTACTCTTTCCTGTATTTAGAGTAGTATTTCAATACTGTGAAACAATTACATTTTTTCATATCTATATTTCATCTTTCCCTTGCATTTTATAAGAAAAACAAATTCTTCAGACTTGAACTTTCCTCTAAAATGGAAATATTCTTTTGTAACTTGCAGAATAACTGAGTAGAATATCTGAATAGTGCTTTGCTTCACGGTAAACAAAACTGCACTAACGCTACAGTAACATGCTATTCTTGTTGAAGTTTACACTCAGCAATATTTATTGCTGAATTCTAAAAAGCTTTAATTATTGAGGAGGATAATCTGTGTCAAGCAAAGAAGATTATTTCAGTTAAAAAGAAGAGTATAAAAAAAGGAAATTATAAACATGCTTGATTAAAATATGTTTTATATATATTTTAAAATAGAATATATATTTGCTTATATAATAGAGTGTATGCAAATAAAATATTAATATATGAACAATGATATATGGTATATAAATAAAATAGTTAAAATGGGTACTTAGAAGAACTGCTCACAAACACATTTGCAGATAAATAGTAGTGGAAACTGCCTTGATAGAGAGAGCTCTTCGAGAAATTTTATTGCAGGACAAGTATTTTAATGGGCAGCCTGAAATGAATGACACACAGGAGTTAAAGGAAAGGTGCTCATGCAGGAGAAAACCAGTGGGTGTAATGGCATTGATTGGTAAGACTAAAAGAAACAGGAAAGAAACACACATTGGTTCTTTCAGGACAATAAAATAGTTCCTAATAATGTCTTGTATTGACAATGCTATCATATCATATATGTTTCAGTACTGATAGCTTAAACCACACCTTGTGGAACTGACTGCAGGGGAAAGACAATTAAGAAGAAGGATTTTCTCACTTATTTCAATTTATCTAATACAATAAAAGAAGAATAAATTCTACAGGCTAAATTCACACTTATGTCCAATAGCCAAGAAATAAAAGCAAAGTCTTGGCCATATTTCAAATTCCTGCTTGATTATATGTCCATCAAAGAGCAGCTCCTACACCATGTGTAAGAGCCTATGTGCTGTATTTTAACATCAGAAAGGCAGAATACCATGTGGAGCATGTACCCACCGAGCCACATAGAAGATCCACAGGATACAGAAGGGCACATGTGTGAAAGTAAAAAAGATCAAAACAGGATCTCAAATACCATATATCTTCGTTTTGAAGCCCCTATCAATTAGTAACAGTTCATTTTTAACAGCCACAGCCTTACCATGCAAGCCACAAAGCTTCAGCTTCTGAATTCCCACATAGACAATGACTGTTTGAGTAGATTTACCATGGGTAATGACAATTTTGCAATATTTCTGGGAATGCTGGCATTTCATTCCAGGATTAGCACTGAACTCAAGGTTATGATTTTTCTCACAGTGGAAGCTGGGTTAGGTTTGGTCATTATTTTCACGAGACCTTGACATGAATAACCTAGATTACTGGTTGGTGGTAGTCTTAGTGGGTGGCATCCTCCCTTCAGAAGCAGTATTGAAAAAAACCAACATCACATCAGCAGCTCTGTTGGCTTCTGAATATAACATAATGTTGAGATTTAGAGAATCTGAGATCCTGCCCAAGTAGGACATTAACATGTGTAAAATAATGGGTTTATGTTACATATTTGTGGGATAGCTACATAAGTCTGGACTTCCTTAAAAGTAAACTGTAATCTGTAGTCTGTGTGGCAGGGTCAGGCAGTGTTTGACATTTCATTCAAAGGTCAGTACTGAGAGCTATGGAAGCTGCAGTGTGACATATCAGCTGTGTACTGGTCTCAATTCCTAGGGACCCATGGTCTTTTTACCTAGAAACCTGCAAGGGTAAATCATCAGTTGAAAACAAAATGTGAAATTAGACAGAGTGTGATTCTTAATCTTTTTTTTCAGTGATCTGTTTTCTTTGAAGTGCTTTATAAGTATAAGAAAGCTGAGCTTGTGTTCCTTGTTTTCATGTCATGTTGTCTCAAACATAATTCCTGAGCCCTGGGAGGTAGGTGAAACGCCACAGCAGTGGGAGGGTCATTTAAGTTGAGGAGATAAGCATTTAGGGGACCAGTCTCAGTGGGCACTAAAATTCACATGCCAAAGAGCCCTTCCAATACCTGATAAGGTATCCAAGGCTGGGCATGTGTACTGAGATCTGGAGGGCAGAAGCTGTGGTTTGACTCAGTTCCAAGAAGTTGGCACATTTTGACAATGTAGTAATGATATTTTGAGCCAGTGTGTAACACTGAATTATGGCACTACTCCTGTATGTGCCAAAAAAGTAAGGTTTGACCTTACCATCAGACCAGGTTTGAACCATTTCAGGACACTTTCTTGGATGAAAGAAGGCATTATGTCAGACCAGATTTAAGTCCTTGCTGAGTTGGGTTCATTTCAAAAGCATGATAAAGGATTCGGTCCCACGAGCTTTCTTCATGCTACATGAGCCTGAAGTGACTGAATGAAATTCTGCATGAGGACTCTGATAGTGTGGCTGTTCTTGCACATCATCAGTCTACTACGTCTGTCATGAACAGCAACCTAACCTGTATGGAGATGTGTTAGTTGGTGCATGCACAGTTACTTAGTAAATCCAGTAGTGTCAAATCCGGAAGTTAAAGATTACAAAGTGTTTTACATTTTTATGGAGAAAATAATATTGAGAAAGTATCTCAAAAATTTCAAATGGTACAGGATTCCTCACTTCCCAGGCTGCTTTGATGGAACTATTGTACCTAGACATAATGAAAAAAATATGTATCTATATGTTAATACTGATTTCATAATATTTAATTATTTCTGAGTAACTTTAGTTTCCAAAACATTACTTTATATGTTTTATATACACACACAGACACACATGCATATATTGGCCCAAATAGAACAGATTAGCAATTATCTTTTTAATACCACAGATCTGAATTATCTGCACCATATAAGATACCTAATTTTTGGTTTTGCCAAAAAAGTATTTATGTGGGAGCATATACTATTTCAAGTACATGCAAAACTATTCTGTTACCTTATCATAAGCATTATTTATATTTCACTCCTATTGAAGCTTAAATCTCACCTCTTTTTAAGCATTTCTTCAAGGATATCAAAATGCCATGATTGAAACTCATGGCTTGGAATGGTAATGTACATAAGTTCTATTTAAAAATATGTATTGCTTCTAATCATGACCTTGGTGAAGAAAGGCTGGATGGATGGCTCTGTGTCCCTAGGGAGCATGAAGATTTCTCAACAAGCCGAGCAAATAAAGGGGCTTAGTTTGCCGACTTGAGAGGGCTCTAGTTTGAGGCTTGTGTGTTTTGTGCTCCAAGACTAGCTATACTCGGATTGTTATAATTATTAAGAAATTGTTACCTATAGGTCCAGGGGTATTTTTTTAATACAGTGGATGCAGAGCCACCTATTTGACCTTGGCTGCTCTCCTTCAAACTACAAATATAAATTGTCGAGACTGAAACATAGAAGATTTTTTCTTTCTTTCCTATATGAAATAAAATTTGATATGGATTCTTCTCTCATGAAAGTAATCAAGTAATTAAAATTGAGACGACTAGGAGAAGGCCTGCCTGGTGAGCAGATGCTCCATGAAAAATAAATAGCTTCTCAAACTTAGCAATTTAATTAAAGACAATAGAGAACACTTCTTCAAGAAAAACTAGCTTTTAAAGGTTTTTGTTTTACACTCTCTGTTTCCCTCATTATGACATTGACCAGGCTGTAGGTAACAATAACGATTTAGGCTTTTTTTTTACATGACTCATGTCTACAATAATATTTCCAGGCATAAAATACCTTTCATTTATCCCCAAAATACTTTGTAAACTGACTACTCGTGACCTATGAGGGAGGGAAATGTTATTGTGCCTATCTCACATGTGAGTAAATTCCAAATGTTGGTGAGTCTAATGGTTTATGGTTTGTGGGGAAAGGATGTGGGTATTCACGTAGTCCCGCTACAAACCAGCTGTTGGTGCATTTTGTGGTCAATAGAATAATATGGCTAAGAGTAGGCTGGTTAACTGCAGATCAGTCCACATAAAAGAAGAGTTAAAATACAGGATTCTTCTGAAAGAATGAAGGAGAAGAACATTTACGATCAATATCAGTCAACAAGTGTTAGGAAAGTAGAGTCTGACAAATAATCCTGATTATATTATTTGTTTTGATTACAAATTAAGTTTTCTGTGCAACTGCAAGCATTCAGAATCACTTGACTTGATACCTCACGGTATTCTGATTAAAAACCACCCTCTATACTGTCAGCTGGTAACTGGAACATCAGCTATTTTAACTGTAACAGGGAATTCCTTTTTTAGTAGGATTTTGCAAGATTTTATCCAAATGTACTTAACTTTTTTTTTCATCAAGAATCTAAAACCAAATAAGCTATGAGAAATACAAAAGCTGGGAAAGTGGAAAAAAATCAAAGGGCTGAAGCCATATAATTACTGGGTAAACCAAGACCTGTTAAAGCATTTTCTAAATGCAGGTAAATTGCACATTTAGGATCATTTTATATACTTAATACCTGAGAATAAGGGACTATATCTTGTAAGCTAGTGCCACAAAAAAGCACCGAGAAAGTGGTAGGAGGAAAACATCTCAGTACGAGGTGCCATTCTGATGATGTAACAGAAAGGTGAGTGCAAATCCTTGAACATTTCAGAATGAGTACGACAGGGATGTAACTACTGCTTCATAGCACACTGAGGAGACCACTGTTTGAATAACGCATCTGGTTTCGATGTTCCTTTTTTTGAACAGAGCTAATAGGAAAGATCCACAGAAATTGCTTGAATACTGGAGAAAATTTGTTCTTTGAGAAGCACATATTTTGATCCGTTTAGTTTAGCTAAAATTTGATCTGTTTCGAGAACACAGGTTTCATCTTCATTTGAGAAGGAAAATACTGAGTGCATCTGATTCCTTTGATCAAGTGAAAGCTGTCACAGGCCTGAATGGTCATCAGTTAGAGCCAAACACATTCAAATTAGCCAAATACAATTTTTAACAGCAAGGACTATAAATCATCAGAATAAATAGAATATAAGAACATAAAATAGAATACAAGACACGAAGTAAGAATTGGTCACATTGCTTACTTATATTTCTCTGATATGACATCTGCAAAAGGCTTACACATAAAGTTTACAGCATGTTGAAATGGCCAGAAAGTGTTTAGAAATACTTCAGTGAGTGGTGGCACACCAAAGATTTTTTAGGAAAGCTATAAAAAACATAAATGTAAATTTAATGTTTTAATTAATGTTGTATATTGACAAATAAATATATTTTTAAGGATATTTTTGACTTTCTTGCTGACTCTCAAAACTGAAGAAAACATGATGAGACTGCTGCTGTGCTGTGGTGACCCTGCTGAAACCAGCACGCAGTTGGAGTACAGCTCTGGTTAGTACATTGGTGGTCTGTAGAAACTGCCAGTTGGAGTACTTGCTGTTCATCCCGCACCCAAGTGGGTCTGGATTTAAATTGATTTTATTGTCCCAGGTTTGGGGAAAAATTTGTGTTCAGATGAGCCCATGAAGCAGCCTTCTGTTTTTTGGAGAGGAAGATGTGCATCAGAGCTGTCTCTGAGCTCACAGGAACTCTGGAAAGAGCAGCACTTACGCTTTAAGGTGTTGAGTTAGTAATTAATTTACTTCCCAGTATTTTTTACATGTTTAAGGATATTTCTCCTGGTAAGTTTTTACAGTACCTTTGAGATGTGGGAGTTGTTTTTTATTCTCAAGGTTCTTAAAAATATGTCCTGGACACAGTTTTCTGACTAAGTGGTCCGGAAAGGGCTTAATAATAATTAAAGCTGTTAATGTTCTGAGAGGACTAGCATTTCCTCCTGTTTTTCCTAACTTGATTCATTTAGATATCATGGCTGGAATTTTTCCACAATAACAACCTTAAAAATGAGGTAAAATATGTTTTAATTTGAACCCAGCAACAAAACGACTATATCTGATCAGAAAGCATGTTAATATATGTGCAGCGTGTATATAAGCAGTAAGCAGTAACTCT